>JARHVA010002595.1:507500-1235000 GCA_037957365.1 Torreya grandis | reverse complement strand
ATGCTTTTTATTCTAACCAAATTGTATTAGCTAGCATAAATAAAATGTATATATATTCATAAACCATTTTCATACCTTTATTATCTCAAATTATATTGATAATGTTGGTACACTCATATTCATCTCATATCAACATAATTGTGTCAGTAGTACTCATGCATAAAAAACTAGTGCATTCAAACCCAATTATATTAGCTTTGCCAAAATCATGTTAATTTTTTAGTAACCTCTGAAAGATCTATAAATCATCCTAGATGCCACAATTCCTATTGTAAGATATATTTACCAATAATGTGACAATAAATGTAATCATTATGTCAATATTGAAGTTGATATCAAGTAAACATTAATATCACACCTACCATACTTCGTGTATTGGGGAATATTGAGATAACCATCTTAAACTTTATTCACATGTTGGGGCATCTTGTGATGCCCATATTCTTCATATTTTATACTTTGGGGCATATTTTGATACCCATCCTTACCATCATACATGCTTTGGGTGCATATTATGATTCCCATCCTCATCCTTCCTCAACCTTGTGATCATATCACCCTCATAGTGAGATAATTATCAAAAATATTGCATATATTAAATACAAACAACTTCAAATTCAAGATATATTTAAAGCATTAACTAAGATTTTTTTGGATTGAAATTTGTTCTTTTTATATTATTTATTTACATATCTAATAACTTTCATGTATGTTAACACTTTTTTGAAAGTTTTCTTCTAGGCTTTTATGTTGTAATTTAGCCTTGATTTATTTACACCTCTAGGTTTATTATCATCAACCTTTCCACCTATTTTGTGTTCTTTTTTACTTATTCATTTTTATACCTCGTGGTTTTTAATTTTGTGATTTGTATGTTAAGATTAGGGAAACAACCAGGATTTCATCATAGATACCCATCCTATTTATTTTTATCCTAGGATCCCTTTAGCCATTTTATTAAACTTATTCATTTTATTTGGCCATTGCTTCCCTTATGGTTTTCTAGAATATTTTTATAGTCCCTTCCTCTTTATTTTATTTTGGCCATTGTTTCCTTTGTGATACCTCTATATATTTAATCATCCATATACCTTGTGGGTTTTCATATATTCTCTACACTTCCTAGCTTTGTTTTACTTTATTTTATGTCTCTTACCTTTTTAAATTTATGAGTTACATGGTAATACCTTAGAGAATACAACCATGTCCTCCTCATAATTTCTTATCTAATTTATATCTTGCTTCCACTCTTAACTTTAGTTGGGTGTTTTCTTAAAAATATAAGGTAATTATTGAGAGTAGTATTTTATAATTTAGAGTCATCTATATTCTCTTGTGTCCAAATTGTTGATGCCTAAAAATTGTGTTCTTGACAAACAACCTCCTATGGGAAGCTTTACAGATGTGGGGCCAAAATTGCTATCTGTGAAGAGACCTCTAGGATTTTATAAGCTAACTCTTTAAATAATTAGGGAGAAAAAGGGGAAAAAGGAAATGTAAAAAAGCTAAAATAAAAACTATCTAAGGAAATATGCCAAATTTATTAATGTATCCATTCCTAATATTGCATAATATATCTTGGACCCTTGAAAATAGTACAGACAATTTAAAAGAACATATGCATGATTTAAAGTCTTTAATATACATAAAAGCCAACACTATAGAAGCAAAGAATAAAAATAATAGATAATAATTTATTCCACATAATTTAACACACAACACCATGCCCTCTTTGTTATTAGGTGGAGAATAAAATATAAAGTCCCAAAGGCATAGTATAGACCATTCAATTTTTCCCGCAATGGGCACCTTCTAAGATCTTAGAATGAAAGACAATGACTGTTGCTATTTCTATTCAAAATTGAAGCTATTACCATGGTCATTATCTAGTAACAACCATGAAAAAACCCATTATTATCTCAAAAAATGCCCTTTACAAAAGAAATAATCCCTAAATATATAGGCACAGTGGCCTTGGCATGGTGGAGTTTACAAGTTAAAAAGAATTGACACCTAGATCCTAGCACTCACATTCATGATGAGGCCACTATAACTGAAAGGGGAGATTTAGCTCATAAGTGCAAAATCTTGGATATGTTACAACCTTAATTTCTCATGATTCCCTTGATGCTTAAAGGAAGCACTGTAGTGATGCATGTCTCTCTGAATTGCTCATGTAATTCTTACTAGAAATAGGGCCCACTTCCCTCAATAATGGTGCAACTTAACACTTTGATATAAATAAACCTACCTTAGATAAGTACCATGATGATGCATGGCACACTAAGGAGTGATCATCCTTTTAGAATCTCTTTCATCTTTTATTTAATTGGTAGTGTGCAGAGCCACCACATGGTGAGCTAGCACTGCTCCTAGGGGAACTGATAACTCTTTTACAAAGGATGAGCATGGGGGTACCATGTTATACCAATGGAAGGAGCTGATACTTTACAAAAAATAAAAAATGGAATCTAGGTGAAAAGAGGAGGTTGATACTTAATCCACTCAACTCTTCAAGCATGTCCATGACAAAAAGCCAACTACCCAAAAACTTCAAAAACATGGATTTGATCCATAGTTATGGTGACTTGCAGGGGAATCTACCTGTGGATGGAAGAACCCAAAATCTCTAGTGATGTAGACCAGTCAAAGAAAAATTACAAAAAACAATGCCCAAAAAACTTTATAACTTCTAAAGGGTGGTGCTCAAAGGTGTCCACTCTTCCTCTGTAGGCTGAACTTTATTTTTTACAACCTCAAAGGCTCTATCCAGATCAATTATCTCCTTGAAGGATAAGTTACTCATATCTTATATAATCACTCACATCTAAAATTCAAGCTAGGCAAGAGGCTATAAAATAGTCTCCACTTAGAAGATATTTGGCATTTGACCCAAGGTCACAAATATGGTCTAGTCATTCTACTTCATAGCCAATAGCTCTTTTATCTTTTCCTCTAGAAGGACCATGTTATCTATGAGGAATGGGGAGGGGAGTCCTAACTAGACTAGTTTTTTAATATGTCCCTTCATATTTTGAACCACTTGCTCTATGGCATTCAAATATGCCTTACATTTTGATGTCGCCTTATTGCATCTCAAAAATTCATTGAACCTGACTACTTCCTACATTATATTGGCCACCACTACTGCTTGTAGCATATTATTTGTTGTGCTATACAACTTCTAGACTAGGAGTTGTGAATCTTAAACCTTGGGGGATATGAAGGTGAGGAACTGATCCATAAACACACTTACTTGTGTGTTTAACCACTATGATTCCATAATGAATCTAAGTATTGGCTTCAAGTGTGTGGACACATTATTTATCCTCTCCTAATATGAAATGTATACTTGTTGGATCATTGAGAGGATACATTCTATCTAGGAGTGGGTGGTGAGATCATTCTTTAAATGTTGGATCTCCTAGTCCTTTGTCTAGGACTATTGTTATATTTGTTGTTACATATATTGTTGCATGCTCGTAGAGTCTAAGAGACTCTTCTAAGCCTACACAAGATTTATTTCATTTTACTATAGCTTATTATTTGTGGCCTCTTTTTCCCTTTTAAATCCATCCACCTTGGCCTTCAACTCCACTACTTGGATTTGTAGCTAGGTTTTCTGGCTAGCTTTCAATTGAAAGATCTTAGAGATGACATGGCTTTGTAAGTCAGATCTCAATTTTGTGAGATCTACATCTTTGGATTTGGCATATGCATTCAAGTGGTTTATGGTGTATTTAAATCTTGTGATTTCTTACTCCTTTTTCTCTAATAGATGGCCTACCTTGAGGTAGTCTATTATTACAGACTTATAGATCTCTTCCATTAGTTTGACCCTTTCATGTGGCCTTGTCTAGCTAAGGTTTAGTCTGACAGTGTGGATTGAGTAATATCTTGGTTGTATCTACTCTTGTGGCTTGATTATTATTGGTTTCATGTGTGAAATCATCAAAGATTGTTGTGTGGGGTCAAATAATGACCACATGTGTGGTACCGCTAGGGCCTTGGCCACTTTTCCTCTTCTTTTTTTTGCCTAGGCTTCTTGGGCTTTCCTCATAGTCTTTAACTATTGGTGGAACTATTCCTATGATTGAATTATTTCCCCCATAAAGGGGGATCCCTATGGTAATCCAAAAGGAATGGTCACTTACTATTATGAATTAACAGATTTTGTTCCCTCAAGGATGAGTGGGTGAATGGTCAATGTGGAAGGTGAGAAGGGTGGGATGCCATGAGAGGGATGGTGGGAGATTATGCCATGATGGATGTAGTTATGGTAGATGAAGGTAGAAGAGTGGAAATATATGTAATGATGGTGGATGGTTGAGTGGTGACTGAGGTGGAAATGGTAGAAGGCAAAGAATAATTAAAAAATAAATAAAAATTATAAAGGAGAGGGTGAGTAAAACATGCCTTTTCTTTCTTGGGCTTAAGAGGAGAGCTAGAAACTTGTGCCTCAAAACTAGTTTGAGATACCCCTACTTTGGATTACCTTGAAGTGGCTTGTTCCTATTGTTGAGATGATATATATAGATGAGGGGGGTAGGATGTAGGTCTCTAAATTATAAAAAGCTCCTCCTCTTTTCCTGAGGGGGAATCCTCTTCTTCTACCTAAGCATCCTCCTCATGATACTCATCCCAAATATTTTAAAATTGCTCATTGATATTTAAATAATCAAAATTGAGTTCCCTCTGATTGATTTCCTACCTATACTTCTAATATTTTTCCATTTTTCCCTTGCTCTAGCCCTCTTAATGAGCTACATTCTGAAACATTTGGTCATGAGCTTTATAGGATCAAACTCTTAGACAAGTTTATAAAAAGACTCCCATGGTTAGTGGGTGTTTGAGAGGATCTTTGATAGATCAATGTAGTATTGAATGTCATATTTCATTGGTAACTTTTACCTTTCTAAGTATGGTCAGGGTTCATGAATGAATGGGGTGGTGATCTTAATATTAGTTATGTGGTTGATTGGGTCATAAATCTATTGATCATTAATTTGATCTAGGCTAAGCTCTATCAATTTGAGTGTAAGAAGATGCTCTTATGACCTCTTCATAATTGTAATGCCTCCTCTTGAAAAGGGGACATCATATAGGGCCCTCTTTTTTTGACCCATACCATATATTGAATCTACCACATTGAGATAATGGGCCAAGGTCCTATTTGTTAGCATGTGTGGGAGTCAAGATGGCTCCTCATTGAATCCATGAACCCTAATGAAGGTAAAGTGGGCTTCAAAGAAATAGTCACATGGAATTTTATAGCCAGTGAGCCACTCTCTTTGGTGATTTATCATCTAGAAGGTAATGGCCTCCTAATTGAGGTCAATCAGGACTAGAGACAGGAAGTGCTCTACAAACTCATGTTAATCTTGTGTGACCAAAAGGATGTGGGTCCATATAGAAATGAGGATAATCATATAAGGATATGTTCCCATCTCAGTCAATTTGATGGTAAAGTATGGAAACAAGAACCTAGTACTTTGGTAAAGGATCATGTGGAGAAGGAAATAAGAATACTTGAAGGTATTCTAAGCTATAAAAATTTCTAGTTGATTATGAATGGTGATAATAATGGAATCTATGAAGTCCACTTTTAAGCCTTCTCCCTATTGACCTTCTCCCTATCATAGACATTGGCGTCTGCATCTAGTATAAAGATTAATGCCAACACAGAGAGGGTGTCTTTTATGTCATATGCCATAAAGCTCAAAAGAGTAATGGGCAGAGGCAACACTTCTATGTATTTTCTATGGAGAGTTAAGTTTAGGAACTTTAGCTTCTAGATATAAGTGTCCCATATGGTCTACAAGCTCTTGACATTGTAGATGTCTGTGTTGGGGTCATTAGGGAGATGGAGCATCTCCCTCACTTCTCCAACATTGATCTCCACATTTAAGTGGTGGCCTATGATAATGTCAGTGTTGATGTTTCACATTTATATACATAGATCAATAAAATCTAGACATAGATGTATGAGAGGCACAATATATTGTGTTAGGGTAGATCTCCATATTCTAAAGCTGAATGACTCAAAGTCATTATTCTAAGATTTTGTGAACATATAAACATGATCACCCTCCCTTAGATTCTTCATATTTTTATTAGTTTAGGATCAAAGATCCCATCTATGAAGTCGAGGACCAGTTTGGGGTACCTAAAATGTCCTTTTGAGACATTATTCACATTTTTTAATGTGGACTTAAGTTGTGCAAGGGTGGAAGCATATGATTTACTCCTTGTAAAGTGAGGGGGAAACTCTCTACAACTGCCTAGATTGTGAGATCTTTATCTTCGAGGATTAACACCAACCCAGAAGGTTTCATATTATAATTCTTCTCAAATAACCTTATCTTTGATTTGGGAAAACATTGTATACTAGCTTTTTCTCATAATTATACACATAATTCTTCATTAAAGACTCTTTGCTCAGCTCAATGCTCCAAAAACTCTTAGGGTGTTTAAATGTTATATTTGATCAGGTGAAGGGTATTTATTGGCCAACACTCCTAGCATAATCATCATGTAAATTTTTGAGTTTAGCACCCATAAATGGGAAGGGTGACACACATGCTTGCGAAACCTTGCATGATGATTTATTGAGATCCTTATGGGAGATCATGCAATTAGGGGTGCCTAAATATTAATTGTCAGGGTAGTGGAGTAGATAACCATCTATCAAAGAGGATTAAATATGAGGGGAGAAAAGGTGTGGACACTTGGTGATGGGATAGTATTAACTTGTGCCAATGACACTTATTAGTGAATGGAAATAGTAGCAAAAATGGAAAATAACTATGTACAAAACAAAGTTGATCAATCAATTAAAGTGCTTCAAGTGGATTTTTTAAATGGAATCTCTAAGGCATTACATTCCTTGTCTATTAATTCAAATGAATTACCCTACCTTATTTTGATGATGTGAAAAGTTCCTCTCTAAAGGGAATCAAACTTTACGTTTTGATCCAGCTTTGTGGCCCTTTTGTCATATTTCAAAACCAAGTCTCTTGGATTAAAGCTTGGGTTGAATGTCTTTTTATCAAACTACCTATTAACCACTTACTATCAATTGATCATAAAACCACTATATTATTCTCTTACTTATTAAAGACTGAGCAAGTCCACTAACCTAACCTCTATTACTTAATTTCCCATATTTCAAAATATTTTAACAACTGTAAAGCAAGAATATCTATTAAAACATGCATGACCACTTCTTTCCCATTTACTAATTCATATAGGGATATTTTTAGAATTTTCTTAAAAGTGATTAAATTGGTCCATAGAGCTATTTTTAGATGTTTATGCCATTCCCTCTATTGATTAGTGTTCTCTTAATTAACCTTATGAGGTTCTTATCAGTTGATTCAGCCAACCCATTCCCTTGAGGGTAGTAGTTAGATGAAGTATTAAGGAAAATGTCATTATTGAATGCAAATTCAAAAAAAATTAAACCTAAAAAGGCCTTTGCATTATTGGATATGATTTTTTTAGGAGGGCTAACCTTGTTACCAGTTCTTCCAAGAAGTTGAGGATCACAATTTTAGTCACTTCTTTCAAAGGAGCTACTTCGGTCCATCTTTTGAAGTAGTTCATGGCTATGAGTATCCACATATGGCCTAATATGGACATGGGATTGATAATCTCAATGAAATCCAATCCCCACTATGGGAAAGGCTCATTAGTCACAATTAGGTTCAATAGTATGGCCGAATTCTTTTGCTTTCCTGCAAAAAACTAGCATTATTAGCATTTTTCATTACTTGATAACAATATAAAAATATGGTTGACCAGTAGTATCCAATATGCATGATTTTAATTATGTTTTTTTCACTAATAAATTTCCACCTAAAAGGTTAAAATGCATATCTTATAGGATTTTATTCGCTTGGTGGTTGTCAACACATCTGAGTAGTAACCCATCAAAGTTCCTTTTGAAAAGGACTCCTTAGATTAGTGTATAACTAGCTCCTTGAAACATATAGAATATCATTTTATGAATAGGGAGGCCCTCTAGATATTGGCCAATTTCCATAAAGCAAGTTATATCAGTAACCTAAGACTCGATAGTTTTGTACTGACTCACTAAAACTATTTATGGTGTATTTTACTCATCTATCAGGGCATCCACACATTGGGACAAATACTCACAAAGTCCTCTCCCTCAAATCACTTTGGTTGGTCTAACTTTGACATAATATTCTAAGAACTTAGTGATCGAATTGGCTCTCTTCTCAGTGATTAATCCCTCCATGATGTATTCTTTAATGCTAGAATTTACCACATATATCATTACTTTGCTTCCTACTACTAAGTGTCTAAATTTATTGAGACATTTAATGATGGAAAAAGCCTACTTCTCAATAAAATTATAATTAATCTCATATCCACATAGGGCTCTTGATAGAATGTAATAGGATGCTCACCTTTCCCTTCATCTTCTTTCTAAGTGAACACAACTGCCAAGCTATGTTCACTCCCATAAACATATATGACAAAATCTTTAGAGAAGTTAGGATTGACTAGCATGGAAGTAGTGGATATTACCTCCTTGTTCTTGTTAAATTTTATTCTTCCTTAAATGGTCTATTTAAAATCCTAGTCTTTCTTTATCATTAATGTAATTGGCTTTATTAGCCCTACACAATTAGATATGAATTGACTAATGAAGTTGATCTTCCCTAGGAAAGACTAAAATACCTTCTTAATAATTGGTAAGGTCAAGTCCCTAATGGCCTTCACTTTATCCAAATCAATAGAGATGACTTCTTTGGATACCACATATCCTATTAGAATGCCTTGTAAGATGTCAAAGATGCATTTTTTGGGGTTAAGGGATACCCTGACTCTTGGAACCTTTGAAAAATCTTCTCCAAATGATCAAAATGATATTTTTTTTGGATAAAACTATAAGATCATCCAAATAGATGAGGATGATTTTGTTGATCAGGCCTTGAAAAAATATATCCATGGCCCACTGGAAAGTATCCCATGCATTAGAGAGGCTAAAATGCATTTTCACATATGTAAAGGTTCCCCACTTTATAGTGAAAGTGGTTTTATGTTGATCCTCCTCTTTAACACATTATATCAAGTAGAGAGAACATTTATGCACTTGATACTATTTGGATAATATTTTCCATTGAAGGAAGGGGATAATGATCTTTTAGAGATTCTTTATTTAAGTCTTTAAAGTCTATGCATAGTTTAGTTTCCCCATTTTTATTTCTTATCAGAACTAGGTTAGATACCCAAGTCAAATGCTTGATTGGGTATATAATCCTTGAATCGATTAATTTCCTCAATTCTTGAGCCATGAGAGACTCAATTTTTTGATTCACTAGCCTTTACTTTTGGTAGACTAGTTTGGCTCCTTTAATCAGATCTATGGTGTGTGGGATCACCTTGCAGTCATACCCCTTTAGGTTAACATAGGTCCATGCCATAACACCTTCATAATTATTGCATAAGGACACTAATCGATCCTTATCTTTTTGGGAACGTTCTTTCCCCACCTTCAATTTTCTTCCATCTCCCACATCAAACTCAGAGTAGTCACTTTTGTTTTTGATAAATTTACTTTGTCACTCCTTACATCATCAAAAACAAATATATTATCTAGAGTGATTAGTTGTATGATTTGATCTTCATAAGCTTCTTTAATCTTTGGCTACAAATACTATATAAAATTTCATAAATATTGAAAAAACATGGGAATTTAGGCATTACTCTCAAATACCTACTAGTTTTGATCACTATTTGGAATACAAGGTCTGATAATCACTCACATCACCTATTTGTTGGTTAAAAAATCAGTTACTAGATCAAACTTGGAGCCAATTACTACCATTATATCTACCTCTTCATTCATATACCTAGGAATGATTTGACTATTAAATGCTTTAAACACTTAAATTAAATCCCATATTTTATGGTAGTAAGATCTCATACAAACATTCTTTGTATACATGACTCCTCTTACTTACTTTACTATTAATTTAGAATCTTCAAACACCTTTAATGGATTCACACCCATGTGCTCAAAAGGCTAAGGCCATAGACTAGGGATTTATACTCAAAATCATTATTTTTGTAGACAAACTAGAAGAAGAAGGCCTTAAGGGTATCTTTTTCAAATGGAGACATTAATTAGATACCATCTATGGAGCTAATTTTGCATTTCACACCATCAAAATGTAGAGTCCAAAAATTGGACTCATTTTTAGGTTCCTTGCTTTGATCCTCCCTTTTCTTCATGAATTCAGGGATGGCTTGATCTTCATCATGGATTACATAGGTCCCAATTCTGGTGGCATCAAATTTTATGAATGGATCGTTTTTGATGAATTCATTAATGAGGACCTCCTCCTCTGAGCTCCTGTTGTCTGCGACTCCTCCTTCCTCAATAATTTCTACATAACACACCTCTTTCTTTGAGAAAGAAGTATGTGCCACTTCAAAATTCATCATAACATCATCAACTATGTGCTCCAGATGTAGTGTCTTAAACAAAACCTTCATTTTTGAGCCATATTTGGTCCTCATGATTATGTGAGACCAATCCAAAGATAAGTACCCACCTATCTTGGTTATGAAATATCTTGATAAACATAACCCAAAGATTCATAGAATGTCTATTACCACAACTTCTTTGGGGACTGCAATACTAAGACAAGAATACAAAGTTACAGGAAGAGCCTTGATAACACCTATAGTCTAAACTTTTTTCCCATCTAACTACATTACCCCTTTATCCAAAGCTTCATATTAAAATTGTAGTGCATATGTAATCTGTTTGGGCATCATTGTGGTGTTGGTGCCAGAATCAATCATAGAATTATACAATAACTTGTCCCCCATAATGAGATTTAAATAAAATAGGGTGGGTTTTAGTTTACTTACCCCTACTTTTGAATTGATGAATGTGGATGGCATATGGGGTTATGCATTCCCACTAGCTTCTCTTCCCTTAGTTTTTTTTTAGCTCCATATTTGTGTTACTTCACATAGGCTTCTCTTGGTGTTCTAACACCTCTTGTAGCAGATATTTTTACTTGAGGATAGATAAGACATCCCAAAGAGAAACATTTATTAGGGCCTTATTCAATTGATCCACCACATGAAATGACCCTTGAGGTCAGACTTTGGGGTCCTTTATCATTTTTTGTACTATTTCACCCCACTCTTGATATGTTAGGGGTGATGGTTAGGGTCTTGAATTTTTTCCTTAAGTCACTTTAGGCCTTGCAAAAGCCCTTAGACCTCAGTCAGTTTCTTCTTGGATTGAGTGTAGTATTTTGATTAGACTTGTGAGGATTTCAACATGGGGATATCATTTTCATAAATTTCATTTTTGCCTTTCACCCAAGAGAAAAGTGCATGTTTTGAGGCTATCTCCTCTTCTTACTCCAAGGACATTCCTTGCATTTGAGCCATTAGGATAGCATTTTCAATGCTCAGGGACTGGTATCCATAAGGAATTGAATCAAATACACTCCCTTATCTTTATTGGTCAACAAACTTTTTTTTCAGATTACCTCTTGGATAATTTTGGGGTATATGTGCATTATTACATAGAAATCACCATTACTTTGAGTCATCTGCCAAGTTATTTTGGCCAGTGACCAATTTTTTCTATGAGTTTGGTGGGACCATTTAAAAAGGAGTAAGAACTAGGATGATTTGATTTGTAGGTTACACCTAATGATTCATCCTCTACCCTCCTTGGTATTGGTTATATTGATATGACACTCTTTTGCTTTGGTAATTTTTGAAAGGGACTTCAAGGGCATATCTTGTTACCTCTTAAATTTTATGATCTCATTTCATAAGTTTCATAGGATGTTCTTCATGTCATTCATCTCTACAGATAGTGTGGGTGAAGTGGATGCACTCATTTGAGTATCAATATATACGTACTTGGGAGGAGATGCTTGTAAGGTGCTTGTGAATTCTTCTTGTGACAACATTGATAGTTACAGGAATGTGGGCATCAATGGTCATGGGGAGAGTTTACTAGCATATATCAAATTATTTTCCACTCTAATAGCTAATTCATATGCATTTGATAATGTCTGGCCTCCAAAGGGTTGAATCATAACAACTATGTCTTAGTTAAATGCTTTAAGGTAAAAGACGATGACCATACCTGCACGTGGTTGAGCTAATATTGGTATTCTTTTCTAGGTCTTATGAAACTTGGTATTAAAATTGATGATGGCATCTTACATGAATATTTTAATAGTGATTAATTATTCTAGGAGAGATGACCGATCTCCTTTCTCATTGAATTGGTTGAAGAATCCGTTGCCTAGTTCATTCTAAGTGGTGATGGAATTAGGTAGCAAGGACCGATACTAGTCAAGAGCTTGCCCTTTGAAAGAGGTGGCCAGTAGCATTATGGCTATATTTTTTTTTGATATGATTCATGGTATATACATTAGAAACATATTGAATATGTTCCATCATGCTTTTAAAATCCTCCCCTATGAATTTAAGGAGTGTTTTCAAGGCATTAATAGGAATAGGATTCCACATAGCTAAGGCTACTAGAGGGATGAGTGGGTTACCATTATTTTATGTTACAAAGTTTCTTAGTGGTCTTTGTACTACCATCTATTATGGTTATTATGTTGCGCTAGACCCTATAGTTCTTTGGTGACTTACAACCACTAGAGGTGGTAGTAGTAAGCTTGGATTCTATGTTACTAGTGACCTTGTGATAGGCCTTTGACTCATAAACTCTGACTTCTAGTCAAGAAATTATGGGTAGATAAGTCCCATTGGGCATGCCAAAAAAGGAAACTATTGATTCCTAAAAATTTCATTCTCAACAAATAACCTCATATGGGAAGCTTTACAGACAAGGGACCAAAATTGATATCTATGAAATGACATCTGGGATTTTAGAATCCAGCTCTTTAAATAATTGGGAAGAAAAGGGGGAAGAAGAAAATGCAAAAAAGCTAAAATAAAAATTATCTAAGGTAATATGCCAAAATTCTTAATGTATCGATTCCTAATATTTCATAATATAGCTTGGACCCTTTAAAACATTACAAACAATTTAAAAGATCATATGCATGATTTAAAGTCTATAACATAGATAAAATCCAACACTATAAAAGCAAAGAACAAAAATAATAGACAATAATTGATTCCACATAATTTAACACATAACACCACATCCTCTTCATTTTTGGGTGGAGAATAAAATACGAAGGCCCAAAGGCATAGTATAGACTATTCAATCCTTCTCATGAAGGGCACCTGCTAAGGTATTAGAATTAAAGACAATGAATATTGTTATTTATATTTAAAACTAAAGATATTAAAATGGTTGTTATATGGTAATAGCCATGAAAACAACCCACTATTATCTCAAAAACCTACCCTTTACAAAATAAATAATCCCTAAATATATAGGCATGATGACCTTGGCATAGTGGAGTTTAAAAGGTAAAAAGACTCAACACCTGGAGCCTAGCACTCATGTTCATGATGAGGCCATTATAATTGAAAGGGGAACTTCAACTCATAACTGTAGATGATCCTCAAATCCTAGAAATGGTGCAACCTTAATGTCTCATAATTCCCTTGATGCTTATAATAAGTGTTGTAGTGATGTATGTCTCTTTCTGAACTACTTCTAGAATTTTTACTAAAAATAGGGCCCACTTCCCTTGACCAATGGTACAACTCAAAGATCTGATAGAAAGAACCTTACCTTAGATACGTGCCATGATGACACATGGAAAAATAGAGAGTGGGCATTCTTTTAGAAGCTCTTTCATCTTCTATTTGACTAGAAACATACAAAACCACCACGTGGTGAGCTAGAACTACTCTTGGGGGAGTCAAGAACTCTTTTGTGAAGGATGAGCACATGGGTGCCAACAGAAGGAGTCAATACTTTGCCAAAAATTAAAAGTGGAACCCAAGGGAAAAGAGAAGATTGATACTTAATTCACCCAACTCTTCAAGCAAGTCCATGATGAAAATCCAACTTCCTAAAAACTTCAAAAACATGAATTTGATCCACACAAACTATATAAATTTATCAGCATATTCTCATACATATTTTACCCTATCATATGATTAAGTATCAACCTATATATCATTATACCATCTTCCTTTATACATTTTTTTGACTGTGGTAACCCAATCATTCTATGTTGATCTTTAATATTCCTATTATTCACCTCTATTGAGCTCACTTAGGTGGGTTTATAGATTGCACTCTTTCATAAGGTGAAATCATGGGAGTATCTAGGTTTACTCATCTCTAGTTTATCTTGTTTATTAGGTAGGTGTAAGCTCTCTTATGTTAGTCATCTTTAGCACCCATCATTGGTATTCTAAATTTGTATGAAGGAGGAAAATATAAAAATCCAAAAGATTCAAAATCAATGACATCATAATAAAAATACAAAATATATATTAAAATTTAAATCACACAAAAATATGTGATCTTACCTTTAGCTCAACCTTATCTTATTCGAAGTTAAAACTCCATAGTTGGCCTCATAATAGAGTCAATTTCCATTTGGGTGTGGTAGACTATTAGAATAAGGAATGAGGTATCTCATAAATATTACATTTTGTTACCACCTTATTTCTCATGCAGGTACCCAATCCTCATAGGAGAATGATGGATCATGTTTTGGGAAGGTGATATCCTTGTATTTTTCATGCTTACTATCCTTCATGGGATGATATTTATACTTCATTAATTATCCAAATCTTATGCTTGATAGGTAGGGTTCTCTAGGCCATTGATGCTAAAAAAATAGATTTTATAACCTAATTAGAGTCTCATTCTTTACCAAAGATAAAAAAAATTATGATGTCCTCTTTTCTCTCACTCCATTATTCCCCATTGATAGGAAGGTTTTTTTCAAAATCAGTCTGTATTCTTTGTTTATTATTATTCATCATTTTCACACATGTTAGCATTGTGACAACATTTCCATTTTTCAATAGAAGCTATACTTTGAATTTTTGTGAGATCCTCTCTTGGTAATTTCCATATCTTTCTATTAATTATCTTAGCTATGTTTTGGACCTTGAGTTTTATATTCACTTTTTTCAGGCCATTCAATCCAATTTATACCTTTTATGCTTTCATATTTCACCTTTTTAAGGGCCATATGGCTACATTTATATTTTCCATGCCTTATTTATTTATTTTCCTAGGTTCTTTGGTTCTAATTTAGCCTTGGAATTTTAGATTGACAATTTTTCACTCAATTATTATCTATTTCTTTGGATCTTTTGGTTTTAGTTTAGCTTTATCATTATTAGCTTTCCAATTTTTCAAGGTTTTGAAATATTTTCCTAATTTTTTTCATTTATATCCATTTATTGACTATCCTATATACATGCACATTACTTTTATTCCATTTTTAGCCTTGTATATTTAGGGTTTCCAAATGTAGTTTATATGCCTGCCATGATTGAGACTATGGCATTTGCATGCATCATTTATGTTGAATGTTATTTTAAGGTATGTATTTATTTCTTTCACTTTTCCATTTATCAATAGTTATTTCATAATTTCATTTTTCCTTTTATGTTTATATGTGTCTTTCCCAAAGCACCATCCTACATTACACATGATAAGATTCAGGTGGGCATATATGTAAACATGATATTTTATCTTGCTCACTTTAATGATGATTTCTCTTCTAGGATTAATAAACACATAAATATATCTATGTGCATGTTCTAAGGAGTGCTCTAGGAAAGGGGAGGGGTTAACTAATTGAATTTGTGAGAGATGTTTACACGCTATTTTTTCATATCTTCAGTAGTACCAACATATCCTGCTCTGAGTATCTTTCCATATTAATTATTTATCTCCTTAATTCCAATAATTTTATAAACTATATATTCCTATTATATTGACCTAGATGCTACAATATGATTCATATATATTTATGCTTATATTGTATTGACCTAGTCGATACAATTTTGAGTCTTCTTTTGTCTTCTATATTATATTGGCCTGGTTGATGCAATACTGCCTTATCTTATAATATTTTAATATATTAATTAGTTTGATATCATTATATTATATTTTCAAGAAATTTATGTATTTTGAGTCATATATGGGTCATAATTATCATTCCCAACACACACAACACTCTTATGACCTACTTTCACTAGAATTTCTCCATTTAATTAGTAAATTTAGGAGTTAGAGGATAAATTATTATTCTTGTAGAAGTCAAGTATTTTTCTAATTATTTGAAGCTTAATAGGAGGAGTTCAACTAAGGATTTTCCCCATAGTCTTTATATTGCCCAGCTAAAGGGCATCTAGGTCTTTTTCCTTGCCATATGAGGTCTTTTCCTATAACATCTCTTAAAAGTGATGCTAGATCCAAGGGGGATATTGATGCATTTAAAAATAATCCAAGATAAGTATATTTATCCCTAGTCTATTTCCTTTTATTTACTTATTAGATAAAAAAGTTTTTTTATTGCTAGAGTTTCATGCATGTTATTGTCCTTTCCTAGTCTCTCCTTATATTGAATAAGGTTGTATATGTTCTACTCAAAATTGAGAAAGTGCATAAAATGTGAATCCTTTAAGTTATCTTGGTTAAAAATGACCAAAATCAGGTCTAGTCAATTTAAAATATGTAATTAATGATCAAACATCTTCAAAATTTAAGTAATTTGAAAATTTTCTCTAAGTATCATGAAATTAAAATAAGTTATAAATTTTCTTCAAGATTTTTATATCTTGGTAGGTTTTGATCCCATATACAACATACCTTAGGTCTCTGAATCATGTCAAACATGGTTTGGGTTCCTGACCCTTTCAAAACATTCCTCAAGTTTTTTATGTTTGTCTAACACACTCGAAAAGGGGAGAGGTTAGCTAATTGAATTTATGAGAGATGTTTACACACTATTTTTTCATATCTTTAGTAGTACCAATATATCCTCCTCTGAGTATCTTTCCATATTAATTATTTATCTCCTTAATTCCAATAATTTTATAAACTATATATTCCTATTATATTGACCTAGATGCTACAATATGATTCCTATATATTTATGCTTATACTATATTGGCCTAGTTGATACAATTTTGAGTCTGCTTTTGTCTTCTATATTATATTGGCTTGGTTGATAAAATACTACCTTATCTTATAATATTTTAATATATTAATTAGTTTGATATCATTATATTATGTTTTCAAGAAATTTATGTATTTTGAGTCATATATGGGTCATAATTATCATTCCCAACACACACAACACTCTTATGACCTACTTTCACTAGCATTTCTCCATTTAATTAGTAAATTTAGGAGTTAGAGGATAAATTATTATTCTTGTAGAAGTCAAGTCTTTTTCTAATTATTTGAAGCTTAATAGGAGGATTTCAACTAAGGATTTTCCCCATAGTCTTTATATTGCCCAGCTAAAGGGCATCTAGGTCTTTTTCCTTGCCATATGAGGTCTATGCCTATAACATCTCTTAAAAGTGATGCTAGATCCAAGGGGGATATTGATGCATTTAAAAATAATCCAAGATAAGTATATTTATCCCTATTCTATTTCCTTTTATTTACTTAGTAGATAAAAAAAGGTTTTTTATTGCTAGAGTTTCATGCATGTTATTGTCCTTTCCTAGTCTCTCCTTATATTGAATAAGGTTGTATATGTTGTACTCAAAATTGAGAAAGTGCATAAAATGTGAATCCTTTAAGTTATCTTGGTTAAAAATGACCAAAATCAGGTCTAGTCAATTTAAAATATGTAATTAATGATCAAACATCTTCAAAATTTAAGTAAGTAATTTGAAAATTTTCTCTAAGTATCATGAAGTTAAAATAAGTTATAAATTTTCCTCAAGATTTTTATATCTTGGTAGGTTTTGATCCCATATATAACATACCTTAGGTCTCTGAATCATGTCAGACATGGTTTGGGTTCTTGACCCTTTCAAAACATTCCTCAAGTTTTTTATGTTTGTCTAACACACTGGGAAAGCTTGAGGTTTGTCTAGACCTACTCAAGAACCTGACCCTCACCTATGTACCTGCCAGGTCCCAAAACTATCAAATATATATCCAACCTTTGAATACCTATTTATATCCCCTATACATCTTGACATGTTCCCAAACAACTTCATATCCCTTCCATTAAAATACTTATCCCTACACACATAAATGGTGTGACCTCCCCTTTAAACCCTTTTTATTCCCATTTTCATTCCACCTCATTGTTACCTCCCTCCACACTTTAAGTCCTTGCATATCCCTACCATCATTTACATATTTATTCTTTCTAGATATCTATCCAACTCATTGATGTTCCTCTCTGATGTAAATCTAGGGTTTGCATCTATAACTAAGTTCATAGTCTACACAGTGGAGATTCAACAAAGTTTATTCACAACTAAGAATTAAAATCCTTTACCAATTTCAAGATTAGATCAATATTTCAACTAAATTCATCCTTTGTTCTTTAGGATTATATACCTCTACATTCACTTAATGGGATCTAAGCCTCTCCTAGACCAAAGTCAAAATTCCACTCTCTTACTAGCCCCCATTTTAGATTTTTAGATCTATCTAGACAACTTACGAGACCTGAGCTCTATCTAGATATATAGCATAACCTAAGCTCTATCTACAAACATATTAGAATCCAAGACTATGTTAGACACACGTCAAAATATTGACACTTGTTAGACCAGTTTTATAACTCTACTCTCTACCTAGCTCCCTTATGAATTCTAATTGTTGTCTAAAACACTCCAAAGTCTTCTCTTACAAAATCATCTCTATGAATTTATTCTTATTTCATGGAGATATTAATCATATGTATATATCATCTACATAAGATACTTTGATGAAGAAGAGGAATATAGATATAAAGTACTAGATTTAAGGAGTTGCACCAACTTTAGTCCTTGATTCCAAAATTTACAAGGTGATATATACAACCCTTGGGCACCTATACATGGAGTAATTTTGACATAGAATCAATGTAGTGCGTAAAATAAATAGGGGAAAACATTCATGAAAATGGTCTACCTCAAGTTGTAACTTTCTCGACATCAGTGCAATATACAAATTTAGTGTTAACCATGGCTAAGCACTATGACAAATAAAAAATAGAAGTGATAAATCTAAAGGGTGAATTATGTGCTTTGTGTTCAACCAAAATACATTGATAGTATGCTCAAGTTTACCAATCATGAATCATATATCAATATCACTTCAGCTTGCGCATAACAATTAGAGGATGCTAAAACTAGTTCTCATTCTAAGTGTGTTAACAAATAATGGATTATCAAGCTTAAGATTTCAGTAAAACAATTACCAAAAACTATTACCATATTTGATTTCATCAATGAATTCAATGATATAATGACACTTATGAATATATTTGTTGGTATCCCTATTCAAAAGACTTCAAAACATGGATGTACAAATATATCTATATCATACATAGGAATAAATAATACATCAATTAGGGTCAACTGATCAGTGATTCAATATATCAAAAGCTAACAAAAATCACTACCACATCAAAACTCTACATGACTTCATATCTTGTATATGTTGTTGCTTATAGAATAATTTCCTTGGTATGAATACAGTGGGTGATATAGTGTCTTTCTATATCTATAAATTATACCCAAGACTCATTTTGAAAGAAAGGTCACATCATTTTTGAAATGTTAATGATCTATTCTTGCATTATGTCATTATAATATTTGAACCTGGCCCTTATAACAGTAGGCTATAAATTATAGCATCAACTAAAATTTATATATGGGAAACTTGGTTTATTCAATTCCTAATCTTCACATACCTTAGAATTTGTGGGTATGAGATAGTTCCATGTATGCTCCCAAAGTTTGTAGATGATAAGTGGGACCTAATGGAATTGGTAAGACAATTAATTGAGACTCATAAGTTTTTATCTAGTAAACATGAAGCTAGAAAATACTTTTCAATAATGATAGGGAGATATACATGCACTTCATTATCTATGGCAAATTTTATTAATGCAGAGATGACTCAAGTCACTATTTAGTCATTCAACAACAAACATAATTTTGACATCTGAAGTATTATTAAAAACATTCTCAATTCTACATACCAACATGTACCTCACTTTAAAAAAATGGATGGATTGTTATGACAAAAAAGAATTTAGAGCTCATGATTATTATTAATTCACCCTAAAAGAAGTCATTGAATTCAAAATAGCCAAAATCTTTAAATATTATGAAGATGATAAGGGTTTTTTGGATCCCATTTATGAATAATAATTTACTAAGTTAAATCCTCTTACACAAGTCAATTAGAAAAAATAAAAATCCATGTCCTTAGAAAATAGGACTCAAACAATGTTAATAGAACACTCAGATGATTAAAAAACAAATTCATCAAGTTAGACAAAGCAAGTTTTCCACCTCTAATAAAAGATATTCAAGTGGGCAGTTTTTACCAACAATAATCACAGGTACACCTATCTTTTTTAGATAATTTTGGAAGAGTTGAAGCAGACCCAATGAGTACTCAAATACATAAACCACTAAAAATAAAAATCAAAAGGATAGGAGAAGGGTCTTTAGGTGAACTTGGTATTTCTACTACTCTTGATACTCATCTTGTTAATATTTTTACTCCTTAGAGTTTGGTAATGAATACTACTCAACAATTTTTTTGTAGATACTTATATATTTACCCATAAATCCACTCCTACTCCTCTACTTCTATCTCAAGAGGATATAGATATATACACATGATATCCTATCAAAGTGGGTAGAGCATCAAGGAATATACCTTATTGTAGATGTGTTCATAGGAGAATATCGACATTGAGAGTCCAATGGGATAATTAAAACACAAAGTTTTTAACAAGCACCTAACATATGGATGGGTGATTTTGGTAGGTGGTTGGCATGAGCATCTAGGTTATTTTGGATTTCACATACATGTGATTGATGAACTACTCACCTAAATAATATCAAGATGATGTTCAAAATATTGATTCTCAAGATTTGTTTGTTCCACCTCCTCCTCTAGACACTCAAAATAAATTAGAGCATATAGATATACAATAACCACCTAACACATAAATCCCTAAGTGGGTAAATAAAGTGGTTAAAAAGAGGAATAAATTTTTACAAACATAATAAATTTATTTTAGTGTCTCATATGTTCATACTCATCATGCACTAAAAAATTCTAAAATGGTTTCTAGAATAATTATAGATGAAAAAGGAGAAATATATGTTGAGGTGGAAATATTTCCTACAATAAAATACAAAGATAATGTCAGTTCCACTGACTATCAACATCAAAAGTGCATCTAGGGAAAGCTACCAGAAAAAAGGTTAAATATAATTTACAGTTTGTAATAAATACTCTCTTTGAAAATATGGACCAATTCAAAGCCACCAAAGAAAAACTAAAATAAAAATTTTAACAACTCACCCCAGTTGTTTAGAATTTGGTGAAACCAATTCATTCTTCTACATATTCAATTGTTCATTATATTTTAGATTTTAAGACACTAAATACAACCAAAGAAATTGGACACATGGAGAGAGAAACAAAGGAATGGTCTAAGAAATTGATCCAAAAAGGGACCAAAACAATAAATGGAACCATGAATATATATGTTTACATCTAGTTTGAATATGACATTGCAAAATAAATTGAAGACAAATATGCACTTGAAGCAAATGGAAGCAAATGAAACCAAATTTGGAATCTTTTTCATATACTGACCTAGAGGATATCATCATAAGAGTAATGAAACAAGAAGATATTGTAGATCTCTCAAATTTTATAGATGTTTCTAAATTCTAAACTCGTAACATTGAATAATGCATGAATAAATTTAGAGAATCCCAATCATTATTAGTTGATGCAATAATGGAGATATAGGGATAAATTAATAAACTTCCTTATTTATTTTCGGATGATTATATAAAATCAGTTTTAGAACAAATAATTATAATGAGTTCAAATATTTAGTTGAAGAAGATATGAATCCAAAATATACATTTAGTTATGATTCAAGCTAAAAATTTTTCAAATATCAAAATATACTTGATCATTTTGATAAATTTTTGAAGAGACTTCAACTAATTTCACTTCAGATGGTTGATCTCCACTGTGAGGCAGAAATTGCTTTCATTCATTTGAAGGGTCTTAATGAAATTAGAGTCAAAGAAACCATGAAGAGATATGATGAATAATAAAAATGTTGTAATTGGATGAATAATGGAAAGAATAGGTTAATATCATGCCTGACAAATAATATGATTACATAATATTGAAAATTTACTAGCTCTAATGCTTGTAAATTATCAAAATCATTTTTATAATTTCAAGTTCAGAATTTTTATAAAAGAATTTTTGCACATTGTAAGTCATGCAAATTTTCTAAGTTATTTTTATAATTTTAAAGCTATGCAAAAACATCAAGTCACTTTTTAATGTCATTCAAGTTTTTCAATGAACTTTTAGAGCTTTTATGTTTTTGTTTTTGCTAACATGCTTTTGCAAGCACTCTAACCATCAAAAAAGGTGGTTGTGCACTATAACAACCCATTTTAACTTATAAATATAAGTTTTAAATTAATTTAAGTGGATTTTTTGTAGTAAAATAAGTTTTATTAAAGATAAAAAGTAGGGATTATATTTTAAACTTGTGAAAGAATCAACACAAGAACTTTTGTAGAATTTGTGGTTGAAATTTCTCTAAATGAATAATGTGTATGGATACATTAATCTTTATAGTTTTTTAATTTTAAATGTTGTTGAGTTTTATTGTTAGATATTTAATGTGTATGAAATTTTTATTATGTAAATACTTCATAATTTGCATTAATAATTTCTATCATTATGAATCCTCAATGGGTTAAGAATAGAATTATTATTTATTTCTTATCCTAGTGTTATTTAATCTCTTTAGTGTATGTATTTTATTCCTATGTCTACAATATGTCTTTCTTTTCTCATTTTCAAGATAAAGTTTTCCTATAATAGAA
Source organism: Torreya grandis (assembly GCA_037957365.1). NCBI lineage: Eukaryota > Viridiplantae > Streptophyta > Pinopsida > Cupressales > Taxaceae > Torreya > Torreya grandis. The sequence goes on along the minus strand of JARHVA010002595.1, from coordinate 1,211,951 downwards.
TATCTCTTTTTGGATTGTTCTAGTAAGTTTCCATGTTTAGTTATCTAGAATCATCATTTTTCTTCCATTTCCTTTGCATATGTTTATTCCCTCCACTATCTCCCTCATATATTTCCTTTTAACCAAATATATTTTTTTAAAGTACAACCCTCATATAAAACACCAATTTTTTTATAAATAACTTTATTTCCAATACTATCTTGTTTTTCAATAAAAGTAGTTATGTCTGCTAATAAGAGAGGGACTTTGTCCCAACATTATTGAATAAAACTCACTATTTTCCCCCCTAATATTTGGCATCAATTATGGGGCACATCTTTGTGATTTCTGTGTAATCCACATATGAATTTATTCCCACATTACTCTTCTAGTAAGTTAGTGTCCAGTTCAACAACCAAATACTAAGTGGGATCAAAATACATAGCTAAATATTAACTTTGATATCATATTGTGTGCTTGGGAGTGTGATGAGATCAATATTATTCAATTTCAAATAATTTTAAAAATAATTTAAACCAAGAACTAGAACATACAAAAAAAGCAAAAAGGATTATTGAATGAAGGATAACTCGTAGAGCTCCTCAAGAAACCCAAAATCTTGATCAATAAATTCTACAAATGACTATTATTATAAATAGAGATCTTAGTTTTCAACCTAGTCTAGATTGGATATAATTTATAAAACAATATATTGATTCAAGTCTTTGATTGATCACATGGGATAAAAGAATAAATTATGCCCAATTCAACATTTTCATTGTAGTAATCAACCTAGATGAAGATCATGTTATTATTTTTTAAGAAACATAAAAATTATTTCAATAAGATAAGCAAGAAGAGAAGTTTGTTTAGCTTCTCATATATATTATACTATAAAAAACTCTTCTCATGACCATCCTATTAGTTCAAGCTCCAACACTTCAATCATATCTTTATTGGTTAAGTGAGACACAAGAGGACAGTTATTCAGAGTTGCAAATAGTTTCATGGGATAATATGACTAATACAATATAATTTTAAAGAGTTTTTGAGGTATTATAAGAATTTTAACACTATTTTAAATATATTTATAACTTTAAGTTAAGTTCTAAATGGAAAACTAAATTCAACAAATCAGCTAGTCTCCCATCCAGTCCTAGAAAATGTAAACAATCTCAAGGTGGTTCAATAGTAAGTCAGGATCTTATCCTATTAAGGATTTTTCTTATTTTAAAAGTAATATTTACAATCATGGAATTAAAATAGATTAATTAAATTGGGTCATTGGATCTAGGACATTTGCATGAACTTCCAAAGGGTTCATGGAAGCATTTCACACAAAAAATAGGTAATGATAAACAACATCTAGTTGAACATATTGTAGGCTTATTTATGGCATGTGGAATATTAGGTGTGGAAATTGTGGTTAGATTATTCATATAAATTATTAAAAATGAGGTAGCTGACTAATTCTACCACTTCCCTCTAGGCCCCATCACCATCTAGATTAACATGAAAACTAATTTAGAAAATATATTTAAGCCAATAGAAGATGCTCATGCATTACTTACTCAAGCTACTCAAATGAATAAAAAATCCAATGAATCCATGATATATTTTGTGGCTAAATTAAATAATACAATGAATAATATATTGACGATATCTAGGCTGACAACATAAAATTAGAAGGGAGTATTCATAAACTCACAATTGCTTGAAGTGAGTTACTAATTACAAATGCTAAATTAGCTTATTTGGATGTAGCTTAAACATTAACTATTGATGTATAATATGACATGATAATGGATAGGAAAATAAATATATAATATTAAAAAGTAAAAAACATAGAGCTTAAATCAATCTTCTACTGAACATCTTATATAAAAAATTGGCTAATGACATAATAACATTAAATAAGTAAATACCTCAAAAATCTCATACTCCTTATTAGGAAATTTATAAAATAAATTATTTGACTTTTTAATGGAATCATCCTCATTTTTAAGCTCCGTAGAAAAATATTTCCATAGAAGCACCTTTGAATTCAAATATAAATGCCCCTATAAATATTGTTCTAGAAATAGAAGAGATTTTGGGTATGAATAAATAAAATAAGAGATTGAAATAGAAAATAAGGATCTTCAGGAGTTTGAGACAAAATAAAATTATGGTGACCCCACTATATTTTTCCTATAATATGACCTAGATGAAGATGATTATGATGATACCATTTGATATATGAAGAGTCAATCATTTGTAGTTTTCACCAAAACCCAGAATTAGAAAAAGCCACAAACTCAAAAACATGAAAAAACTCCAAAAGTTATTTTTTTCAAGGAACCACATATATTGGGAAAATTAAAGGAAAGAAACCAATGACAAAATTATGTGAATATCCTAAACCTATACTACCACTTACCTAAGAGGTAATTTTACCACTAAAAGTGATGTGAATGTTTCCCAATCTATTGAAAGTTATCCTTCTACTAGCTTACCCACTTTTGATATAATTTAACATATAAATTAAAAAAAAAATCCAAATGTCTTAAGTCGAGTATCTAAGGTTAAATCCTAACCAATTAGATAGGAAAATATAATTTGTCAAGGGCAAAAATATCAGTACGAAAAAGACAAATGTCAAAGGGATACTTTCAACTCCCTCTTCTACTAATCCAATAAACTCCATGCCAGTCGTTACTTATAAATCCAATAAGGTTAAACTATTTTTTATCTACCTTTTCCTTAAAGAATGCAAATTAAGTAATAGCATCATTGATATTGGATCCTTTGAAAATGTAGTGCCTACCAAAGTTTCCTATGCTTTAGAATTGACATGTAGAAATACTTTTGGATGTTATTATTCCATGGAAGTAAATGAAGTACCTTTTTTATTCAAATTAAAGTATCCAAAGTTTCCTTAGCCTCCATTCCTCAAAATAGAATAAAAAATACTATCCTAATAATAAATATCTTGATTTCCTATGGTAAATTTTTAGGAAGAAACTTTTGTAAATAACTTGGTGGTGAAATTCAACTAGATATTTCTCATGCTATGATTCCTATTAAAGGAGTTAAATAACACCTAGAGCCTAAGTTAAAAATAAAATACACTATTCAAAAAGTAGATGATCCTAAAGCTGGCATTTTATATGAAGATACAGGAATGGAAAATTATCGACTCATGATGAAAAAAGACTTGAATATGCCCGATGTGATAAGTAGTGACCCTAATAACATATGTATAATCTACTATGATGGTAGTTGCTCCTCAACTAGTACATGAGTAGGAGTTAGTCTTATGTCTACGAACAAATAAATATTTCCTTTCTCATATAAGCTATAGTTTGAATGTACTAATAATACTACTGAGTTTGAAGCACCACTACTTGGTTTAAAAGTTACCAAAGAAAAGGGAACCAAAATTATAAAAATTTTGGGTGATGAAGAATTGGTTATAAAATAGATCAAAGGTTAGTATTTAGTAAAAAAATGATCATCTAAAACATTATAGAAACAAAATTTGGGATATTATAGAAGTTTTTGAAGCCTTTTCTATAACTATTCCAAGAGAAAATAATGCTAAAGTACATGCCCTTTAAGTGTCAGCTTATCTATTAATTCCTCATGAAAATATTAGAAAAGAAAAATACATGATTGAACTGGTATAGACACAGTGTACCAAATAACTCAAAAAACTTGCAAGGTCTTAATGATGACCAATACATTATCACTTTTCTTTAAAAAGATGATAATTTTAGAAATCTAAATTTTCAAGGCAGTGAATCTTCATATAGATAATCTTCAACAGAAACTTAGAAAGAAGGTATCTTAAAGAAAAATATGAATAAGAAGTTATTAAAATCATAGGAAACAAAATTCCTAAGGGAACTCAATTTATCTAGAGGAAATTTTTGATAAACATGATAGATTCATTAAGAATAAAACACATAACAATGCCCCAAACTCAATTGATTATGAAAAGGTGAATATCAGATCTGAATAATAATCTAAATTGGTAAATATTAGTGAATTTTTATCACTAAAAGAACAAATAAATTTTATCACTCTTATTCAAAAATACATTGATATTCTCGCATACTCATATTTTGACCTCAAATCTTTCGGACCAAAATAAATGACACACATGGTGTCCCTTAAGCCTTACGCTAAGCATTTCAAGTAAAAATAAAGGAAATATAATCCAAAAATAGTAAGAACCATTTTTGAATAAATTTAAAAAATATTGAATGCGTAAATAATCTTTCCTATTCATAATTCAACATGAATTACAAATATAGTTCCAATATGCAATGAATTTTGAGAAATCAAAATCTACTTATATTTTTTAAATATAAACCAAGCATCCCTGAAAGATAACTATCCATTACCTATCATGGATCAAGTTCTTCATGTAGTTATAGGTTCATAAAGTCTCTCCATGTTAGATGGATTTTTTAGGATATAATCAAATAAAATTTCATAAATAAGATGAAAATAATTCTACATTCACAACTCTAGGGGTGCATTTACATGTCAGATAATGGCTTTTGGTATGATTAATGCAAGAACAACATTTTAAAGAGATATGGATCTTACCTTAAAATATATAAATAATAAAATAATTATGGTCGATTTAGATGATATAACATTATTCTCAAAGAAAAGGTAAGACCATTGTTATGACCAATGCACCCCATTTTCAAATGAGAATCCCCTTTGACCTTAAATTCAATGTTCAGGTCTTGTTGTGAAATGAATCAATCCAAATCTAAGCTAGGATTCATTATTTTAAGTCTGATTCTTTTATTCAGAATGAAGTATTAATCTAATTCTAATATGATTGAATGTTCCCATAACTTATATAGTAATTTGATTCATACCCATCTCTAAAATTTAAAATGGACACATTTATTGAAGACATTTTATGCATCTGTCTAGATTTTAGTTCTATGATGTTCACCAAATTCAGATTTAGGCTTTATGGACTAACTAAGCTAACTTATTTTTTTCTAAAGGTTGTTTTTATTCTCAAGACTATTCTAATATAGAAAGTAGCCTTGTCAAAGCTTACTTGATCCACCTCAGGTGGATCCCCTACAAAATGAATGGATTTTCATACTTAATTATTTTTCCAAAGTTTCCTTTCACAAACACTCACCACACATCTCTTTTTCACCTCAAACAACTATCAAATTTAAGATTGGTTAAGTCCCTATGGTTAAAATTAGAATAACTAACTCTCTGAAATGCAATATTTAATGGCTAGATCCAAATCTATAGGATCATTTCACATGTTATGACCCAAGTTCATTATGAGTGATTTTTGATGTGACTAAGTCTTTTTATTTGGTAAGTATTTGGGTTCATAAGATTGACACATGTTCCTTCATCTTGCATCTCTATGGATTATGAGGCAAAAGGTTCTAATTCCTTCTTACCTGAGTACTCAATCAAATGGGATTGTGCCACATTTATTCATCCCATTTATTTTCTTCTATTAACTCAAATGGTTAGGTCAAGGACCCTGAGAGTATTTAGATTACAAATATTGAGCCATGTTTCTCCATCTCATTATTATGGGGTAAAATAGTGAAATAACTAATTCATGGGTATCTGGATAAGTGAGATGTTGACATGTTGCATGATCCTATTCATACATGACTAATATGAGTAATCCCAAATCTTGAGGTTCCCCAAGCATCTAGATAAATTAGGATCATCCATGTGTCAACATATTTCTCATTCAGATCTTGCATGAATAGGAACATACTATAAAGATAGGTGACCATCCAAACAATTGAGGTCCAGCCACATGGCATCATCCCACTTATCTAGTTCTTGTAGGCATAGGAACATACTCTAAAGACAGGTGAGCTTCCATAAAAGTGAGGGTCATCCATGTGGGAGCATCATGCTCATCTAGAGCCTATAGGCATAGGCACATACTCCAAAATTAGGTGACCTTATGGATAAGTGAGATAATTACATGTTTCATGGTCTTGCTCACTTTTGACATGTTAAGTAAACCAATGGTTAGTCCCACAGTCAAAGATCAAAGAGTTCCTGTATGAGCAAGGGCCATCCACATAGTAGCATCCCAATCATTTGGATATTATGGATAGAGTAAAGGACCACATGAATCCAATTCCCCTTGATTAATAATATTGTGCCATGTTTTTAAATCTCATTAAACTATAACTAAGGTCCTAAGGTAACATACATCAAATCTCAACAACCAAAGAGACTAGTGGGATTAAGCCACATATCTATATTTATTTAAATTATGGTCAAAAGTCCAATGACAAATAAATTAAGACTTATATGCATGAAAAAAGACATGTAAATGTAAATTAGGTAGTAAAGTAACCAAGAATCTAAGATTAGTGACATTATGCCACATGTTGGCATTTCACTCTCTCGCTACTAAAAGGTTACCTAAGGTGCATGTGTTGAATTCAAACCCACTAGAAAAGTGAGGATAGGGTCAAGTGTCAAGCTATGAACAAATTATACATGGTAAAAAGTGGTTTAAAGGGATGAATATGGGTCTTATGCACATTATATAGACATATTTATCATTTTAATGATGACTTGGTATCCAGATCAATTTCACTCTATACGCTAAAGACAACTCCACACAGGTCCTAATTGAGATGAAAATGGATAAGTAAAAAAATCTTAAAGAACTAGACTAGAACACTTGTTTCAACTTAAAAACAATTAAAATACAATAAGGTGGACCCCAAAAAATTATATCCAGACATTTATCATTTTTTTAAAGGACTAAACAATGAAACACATTAGTAAAGTGCCATGTGGCATGCCCTCAATCATTCATAGTGTTGTAGAGTTATAAAAAGGCTTATGTTCCCCACACTTATTACACATAATATCTCCAATAAATATTCTCTTACATAAGTATTTTTTTTACTTGCATAGGTTTGACCTCATTAATTGATCATTGGCAGCCCAACAGAGCTTACCAAAATTGTTAGGACACAGTCCACACTAGACCTCTCCTCAAGGATCCTTAGTGGGACATGGAATTCTATTTTGGAGTGATTAATCTCTTGAAATAATTTTTTTACCATTTCATGCCATGATGTCCAAGAGTGGGATTGTGGGCCTCTTGGATTCAAGACCCATCTCTCTGTTCTATATATGCTACTACTTAGTATGTTATAAGGGTTGACTCTATTTAAAAACAAACACTATCAAAATAATGAAAAATTGATTTTATATGTAAATGTTTCTTGTAACCATGAATTTATTCTACCTTATATCTATTTAGATGGATTAACACTAATATTATATTGATTTTATATATTAACTAGGATGTGCTTCCAATATTTTAGTTAGGTTCTTCAACTCCTTTCATTTTTTTGAAGTATGTAAGGATTTGTGTGTAAATAAATATATACTTATTTGAAATGCATTGATTAAAGGAGTATTATAATTAAGAATTTGTACTTTCTCCTCATACTATCTTTCCTTATGTGGCTGAAGCCCAAGCCATTGTTAAACTTAGAATACATTAGTGAAACTCTATCCAGGCACATTTTAGTCTGGGAAGCATTTGTGTTTCCCATTTAATCATAAGACTTTCTTTCTACCTTACCCTTTCTCTCTTTTTATGTTTATTTATGAATAAGGGATGTCTCCCTTTCTTTAGGAATGGTGAAGTGAAGAAAAGTAGAGCTCTAAAATTCAATAATTTTAAATTTGTCTAGCTAGAAGTGTAGAAGTTTTGAGTCAATGAGAAAATTGGTATTGTACCTCTAATGGTAGCACTACATCTCTTGGAGATATATTTTAAGTATGTTATCTAATAAATACCCATACCTATAGCTCATCCCATATATTATCTCAACAATAATCCTAAAATGAGAGGATGCAAGTCCCCTAATTATTCTTGATCTTACTCAATGCATATAACCTCATAGGTGTAATTAGGATGGAGATCTCGGATCAAACAATATCTAATGCTATAAAAAGGTCCATGAGATAAATATTTATGTCCATATTTTACACTTTCCCAACCTATTATATGATTAAATACATAACAATAGTTGGTGTTATAATGAGGGAACCCATTATCACTATCTAATAAGGATTTAAGTTACTAGCTTACATTTCAGCAACTTGAAGCCTATTTTACAGATCACTAGATCCTGAGCTAGTCCTAGATGACTAATAATATGTCCATTGAAATTACATAATATAAATAAAATTGTTATAGGGAGACCAAGTCCTATGGTTTCACCCACTATCTCATCCTCTCAGTTTGTCCATAACAAACCTCCACCTATAGTTGCACCTATGGTGTGGTTGGTTGGGTTTACTATCAACATTCTTGGAGTTGTCCATGATTTACCCAATAACCTAGAAAGGTAATTCTTAATAATCACCCTAGGTTTGGGGCATACCATTAAGGAACATGTAACCTCATACAAAACTTCTCTCAGGGTTTTTAATGTTGAACATGAGGACATTTCCTATAGGATTTTCCTATTCACTATGATGGACACATCATATGATTGGTTCCTAAAATTTGATACAAGTGTTTTATACTAATAGCTTATCTACATCAAAAAGGAACCTAATGAGCCCATAATAAATTTCAATACTAGGTTCCAAAATATGTATAGCTAAATCATTATGCTATATAGACTAGATGCCCAGATAACCCTTGAAATGTATAGGAACACACTAGATCCTTGAACTCTATGTTCTTATGTAGAGACCTATTACTGGTATACTTAATTCTAGATTATGTTAAAAGTAAGACAAGTGGTTGAATCCTCAAGATATATTAACACTAGCCATGCCAAATTCACTACCAACTATGTTTATTTTGAACCCTTTATTTACCTCTAGCCATAATATACCCATGCCACAATCTATGCCAAGGATGAACTAACTTAATTTGAATCATGTTGCTCCTAATTATCCCCTAAGCTTCCTTGGTCCAATCAATAATGAAGTATCACCTCAGGATCAAAATCAAATATTGGTCCCCACTATGAACAACATCCAAATTGTGCCCCAAGAATCCACTAAGAATGAGTTGGACACTGATAGGATATAAATAGTGGTAGTGAGATTTCTAATAGGAACTTCACTTATCAAAGGTATAATTATCCCTATAATTTTTCTAGCAATAAACTATATACCTCACCTAATAAGCTCCTTAAGATCAACATCTATGATTTGGCCTTGCCTAACTAGTGTCATGTGCACAATATAGCCCAACATGATGAACTCGACTGCATTAAATCATGTAGTACATTTGACATCTTTTATAAAGAGATAGATGAGTATGAGTTAATCCCAAACCACCCCAAGGATACTAATTAGACTAATACCTCTAATGTCCCAAGATCATCTATCACTACCATGGTATTAGAAATATTGGACTTACCTAACCATAAATACAATTAACTATAATATGCCACCAATGAGGTGTAGGCTTTCCAAAAATTCCAAAGGAGTAACTATGATCTTAGGTACCAGACATAGTAGCATCCTCTTACCACATCAACCTCTCCTAACAATGGTGACACTCCTCCTAATTTAAGATCAAGGAATGATCGTGCACCCCCAAAATCAAATAATCCTCAACCAATTGAAGATACCCACCTACCACTAGCATTATTGGGTACAACATAGTGGACATGAAAAAGATCATAGAAAATATCACTTTTCATGATCTTACCTAGATTATTGATCAAATATATATCCTTATAAATTACTTCATAGACAAACCAATTAATACCAAACCTAATCTTATGCACACTAACATGCTGATACACAAGAATAAGGTTGAGGTCCCACATTTCCTCCTTATAGTTAGGCTATTTGGAAAGAATATTCATAACTATCTATTTATCTATTTGACTCAAGATCATCTATGAATGTCATACATGTAGGAATTTTTCAAAAAATAGAACTAACACCTATTAAGCAAGAGAAAATAGTGGTCTATTTTGATAAGTCTAAATTTAAAGTAGTGGACAAGCTATTGAATGTCCATATGTATCTAGAATATGAGCCCAGGATCTAACAATTTATGGATATTCAAGTAGTGGAAATATTAGAGGATTATGGGAGGTTACTTAGTAGATACTGATCTAAAACATTGAACAAGTATAAGGCTATAGACTTCTCCCATATGTGGTTACCTTAGAGAGGTGTAGACAATTATATCATGTTGATAAAGAACCCATAATGAAGCACATGATCAAGGAATTATTATAGTTAATGAAAGAGTGAATTTATTATCCTTTGACATAGGTGTTTATAATTTGTCTATAAATGGTACTAAAAACCAAGTTGATAAAGCTCTTGAATTGCTAGGTCTATGATCCTTGTAATTTGATAGGGCCCATTCTAAACAAGGTTCTGAAGTAGGAATTCTTCTCATTAACCCATTATAAAAATGACACCTAAGCTACTTATAGGATCCTAATCTCTTTCACCAACAACTTAGCGGAATATGAAGCTTTGATATTAGGACTATAATTTACATTGAGAAAAAGTGTCAAAGATCTGAGAGTGTTTAGATATTTTGAACTAGTAGTGAATGAGGTTAAAATCAAATTCTAATGTAAGTTTTCTTATTTTAAAAAGTAAAAACATAGGTCATGTTATTTAATAAAAAATTTCAAATATTTCAATGTCATACCCATTCATATATAATAAAATTAGGTGGTTAATTCACTAGAAATTGTTACTACATACCTGACACTCCTAGATGACTCAAGGCTACAAAAAAAATTAGTAGAGTTCATCCCATGTCACTCTGTACTAAATAATGTGAATAACTTCCAAATTTTTGAAGATGAATACCACATTTTATAATTCATTAATAACTCAGGCATATTTGAGACCTAATTTATAGATGAGATGGAAAGAGAACCCTATAAATGAGTAATGTAACCAAGATGACATTATAAAATTTAAAGAAAATTATGTTCCAAAAGGGATGATCTCCATTGAGAGAGTGTTTGCCTTGACAACCCCAGACACAGACCTGAGAGAATAATATACTCAAACCAAACTATTAGAATAATTAATCTAGGATCATCAGACCATCCCTATGATGTTCATATTGATCTAATTTACATTCCTATTAAACTTTAACAACTCAATAAACTATTGCTATAGTATTGAGACATTAATTCCTAGGCCTATGGAGACCTTAAGGTCTTCAAAATGAATATAATAACCCCACTATCCCACTCAAGTTGAACCAAAATCCATTTAGATATAGGCATTAACCTATAAACCCAATATTAGAACCACTTATTCATAAAGAGGTCCAAAAATGCATCTTAGCTAAGACCATATTTCCAATTCATCATTCTACTTGGGTAGTTAACTTAGTGATAGTTCATAAAAATAATGGATAAATTTGAATGTGTGTGTATTTTTAAAATATAAATCAAGCTTCTAATAAAGATAATTGTCCTTTGCCTACTTTAGATGAGGTGATATAGATGGAAAGTGGATCCCATACAATATCCTTCTTGGATGGCTTCTCAAGATATAATTAGGTTTTGGTAAACCTAGAATACCAATCCAAGACTACATTTACAACCAATTAGGGCACCTTCACTTATAAACAAATGTCATTTGGCCTTATTAATGTAATAGCCACCTTTTAGAGAGCTATGGAATTTATTTTCAAAGGTCTAACTAGTAAATGCATTATTACTTGTACATGGATGACTTGACTATTTTTTTAAAACACAGGTCTTATCATATTCACCATCTTCATAGGGTATTTAAAAGGTGCAAAAGGTATGGTATCTCACTTAACCTAAATAAAAGTGTATTTGTTGTTACCCAAAGTAATATTCTTGATCACATCATCATGAGGGAAGGTATTTATATCAACCCTAAATGTGCCAATGTGATTTCTAAGATACCATTTCCTAATAGTAAAAAAAATTAAATTCATTCTTAGCTAAGATTAAAGTTTTATGCAAATTCGTATATTGTTTTGCTAAAATTGTTAAACCTTTGAATTCAATGTTAAAATAAGAAGCAAAGTTGGAGTGGACTCCTACAACTAGGGAATCATTCTAAGAAATCAAACCGTTATTAATCATTCCAGACTACATGAAGGACTTCTACCTCTATTCCTTTGTATATGAACACACCATAGTTGCAGTGCTCACCCAAAATCTAGACAAAGATGAGCACCCAATCGCTTTCATGAGCACAAACTTGAAGGATTTAGAGATAAATTATTCCAATTTAGAAAAACATAACTACACCTTGGTTAAGGCTATGAAAAAATTTAGGCATTATATCCTTAGAAACAACATGCATGCCATCATCCCAAACCTAGCTATAAATCTAATGTTGGGGCAAAATGAGTTAGGGGAATGTAGAGGTCTATGGATGGCCAAGATGCCAGATTATAACCTTGAGACAAAACCTATCAATCTAATATAAGGCCAAGGTCTTACTTAATTGATCATTGAAATCAACCAAAGGATCATGATGGTGAAATTGGACTAGTCAAAAATTATCCATCAAGAATGGTATGATTTAATTATCCACTACCTCCTTTATGGAAATCTTCATTCAGGACTCAATAAAATTAAAAAAAGAGTTATCAAGCTAAATAAATCCCACTATATGCTAAATAAGGGATTGATCTATAGGAATAATTATGAAGGTATCTATCTCAAATGTTTATCCAAAGAATAAGCCAAGGAATTCATGACTATCTTCAATGAGAAATAGGGTAGTGACCATCCTTTAAGGACTAAAATCATGTACAAAATTATATGAGCTGGGTAATATTGGTGCACTATCTTAAAATATGTTCACACCCATGTGTGTTTATTCCATCAATTCTAGACCTTTGCAGCTTGTGATAGAAGAGTATCCTTTCACTTGACGGGGAATTGAATTCATTGGATTCATCAATTCAAACTCATAAGTTGGCCATAAATTCATACTTATAACCATTGATTACTACATAATATGGACAAAGGTAGTGGAGACCAAGAACAATACCACCAAGAGAGTCATTAATTTCCTTAAGGAAAAGATGACAAAATGATTTAGCACCTCAACCTCTCTAGTTTGCAACAATGGACTTGCATTTCAGTTATCCAAGCCAACTAACTGGGATTATGAAAATAGAATTATATCAAGGTTATCATCAAAATAATACCCTTAATGGAATTATTTATCTAATTTTACCAACAAGAACCTGATTGATTCCATCAAGAAGTCTATAGGAAACAAACCTAGAGACTAGCATTCACTTTTGAAATATGATCTTTGGGCTAACCACACTAGATATGAGAAAGACCTAAAAATATCTCCTTTTCTATTGGTATATGGGATGGATCCCATCCTTTCACTAAACTTTAAGTTTACAAATTATAATTTTATGCAAGATTACATGGAATATATTGAGAGGGCAAACTCAACACTATTGGATGATGTACAATTAGAGGATGCATGAGAAGAGGTGCTACAAAACTATAGTATAAATCAATTTATAGTCAAAATATGGTTAAATAATAGTGTTGTAAATAATATTTTATGCTTATATATCACCTCAGTCTTGTACACTTGGTAAACTTAGACCTTAGTTGCTCCTCTCAATTCTGCTTCCTCAAGTTTCATATCTACTCTATATTTGTGCACTTTGGCCTATATCTCATAGTTTGAATAGTCTTATGTTGATGATCTAGGTCTTATATCTTTCCTATAATGCTTAAAATATACTTATACTCCATCTCCACAAGTTTTGAACCTATACTCACACTCCTACTCCTTGGACACTAATCTTTGAGACAAATAATAGCATCAACATTACTATCTTATTTCGATGCAAATGTCTAGTGCCCTAAAATCATTTAATTTATAAATGAAATGTATCCCAATGTTTGGCCTAAGTGATTTTATGTGATTTATTACTCTAAAGGGATTGATATAAATACAAGATCATCCCTCATTCATTCTTAATCTAGAAAAAAGACCAAAGAAACCAAGGTACTTATCAAAAGTACTCTATCAAGTAATCAATTGATCAAATCTTCCCTATTTGAATACCATTAATAGGTACAACACATCTATAGGTATAAATTACTAAAATTGTATCCTAGGGGCTCGATTTGCCAAGTTACACATTATGTCCTTATTATACTTGATTTTCACACATCATATGATTCACATGTGGGCCAATGCATAGGGGAGAACTACATTAGTTTGAGGCCCTCTTTAGAGTATTAATATGTAGGTAGTGTCCTTTGATAGTGGGCTCATTGGGTCAACTTGAAATCATGTTCCCACTAACCCATTTTTACCAAGGTCACATTGAAGATAGAAATCTAGGGTTTTACTATTTTAAAAGAAGTGGTTGTCTATGACCTAAATCTGAATGTACCAAAGCAAAGGTGAAGCAAAACCTAGAAGCTTCTATGTTGTCACATCCTATTTCAATAAATATTTCATACAATATAGTAGCATCAAACCCAAATATTAGCATCAACATAATTGTCCCAAGTTAATTTTACTATCTCGAGATCCATAGGTGTCAAATCCATAATCTAATGATTGTTCTAGAATATCCTTCCTACTTAATTTTAGCCCATTCTAGATCCATAACTATATTAGCATCAAAAAAATCTACATAATTCACTTCTTTGTCATTTATATATTTATCATAGTTGTACTTTCAATATTTAGACAATCTTAGCATAATAAATTCATTATATGCTTATATATGTGTTTATCATCTAATTGGTCTTCTATAGATCTGATTATCACCCTTGTATTAGAGGTACAATCACTAAGAAGGGGGGTGAATTAGTCAGCTTAGATATTTCAATTTCAATTCCAATCCTTTCAAATTATTAGACAATCAACATATATCAACTTGATCAAGTAACATTAACAAGAGAGCTCATTCATTCAATGCATACACAAGATCAAACACATAACACATAGTTCCTAAGGGAAACCCTTATGGGGAATAAAACCCACTCTCAAGTATATAACACATGGAATAATTTTCCTATAATAAATTATAAACAAGATATTGGTCAACTCCTTTAGACCAAAAAACCTTGATTAAAGCCATCTAACCAAAGGCCTTTAATGAAACACCTATTTCATAAGGAATAACTACCCCTAAAGAAGATCACCTCATTTAGACCCTCATTTGAAGTGAAAACCTCCACCATAGGATTTATTTATTCAACACCTAATGATGGATCTCTATTTTTCTAACACCTACATAAACTCCCTCACTATCTTATATAGGCCTCTCACATAGGCATATCATAATCTCTCTCCTTCTTCACTCAAATTATCCTCATATGCACACTCAAACCTATTCACATATCCTAAAAATATAATATAATTATTTATACATCATAAATATGACCTAAAGTTTATACACATAGTCCTCAATCTTCTCTACTCATCAACTTATTAATTGGGCACTCTACCTCTCCTTCGCTCCATAACTCTCACATATACCTTGCACAAGTCTTCTAAAAAAATATATAAATCATCATCCTTGATTTCACTATTTATAGAGCCTTCATGAATTATTAACATATTGTTCATCCATTAGGCATGCCTTAATTATTAAGGCATCTTACATGGGTCACACTAAAGCAGAACCCTCTTTCAAATCAGCCCAAGTCACTTTTAGGTCCTATGGAGACCCATTCAGCTCTTTAACACTTATTCAAGCAAACTAGGAACACAATAATACCTTCCAACATGTGGACCCATGCCACATAATCTATAGGTCCCCCTTAAGTTTCAACATCCATCAAAACACACTTATGTTAACCCCTAATTAGCTCAAACACTTCTTTGTACACACAACCATAATGAACAAAAACATAGTCAACTTCTAAACATTTTTTCATACTATATACAATTTTTAAAACCTTAATAATTCACATATATGGTCCTCATGGAGTATAAAACACTCCAAAATATATAATTCATCATGAAACATCTAAACAAGCTCAATTATCCTTCTCATGACATTTGCAGAACAAACATGAACACACAATCAACTTTGGACCTTCATATATTTTTTATGTATATATGTTCAAATATATATTTCAAGATGCACCTTGGAGTCCTCTATAAAATTTATTTTTATAACATGGTAAAATTTTTCATATATAAAAATTTATGTCTCAAAAACTAGGCACTAGTCTTTCCTTTGTTAAATTCAAATATTTGAATTCAAACAGACATAGTTAAACATCAGACACCATGCTCACATATTATGCCCTCAATACTTTAGATAAAATATACACCATAAATATTTTTGTATGAATCTCAACATTTAACTCATATTTCACTACTTCTAAATATTAAACCTTGAACGTGTTGACCTCATCTCGTGCAATCTTGTAATATTGACTCAACATGCACTGTCAATCTCTATAGATTAGTCAGGTCCTTATCATGTAATGTTCACCATTATATATTTCTTAAAAACCCCATTATAATTACACTTGGCACCATTTCATTCCTCTTGATAACTTATACTATTAAATATCATGCACTTCTTACCATCTCGCTCAACATGCATCATTAGATCAATCTTTGTACGATCATTTGTGGACCATTAGATCTTCATTTGGTCCTAGTCTTTAACTCTATTAACCAACAAACACTTTGAACTCTTTTATTTGATGTGCACCATAGATATTCACTATATTAATTCTTATGAGCCATTATATCTCCATCTAGTCCTAATCTTTAACATTGTGCAAAATAGACTAAGTATGGGGACCATTGTTTATCTGCCTAGAATGCCAACTTTAGATAGTCATATCTTTTACCTCTCTCAATCATATGTTCTAAAAATTAGACCATATAATCTCCTCACATATGAAAATCCAACCATATAAAAATATACTCATATAACCCTCACAATTTTTATGTATAATGACATTGAAATGCCTCTTTAGATTTATCTATTCATAGAGCCAAGTATGTCAAGAACTGTCTAGAAAGACTAACTTTGCACATGCATAGCTTTTGTCGTGTTTTAGTGCTTGACCTAAAACTTATCTTAAATCAACTAAGAACAAAAATAAACAAACCCATATGATCACCTTCTCCTAAAATATCCACACGTGTGATATATGACACCATCAAAATGCCTACTTAGCTTTTCTTACCACATTATAAATTTGGCTAAATATGGGAAAACACTATCAAAATGCCTGAGAGCCCAAATTTTCACTTGCATATCCTTTATCTAGATGAAATCAATGATCAACTAGATGAAATCCACTCATGCACACAAGAAATAAAATCATATAAAACCTCTTATATGACCCCTTTCATATACTCAAATCACCATACTCATCCTTTAACATCTCAAACCATGCCAAAACTAAAGTTCAACCAAGCATCCTTCAAGCATACTAGGACAAGCACATTGCACACTTTGTCATTGTCACTTAGAATATCAAGGAACTTCATCCAATCACCAGGATACCTCCATGAAATCACCATGATAACATTTAAAACTCTCAAAAAATCTCCCCCTTTGTCATTGATGTCAACACCCATCAATAAACAACTCACCTTCCTTCTTTCTCTTCAAGCAATCTTAAAATAAGAACTTTCTCCCCCTTTGACACAATGATAAAGTGGGCACCAACCAATCTTGAAGACCTAAAAAGACTACCAGTAGGATAGGACCACCTTATAAATATGAAACAAACTCACCCTTACCTTGAGCATACCTCTTTTTTTCCTTGACAACTTTCTCTTTCCACATGCCAACACTCTTTTCAACCAAGTACTGAAACCAATGAAGAAAGAACACACAAACACTAAAATTTGATGGAACTTACCAAGAGACATTTGAGAGGGACTCCACCTAATATTTTTGAGAAATTTCACCTTTTGATCATCTTCATATCTCCACACACCATTAATAACCACAACACAAGCTTACTAGCCTCTTTTCTTAAGACACTTCCAAGACCACCAACTCTGCATCTGCACTAAAGCTTCTTTACAAACCTCTAGAGAAAGATCATGAATATGTTTCTCTTCCTTAACCAAATACATATTAATTCATAGAGAAATAAATGACACCCAATCTTTGTCTTAAATACTCAAATGTAGATTTTGATAATGGTTTGGTCATAATATCTGTAAGTTACTCTTTTATAGGTACATAATCTACCTTAACACTTTGATAACTCATTTGTTCTCTCAAAAAATGATATATAATTACGAATTTGCTTAGTTTTTTATTACACAATAGGATTATTTGAGATACTAATTGCACTAATATTTTCATAATAGATAGGACAAGGTCCACTTTGTCTTACCTTATAATCTTCCAAACTTTGTTTTACCCACATGACTTGCATGCAATAAGAAGCAGTTGCTATATACGCAACTTATAAAATTTATAGAGACACTAATACTTTCTTATTTATTATCCAAGACACCAAGCATTCATCCATGAAGAAGACCCCACCACTGGTACTCCTCCTATCATCCACACATCCTACCCAATCTACATCAGTATATGATTTCAAATTGAATTCTTTACTCCTAGGATACCATAAATCATAATCTATGGTGATTTTTAGATACCTCAAGATCCTTTTAATTTATTTCAAGTGAGATTCTCTTGGATCAACTTGAAACCTTCCTACAATACCAACTACTTACATGATATCAATCTTAGAAGTAGTAGAATACAAAAGACTTCCAATCATGGATCTATACAAAATTTGATCAACTTTTGGTGAGTCATCTAATTTACTTAACTTGCATCCTATGATCATTAGAGTACCCATTGGTTTAAAATACATCATGTTAAACTTACTTATCATATCCTTGATGTATTTATCTTGTGAGATGAATATCCCTCCATCAAGTTGATTAATCTACAATCCTAAGAAGAAATAAAATTCTCTTAACATTGATATTTCAAACTCAGTCCTCATAGTATCTGCAAAATCTCTACTCATATTAGATCATTGTCAAATCCAAAAAATATGTCATCAACATATACAACCACTATCAATTGATGATTATCTTATGTCTTAATGTACAATTACTATCATCTACCCCCTTTTTAAAACCTTGACTCAAAAGATACTTATCTAACCTGTCATACCAAGCTCTAGGAGCTTGTTTGAGACCATAAAGAGCCTTCTTCAATTTGCACATAAAATATTGATTACTTGACATGAAGTATCCCTTAGGTAAATCAATATAGACTTCTTCTAAATTGCCATTCAAGAATGAAAATTTTGCATCCATTTGATATACCTTAAAACATTTGAAACTAGCATATGCCAAGAAAAGTCTAATTGCTTCCATTATTTTCATAGGAGCAAAAGTCTTATCAAAATATATTCCTTCAACCTAAGCATATACTTTACACACCAATCTATCCGTATTCCTTATGACTTCTCCTTTCTCATTCATCTTGTTTTTGAAGACCCACTTGGTACCTATCACATTTTTATGTTTTGGCCTCGGAACTAAGTCCCATATTTCACTCTTTCTTATTTGATCAATTTCTTCATCCATTGCATCATTCCAACTTTAATATTTACTAGATTCCATGAATGTTTTGGGTTAAATCATGGATAACAAAGCTGAGTCTTGTTGATTTTAATTGATCAGCATTATCCTTCTAGTTTGTAACCTTGCACCAACATTTCTAATAATTTGAGAGATTGGATTATATTTCTAAATTCTTCTAGATGGAACTTTAGAATATTGTCTTTCTTACTCCTCTTCATCTTCATCTTCATCAACTTTAGAATCTTGTCTTTCTTCCTCCTCTTCATCTTCATCATCTGTTTGAATGGATAACTCATCATTGTTTATAAAAAAATTCTAAATTGGGTCACTTACCTATACTTTTGGCTTCTTGACTCTACTTTTCTTATCTACCCTTACATTTGAGCTTTCAACAATATTATGACATATCTTGTTGAAGCACCTATAGGTAGTAATGATAGAATATTAACCTAAGAAGATGCCCTCATCAGACTTTAAATAAAATTTGCCAAGATTCTCTTCAGCGCTTTTGATGAAGCACCTAATCCCAAACACTCTAAATTTTTTGACATTATCTAATATATTCTTCCATAACTCATAAGGAGTATTATCACCATTTACTCTGATTTGATAGCTATTTAAGATTTAAACTAAATCATTGGTTGCCTCTTCTCAATAACCGTCTGATAGTTTAGAATTTTGAAGCATGGTTTTACTCATGTCTTGAACAGTCCTATTCTTCCTTTCAACAACACCATCTTATTGTGGTATTCTAGGAGTAGAATATTATCTCCTTATCCCTTGTTTTTCACAAAAATCATCAAATTCCTGAGACCAAAACTCACCTCCTATATCTGATCTTACACACTTGATCTTTGACTCTTTATCATTTTCTACAAATGCTTTAAATGCCATAAATTTTGCAAAAGATTCTAATTTTTCTTTAAGAAAAAATATTGAAGCCATCCTAATAAAATCATCAACGATAAATATGAGTAGATATTACCTTGAATACATTGGGTTCTCATAAGTCGACATAGATCGGTGTGGATCAATTATAATGGGTTTGTAGTGGATAACTCCTTGGATTTATATCTCTTTTTGGTTCATTTCCCATGAATACATGCCTTGAAAATAGAATGAGGAATCTTAGAAATTTTGGGCATATGTCTTACCAACCCCTTTAAACTAATCTTTACCATATTATCAAAATTTATATGTCCAAGCCTTCTATGCTAAATCCAACTTTCTTCCAATTGAATCATGAATCACTCCTCCTTCTTGGATTCATGGAATACATACATGTTGTTATCTATTTTATAAACATTTGCAACTAATTTTCTAGCCTTTCTTATTTCACATTCATCATCATGAAAAGTTACAACATTTTCTTGCTTACACATTTGGCTCACACTTAAAAGATTATATTTCAAGCCTTCTACATATAATACATTATTATTCCTAGTATGACCATTATCCAAACTCATAGTACCTTTTCTAACTATGTTAGTAGATTTGTTGTCACTAAATCTTACTTCACTAGGGTATGTCTTTTTGAGAGAGATAAACTTGATCTTGTTTCATGTCATATGATTTGAGCATCCACTATCTATGAACCATCTCTTATTCCCATATTCTTGAGTATACAAGGTTGCTTGAACAAATATTGACTCTTCCTTTGGTGGACCGCTTGAATTTTGCTTCTTTTCTTATTCAATCTTAGACTTAGTCTTCTTGAACCATTTGATGGTGTCAATGACTTGTATATCCTTTTTCCAAAAAGCTCTTTCTATTTTTTAGCTATATGACCTCGTTGGTTACAATTGTAGCATATAATATTCTTTTTGATCTCTGGAGAGAAAGCATAATCCCTATATCTATGACCAAAATGATTGTAGGAGAAGCAATACCCATTGAAGACATTGTTTAAATTTTACCTTCCTTTCTCTTGATCATTACCTATCCATGAATTTTAATTCTTGACCATTTTGGTGGAGCTGAAACCCCTTTTGTCTTTGGATAAGAGCACATATAAGTAAGTCATGACTTTACTTTCACATTGTTCCATCCTTTTATTGAGACTTTTATTCACCATGACCTACATATTCTTGAATGTTGCCTCTAGATCTTGCACTTGTGTCTTCACATCATCCATGCTTGCATTAACATTTCATAAAGCACATACTAGTTTGTCTTGAAGATAAGCCATAACCTATTTATCATATATTGTACCTATGATCACCTTTAGGTGGTTAAAATTATAAGAAGGTCCTGCTATGATACCAAATTATTAGAGGTACAATCAATGAGAGGGGGGTGACTTAGTGAGCCCAGATATTTCTATTTCAATTCCAACCCTTTCAAAATATTAGATAATTATCATATATCAACTTGATCAAGAAACATTAGCAAGAGATCTCATTCATTCAATGCATACACAAGATCAAACACATAACACATAGTTCCTATGGGAAACCCTCATGGGGAATAAAATCCACTCTCAAGGCTATAACACATGGACTAATTGTCCTATAATAAATTACAAAAAAGAGATTGGTCAACTCCTTTAGACCATAAAACCTTGGTCAAATCCTCCTAACCAAAGGCCTTTAGTGAAACACCTATTTCACAAAAAGTAACTACCCCTAAAGAAGATAAACTCCTTTAAACCCTTATTTGAAGTGAACACATCCACCTTAAGACTGATGTCTTCAACACCTAATTACAGATATCTATTTTTCTAACACCTACACAAACTCCCTCTCTATCTCATACAGGCCTCTCACATAGGCATGCCATAATCTCTCTCCTTCTTCACTCAAAATATCCTCATATGCACACTTATACCTCTTTGCATATCCTCAAAATGAAAGAGAATTATTCAAACATCATAAATATGACCTATAGGTCATACACATAGTCCTCAATCTATTCTACTCATCAACTGGGTACTCTACCTCTCCTTTGCTCCACAACTCTCACATACACCTTACACAAGTCTTCTCAAAAAATCTAGAAATCATCATCTTTGGTTTCACTAGTTATAGATCATTCATTAATTATTAACATATTTTTTATCCATTAGGCATGTATTAACCCTTAATGCATCTTACATGGGTCACACTAAAGTAGAACCCTCTTTAAAATAGGCCCAAGTCACTTTTAGGTCTTATGGAGAGCCATTCAACTCTTTGGCACTTCTCTGAGAAAATTAAGAACATAGGAACACTTTTCAACATTTGTAACCATGACACATAATCTATAGGTCCCCCTTAAGTGTTAACATCCATAAAATCACAATTCTACTATCCCCCAATTAGCTCAAACACTTCTTTGTACACATAATCATAATGAACAAAAATATAATTAGCTTATAAACCTTTGTTCATACTGCATATAATTATTAAAACCTTCATAATGCACACATATGGTCCTCATGGAGTCTAAAACACTCCCAAATATATAAGTCATCATGAAACATTGAAACAACATCTACACAAGCTCAATTATCTTTGTTGGGACACTTGTAGAACAAGCACAAACACACAGTCAAAATTGGACCTTCATATATTTTACTATGCATACATTCATATCTCTAAATATATATGTATTTATGTTCCTTGTATTCCTGTACAAATTCACATTTTATACCATGGTCAAATTCTATATAAATCAAAAGTTATGGCTCAAAAACCAAGCACTGGTTTTTCCTTTGTTAAATTTAAATATTTAAATTTAAACGGTTACAAATTAAACATAAAACACCATGTTGACATCTCATTATCTTAATAATTTATATAAAACACACACCATCAATATTTTTGTATGGATCTTGACCTTTAACTCATAGTACACCATTGCCAAGTGTTAAACTTTGAACATGTTGACCTCATCTCATGCACTCTTAGAATATTGACTCAATGTGCATTGTCGATCTCTGTGGATCATTCAGGTCATTATCATGCATCAATCACCATTAAATAAATTTCACTCAAAGAATACCATTAAATATCTTGAAATTTTTACCATCTTGCTCAACATGTACCATTAGATCAATCTTTGTATAATCCCTTGCACACCGTTGGATCTTTATTTGGTTCTGGTCTTTAACTCTATTAACCAAAAAACACTTTGACCTCTTTGACTTGATTCACGTCATATATATTCACTATATAAATTTTTTTAATCCATTATATATCAATTTGGTCATGATATTTAACATCATGCAAAATAGACTAAGTATGGCGACCATTGTTTATCTGCCTGGAAGGCCAACTTTGGACAGTCATATCTTTTACCTCATTTAATCATATGTTCTAAAAATTGGACCATATGATCTCTTCACATATGAAAATCCAACTATATAAAAATATAATCTTATAACCCTAACACATGTGAGATATAATATCATTAAAATGCCTCCTCAAATTTATCTATTTACAGAGCCAACTATGTCAAGAAATGTCTAGAAAGAATAACTTTGCACATGCATAGCTTTTGTCACGCTTCAATGTTTGACCTAAAAATTAGTGAAAATAAACTAGTCACAAAATTAAATAAACCCATATGATACCTTATCCTAAAATATCCACACATGTGAGATATGCCACCATCAAAATGCCTACTCAGTGTTTCTTTCCACATTGCAAATTTGGCAAAGTATGGGAAAACACTATCAAAATGCCTAAGAGCACAAATTTGCACTTGTATATCTTTTGTCACACTTTATCTCTAGATTTGAGACTTTTCAAATATAATCTAGGGAATAATGTGATCAAAACCATATGACCAAATCCCCCTGACTCATCCACATGTGTCAATGGTGATGTCAATAAACTGCCTACTCAAATTTTCTACCACTAGACCCAAAATGTCTAGATGAAAATAATGATCAACCAAATGAAATCCACTCATGTACACAAGTACTTAAATAATATAAAACCTCTTATATGGCCCCTTACACATGTTCAAATCACCATACTCATCCCTAAACATCTCTAACCATGCCAAAACTAAACATCAACCAAATATCCTTCAAACATACTAGGACAAGCACATTGCACACTTTGTCATTGTCACTTATACTATCAAGGCACTTCATCCACTCACTAGGACACCTCTATGACATCACCATGACAATATTGATAACTCTCCAACACCTTATTCCATTTAATTTATATATACCCCTTTAATAACCTATATAACACTAATCTAGATTCTATTTTAGGGTTAAACATTCGGTGAACCCTATCTTTGAACATCAAACCCTATTTCACTTAGGATTTTCTAATTTTTTATGTTGTTGATCCCTAAATTGATATATCATTTACAATCATGTTTTCCATGTATTTTTTTTAATTATTTCATGGTCAAATACCTTTAGTGGTTATTACTTGTTACATCTCATGCCTAATTTACTCATTTCGATCTATAACAGAGTCAAAACCAATTTTCCTACATACTCCTTATTCTAATGTTTACAATGGGATTATACTTGTCACTAGAAAAGTGCCAAAGGGAGTGAATGAAGCAATCATCCTCCCTAGGACATGTTTTTTCCTAATCCAAACACACTACTACCAAAACCTCGCTATTGGACTTTTTATACAATTCTTCACATTACAAAGATGTGTTTTTAAATGAATTACATATGACATTGATCCCTTGTAATGATAATCCAACATATGCGGCCTCTATATTAATCTCCATAAAATGGATTGAGCATAATATATCCTTTGAAATGGAGGTCTTACCACCCCAACACTTTATAAATAGTTATTTTCCACTCTATATCTAGGTATGTGTTTGCAAAAAAATGGTAAAATGAGTTCTCATGGACAATGGATCTAGACTCAAAATTCATTTATATCTATAATGGTAATTGCACCATCTAATTTGGAACCATCTAATATTAGTATCAAGGGATTTGATAATATGTCACATCAAGTATTATGATATATAACATTGAATATTACAGTAAACCCCTGTACATTTCCCTCTTTATGCCAAGTTATGCCAAATGATTTATAATTTAACATTATTTTAGGATAACCTTGTATATATGAGATGTACATGGTTCCTTCCATCTTTCATGCATGTTTAAAATTTAGTCATCAAGGATTCATTTACACATGCCCAATGGATACTAATCCATTCAAACATTGTGAAATGATTCAGCCACCCATGTATACTACACTACAAGCCTATAAATTTTATTTTGATTCTTAATATTTACTCAAATATGGGTATAAGGGACAATATTTAGGTAAAAATTAGTAAATAACAATGCATCCCATTTCTTTTATAAATAATACAAACTGACAAGGATTAGGTTTTTCAAATAAAGTTGTTAAACATAAATATATCACTCAAGGTACAATTTTTTTCCAAAAGTCCAAAAAGGAATGTATGAATATCTCCACAACCCAGCTCCAAGTCATCAATCATCATTTAATTAATTATATTAACTCCTCAAACATTCTAACAATGGATGAGTTTTCCAGTGATGAATCATTACTAGAGTACTTGGGGGCATATGAGGATCTCCCTTCCTTCTATCATAATAATATGTTTCCTAATGCCACCTCTACTCATGCTTACTTTGTTGAGAATGATAATCCAAATATCTAACATGATACATCAAACACTATTCCTACAACACCATTTATAAAAAATAAATCTACTTTATTAAATGAAGAAATAATCAAATATAACTTCAGAATGGATAAGGACACTAGACCAATTTTACTTGCTATAATGATATAGGAGGATGAAGGAAAAACATATCAAGAGGTCCTTCATGATTTCCTTGAACACTTTTCTTGGGTTTATTAGGATATACTATAGATTGATCCATTGGTGGTAATACATAATATATTATTATACCTAGATGCAAAGTTGGTAAAATAAAAAATATAAAAAATGCATCCTAATGTGGCTTTGTTGTAAGAGATTAAATTAAAAAACTTTTAGATGCTAGCATTATAAGAGCCATTGCATATTCTAATTGGGTATCCAAAATTTTCCCTATTAAAAAATTGAATGGTGACATTCGATGTTGCACTGATTACCATGATTTAAACAAGGCTTTCCTTAAAGATGACTTCCCTTTATGTAATATTAACATGATTATGGATTCCATAGTGGGATATCAGACATATTTATTAATGGATGGTATTTTAGGATATTACCAAATCAAAATTAACCCTATAAACCAAGAAAATACTGCATTTACCACTCCTTGGGGGACATTTTATTACACAGTCATGCCTTTTGGATTAAAAAATGTAGGAACCACATATCAAAACATCACTAAGACCATGATACTATTTTATGAAAAATATTTGAGTGCCTACATAAGTTTAATGTTCAATTAAATCCAAAAAAATGTGTTTTTGGGGTATGTTTGGGAAAACTTCTCAAATATATTATGTCTTAGCTAGGCATTGAGGTTGATCCAAAAAATGTAAAATTTATCATAGAAATGCCACCACCAACCAATATAAAATAATTTTGATGTTCATAGGGCTGAATTAAATCTATTAAAGATTTCATTACCCAATTAGCTGATAAAACAATCCCTTTCACACATTTTAGAAAAAAGGATACACAATTCATATGGGATGAGGTATGTCAACAAAACTTTGATAAGATAAAAACCTATTTATCAAACCCACCAGTACTTATGCCTCCTACTCTAGATATATCATTACTTATTTACATATAGGCTATAAATGAGGCTTTAGGTGCCTTACTAGCACATTTTGATGATAATCACAAAGAAAGGTCAATCTATTATATCAGTCACCAATTTGTCAATTACAAATGCAAATATACAGCCATGGAAAAATTATGTTTAGCTTTGGTTTTCAATACCCAAAAATTATGACTTTATTTTCTCAATAATGAGGTTCATTTTATAATTAAAGAAGATCCATTAAGGTTTCTTATGAACAAAACACACCTAATTAGGCATATAGCCAAATGGGTGATGTAACTCATGAGTTTTATCTAAAATTTGTACCCTAAAATTCAATAAAAGGTCAAGTTATATCCAAAAAATTGGTTGCATCTCCTTTTATGGATTCTTTTCCACTCAATGAGGATTTTCGAGATGATCTCAAGGCATATAATATATCTTCCACTCCATGGGCAATGTTATTTGATGGATCCAAATGTCAAATGGGAATTGGTATTGGCATTGTATTTTGCACCACCAAAGGTGAATACATGCCTTTCTCTTAAAAATTAGATTTATCTTGCACCAATAATATAAATAAATATGAGGCCTTGTTCATCAGCTTATCTATAACATATAAGCTTGATATAAGATACATCCTAGTTTTTGGTGATGCCCAATTGATTGTTAACCAAGTTACTGTTGACAAGTTTAACCTCACAAGTCAAATTGTCACCCCTATAATTTGAAAATTTGTTTTTCATGTTTTTTTATCTTGTTTATTATTGTTTTGATCTTGTTATGTTCTTAGAATGGTCATTTAAAACCTTAGTTAGCAGAGTTTAAGGTTTTGTTCATCATAGTTATGTGCATGTCTAGTCACTCCATTTCACATTTCAGTGAGTTTCAAGTGATGAAAGGATTATATGGTGCCTTGATATGTCTTTTATCTTGTTTCAAGGTCATTTCACGCTCTATAAGTGATTAAACAAGTTGGTGATATTCTTGGCTAACATCATAACCTAGATAATTGCATTTTGGATCAATTTATGGCTTTTAGAGAAGGTTTTGTAAGGCAATGGAATTATAGTACCAGAAGAATGTTATTATACATATTTTTAGACATTTAAATGTATTTTGAATACCTTTTACAGCATTTTTATTCATTTTATTAAGTGATTATTGGCAATTTTAGTGCTTTAAAGGCCTTTTTTGAAGCATCTATACAGTGTTCTAAGAGATGGTTGACTTTAAATTACCTTTATAACTTAATCCATCCTCCTTAAGGTCAAATCCATGGTTTATAGGAATTATTATGTGTAAAAATGACAAAAACCTGCTCATCTATCCTATCATCTTTCTTGGCAACCAAAAAAGGGTCATTGGTTTTCACTTAGTGTGCAAAGAAAAAAGATATTTAGATGGAATGAACTTGGTGTATGTTAGGAGGCCTTATTAACTTCATATTATTGGAATTGGTTCTTATATTAAGCCTCTCTCCTCTATGAACCATTGTTAATAAGTCTAGGCAGTCAAAATACCTATTCATTCCCCACAGTCAATAATTTTCAGTGTTTTCAAAGCATGATTAAGATAATGTGTTAGTTTTATGATGTGATTAGGTATTTAAAAGATTTAATATCCCTCTTAAAAAAAATTCAATCACCTATTTGGCATGTATGACCCTTAGCATGAGCAAAACTTCTATTAAGAGTGAGTTACCTTGTTATAGAAACTGCAGATAGGTGTTGTGTTTGATGGAGGATTTTTTCATTACATATAGGCTCAAAAAAATCTCAATAAACCCCTATTTCATTCTACCATATCCTTTAGACCAATCGTAAGCATTATATGAGTCATGAACTTCAAGATGCATTTCAAGAGTAGTTACAGTTCTTTGGTTTGGACTATGTGAGCATCAATGAGGGAGTTTTCAATGTTCAGTGGTTGAAATAGATACTATAAAAATGATGGAAAATTAAATATTATCCTCCATTTTATGAAACAATCTACACACCAAATCTTAAACCTTTCATAGTTTTTTGACTATTGGTTTAGCTTACTTTTAGTTGGACTATTAAAGACTATTAAGGAGGATTGTGAGGACTCTCACTGAATGTATAACAACATTTTAGAACCAATTAGGAATAAAGGTTAATATTAAAAATGATACATTATTACACATTCCTTTTTCATGGTTCATTTAAGCCTAATATAGCATAAGACAGTGGCATGGTGTTCATATATGCTGACATGAAATTGATATGTAGACCTACAAGTCTACCATAGGCCTAATTGAGTCCTTAAATTATCCTCTTGTTCCATGTAATATATGTTTTAAATGTTTTAAAGTTTAGACAAATGCATCAAGTATCTAAGAGGATATAAGAGAGATTTATTTCATTGAATCCTACAGTCAATTCAACACAGATAACACTTACAAGCCCAAATAAACCTTAATAGATGAGCTACAGGTAGATGGTCAGGTCTTGGGTATAATGACAAATTAAAATAAATAATAAGGTGCTTAAATAAATTATTTAATTTGGATTATATATTATGATAATGATCTAAAACAAATTCATGTAGGTTCAAGGCCTCTTAAACCCAAAAAGGGAAAAAGACTTTTCTCAGTTTAAACACTCGGTTTGCTTATCCCAGAAGTCATATTTTGAAGCTCAATACTTACCTAAGGATATGAATTTGGATATATAAATATTTTAGGTGATTATGGTCATCTATTAACCCAAACCTCTAGTATTATTTCTTGGTTTTATCCCCATACTTTTATAAACAATCTTTAAGACAGAGCATAACTCTAAACCCTATTTTCTACCTCAAGAATAGTTCAAGAGAGCATAAAGTTTTCTTAGAACTATAATAAAAATTTTGATGGGATATTTTGATATTTGGTAATATTTTATGGGTCTATGTAACTTCATCATGTGGTATCAAGAGAGGGAAATAGGGTTTGTTCTTTATGAGCGATCTGTAAGAACACCAGGCACTATAAATATTTATAGACCTTCAGTATGGAGTTTGATGGTTGTCAATACCCCTATATGACTTAAGTTAACTTGTTTGAAATTTAAAACATATATTATATATACTCAAACATCATATTCACTCTGTGAACCAATAATTTTAGTACACATGAGAGATAAAACATGAAAATGTCCTAATTATCAGATTGTATAAGCCAAAATTAGGGCATATTAACTTATAATGACTAAATCATGGATATATGGAAGCAAGAATGTATGATAAGTAAATTTTCACACTATGAATAAAATAATATAATTTTTAAATTAGTCTTAAGTAATCAAATATGGAGGCTATAAGTGGTGTATTCTATAACTTTGTCTCATATACTTACCCATAGGCTTACTTGAGAACCTGAGTTGACTTTCATTTAAGGTGTGAAAAATGGGTATTGAATGTTTAGTTTAAATGAGTATAAGAATGTTTTAAGAGTTTATCAATGAATTATTATACCATTTATCTTAATATAAAGTAAACATATTACAAATGGTTCATACAAAGGAGCATGTAGATCTATAGAAGTTGCAAACCTGTAGGTCCTTGCTTTTGATAAAAAAGAAGATCAAAACATTACATAGATGAAGTTTTGTTGGGTATCTCAAATCACTCCTTGATTATTTAAAACTTTTTATAATCACATGTACAAGACACACTCAAGTAATAATGAATGTCTTCAACATGACAGAATGATGATGAAGAAGTGGAGTCTAGACAGACCTAAGAAGAGCTAGTAACCTGCCTCTTTGAATGGGGATATGGTGCGTATTTATTTTAGTGAGAATTGAATTTTTGTAGTTAGGGGAGATCATGAAGTCCCTATAATATATCTTATTTATTAAATCAATCCCTATACTAGTCTAAATAGGTCTTGAAGTTCAATATTACATACAGGCCTAGTAAGGCCTAGATGAGAAAAGAGAGTCAAGAAGACTTGTTAAGATCAATAAAGAATATGAAGAAATTATTTGGAATATTTTCAAAAGCATCGAGGTACAAATAATACTGATGAAAGGAGGTATACTTTCATACTGATAGTTAAGTGTCTATTGAAGAATTTAGGCATGCTTAGGGTTCAAATCAATTCAAACATGATATAGACTAGTGTGATTTGAATTTGGAGTCATGATGGTCTGAGGATGGATTGAGTCTAAGTTTGAAGGGGATTATAGTGAGTTTCAAATACTATCAAGAGGATATATTTATATTTGGAGAAGCTAGTTTTCAATCTTAAATTTTAAGAGTCATCCAACCCTCGGGCCTATTACAGGTAGAGGAGTCTAAACTAAACAAATTAAAACTTCATAAAAACAAATAGAGAGATTATAGAATATCATGTATATGTTGTGAATAATATGGATGAGATGGGGGGTGAATAAATTTTAAAAACTTTCTATTCATTTCCACTTAATCATGCATGAACCATTCTTACAAGCATATACATCTTAACAAGCATAATCATCAAATCAAAAGAGCATGAAACATATGAACATAGCATATATGTGGGAAACCCTCTAGGGGAAAAAAACCCACTGATGAATAAAATTGAATACAATCCTTAAGAAAAACATAAATTTTATTTGAACACCCACTCAACTTGGAGCACTAACCCTAATCTATCAAGAACCAACTTGATAGAGATTCTAGTTGAGCACGAACCCAATAAGGAGCATTGGCCCCTAATTTACCAAGCACCCACTTGGATTTATCAAGAACCAACTTTCAAGGAGGCACAAAACCCCTAGATGAATTATCACCTACTTATCCACTTGATTATTTGATCACCATCAAAAACCCTTATTGTTTCTACAATAGATGATGATCTTTTCTTTCAGCTCTTCACTCTCTTCAGTCCCTCTCAAATTAATCTTTAGCCTTTTTCTCTCAACTATCCCTCTTCATGGATTTATTAGGTCATTTAACCTTTATCCTCTTATTCATAACCTATATTATATATTCATAACATTTTTTTTATGGTCCGCACACTTCCTTATGCTCTCAAATGATCTATATTATTCATTTATCCTCTTTTGTTATTTTTCTATGAGCACGCCAAATAGGTCTAAACTATCTTGCCTTTAACAAGTCACTTGATCATATCCTTCTAGGTTGGATACATATTCAAATAAATTAGTTTGGCCATTAATATGTATTTTCATATTCAAATAACATGCCTTAATCATGAATCAATTAATATAAATGGTTGGCCATACATTAATTAGCCCTTACTCCTCTTTTAGGCTTATGGAGACCTAATATGTCTTCTTAACAACATGTTACCCTTTTATTTTTCTTAAATCATATCTAAACACCTCACATGGCATGTATAAGTCTTACATCACTCCAATATACCTTATCCAACTTTACTTTAGGTCCACACCACCTTTTAGGTCCAACTACCACATGAATCCTTCTTCAATTCACTCTTATAAAAGGCTTGTGCATATACAAAAACTTTATCTTGAACAAATGAGGTATATACTTAATTTTTATAAAAAAACATGGAAAAAAATTATATATTCATAAACCTAATGACCTCGGGTTCATTAAAAACTTCATATGATGCTTCAACTCATGATAAATAGGCTCAAACACTTCTTTGGAAGATGTTCACTCAGAACTACCAACTGACTCCAAAATATAGTCAAGGAAATATGAACATATGATGCATTATTGAATATATTAAAAGTATTTCAATGAATGAACAATATATTATATCATCCTTAGATCCACCTCAATCAATCAGATCATGTGATCTAAAGAAAACTATTGATCTCATAGACCAATATTATGACCTTCTCTTTCACAGATGCTACTCAGCCAGACAAGCCATTTTGGATTAAATGTTTCAACTTATTACAATGACTTAAAAGAATCTAAAAAGCATGGATAGATCATTCAATACCCAAAAAACAACATCATGCATTTCAATTCATCATTCTCACATCAAAACACATCAAGAAACATCTTCTCTCATCTATCTAATTTCCTTACTTTCTTCACCACTAGGTTTGTTCAACGACTGAACAACTTAGATCACAAAATTTACACACATTAGATCTAGAACCTATCCAAAAATATTCATGAACAATAACTACAAGCCTCACACTTTGATCTTCATCCACTTAGCACCATTGACTCGATCAACTCTATCTTCTATAGTAAATATTCAAAAGATAAAAACTTTTATGTAGAGTCTTCTCACTCACCTGAGAAACCAATCACACCTAGAGATGCCTGGGAGAGTTTTCTTAAACATCCAATCACTTTTTTTACCATATAAAATTATTCTAATCCATTTAGAACAATATCTTTAATATCAAGTTGTAGTTAGGGTTTTATGAGGGTTTAGACCATCTTTCAATCTTAATGATCATTCGTAAAACTTAACTCCTCTTTCCAAAAACCAATGATTAGAAATTTGAGCTATAACCCTTCTTCATCTACCATGAACATCTTAGTTCTTATGTATATTCTATGCATGCCAATGAGCACTGAGAAAACTTTCTCGAGTAGACAACTCTTCATTCTATGCACTCGAGAAACTTTAAAACACTTTTTTAAGCCTTTCTTTGCAAACCTTGATCTAAAAATTCATGCACATACTTAAAAAAAATTGAATTATCTTTTTCAATGTTCACTTGCTCATTCATGTTATGAATGTTGATCCTGTTACCTCATCTAGCCACCATATTTCTTTTTGCTTTGTAAGCCTTGACTTGCAAGTCTTATTAAGCCTTGAATCTGACCTTATATCCACCTTGTATACTTCACCTTGAAACTCTCTAGTGTTTCATTGTCTCATGTGTATGCTTAATAAACCTCATACACTCACTTTTCTTTATAACTTTAATATAACTTATTTGGAGCTACTTACAAATCTTCAGAGCATGACTGTAGCATCTTCAAAACTACATACATAAATATTCAAAGTTGGCCTTTTAATCAATTTGAGGTTCCTCAACACCTTATATACAATATCAAATAATCTCTCACATGCTCAAATACTATTAGGTATTATTTAAAGCATTCTCATCTTCTTATCTCATTTAGAGCATCTTCAAAATTGCTTACATAAATCTTTAGAGTATACTCCTACTTCAGAGCTCACTCATTTCATCTTACCACCTATAAATACCATCTCACAAGGTATAGACAAAGCATTACAAGATTCTTACATTTACTGTACTGACTTGTAATCACTCATGCTTCTTCTTAATGATTTCACTCAAGCTAAAATTAGAACATTCTTTAAACAATATTCTTTTATCACTGCTCTCATATAACAACAACACTCATTATGCTTGTAATAAAGCTCATTCATATACATACCTCAAGGCTTACTTGACCAGGATTTTCATAATAACCTTTGTCATCAATGATATTAGATTAACATCATTGAAATAATCATACATATTCATAATAACCTTTGACATTAATGACAACATTAAATATCAAAGCTCAACACTCAATGACAATGCTCAATAATCTCCCTTAATCAATGACAATGTTTAATAGGATATGGAAATAAACTCATAAACTCACTTAGTATATAATATTGAGGATAAAAATGTTTGACACTACATTGAATTCTCTTTGATCTTATAGGTAAAATGAGTATTGATAAAGCATTGAGGCAAGTGTGTGAAGAGTGGTATAAACCTATAGTTTATGGAGATATGTTGATGATGGAAAGATCTTAATGAGGTGGATAAGGTGTTTTAAGGTGAGTAGATAGGTTTTAAGGCCATTGAGATGGATAAATGGATAAATATCACTATAAAATTTCAAAGTAGGCCTAGTATGCATACACAGACCTATATGTCTTCTTAAAGAAAAGATGTCTTTTTGATACAAAGATGAACCATGAAGATACGTAAGGTATGTAGACTTTGAGAAGAGCATGGAATTAACCCTCTAACATTTTTTTTATCACCAAAGTGATAAAATTCTAGTAGAAGAGGATCATTTCAAAGTTGCAGTCAAGAAAGGGCGCAATGGTCACTTACAGCCAAGGGTAGTCTAGGCATAATAAGGGAGAAAGGTGAAATTTTTTATTTTAATTTGGAAAATAAATTTTGTATAAGATTTTGAGGAAAATACAAAAGGTTTAGAACATGATTCACATTCTTAGTAAATCTAAGGAAGGTCAAAATAGGATTATTACCTAGTCAAAATGACCGACTTGCTCATAAACCCTTAATCATAGTCATTGATGTTGCAAAGGGTCTTGAAGGCAGACATGACAATGGAAATTATTGGATAAGGACATGAAGAATGTTTCAGACCTTCTCAAGGAATTAAAACTCATAATCAAACCAAAAATGTACACTTTCAAGCATGTTTCTCCTTTAAACCTCATAGAATGCATGTTATGCCCATCGAAGAGGTGGGAACCAGTACATGTCTCACTAAAGTGTGACCAAGATGTGGAGAATCACTAATATCAAACATGGTCAGCTTAAAAAATATGAATCACACCATTATAGATCAATCTATATTTAAATTATAACTTCTTGAAACTTTTAAACCTAGAACTATAGTAGTTTGTACATGAATGAATATCATGCCCCATGTATTGTATAGGTTGCCAGTTTGATATTTTAGAAAATATATTAAATATTGTAATTGTATTTTCACAAGTGTATATGTGCTCAAGTAAATATAAGAATGGTATGCATAAGCAGGTTAAATGCCCCCATAATTTGATATTTTTTATTTTTACATACTATAAACCATCAAATATGAAATGTGTTATTTGTGAAAGCTTGGAGATAAGCCCATTAAGATGCCACCCTTTTGATATGAAGGAAATTGCCTACAAATCACATGTATCAAAAGAAAAATTGAGAGAATTTGTGAAGATATAAGTATGTAATAACATTTTGTATATTTGGTTTGTATTAGAATCTTAGATTTGTATCATCAAAGCATATGAAGATATTGTATATTGCATTGCACTATGTAATTTGAATATAGAATTGAAGTATAGTATGAATCATGTAAATAAATTTCAAGTGTTGAATGTGTTTTTTAAGCATAATTATTTCGAAAAATGAAACATTAAAGCATGCATAATTAGTATGTGCATGATACTATCATGACACCATATATATGTAATAACTACGTAGTAGTGCATGATAATTATCATGGAACCATAGTATCCAATAATGAATTATTAGAAATATGATTATCATTGATGTTAAACGGATCAAGTAGTATTGATGGAGAGAAGAGCATGTTTCATAGTTACACTATGTAAAGTTGTCATGCTTTTATAGAAACCATTTATGGATGTTTAAAGTCAAACAGATAAAAGATATGTTATGGGTTTTTCATGTACATTCTATAAATATGGTCCATAAGGTCAAATGAGAAAGAATGAGCCCATAATTGAATTATCTTTTCTCTCAGACTAGATAGGGTTTCTTAGTAAAACCCTAAGGGTTTAGCCATGGCATCAAGAAGAAAATTTCTATTTTAATGTTGACTTGGTATATCCAAAAATGGATAACAAAAATTACAACTTAAGTCCACATCATCATTAAGAGACTAGTCCCTCAACCTAACAATTATTGGCTCTGAGCATTGATCAAATAAATTTATATTTTTCTAAGTCTAAGACTTAATATATGTCCTAGCTTGGTTAATGACTCATGCTTCATCGTACATAGATGATCCAATGAAGTGAAGCGAAGTCAAAGTGTCAAAGGTCCCTTTGGTTGAACACGTTAATGCTAAGTTTCATAATCACATGAGTTTGTTAGATAGAGGACCAATGAGAGTGAGCCTATCAAAGATAAATTTTGAGCTAGTTATAATATCACTAGTTTGTGCTTAATCAAACATTGGATATCCAACAGACTGTAATGAAGTCAAATTGTCAAAATGAGCTCTGAGTGAATGTGCAAGTGACAAGAATCACATTCATAGAGTTTTTCAGATATAATCCTAATGAGTGTAAGCTTGTTAGAGTTAATGATCAAGTTTTTGAGAATATTTGATGGTGTATGGGTGATATTGTAAATGATATCCAATAGAGTGAATAGAGTCAAATCTTATGAAGTGATCGATGTTTATCGACATGATAACAAGTTAAAGACTGAGTAAGTTTAATAAGATCAATAAATCAAAAGTGATCCAAAGATACAAAAATCAACAAGATGAGGTCAAAGTGTCCAAGTTTAATGACCAAGTCAAGGTAAAGTTCATGCAATTTTGAAGATTGAATGGCATGCAAAATCTACAATCTAGAGATTGGCAGACACATTTTAAAGAGTGGAACATTAAAGTTTAACAGTGTATAAAGATCTGAAAGAGTGAGAGAGCTTGGAGATGGCATGAATAAAGAGATTAAAGGATAGTGTTTAAAGTTTTTAAATTTAAATGGTCAAGTGAAGAAACATGTAAGAACTTACATATAAGCTCTATATCTCGACATAGATAATGATATTAATCGATCCAATTGATTAAATCTACATTAAAGAGCCCATGCATCAAAACTTGAGTTTAATAGATGCTATAGATAGTAAATAGACCTATAATTATGAATTGATGAATGGAATTGAGATGTAGGAAACTAACAGTTCATGTCATAATGAACTAAATTCCATAATTGATATGATGTGTTATAGTCTAAGTTTAAATATAAATAATTAGTAAACCCTAAATCAAATTCTTATATATATGACATCTAGGACAGATGAAAATGTTTTTGGAGCCATTAAAATTGTGTTAAATAAAAAATATATAGACACATAACTAGAGGGTAGAGAGGAAAAGAAGAGGTTACAGAGAGAGAGATGAAGTGTGTCAAATAGATACATATACTAACATAGAGAGAGAGGGATAGAGAGGAAGAAAGCCACACAAAGATAATGTACAAAAAATGAGAAGTTACATATTAGACTTATAATATAAAGAATAGAGTTGGATTCATTTATGAATCTATTTTGCATACTAGAGTTGTAGCTCCATAGATCTGATTGGTTGGTGCCATTAGACAAGTTAAGTAAGTGCTCAATTAGGGGATTGGTATCTCCTTAGGTTTGGTGCCCTTAAACATTATAACTAGTGAGGTTAAGTTGAGTTGGTGCTTAGTTAGGGATTTGGTGCTTCCTTAGAGTTGGTGTTCTTAAACTAGGGGATTGGTGTCTCCTTAGGGTTGGTGCCCTTAAATGTGTAACCAGTGAGGCTTTGAATTGTGAGGCTAGATTAGAATAGTAGATTCTAGCAACTATTCTCACCGTGGTTTTTCCCTTTGGGTTTTCCATGTATACATCTGGTGTCATGTGTATTTATGTGTGTATGTGATCTCTACATTTATCTTTTAATCTACATATGCTTTTGAATTTGATATAAAAGGATTAAAGGACTAGTTTTAGTTGATATATTAATTCACCCCCCTCTCAATATCTAGTTGTGTTCCAATAATTGGTATCAAAGCATAGGGTTCCTTAAAATAAGCTTAATCATCTTAGATAGATCTTGGAATAGTGAACACAATGGCTAATGAAGAAGGATCTAGAAAGTACAAAGGTAAGTTATCCTTCAAATACATTAATTGTGGAAAAGTAGGATAATTTGGTGCTAAATGCCCTAATAATAAAAAAGATAACTCTGAGCAAGTAAAGAGTAGCAAAAAATTAAAACCTTACTATCTCAAGAAGAAGAACTTATTTAAAAAGAAATGTCTATACATAAAATAAGATAGTGATTCAATGGATGATAGTGATAGTTCTAATGATGATCATAACTATGCTTTTGTGGCTAAGGAAAAGGGAGTCTTATGATAATGGAATCAACTTATTTAGATCAAGAAGAAGAAGACTCAGATGAAGAATAAAGATAAGTGGATCTAGAATGTGAGCTCATTTGTGATCTAAATGAGATTAACGAGCTGAGAAAAAAGAACTCCAGGCAGAAGAAGCTTGGACAAAAATAAATTGAAAAGGTGTCCAAAAGTCTTGAGAAATCTGATCAGATGTTAATTAGCCTAAAGACACAAGTTGAAGAGGCTAAAATAATATAAGATGTAGTCAAAATTTAACTACAATATAAATATTATGAATGTGTAAAGTTTGAAGTAGAGATAGTGGCCTTGAGAAAAGAGCTTGAGAAAGCCAAATGTCAATTAGACAAAAGTCTGAAGTTGATAGGAGGATCAGACATTCTTGATGAACTGATCAAATATCAAAAACTCTCAAAAGAGAGATTAGGTCTTAGTTATGAGAAGGGAAAAAGTTCCTTGACTAGTACATCTGCTATCTTATATGAAAACAACAAAGTAGAAGGAGAATCAGGAGCAAAGAAAGAGAAAGCTAGAAAGAACACTAATAAAGATTCAAATATAGCTAATGTGAATAAGGTTAAACCTAAAAAGAATATTAAAGAAAAGAAGAAGATAAAGGTATCTCGTGCAGATGGATACACAAAATTGAGAGACTTGAAGAAGCCAAAGTGAAGAAGAGCTCTTCATGTTATACCAAGAAATGTTATGACCAGGTATTCCTCATATTTCTATGGATATTTTTATAGTTGTAATCAGTTTGGTCATAAGGCTATTGATTTTAGAGTTGCATCTAAAAGGAGAACAATTTTTTTAAGAAGAAACTCATTTGATCCTTTTTTAGAAATAAATGTAATGTGATATAATTGCAATAACTTTGGTCACATAGCTAAACATTGTAAAACTAGTTACGTAAGATCAAAACTACATAATGTAAAGAAAGACATGTCTCCTAGTGTGAATAAAGGTTCACACGTGTTTGAAAAGAAGCTAAATAAGAACACAAGGATGTATAGAGAGTGAAAAATCAATCCATGATTTCTCAGACTACACTCCATGCTAAGGAACAAAATTAGTGGGTGATAGACATGATTGCTCAAAGCATATGACTAGTGACAAGATCAAGTTCACCAAATTGAGAAAATTTAAGGAAGGATCTATCAGCTTGGGAGACAACACAACAGTAAATATTAAAGGTAAAGGAACTTTGAACATAGATGGTAAACTGCCTACACATGATGTCCTTTATATTGAAGGATTGAAGCATAATTTGCTAAGTGTCAGCCATACGTGTGACAATGAATAAAAGGTCACATTTGATGTATAAGGCTACAATTTAAAGAGATATAGAATGGAAAAGGGCTAAAAGCAATATCTATAATCTTGTTGAAGTAAATGGAAATAGTTTCCTGATAGGAAAAGTTAATGAGAGTTGGTTATGGCATAGGAGAATGTGTCACGTCAACTTTGATAACCTAGTCAAAGTAAGTTCAAATAAGTTTTTAAGACACATGCCCAAGATAACCAAACCTACAGATACTACCTACAAGGAATGTCAACTAGGTAAGCAAACAAGGGTCAAATTTTAAACAAAGTAGTATGCAAATACAAAGCCTTTACAATTAGTTCATATTGATCTTTGTGGTCCTAAAAAGACAAGAGGATCTAAAGGAGAGAGATACTTCATGTTTTTTGTAGATGATTACTCAAGAATGACATGGGTAACCTTTTTGAAGGATAAGTCACAAGCCTTTGAGAAATTCAAGATATTTAGAGCCATTGTTGAAAATGATATTGGAAGAAAAATCAAATGCTTAAGATCTAATAAAGGTGAATAATTAACCTCAAATGAATGCATAGAGTATTATGAGAAGCATGGGATCAAAAGGCATTAATCTATAGCAAGGACTCCATAATAGAATGGAATTATTGAAAGAAAGAATAGAACAATCAAGGAAATGGCCAGAATAATGTTAAAGGAGGCCAAGTTACCTAATGAATATTAGATAGAAGTAGTCTAAATAGAATAATACATCTTAGATAGAGTTCAACTAAGGGTAAATAGTGACAAAACTCCCTATGAGATATGGTATGGAAATCCTAACTCTATTAAGTACTTAAAAGTGTTTAGAATCAAATGCTACTTTAGAAGAAAAGAGGACAAACTGGGAAGCTTTGAAT
The DNA here is from genome assembly GCA_037957365.1 of Torreya grandis. Lineage (NCBI taxonomy): Eukaryota > Viridiplantae > Streptophyta > Pinopsida > Cupressales > Taxaceae > Torreya > Torreya grandis. The sequence goes on along the minus strand of JARHVA010002595.1, from coordinate 1,170,732 downwards.
CAAGATGTGATTAAGGAATATTTCTTGGTTATTCCACTCAAATAAAATCCTATGTATGTTATAATAAGAGGCTACACAAGATGGTGGAGAATTTAAATGTTAAGGTTGAATAAGTCATAAAACATATTGAACCTGATAAATAAACTAGTAATGAAGAGTCAGATCTTAAAGAAGAATCAGATAGTGAGGAGGCTGAGGAAAATAATACAAAATCACCTCCAAGATTTATTTAAAATGATCATCCTAAAGAGTAGATAATTTGCAATAAGAATGGAGTTCAGACAAGGAGAAGAGCTATAATAAACAAGGAGCAAGTAAGTTTTGCTCTAGTGTCTAAAATTGAGCCTAAGAGCTATGTCAAAGCCAATAAGGATGAGAATTGGCTAAAATCCATGAAGAATAACTGAGCCAAATATAAAATAACAAAGCTTGGCAATTAGTTCCAAGACCCTCAAACAATAATGTGATAGGAACAAAATGGGTCTATAAAAACAAGCTCAATGACGATGGAGTTGTTATAAGAAATAAAGAGAGATTGGTGTGCAAGAGATATGCACAAGTAGAAGGCATAGACTTTGATGAAACATTTACTCCATTTGCTATATTGGAATCCATAATAATGTTTTTATCATTCTCTATTTATAATAATTTCAAAGTCTATCAAATGGATGTAAAGTCTATTTTCTTGAATGGGAACCTAGAAGAAGTCTATATTGCACAACCATAAGGTTTTTAGTTATCAGATGAAGAAGATTATTGTGAAAATTGAAGAAAGCATTGTATTGTCTAAAATAGGCACCTATATCATGGTATTCAAGATTGGACCAATACCTGTAAAAACAAGGTTTCAACAAAGGATGTGCAAATAGTAATATGTAATTTAAAGCAGAAGGTGAGCATATGTTTATTTTTGTTTTTTATGTAGATGGCATCATATTTGGTGGTAGTAATAACAAAATGTGAAAATAATTTACTACATAAATGCAAAGTGAATTTGAGATGTCTATGCTAAGAGAACTTTCCTTCTTTCTTGGTCTACAAATAGCACAATCTGATGAAGGGATATTCATATCCCAAACCAAATATGCAAAGGAGATGCTCAAGAAATTTGGAATAGAAGATATAAAAATAGTTAGTACTCCCATGATAACTACATGTAAGTTGAGAAAAGAGGATGAGTCACATGATGCAAATCAGACTATGTATAGATCAATGACAGGTAGCTTGTTATATCTAATTATATCAAGACCAGATATCATGCAAGTAGTTTGCATGGTTACTAGATTTCAGGTTGATCCTAAAGAGTCACATGTTAATGTAGTGAAAATAATCTTTAGATACATCAAGAACATAATTTATAATGGCTTATGGTACCCTACAAGTAAATATTTCACATTGATAACATATATAGATGTTGATTTGGTAGGAAGTGTGGATGAAAAAAGAAGCACTAGTGGTGGTGCATTTTTCCTTAGAAATAGACTTGTTTCATGATTGAGAAAAAAGAAAGAGTCAGTTACTCTTTCTACAGTAGAATCAGAGTATGTAGCATCAGTGGCATGCTATACTCAAGTCTTGTGGATGAAGCAAACACTCAAGGACATCAAGATTGAGTATACATCACCTATTTGTATTCTTTATGATAATTTAAGTGTTATAAATATATCAAAGAATCTAGTAATGCATTCAAGAACCAAGCACATATCAATAAACTATCACTTATTAAGAGAAAAGGTTGTAGATCAAGAGGTCACAATGGAATATGTGCCAACTAAAGAACATATTATAGACATATTCACCAAACCTCTTCCCAAGGATCAATTTGAATATCTGATATAGAAGTTGGGAGTAGTGGCTCCTACACCACATCACTAAATCACCAGTGATAGGGCATGAGTCCAGGGGGAGTCTCATGGAAGCTTTATTAATCCCTAAAAGAAGAGAAAAGGTAACTCATGTATGTATATTTTAGAAATTTATAATGAGTTAATGGTTGTAGATTCTTGGACAAACTCCTTTATTTGATAAAGGGGGAGAACACTTTGGACAAATAGTAAGGAGTCCCTTTACCATTGATGTCAAAGGGGGAGAAAAAGGGAAAATTATCTTTGTAAAAGTTTAGAGAAAAAGTGAAAATGTTCTTTGTAAAAGTTTGGAAGAGTAAAGCAAGTGTTCAAGATGCATTTTGGCAAATGTGTCATTGCCTAAGGGGGAGAAAGTATGGTATGAAAAACTTTGTTTCATACTCACCAGAAGCTAATGCAAGTAATGCCAGAGAAGGATCAAATTATTATAAGATCAGAACATTAAGTTTGCATCAAAGCATTTAGTTTGCCATCAATACCAAAGGGGGAGATTGTTGGCAATATGATTTTCATTAATGTCAAAAGTTAGGTAGGATTGATGGAGAGAAGTGCATGTTTCATAGTTGAACTGTGAAAAGTTGTCATGCTTCTACAGAGACTATTTATGGATGTTTAAAGTCAAATATATAGAAGATTCATTATGGTTTTTTCATGTACATTCTAGAAATATGGTTTGCAGGTTAAAATGAGAAGGAATGATCCCCGAATTGAATTATCTTTGTTCTTATACTAGATAGGGTTTCTTGATAAAAACCTAAGGGTTTAGCCATGAAATCAATAAGGAAAGTTCTATTTTAATGTTGACTTGGTATATCTAGGAATCAGTAACTTAAGTTACAACTTAAGTCCATATTATCATTAAAAAATTGGCCCCTTGACCTAGTAATTATCAACTCTGAGCAATGATCAAAGGACTCTATATTTTCCTAAGTCTAAGACTTAATATATGTCCCCAACTTGATCAATGCCTCGTGCTTCATTGTATGTAGATGATCCAATAAAGTGAAGCAAATTCAAAGTGTCAAAGGTCCCTCCAAATGAATGCACTAATTCCAAGTGTCACAAGCACATGAGTCTATCAGATAGAGGACTAATGAGAGTGAACCTATCAAATATAAAGTTTGAGCTAGTTGGAAGATCAAAAGTTCACACTTAATCAGACATTGGAGATATAATGGAGCATAATGAATTCAAATTATCAAAATGAGATTTGAGTGAATGTGTAAGTGACAAGTGTCACATTCACAAAGTTTGTCAGACAGAAACCCAATGAGCATAAGCTTATTAGAGTTAATGAGCATAAGTCTGTTAGAGGTACTGATCGAGCTTGTCAAAATATCTGATGGTGCATAGGTGATCATTCAAAGGAGATCCAATGGAGTGAATGGACTCAAATTCTATGAAGTGATCAATGTTTATTGATATAGCATCAATTTAAAGACTGAGTATGTTTAAGAAGATTGATGGAATGAAAGTGATCTAAAGACATAAGAAGTAGCAAAATGAGGTCAAAGTGTCTAAGTTTAATGACCAAGTTAGGGTAAATTTCATGCAAGTTTGAATATTGAACGACATGCAGAAGTTAGGATCTAGAGATTGATGGATGTGTTTTAAAGAGTAGAACATTAAAGTTCAACATCATACAAAGATTTGAAAAAGCAAGAGAGTTAGGAGATAACACAAAGAAAGAGATCAAATGCCAATATTTAAATTGTGTAAATACAAATGTTCAAATGAAGAAACATGAAAAAAATTATGTATAAGATCTATATCTTGACACAAATAATGAAATTGATCGATCCAACCGATTAAATCTACATTAAAGAGCCTGTGCATCAAAACTTGAGTTTAACATATGCTATAAATAGTAAATAGACTTAGTAATTATGGTGTGATGCATCAAATTGAGATGTAAGAAACTAACAGTTCATGTCATAATGAACTAGAGTTAAGAATTGATATGATGTGTTATAGTTTGAGCATGAACATAGAGAGGAAGCAAACCCTAGATCAAATGCTTATATATATGACATTTAAGACACAGACAGATGCTACTAGAACCTTTTTAATTGTGTCAAATAGAAAATATATAGACATAGAACTAGAGGGCAAAGAGTAAAAGAAAAGGCTATAGAGAGAGAGATGAAGTGTGTCAAATAGATACATATACTGACAGGGAGAGAGGGGGGCAGAGAGGAAGAAAGGCACATAAAGATAATGTGTAGAAAATGAGAAGTTATAGATTATACTTGTAATAGAGAGAATAGATTCAGATTAATTTATGAATCTAATTGTATACTAGAGATGTAGCTCTATAGATTTGATTGGTTGGTGTCATTAGATAAACTAAGTTGGTGCTTAGTTAGGGGATTGGTGTCTCCTTAGGGTTGGTGCCCTTAAACATTATAACTAGTGAGGTTAAGCTATGTTGGTACTCCATTAGGTAATTGGTGCTTCCTTAGATTTGGTGCTCTTAAACTAGGGTATTGTTATCTCCTTAGGGTTTGTGCCCTTAAATGTGTAACTAGTGAGGTTTTCCAGTGAGGCTTTAAACTATGAGGCTGAGTTAGAGCAATAAATTCTAGCAACTATTCTCACCTTGGTTTTTCCCTTTCAATTTTCCATGTATACATATAGTGTCATGTGTATTTGTGTGTGTATGTGATATTTTCATTTATCTTTTAATCTACATATGCTTTTGATTTTTTTTTAAAAGGATTAAAGGACTAGTTTTAGTCGATATATTGATTCACCCCGCTCTCAGTATCTAGTTGTGTTCCAACATAAACATGTAATCAAAGTCACACAATGTTATTTAAGAAGAGCCAAAAGGCCACATATAAGGTTTTGATACCTAAAACTTTCATTCTTGATGAACATTTTCCTATGGGAAGCTTTATAGATGTGAAACTGAAATTGTGATCTGTGAAGTGACCTTCAAGATTTTAGAAGCTGGTTCTTTGAATTAATTAGGGAGAAAAAGGGAAAGAAGGAAATGCAAATAAAACTAAAATAAAACCATCTACGGTGATTTATCATAACTCTTAATGTATCTATTCCTAATATTGCATAAAATTATTTAAACCTCTAAAACATTACAGATGATTTAAAAGAGCATATGCGTGATTTAAAGCATGTAATATAAATAAAAGCCAACACTATATAAGAAGAGAATAGAAATAATAGACAATAATTGATTCCATATAATTTAACATAGAACACCACATTCTCTTCATTGTTGGGCAGAGAATAAAATATAAATGGCCCAAAGGCATAATATAAACTATTCAATCCTTCCCACAAGGGGCATCTACTAATGTTTTGAAAATGAAAAATAATAACTACTATTATTTCTATTTAAAAACTAAAACTATTACAATGGATATTCTCTCTAATAATAGTCATGAAAATAAAACTATTATCTAACTTCCATCCCTTTACAAAAGAAAAGATCCCCCAATATATAGGCATGGCATCCTTATAGGGAAATGACACCTAGAACCCAACACTCATATTCATGATGAGGCCATTATAACTAAAAAGGGGAGATTTAGCTCATGAGTGCAGACAGTCTTCAAATCTTGTATATGGTGTAACCTCAATGCCTCATCATTCCCATGAAACTTAGAAGAAGTGTTGTGGCGATGTGTGTCTTCCTCCAAACTACCTCTAGAATTCTTGTTGGAAATAGGTCCCACCTCTTTCAACCAATGGTGTAACTCAAGGATTTGAAAAAAGAAACCTACATTAAAAAATCATCATGAAACCATGTGGAAGGTTCTCTTCCTTTTAGTCATACCTACATAGTAGGCCCTACCCTTTGTTTCATTAGCCAATGGCACACCTTAAAGATCTGATAAAAGAACCCTTTGCTCTCGAGGAATGTTATGATGTTAGGTGGTGAGTTGACACTACTCCTAAGAAAATAAAGAACTCTTTTATAAATAATGAGCATGGGGTGCCATGTGGCACCAATGGAAGGAGCCAAAACTTATCTCAAAAGTAAAAAATGGAAACCTGAGAAAGAGAAGGCCGATACTAATCTTCCCAACTCATCAAGCACATCCATGATGAAAACCTAAATGCCCAAAATCTTCAAAATGTGGATTTGATCCACAATTCTTGGTGACCTATAGGGGAATCCACTTATGGATGAAAGAACCCAAAATTTATGGTTTCATAGACTAGTCAAAGCAAAAAAACAAAAAAGGATGAACCCTACAAAATTTATAACTTCTAAAGAGCCACCTTCAAAGGCATCCACTCTTCCTCTATAGGTTTAGTCTTCTTTTTTAGATCCTTGAAGGATATGTCTAGATCAATTATATATTTAAAGGAGATGTTGTTTACACCCTAAAAAACCACCCACATCTAAAATGTGAGTTGGGAAAGAGGCTACAAAATGGTCTCCACTTTTGAGACACTTGGTGCTTGACCTAAGGCCATAAAAATGGTCTAGTCATTTTGCTTCATGATTAGTAGCTCTTTTATCTTGTCCTCTAAAAGGACCATGTTATCTATGAGGAATGGGGAGGGGAGTCCTAACTAGACTAGCTATTCAATGTGTCCCTTCATGTCTTGAACCACTTTCTCTGAGGCATTTTAAAATACCTTGCATTTTGATGTGGCCTTAGTATAGCTTAAGAACTCATTAATGTTAACCATTCCCTACCTTCTATTGGCCACCCCTACTGCTTAGAGCATCCATTCCATTGATTTATACAACTTCTATATTAGGAGCTGTGAATCTTAGACCTTGGGGGATATGAAGGTGAGGACCTGATCCATAGATGTGCTCACTTATGTGTTCAACTTCTATGAGTCTACAATGAACCCAAGCACTGGATTTAAGTTTGAGGCCACATTCTTTATCATATCCCAATACAAAACATATAATCATTAAATCATTGAGAGGATGTATATGGTCTAAGAGTGGGAAATGAGGTCATTCTTTAATTATAAGATCTATTGGTCCTTGGCCTGGGACTCTTGTTGAATTGGTTACTACACACTCGTAGAGTCTAAGAGACTCTTATGGGTCTATGTGAGCTCTATTTATTTTTCCCATATCTTATTCTATATGGCCTCCTTTTCCCTTTTTAGGCCATCTATTTCAACCTTTAGCTCTGCTACTTGGATTTGTAGTTGGGCTCTCTAGTTAGCTTCCAATTACAAGCTCTCAAATGTGACATGGCTCTATATGTTTGACCTCATTTTTATGAGTTTCATGTCTTTGGCCTTAGCCTTTGCATTTAGGTGTTTGATGATGGATTTAAATCTTACAAGTTCCTACTCCTTATTCTATAGTCAATGGCAGCTCGACCCTATCATGTGGCCTAGCCTAGGTAAGGTTAAGGCTGATGGCATGGATTGAGTAATCCCCCATCTACATCTATTCTTGGAGATTGATCATTATTTGCATCATATATGTAATCATTAGAGATTATTTTGTGAGGTCAAAGAAAGACTGTATATGTGGTATCATTAGGGCCTTGGCCATTTTTCCTCTTCTTTTCTCTACTTAAGCTTCTCGATCCTTTTTTACAGTCTCTAACTATTGGTGTAACTGATCTTGTGATTGAATTACTTCCCCCACAAAGGGGGATCCCTATGGAAATTCAAAAGGAATGGTCACTTGTTTTTGTGAAGTAGCAGATGTTGTTCCCTCAAAGATGAGTGAGTGAATGGTTAATGTAGAAGGAAATAAAGGCATGAGGTTTTGGAGAGGGGTGGTGGATGATTTTGCCATGATGGATGTATTTGGAAGAGAGAAAAGTGGTGCAAGCATGGTGAGTGGTTGAGTAGTGGAAAATAGTGCAAGCATGGTTGAACTGGTGGAAGGTGAAGACAAAGTGAGGAATGAAGAATAAGTGAAGAGGAGAGGGTGATAAAAGTGTACCTTATTTTTATTGGGTTTAGGAGGAGGGTTGAAATTTTGTGCCTCAAAGCCAGGCTGAGTAGCCTCTACTTTAGGTTGCCCTAGATTGCCCTACCCCTATTATTGGGGAGCAATATATAAAAGAGGGGGATAGGACATAGGCCTTTGAATTATAAAAAATTCCTCCTTTATTGAGGGGGCATCCTCCTCTTCTTCTTTAACCAAAACCTCTTCTTCTGTCTGAGCATCTTCCTTATGGTGCTCATCCCAAATGTTTTCAAACTACTCATTGGACTCTAGATCTTCAAACTTGAGCTCTTTTTAGCCAATTTCTTACCTATACTTCCAATAGGTTTCCATTTTTTTCCTTGTTCTAGCCCCTTTCGATGAGATACACTCTTATAACCTTGGTCATGAGCTTTATGGGATCAAAATATTATACTAGTTTATATAAAGACTCCTATGGTTGGTGAGTGTCTGAGGGGATATTTGACATATTGACATAATGCAGAATGTCTTCTTCCATCGATAACTTCTGCTCTTTGAAGTATAGTCAGGGCTCATAGTTTAAGGGGGCATTGGTATTGAGAGTGGCTATATGGTCGATCAAGTGGTTTAATCTAATCTAGGTTGAACTCTACCAATTTTAACATAAGGAAATGATCCAATGACCTCCTCATAATTTTAATGCTCCCTATTGAAAATGGGATGTCATATAAGGCCCTCTTCTTCTAGCCCATGCCATATATTAAATCTACCATATCGAGCTAGTAGGCTAATTTTGGGGCCAAGGTCCTATCTGTGAGCATGTGTAAGAGCTAGAATGGCTCCTCCTTGAATTTGTAGACTCTGATTAATGTAAAATGGGATTTAAAGAACTAGTCACATGGAATTTTATAATCAGTGAGTTGTGCTCTCTAGTGATTTGTCATTCTAAAGGTGATATCTTCCTGACTAAGGTTGATCAGGACCAAAGATAGGAATCACTCTAAAAACTCATGATAATCCTATGTGGCTAAAAGGATGTGGATCCATGTAAAGATGAGGATCATCATAAAGGGATATGTTCTCATTTAAATTTAATTGATGGTTAAGTATGGTAAAAAGAACCTAGTGCTATAGTAAAGGATTATGTGGAAAAGGAAGAATACCTGAAGGTATTCTAGGCCAAAAAATATAATAGTTGATTATGAATGGCATCAAAAATTGCATCTAAAATGTCCATTTTATAGGCCTTCTCCCTACACACTGTCTTCAAGTGGAAGATTGCACCCAACTAGACATCATGTATATTGGTGTCTAAGTCTATTCTAAAGATGAATTCTAGTATAGAGAGGGCATCTTTCATATCTTGTGCCACAAATTTTGAGAGAGTAATGGGTAGAGGTGACATTTCTATATAATTATTGCAGAGAGCTAATTCAAGAACTTTAACTTCTAGATATGAGTGTCTCATACATTCTGCAAGCTCTCCATATCATAGATGTCTACATTGGGGTTGTTAGGGATTTAGAGCATCTCCCTCACCACATCAACACTAACCTCCACATTCAGGTGGTGACCTTTGATAATTCCAATGTTGGCATTATATGTTTCTTCACATAGAGAAATAATCTCTAGGAATGGCTACATGAGAAGAACCATATATTGAGCCATGATAGAGCTCTATATTCTGAAGTTAAATGACTCAAAGTCATTATTCTAAACTTTGGTGAGCATATGGGCATGAGTGCCCTCCCTTAGAATATTCATATTATTTATCAATTTGGGATAAAATATCTCATATACATAGTTAAGGACCAGTGTGGGGTCCCTATAACATCCCTTGGTGACACTCTTCATGTTTGGTATTGTGGGATATGGTTGTGCAGGGGTGAAAGCATATGATTTTCTCCCTATGAATTGTGGGGGAAGCTCTCTGTGACTACCTAATATATGAGATATTTACTTCTTAGGATGTCTACCATCGAATGAGGACCCATAAGGTTCCATCTTGTAATTATTCTCAATAATCCTATCTAAAATTTGGGAAAACACTAAATATTGGCTTTTGATCATAATTCTGCACACAATTCTCTGTTCAAGATGCTCTACTCAACTCAATAGTCTTGGAAACTCTTAAGATGTTTAAATGTTTTATTTTACTAGGAGATGGGTATTTATAGGCTAACCCTCTTAGTTTAATCATCATTCATCCTTTTTGAACTTGGGCACCCATAAATGAGAAGGGCAACACACACACTTGAGGAGCCACTCATAAAAGATTTATAATGATCCTTATGAGAGATCATGCAGTTGGGGGCACCTTGACATTAATTATAAGTGTATTGGGGTAGATAATCATATATTAGAGAGGATTAAAAATAAGGGAAGATGAGGCATGGACACTTGGCGATGGGAAAGTAGCAACTTGTGCCAATGGCACTTATTTTTAAAGGAAAATAGCATTGAAAAGGGAAACTAACTATGTATAAGATTTAATTGATAAATCAATTAAAGTGATTTAAGTGGATTATATTAACCACACTCTCTAAGGAATTTCCTTATTCATTTTCCAAATTAAATTCATTACCCTACTTATTGTTGATTATGTGAAAGGTTCCTCTCCATAGGGAATCAAAATTTGTATGTTGACCTAACTTCACAACCTTTTCATCATATTTTAGAACCAAGTCTCCTAGCTTGAAACCTAGGTCAGATGCCTTTATATAAAGCCATATCTTGACTACCTACTATCACCTAATCTTAGCATCATTGGCTTGTTCTCTTGAATCTTAAATACTGAGCAATTCTGCTAACTAGATCTTCATTGCTACATTTTTTGCTATTTTGACAACTATTAGCAACTATAAAGTGGGAATCTCCATTGAAATGGGCATGACCACTTCTTTCCCATTTACTAATTAATATGTGGATGTTTTTAAAATATACTTATGATTGATTTTATCATCCCATAGATTTATTTTCAGATTATTATGCCACTCCTTCTATTAGTTAGTGCCCATTCTCTTAATTAACCTTATGAGGTTCTTGTTGGTTGATTTGACCAACCCATTCCCCTGTGGGTAGTAGTTAGATAAATTTTTAAGGAAAATGCCATTCCTAAGCATAAACTATAAAATATTTGAACTAAGGAACCTTTGAATTATTGGATATGATTATTTAATGAGGGTTAAACCTTGTTACTAGTTCCTCCAAGAATTTGAGGATCACATTTTCAATTGCCTCTTTCAAAGGAGCTTCTTTAGTCTATCTTGTGAAATAGTTCGTATCCACTTATATCATGTGATAGACATGGGATTGATCATCCCAATGAAATATAATCCCTAATATGTGAAAGGATCATCAAGAATAATTGAGTTTAACATCAAGGCTAAATTCTTTCACTTACCTATGAAAAATTGGCATTGCTGGCAAATTTTTCAATGCCTGATGGTAATATGAAAACATGGTCAACTAGTAATATCCAACATGCATGATCTTAATTTTGGTCATTTTTGTTGAGAAATATCTTCCTAAAGGGGTAAAATGCATATCTTGTAACATTTTTCTAGCTTGGTGGTTGTCAACACACCTCAGTAGTTCTCTATCAAAGTTCTATTTGAAAAGGATTCCCTTGACTAGTGTGTAATTAGCTCCTTATAACCTATAGAATATCATTTTTTGCATGAGGAAATACTCTAGATATAATTTAGTTTACATAAATTGGGTTCTATCATCAACCTAGGATGTGGTAGTTTCATACTAACTCACTAAAACTATTTTTGGTGTATCTTGCTCATCTGTTGGGGAGTCTGTGCATTGGGCCAAATACTCGCAAAGTCCTCTCCCTCATATCACCTTGGTAAATTTGAATTTGATGTCATATTATAGGATCTTAGTGATCCAATTGGATATTTTCTCAATGATTTCTCCCTCCATGATGTATTCTCTAAAACTGGAATGTGCCACATAAATCATTATCTTGCTTACCACCACTAGGTGTCTAAACTTATTGAGACATTCAATGATGGAAAAATCCTACTTCTCAATGAAGTTATACTTAGTCTCATATCCACGTAGGGTTCTTTAATATAATGTAATAGGATTTTCACCTTTCCCTTCATCTTCTTTTTGAGTTAACACAGCCGCCAAGCTATGTTCACTCCCATAAACATACATGACAAAATCTTTAGAGAATTTGGGATTGACTAGCATGGGAGTGGAGGATATTGCTTCCTTAATTTTATAAAATATTAATATTATTTAAATGGTCCATTTGATGGTTTGGTCTTTCCTCAACATCAATGTGATTGGCCTTACCAACCCTGTGAATTTAGATAGAATTGGCTAATGAAGTTGATCTTTCCCAGGAAAGACTGGACTCCTTTCTTGTTAACTAGTAAAGTTAAGTCTTGAATGGCCTTCACTCTATTTAGATCAATAGAGATGACTTCTTTAGATACCATGTATCCTAGTAACTTGCCTTGTGGGACGTTGAAGATGCATTTTTTGGGGTTAAGGGATACCTTGAACTCTTGGCACTTTTGAAAAATCTTCTCCAAATGATCAAAATAATCTTCCTTTTTTTTAGAGAATATTGTTATATCATCTAGATAGATGAGGATGATATTGTTAATTATTCCCTTAAAATATATATCCATGGCCCACTAGAAATTAACTCCTACATTAGAAAGGCTAAAAGGAATTTTTGTATATGCGAAGGTTCCCCACTTTATAGTGAAAGTGGTTTTATGTTGATCCTCCTCATTAACCCATACCCAGTTATAACCTGAGAACCCATCTAATAGAGATTAAATTTATACACCTATTACTATTTTGAGGATTTGTTCCATCAAAGCAAGGGGTAATGATCTTTCAAAGATGATTTGTTCAAGTCTTTGAAGTCTATGCATAGTCTAATTTCTCCATTTTTCTTTCATACTAGAACCAGGTTGGATACCCAAGTTGAATACTTGATTGGGTATTTAATCCTTGATTTGATTGATTTCCTCAGTTCTTGAGCCATGATAGACTCATTTTTTGGGTTTACCAACCTTTAATTTTAGCAAACTAGCTTAGATCCTTTGATTAAATATATGATGTGCTAGATCACCTCATAGTCATACCCCTTTAGGTCATCATAGGCCTAGGCCATAAGCCCTTCATAATTATTATAGAAAGATACCAATCAATCTTTATCTTTTTGGTAAACTTATTTCCCCACCTTTGATTTCCTTTCGTCTCCTACATCAAGCTCAAATTAGTCACTTTTTTTTGTGACAAAATTCCATTTGTCATTCCTTGCATCCTAAAAATCAAATAGATTCTCTAAATTGATCATTCCCTTTGGGATTTTATTAAACTTTAGTTGTATGATTTGATCTCCATAGGCTTCTTTAATCTTTGGTTATAGCTACTCTACAAATTTGCATGACTGATAAATAAGGTGATTTAGACATCACTCTTAAATACCTACCAATTTTGATCATTATCAAGGATAGTGGGTCTGATAATCACTCATACTTCCCATTCATTGGTCAACAATTCAATTATTGGATCAAACTAGGAGCTAATTACTGTCATTTTCTCTGCCTCTATGTTCATAGACCTAAGATTGATTTAATTATTAAATGCTTCAAACACTTCAATTAAACCCCATATTTGATGGTGGTAAGACCTCATGTGGAAAAATTTTCTAGTTGTAACTCCTCTTACTTGCTTTATTACTAGTTTATAATCTCTAAACACCTTTAACTACTTCATGCCCATATGCTCGATAAGGCTGAGGCCATGGACTAGGGTTTCATACTCATATTCATTATTTGTGTACACAAACTAGAATAAAAAGGCCCCAAAGATCTCTTTTCTAGAGGGAGACATCAATCAAATACCAACTCCAGAGTTGGTCTTGCATTTCATACTATCAAAATGTAGAGTCCAAAAATTAGACTCATTTTCAGATTCCTTACTCTAATCCTCTCTTTTTTAATGACTTTGGGGATGGCTTGATCTTCATTATGGATTACATAAGTCCCAAGGATGGTGGCATCAAAGTTTGTGAATGGATAATTCTTGATGAGTTTATTAATGAGGACTTCCTCGTCTACGCTTCTATTGTCTACCACTCTTTCTTCCTTGAGTATTTCTATGCAATACATCTCTTTTTTGGAGAAAGAAGTATGCATTGCTTCAGAATCCATCATGGCATCATCAACTATGTGTTTTAGATGTAGCAGGTCAGATAATAACCTCAATTTTGAGTTGTATTTTGTCCTTAGGATTAAGTGAGACCAATCCAAAGATAAGTATCCGCCTATCTTGGTTGTGAAATCTCTTAACAAACATAACCCAAAGATTGGTAGAATATTTATTACCATAACTTCTTGGGAGATTATAATACTAAGAAAAGAATACAAAGTTAGGGTAAGGGCCTTGATAAAACCTATGGTCTAAAATTTCTTCCCATCTAACTACATTAACCCTTTATCTAAAGGTTCATATTGAAGTTGTAGTGTATCCATAATCTTTTTGGGCATTATTGTGGTGTTGGCACCAAAATCAAATATAGAATTATGCAATAAATTATTCCCCATAATGAGATTTATATAAAATGGGGTGGGATTTGTTTTAATTACCCCTACTTTGGAGTTGATAATGTGGATGGTGCATGGGGTTATGCATTACTAATGGCTTCCTTCCCCTTGGTTTGTACTGGCTCTATAGCTAGTTTACTATTAGTAATTTAGCTTGTCAAAGCTAAGTTACTAGCCCTACTATTTCGAACTTTCTTGCAATGGTATAATTCCATTTTTATCTAGTAAATCTATTGTCTAAAAGCATGAATAAAGTACACTTACAACAAAGGTATTAAGAATAGTTGGGTGAAGACCTACAGCAATGATTAGAGCATACATTTTATTCCAAGGGGAAAGACACCTATAGCCACCTTATAGAGCATGTAGTCCATTTGAAAATAAGACACCTACAATAGGTTTGGAAAGTTTATCTCCTCTTCTAAACATTGCATATAGCCAACCTAAAAGCATGTAAGTTCATTTTTTCAAACAAGTATTTTGTCTTCCCAAGGATTTTTTTGGGATATAAGAGGTGGAATATTTCTTCAAACATTTTATCCAAGAGAAATATCTCTTAAATGACTATGTAAAAGTTTGAAAAAATGACTAAGTGGTAGTTATGCAAAGTTTGTTTCCTTCAAAAAAATTATCTAAAGGAAATCAAGAGACAAGAATCCACAGAAGGGTGTCAGACAATAAATCTGAAAGAATTTGGGAACATTTTTGTTTGAAAGGCTATTTCACAGTCAAAGGGATATTATCAAAGTTTATTTCCTTCAAAAAAAATTTCAAAGGAAAAGGAAAGGCACAGTTGAAAAGACCCGAATGGCACTTGCCCTTCGAGAAGGTCTAATTCAAAAGTCTTGAAGGGTATGTACCCTTCAGGTTGGTTTACTTTATATTTCTAAGGATGTAGAAAATTCATCTAAAGGATAGTTTGAGAAAGCCTAAAGGGCACTTCAAAGAGAAAGATGTTGGTAGTTTTCCTAAAGGGTATGTGTCCTTCAGGAAGGTCCTTCACAGAAAGCCTGAAGGGATTGACAATTCTTCTGAAAGGGGTCTTCATTTCAAAAGTTTGAAATAGACTTTGCAAAAAATCTGAAGTGGCTGAAAGAACAATTAATTCTTCTGAAAGGTCATTAACAAAAAAAGCCAAAGGGCAGGTACCTTTTAGAAAAGGATAGTTTCAAAAATGGTAAAATGGAAAGTTAGAAATTTTGAAGGTCATGTACCCTTTGAAATAGTCATTAATAGGAATACTAAAGGGCACTTTCCCTTTGAGAAGGCTTACTTTGAGAAAGGAAGGCACGTTTTCAACAAACCTGAAGGGCACTTGCCCTTTGGGAATGTTTATCTCATGATTTTTAAGGGGATTTTACAAAAGCCTGAAGGGTATGTACCCTTCGAGCAAATTACTCTACAATAAAGTCTGAAAGAACAAAGGAATGAATTGGCAAAATAAGGAATTGCAAAAAAGTCTGAAGGAATTCCTTCAGATAATTTGTCCAAAAGAATTCCCTTCAAAAAAAAGAAAGGTGAGTATGCATAGAGAAGCTTCAGATATTTTGTCTGAAAGACAAAAGTCTAAAAGAAATGAGACATGATGAAGTTTTGAAGGTAGGCAAGGAAGTCTTAGACAAGATGAAAGTCCATAAGAAATCTGAAGGAAGAAAGGAGATAAACAAAATTATGAAAGAATTCTTTCGAATAAATTGTCTGAAATAATTCTTTCAAAAAATATTACTATAGAAAAAATGATAAGTAAAATCTACAACAAATAAGTCTGATATAAAACATAAGATAGGGAAAGATCCAAAAAATTTCACTGTGCAAATAAACCCAAAGGAAATAATCCTGAAGAATTTCTAAGGGATTTGACTATGCAGAAAAACCAAGGGGCCAAGCAGGATATTTGAAAGAATAAACCAAGGGGAAATTTTCCAAAGAAATACATAAGAAAATTCAAGAGAATAAAAAAGAAAAGGCATGGAATTTTGTTTGGATAAGCAAGGAGAAAACATAGTCAGATAAAGTCATAAATATAGAAGTCCCAGATAATAAAGCTTGGCAAGCAAGACAAAGAAAATGCATGCACAAGAAATAAAAGTCATGATGAGAAAAGGTCAAAAATAGATTCAATCTAAGTAAGCAAGATCCTTGACCATGCAAATGTGTTATTTTTGGACTAGTCAAAAGTATTTTTGATTATTTGACCATGCCACATGGTTCTCTCATGCATCCAAACATTTCAAATGTTCTTGTAGTCTGAGTGGAGTTCATCTACTAGTTCTTGATGTGGCCTTACATACAAAGTGGGTTGATCTCTTCTTCCAGCTCAACCTTCAAACAAGTCAAACAGAGTTCTTTTTTTTTATAATTGGTGTTACATTCCATGCAAAAGAGAATTTGATTGGTCAAACCTGAGTTCCACCATCTACTTCTATGCCATCATGGTCATGCATGTTTGGAGTTTTCTCAGAGAGATTTTGTTTATTTTAAGAAATCATTTTCCAAACTTGGATCCATCCTTTATATCCTAAACCAAAGTTTGGAGAAACATGTAGATTTTTGTAAAGGAGAATAATTTTATTGAATATTCAAAGCCTTGTAAAAGAGGTGAGGTCTTGATTTAACTAACCAAGACTGACCTTTTCCCTTTTTGGACTACACTTAGACTATTTTAGAAGGTTTTTCAAAGATTATTTATTGGTTGAATCAAGCCATTGGAGGGGAACCCTGAAGTTTGAAGAAGAAATTGTAAGCTAGACCAAGGATCATTAAGGAGTTTATTTTTATGAATCTAATTGTTGACAGTAGCATAGTGTGTATTTGATTGTGCATTAGCATATAAGAGAGAATTTTTATCCTTTTACAGGCCCCTTCTTACCTATCTCTCTATCTCACCCTTTTGTAGGTCATTTGAAGAGGTGTTCAACGCTTCCTCTAAAACACTTTTGCTTAGGGACAAAATATAAATTGCATTTTGGTTATATCTGTGCATTGAGTTTAGTAACTTTAGAGGATCTAAACAATTTAGTTGTATCACCCCCCTTAATTAGATTTTCTTTCGAAGTTTTCCCTTACTCTTTTCACCCCAAAAATCATAGTTTAAGATTTAATTTCAAAATTATAAGGGAACCAGTCCTCTCTAGAGGTTCTTCTCAACATAGAGGCACCCACCCTCTGAGAAGTTCCCATTGTATTAGCTAGAGAGAAGTTGTGCTTTGCACATCTTAAATCAGGGTGCACTCCAGAGTGATAACAATTTATGGCATGCCTAGTGGGACCACTTTATTCACATATTTGTACTATTATCTATGTATCTAATTATTTTATTCATTTCTGTGTTTTATTTTCATATTTATATGTTTTTTATGCTACCAAAAGTTGTCATAAGATCATTTATAAAAGAGAAAAATGCAAATTTTTTTGAGTTATCTTATCATCCAAAGAAAAGGAGAACTTTTTAGTCAACTCCAAATCCTACACCCTCTATTATCCCTTATATTGCACAAAATCCTACCATTCAAATCCAATATTATTTAGCCAAATATTGCTATAAATCTTATTCCTCATATGGTTATTCCCATAAGATAGGCTTTTATTTCATTCAATGGAGGTAGTCCTCTAAATATCACTACATGGGATGATATTCCAGTTTTAGCTCTAAATGCTCTTCCTTATTAAACAAGGGAAAATTCAATAACTCTTATAGAATATGTTGCATATATTGCTAATCTTTGTTTAGTTCATCATGTGACATAGGAGAATATAGAAATGAGGTTGTTAGCAACTTCTTTTAAAGGAAAACCACTTTAGTGGTACAAAAGTTTAACTCCTATATCAATAAACAATTGGGATGAATTCAGAGAACTTCTATGTAAACAATTCAAAGATAAAACTGATCATCTTTCACTTGTGGAGTAGCTTAAGACAATTAAGATATTCAATCATGAGTTCATGGTGGATTTCAATCATAGATTTCAGCAGACTTGGGACATAATTCTAGCAAGGATTCAGCCTACAGCCAATTATGTTTTTCTATATTATTTGAAGGCTTCTAATTCAGATGTGGCTATAATGATTTGATCTATGGGAGGTAATACTTTACCTCAAGATTTTTAAGTAGCAATTAAGGCTAAAAATTGTCTTATACAAGCAGGCAAGTTATCTCCAAGGCCCCCAATGCCTCTTTTTCCATAAGTTCATCCTCCTAGTCCAACTATTGCTCCAATTCTATAGTCATAAAAGTTCTATCAAATAGAAGGTGAGAAAATTGATAGAATGAAAAAGATAGAGAGTCTTCTTAAATCTCAAACCAACAAGTTGGTTGTAATTGAGAGACAATAAGCTCCACCATATAGGCCTTATCAGAATATTAACCAGAATTATCAGCCCAATAGGCCATCTTATCAATCCAATCATCAAGGTCAAGGGAAAAATTCTCAATCAAGATAATATAATCCTAATGCTCCAAGAAATTCAAGAGAAATAGTGCCAACTCAAAGCAATTATGCTTAAGAAGGATAATGGAACAGTCAATGGGATCAATCCAACAACATGGCAATGGCTCCAACTGGTGAGAGTTCTCGTCAATATTTTATGCAACAAAGTTTAGTTCCACCTTCTTTTGAAAATAAGCCACATTTTCAGAATAAGGAAGTGTCTCTTCCCTATGGATACATCCCTTCATTCACTAAAGCAGTATTAATAAATCAATAAGGAGAAGGTAGTAGTAAAGCTCCTACTAAAACTAAATTTGTCAATTTCTATGGTGAGAATTATTTTGAGCATTTGGCTATAAATCATAATCAATATTTATCTAGTGTTGATAATCCTATTGAAACTTATATTATATCCAATAAATGAGAAATTGGAGAAGGTTTAGGACTTGAAAGGAAACCCCTTCTTCTTTTGAGCCATAACAAAATACAACTACACATGAGCTACCTCAAAAAATTTCAAACCAGCAAGTTCAAGATCCAAAAGATAAGAACGTAAGAGGGCCTTACATTCCTCAATTTATAAAAAAGTTGGGAGATTTTTCTACTCCTAAATGATAGTAAAAAATATCCACTTCTTCAATTAGTATCATGGATCAAATGAAGAAGACTTACGTATCAATTTCAATGTGGGACACTCTACTAATCCTAAGACAAAAGGAATACTTGCAAGAAGAGCTTTCAAAGCTCACTATCTCTGAGAAGACTCTATAAAAAGAAAGATTAAGTGTTGTTCTAACTTATTCTAACTTAGATGTTGAATCTCAAAAAGTAACTAAACCTCTTCCATTTTACCTTTTTATGGCCATTGGAGATTATCTAGTTCATAATTGTATGATTGATAGTGGGGTTAGTACTTCTGTTATGCCGAAATCAATAGCTAATAAGTTAGGTTTATAGTATGAACCCCATGAAAAAGGTGTCTTGAAATTAGATGGTTATCCTACCAAAATTATAGATGTGTTGAAAGATCTGAAAATTATACTTGCTACTTTCCCAAATTTCACCATCTTACAGGATGTTGTTGTTGTTGATCTACCTCCATATTTTGCACTGTGCCTAACAAGAGATTTTAATGCCAAAATAGGAGGTTACCTTTATTCATATTGGTGATACATGGTTTTTACAACTAGGTATGGGACCAAATTAACTATTAGATCAGAGCCTATTTCCATATTTCACCTTGAGCCATTTATGCCAAATATGACAAATGTGAATTGTAGTATTACAGAAGAAGATGATAACGCCATTGATCAAGAACATTCTAAGCCTCTTGAAGGCATTCTAGATCTTCTCCTTGAAAATTTGGCTATTGATAATCATGTACATGACCCCTAAAAAAATATTAAAGATGATGGTTTTGGATTTTATTGCATGCACAAAGAAGGTGACTTGTTAGCTAGTCTCACTAGCTCATTGCAAGATCAAGGAGTTTGGAATCTATTTTTTGATGGATCCAGAACAAACAATGGTAGTGGCACTAGAGTTATATTAGTTTCAACAAAAGATCAAAGTTATTATTATTATTTTAGATTTTAGTTTAGTTTTACTTCCAATACTGTAGAATATGAAGCTCTTATTTATGGTTTTCAGTGGGCTAGAAAGAGGGGTATTGAGATCTTACAGGTAAAAGGTGATAGTGAATTAGTGGTATAGTAATTATGAGGTTTAATTATAGAAAATAATCCTCTTTTTGAGGCATACAAACATATATTTTTGGATCTGATGGAAGATTTCCTTGCATTTGACATTCGCTCCATTCCTAGAGGAGCAAATCAACATGTTGATAAACTTGTTGCAATTGGTACATATTATGATATTCTGGATCAGATTAAGGATAGTAAAAAATAGACTCAAATAAAATTGGTATGTTGACCTTAAATTCAAAATAATGATGTAAGTTGGCATATTTTTATTTTGGTAAGCAAATAGTATATTTTCTACAGAATAAGGAAGAATTTTGCCAAAGAAATCAAAATAAATTATAGGATCAATATAAAAATTAGATTGTGAAATTAAAATCAAATAAGATGCCTAAAGGTTTGGTGACTTTAGAGAACATATTAAATGAATATTATTAGTTAAGGAGAAATAAGGTGAGTATTTATTCCAAGAAAGAGCATTATGAGCCAATTAGCATAGTAGAAAATAAGCAACTTAAGTTTGGTAAAGTAAATTCAGATTCTGAGAGAGTAGATTTCATTTCATTATGTCAAGAGTATATGAATTTTTTTACTTGGGAATACGATGATTTGAAAGGTTTTCATCCCAGATTAGCACATCATACTATTGAATTGGAAAAGCATGCAAAACTGATAAGACAAAGGCAAAGGCCAATCAACCCCAAGGTTGAGATTCTCATGAGGAAAGAACTTACAAAGTTGATTGAATCAGGTATTATTTTTTGTATTAAGCATTCAAAATGGGTTGTAAATTATGTTCCTATAAGTAAAAATAATGGAGAGATAAGGCTTTGTGTATATTTTAGAGATTTAAATAAGGTATCATTGAAAGATCATTATCCACTTCCTTCTATGGATCAAATTTTGCAAGAGTTTCAGGTTCACAGAGATTTTATTTATTATATGGATATTCAAGACACAATCAGATACTGTTGAAGGAGCAAGATCAATATAAAACCACTTTCACCACCAAATGGGGTACTTTTGCTTACAAGAAAATGCCTTTTGGACTCTCCAATGCTGCAGCTACTTTTCAAAGGGCAATGGATGTTTATTTTCATGGTCTTCTAAATGAAATGGTTTTGGTATCTCTAGATGATATTAAATTATTTTCAAGAAATCTTAATGATCATCTAACTCATTTGAAGATTGTTTTTGATATATGTAGAGAATTTAGAGTTTCTTTGAATCCAAGAAAATGTATTTTTTTAGTGCATGAAGGGAGACTTCTTGGACATGTTGTGTCCAAATCTGGTCTTTAAATTGATCCAAAAATAATAGAAGAAATCATTGCTCTATCATTACCTAAACACAAGAAATGTTTGCAAAGTTCTTGGGTAAGATTAACTTTATTAGAAGATTCATTCCTGGTTTTGTGAAACTAGTAAAGCCACTCACTCAAATGCTTAAGAAACACAAAGAGTTCACTTGGGATAAGGAAGGTAAGAGAATTTTTGAAGCTATCAAAGAATCAATCAGCCAAGCTCCTACTTTTCTAAATCTATATTTTAGTAAGGATTTCTTCTTGTATTCTTTCTCTACTTCCAGCATTATTTCAGCCATGCTTATGCAATAGAATGATGAAAGTTTGTAATAGCCTATTGCTTTCTTTAGTAAAACTTTAGAATATTATGAAGAGAGATATTCTTTTTTAGAAAATCATGTTCTTTTTGTAATAAGAGGTCTATAAAAATTTAGACATTTGATTTCAAATAACAAAATTATGCTAATGGTTTCTCATCCAAGTGTGAAGGACTTCATTCTCAATAGAGACTTGAGTGAAAAGAGAGATAGAAGGGTCACTAAATGCATGGAATATGATATTGAAATCAAAGTTACAAATATGATTCAAGGTAAATGATTATGTGAACATCTTGTGGAAGATATAAAATAAGAGAAAGAAGTAATGTTGGCAATATAAGACACTCAACATCAAGCTGATGGTACACCTCTTACAAGTTAGACACAAAATATTGCTAGGTTTCTTCAAATTAGAGAATGTCCAAGGGGTTTAAATGCATCACAAAGAAGACACTTCAAGCTGAAATTAGTACCATATATCTTTATTGATGGATTGATTTTCAAAAAACACATTAGAGGTATGATTTTAAGGTGTGTAGAAACTAATCAATTTGACAAAAAAATTGAGCAATTTCATGATAGTCCATCGAGAGGTCATTTTAAAGCCAAGACTATAGATAAAAAAATTATTAGAGCTGGTTATTTTTGGCCTAATTTATAAAAATATGCACATGTGTGGGTTAGGAAATGTTAAAAATGTGCAATGTTTGTAGGAAAATAGAGACTAGCAGCTATGACATTAAATCCAATTCAGGTTGAGTAGCCATTCATGTAATGGGGTTTAGACTTCATTGGCATGATTCATCCCTCATATAGTGTTTCTCATAAATGGATTTTTATAGCTAAAAATTATTTCACCATGTGGGTGGAATTAGTACCTTTGAGAGAGGCAAATGAAAATTATGTGCTTGAGTTTTATGAGAGCCTAGTCACTCATTTTGGAGCTTCATCTCCTATTATATCATATAATGCTTTAGAATTCATAAATATAAAGGTATGTGAATGGGCTCTTGAACATGGTATTTACTTATCTTCTTCATATAATTACTATCCACAAGGTAATGGGCTAGTTGAATCTAATGATAAGAATTTGATTTGGATCATCAAGAGAACAATGAAGGATAATTAGAGATATTGGCATACTAAGTTGAAAACCACTTTATGGGATAATAGGATCAACCCTAAGAAGGATATTGGTCATTCACCTTATCTCCTATCTTATAGAAGAGAATCAAGGCTGCCTATTTCATTGGAGCTTCCATCTTTAGAGCTTACACACTAGCCAAAGCTTTTGAAAAATGATACCATGGAGGTAAGAATGAATGAATTGAGAGAATTAGAAGAAATTAGAGATGATGATATGCATATCATGTGGATTAATCAGTAGTAAATCAAGAAGACATTTGATAAGAGAGCTTCATCAAAAATATTCTAGCAAGGAGACATAGTTCTCAAATGGAATGAATAACGTGCAAAGTCAGGTAGGCACTCCAAATTTGATAGCCTTTGGAGTGGACCTTATATTATTATTGATTATAAGAAGAATAACACTTTTCAATTATCTAGATTGAGTAGAGAAGAGCTTCCCATTCATGTGAATGGGATGTTTCTTAAATACTTCTATTAGGAGAGTCACTTCTTTGTACATAATCATAGTTCCATTCCTCTAAGTGCTTTTTAGCACATGTTTTTAGTCTTTATTATTTTCCCATTCTATTTCATTGTTGTTCTTTCCTCTAAGTGCACATGTGCACGTGTTTTTGTTGATTCAAATATCCTAATTGTATTGGTCTCTAGCTTTCTAATTTTTAGTCATGTTCAAGCTTGTTATAATCAAATTTTTTGATTTCTTTGACCAGCAGGCTAGTCAAACCCTGTGAATCACCAAGATTGTTAGTAATTTGGCTTGTCAAATCCAAGTTACTACCCCTACTATTTTAAAATTTCCTAAAATTTTATAATTCCCTTTTCATTTGGTCAATCTATGGTCTAAAAGTATGAATAAAGTGCACTTATAGCAAAGGTATTAAGAATAGTTAGGTGAAGACCTACAATAATGATTAGACCATACAGTTCGTTCTAAGGGGAAAGACACCTACAACCACCTTATAGAACATGCAGTCTATTTGAAAACAAGACACCTAAAGTAGGTTCAAAAAGTTTATCTCCTCTTCTAAATGTCACATATAGCCAATAGCCAAGACCTAAAAACATGTAAGTTCATTTTTCAAGAAAGTATTTTATCTTCCCAAGGATTTTTTTGGGCTATGAGAGGTGGACTATTTCTTTGAAAGTTTTTTCTGAGAGAGAGAGCTCTCAAAGGACTATGTCAAAGTCCAAAAAAATGACTATGTGGTAGTTGTGTAAAGATTATTTCCTTCAAACTTTTTATCTGAAGGAAATCAAGAGACAGGAATCTGCAGAAGGGTGTCAGACAATAAGTTCGAAAGAAATTGGGCATAGTTTTTCTAAAAGGCCATTTCATAGCTGAAGGGATATTATCAAAGTTTATTTCATTCAATTTTTTTGTCTGAAGGAAAAATAAAAGCATAGTTAAAAATACCCGAAGGGCACCTTCCCTTTGGGAAGGTCCAATTCAAAAGTCCTAAAGGGTATGTACCCTTCAGGTTAGTTCACTTTATGTTTCTAAGGACGTAGATAATTCATTCAAAGGATAATTTTATAAATCCGAAAGGGCACTTCAAAGAGAAAGATGTGGGCAATTTTCTTGAAGGGTATGTACCCTTTGAGAAGGTCCTTCACAGAAATCCTGAAGGGCTTGACAATTATTTAAAAAGGGGTCTCTATTTCAAAAGTCCAAAATAGACTTTGCAAAAAATCTGAAATGGTCAAAAGAAAACTCAATTCTTCTAAAAGGACACTAAAAAAAAAGTTGAAGGGCAGGTTCCTTTCAAAAAAAGATAGTTTCAGACATGGAAAAATGAAAAGTTGGAAATTTTGAAGGTCATGTGCCCTTCAAAAGGGTCATTGACAGGTATCTTGAATGATATTTGTCCTTCGAGAAGGCTTACTTCAAGAAAGGAAGGCAGATTTGCAATAAACTCGAAGGGCACCTACCCTTTTGGAATGTTCATCTCATGATTTTTAAGGGGCTTTTACAAAATCTCAAAGGGTATGTACCCTTTAGAAAAATTTCTCTATAATAAAGTCCAAAAGAACAAAGGAATGAATTGGCAAAATAAGGAGTTGGATAAAAGTCTGAAAGAGTTCCTTTAGATAATTTGTCTAAAGGAATTCCCTTCGGAAAAAGGAAAGGTGAGTATGCATAGAGAAGTTTCAAAAAATTTGTCTAAGAGACAAAAGTCCAAAAGAAATGAGACATGATGAATTTTTGAAGGTAGGTATGGAAGTCTTAGACAAGATAAAAGTCCACAAGAAAGTTGAAGGAGAAAAGGAGATAAACAAAAATCTGAAAAAATTATTTCAGACAAATTGTCCAAAATAATTGTTTCAAAAAACATTATTGTGGGAAAATTGCTAAGTAAAACCTGAGATAAATAAGTCTAATATAAAACATAAGATAGGGAAAGATCAAAAAAAATTAACTATGCAAATAAACCCAAAGGAAATAATCCTAAAGAATTTCTAAGGGATTTGACTATGTAGAAAAAACCAAGGGCCCAAGTAGGATATCCGAAAGAATATACCAAGGGGAAAATTTCCAAAGAAATACATAGGAAAATCTGAGAGAATGAACAAGGAAAGGCACAGACTTTTGTCTGGATAAGCAAGGAGAAAACACAGTCGGATAAAGTCATAAATAGAGAAGTCTGAGATAATAAAACTCGATAAGCAAACAAGACAAAGACAATGCATGCACAAGAAATAAAATCCAAGATGAGAAAAGGTCAAAAATAGATGCAATCTGAGTAGTCAAGATCCTTGACCATGCAAATGTGCTATTTTTGGACTAGTTAAAACTATTGTTGACTACTTGACTCTACCATATGCTTATCTCATACATCTAAATGTTTCAAACATTTCAAATGTTCTAGCAGTCTAAGTGGAGTTCATCTACTGGCTCTTGACATGGCCTTACATACAAAGTGGGGTGATCTCTTCCTACAACTCAGTATTTAAACAAGTCAAGCAAAGTTCTTTTTTTTTAAGAATTAGCGTTACATTCCATGCAAAAGAGAATTTGACTGGTCAAACTTGAGTTCCACCATCCACTTCCACACCATCTTGGTCATGCATGTTTGGAGTTTTCTTGGAGAGATTTTGTTTATTTTAAGAAATCATTTTCCAAAATTGGCTCCATCATCTATATCTTATGCTAAAATTTGGAGAAGCATGCAAATTTTTGTAAAGGAGAATAATTTTATTAAATATTCAAAGCATTGTAAAAGAGGTGAAGTCTTGAGTTAACCAACCAAGATTGACCTTTTCCCTTTTTGGACTACACTAAGACTATTTTAGATGGTTTTTTAAAGATTATTTATTGGTTGAATCAAGCCATAGAGAGGGGATCCCTGAAGTATGAAGAAGAAATTGTAAGTTGGACCAGCGATCAATAAGGAGTTTATTTTTTTGAATCTGATTTTTGACAGCAGTATAGTGTGTATTTGATTTTGCATCAGCATATAAGAGATAATTTTTCTCCTTTTGTAGGTCCCTTCCTCACCTATCTCTCTCTATCTCACCCTTTTCTAGGTCATTTGAAGAGGTTTTCAACCCTTCCTCTGAAACACTTTTGCTTAGGGACAAAATATAAATTACATTTTGGTTATATGTGTGCATTGAGTTCAGTAACTTTAGAGGATCTAAAAAAATCAAGTATATCACCCCACTTAGTTATATTTTCTTTCAAATTTTTCCCCTACTCTTTTCACCCCAAAAATCACAGTTTCAGATTTAATTGCAAAATTATAAGGGAACTAACCCTCTATGGAGGTTCTTCTAAACATAGAAGTGAATTGTTAGTAATTTGGCTTAGTTAATCTATGGTCTAAAAGCATGAATAAAGTGCACTTATAGAAAAGGTATTAAGAACAGTTGGGTGAAGACCTACAACAATGATTAGATCATACAGTTCATTCAAGGGGGAAAGACACCTATAGCCACCTTAGAGAGCATGCAGTCTATTTGAAAACAAGACACCTATAGTAGGTTTGGAAAGTTTATCTCCTCTTCTAAATGTCACATATAGCCAATATCCAAGACCTACAAGCATGTAAATTCATTTTTTCAATCAAGTATTTTATCTTCCCAAGGATTTTTTTGGGTTATAAGAGGTGGACTATTTCTTCAAACATTTTGTTCAAGAGAAAGAGCTCTCAAAGGACTATGTAAAAGTCTAAAAAAATGACTAAGTGGTAGTTGTGAAAAGTTTATTTCCTTTGGAATTTTTATCTAAAGGAACTCAAGAGACAAGAATCATTAGAAGGGTGTTGGATAATAATTCTGAAAGAATTCAAGCACAATTTTTTTGACAGGCCATTTCACAGTCGAAGGGATATTATCAAAGTTTATTTCCTTCAAAAATTTTGTCCTAAGGAAAAGGAAAGGCACAGTTGAAAAGACCCAAAGGGTACCTACCCTTTGGGAAGGTCCAATTCAAATGTCTCAAAGGGTATGTACCCTTTAGGTTGGTTCACTTTATGTTTCTAAGGATGCAGACAATTCAACCAAAGGATAGTTTTAGAAAGCTTGAAGGGCACTTCAAAGAGAAAGATGCTGGTAGTTTTCCTGAAGGGTTTGTGCCCTTTAGGAAGGTCCTTCACAAAAAGCCTGAAGGGCTTGATAATTCTTTTGAAAGGGATTTCCATTTAAAAATTCCAAAACAAACTTTGCAAAAAATCCAAAGTGGCCGAAAGAACACTCAATTCTTCTGAAAGGTCACTAATAAAAAAGCCAAAGGGCAAGTACCTTTCAGAAAAGGATAGTTTCAAACATGGAAAAATGGAAAGTTAGAAATTTTGAAGGTCATATACCCTTCAAAAGGGTCATTTATAGGAATCTTAAAGGGCACTTTCCCTTCGGGAAGGCTTACTTCGAGAAAGGATGGCACATTTGTAACAAACATGAAGGGCACCTACCTTTCATAAATGTTCATCTCATGATTTTTAAGGGGCTTTTACAAAATCCCAAAGGGTATGTACCCTTTGGGAAAATTAATCTACAATAAAGTCCAAAAGAACAAAGGAATGAATTGGAAAAATAAGGACTTGGACAAAAGTCTAAAGGAATTCCCTTCAGAAAAAGGAAAGGTGAATATGCATAGAGAAATTTCAACATTTTATCTGAGAGACAATAGTCTGAAAGAAATGAGACATGAAATTTTTTTGAAGGTAGGCAGGAAATTCTTAGACAAGATGAAAGTCCACAAGAAATCTGAAGGATAAAAGGAGATAAACAAAAGTCCACAAGAATTCTTTCAGACAAATTATCTGAAAGAATTCTTTTAGAAAATATTATTGTGGGAAAATTGCTAAGTAAAACCTGAGACATATACGTCTGATATAAAACATAAGACATGGAAAGATCCAAAAAAATTGACTATGAAAATAATCTTGAAGGAAATAATCTTGAAGAATTTCAAATGTATTTGACTGAGTAGAAAAACCAAGGGGCCAAGTAGGATATCCAAAAGAATAAACCAAGGGGAAAATTGCCAAAGAAATACATATGAAAATCTGAGAGAATGAATAAGGAAAGGCACAGACAAGGAGCAAACACAATTAGATAAAGTCATAAATAGAGAAGTCTAAGATAATAAATCTCAGCAAGCAAGCAAGACAAATAAAAGGCATGCATAGGAAATAAAAGCCATGATGAGAAAAGGTCAAAAATAGATCTAATCTGAGTAGGCAAGATCCTTGACCATGTAAACATGCTATTTTTGGACTGGTCAAAGCTATTGTTGACTATTTGACCCTGCCACATGCTTCTCCAATACATCTAAACATTTTAAACATTTTAAATTTTGTATTAGTCTAAGTGGAGTTCATCTACTGGCTCTTAACATGGCCTTACATACAAAGTGGGGTGATCTCTCCTCCAGCTTAGCCTTCAAATAAGTCAAACAGAGTTCATTTTTAAAAAAAAATTGGCATTACATTCTATGCAAAAGAGAATTTGACTGGTCAAACCTGAGTTCCACCATCCTCTTCCATGCCATCTTGGTCACACATGTTTAGATTTTTCTTGGAGAGCTTTTGTTTATTTTAAGAAATCATTTTCCAAACTTGGCTCCATCATCTATATCCTACGCCAAAGTTTGGGAAATCATGAAATTTTTTGTAAAGGAGAATAATTTTATTGAATATTCAAATCATTGTAAAAGAGGTGAGGTCTTGAGTTAACCAACCAAGACTGAGCTTTTCCCTTTTTGGACTGCACTTACACTATTTTAGATGGTTTTTCAAAGATTATTTACTGGCTGAATCAAGCCATAGAGAGGGAGCCCTAAAGTTTGAAGAATAAATTATAAGTTGGACCAGTGATCAATAAGGAGTTTATTTCTCTCAATCTAATTTTTGATAGCAGCATAGTGTGTATTTGACTATGCATCAGCATATAAGAGAGATATTTTCTCCTTTTACAGGTCCCTTCCTCACCTATCTCTCTCTATCTCACCCTTTTATAGGTCATTTGAAGAGGTTTTCAACCCTTCCTCTGAAACACTTTTACTTAGGTACATAATATAAATTGCATATTGGTTATATGTGTTCATTGATTTCAGTAACTTTAGAGGATTTAAACAATTTAGGTGTATCACCCCCCTTAGTTAGATTTTCTTTCAAAGTTCTCTTGCTCTTTTCACCCCAAAAATCACAATTTCATATTTAATTACAAAATTATAAGGGAACCAGGCCTCTCTGGAGGTTATTCTCAACATAGAGGTGACTTGTTAGTAATTTAGCTTGTCAAAGCCAAGTTAATACCCCTACTATTTTAAACTTTCCTAAAATGGTCTAATTCCCTTTTCAACTGGTCAATCTATGGTCTAAACGTATGAATAAATTGCACTTACAACAAAGGTATTAAGAAAAGTTGGGTGAATACCTATAACAATGATTAGAGCATATAGTTTGTTCCAAGGGGAAAGACACCTACAGCCACCTTATAGAGCATGCAATCGATTTGAAAATAAGAAACCTACAGTAGGTTTAGAAATTTTATCTCCTCTTCTAAATGTCACATACATCCAATAGCCAAGACCTACAAGCATGTAAGTTCATTTTTTCAAGCAAGTATTTTGTCTTCCCAAAGATTTTTTTGGGTTGTAAGAGGTGGACTATTTCTTTGAACATTTTGTTCAAGAGAAAGAGCTCTCAAAGGACTATGTAAAAGTCCAAAAAAATGACTAAGTAGCAGTTGTGCAAAGTTTATTTCCTTAAAAAAAAATTCTAAAGGAAATCAAGAGACAGGAATCCACAGAAGGGTATCAGATATTAAGTCAGAAAAAATTTGGGTACAGTTTTTCTAGAAAGACCATTTCACAGTCGAAGGGATATTATCAAATTTTATTTCCTTGGAACTTTCTCTCTAAAGGAAAAGGAAAGGAAATTTTGAAATGACTTGAAGGGCACCTATCCTTTGGGAAGGTCCAATTTAAAAGTCTCGAAGGGTATGTACCCTTCGAGTTTGTTCACTTTATGTTTCTAAGGACGCAGATAATTCATCCAAAGGACAATTTTACAAAGCCAAAAGGGCATTTCAAAGAGAAAGACATTGGTAGTTTTCTTGAAGGGTATGTGCCCTTCAGGAAGGTCCTTCATAGAAACCTCGAAGGGCTTGACAATTCTTTAGAAAGGGGTCTCGATTTCTAAAGTCCAAAATAGACTTTGCAATAAATCTAAAGTGGCTGAAAGAATACTCAATTCTTCTAAAAGGTCACTAACAAAAAATCCGAAGGTAGGTACCTTTCAGAAAAGGATAGTTTCAAACATGGTAAAATGGAAAGTTAGAAATTTTTAAGGTCATGTACCCTTTGAAAAGGTCATTGATAGGAATCATGAAGGGCACTTGCCCTTTGAGAAGGCTTGCTTCGAGAAAGGAAGACACATTTGTAATAAACCTGAAGGGCACCTACCCTTCGAGAATGTTCATCTCATGGTTTTTAAGGGGATTTTACAAAACCATGAAGGATATGTACCCTTCTAGAAAATTAATCTACAATAAAGACTAAAAAAACAAAGGAATGAATTGGCAAAATAAGGACTTGGACAAAATTCTGAAGGAATTCCTTCAGATAATTTGTCTGAAGGAATTCCCTTCAAAAAAAGGAAAGGTGAGTATGCATAGATAATTTTCAGACATTTTGTTTGAGAGACAAAAGTCCAAAAGAAATGAGACATGATGAATTTTCAAAAGTAGGCAGGGGAGTCTTAGACAAGATGAAAGTCCACAAGAAAGTTGAAGGAGAACAGGAGATAAACAAAAGTTCAAAATAATTCTCTCAGACAAATTATCTGAAAGAATTCTTTCAAAAAATATTATTGTAGGACAATTTCTAAGTAAAACCTGAGACAAATAAGTCTGATATAAAACATAAGACAAGGAAAGATCTAAAAAATTTGACTGTACAAATAAACCCAAAGGAAATAATCCTGAAGAATTTCTAAGGGATTTGACTATGTAGAAAAACTAAGGGGCCAAGTAGGATATCCAAAAGAATAAACCAAGGGGAAAATTGCCAAAAAAATACACAAGAAAATTTGATAGAATGAACAAAGAAAGGCACAGACTTTTGTCTGGATAAACAAGGAGCAAACATAGTCAGATAAATTCATAAATAGAGAAGTCTGAGATAATAAATCTCAGCAAGCAAGCAAGATAAATAAAATTCATGCACATGAAATAAAATCCATGATGAGAAAAGGTCAAAAATAGATCCAATCTAAGCAGGCAAGATTCTTGACCATGCAAACGTGTTATTTTGGGACCGGTCAAAAATACTATTGACTATTTGACCATGCCACATGCTTCTCTAATGCATCCAAATGTTTCAAACATTTCAAATGTTCTAGTAGTCTAAGTAGAGTTAATCTACTGGCTCTTGACATGGCCTTACATACAAAGTGGGGTGATCTCTTCCTCTTGCTTAGCCTTTAAACAAGTCAAATAGAGTTCTTTTTTCTAGAATCTACATTATGTTCCATGCAAAAGAGAAGTTGAATGGTCAAACCTGAGTTCCACCATCCACTTCCACACCATCTTGGTCATGCATGTTTGGATTTTTCTTGGAGAGTTTTTATTTATTTTAAGAAATCATTTTCCAAACTTGGCTCCATCATCTATATCCTATGCCAAAGTTTGGAGAAGCACGCAGATTTTTGTAAAGGAGCATAATTTTATTAAATATTCAAAGCATTGTAAAAGAGGTGAGGTCTTGAGTTAACCAACTAAGACTGACCTTTTCCCTTTTTGGATTACACTTAGACTATTTTAGATAGTTTTCAAAGATTATTTATTGGCTAAATCAAGCCATAGAGAGGGAATCCCAGAAGTTTGAAGAAGAAATTATAAGCTAGACCAATGATCAATAAGGAGTTTATTTTTTTAATTTAATTTTTGATAGCAGCATATTGTGTATTTGATTATGCATCAGCATATAAGAGAGAATTTTTCTCCTTTTGTAGAAACACTTTTGCAGGTCATTTGAAGAGGTTTTCAACCCTTCCTCTGAAACACTTTTACTTAGGGATAGAATATAAATTGCATTTTGGCTATATGTGTGCATTGATTTCAGTAACTTTAGAAGATCTAAAAATTTAGGTGTATCACCCCCCTTAGTTTGATTTTTTTCAAAGTTTTCTCTTACTCTTTTCACCCCAAAAATCATAGTTTCAGATTTAATTACAAAATTATAAGGGAACCAGCCCTCTCTGGAGGTTCTTCTCAACATAGAGGTACCCACCCTCTGAGAAGTTCCCATTGTATTAGCTAGAGAGAAGTTGTGCTTTACACATCTTCAACTAGGGTACACTCCAGAGTGATAACAATTACCTCATGCAGGCCTCTCAAAGTTTTCCAATGCTTCTCACAGTAGAAGTTTTTGCTCAGGGATAGATAATGCATACCAAAGAGAAACATTGGATGTGGCCTTCTTTAGCTACCCCACCACATTAAATGACCCTTGAGGTCAGACTTAAGGGTCCTTAACCCTATTTCCTATTATTTCACCCAATTTTTGATATGTCAAGGGTGATGGTTGGGGTCATAAAATTTTCCCAAAAGTCACTTTAGGCCTTTTGAAAACCTTTGGGGTCTCAGCAAGTTTCTTCTTGGATCAAGTATAGTATTTTTATTGGACTTGTGGATATTTCAACATGAAGATCTCACTTGCATAAATTGCATCTTCACCTTCCACCCAAGAGATAAACACATATTCTGAGGCTATCTCCTCTTCTTGCTCCATAGACATTCTTTGTATTTGAGCCATTATGATAGCATTTTCAATGCCTAGGGATTGGTATCTATAATGAGATAAATTAGGTGCATTCCTTTATCTTATTTGTTTGGCCACCTTTTGTTATAAATTACCTCTCAGACAATTTTGGGGTGTATGTGCAATACACAAGAAACACCATGAATTTGAGTCATCTACCAAGTTATTTTGGCTAGCGACCAATTATTTACATGAGTTTGGTGGGACTATTTACAAAGGATCAAGGATCAAGATGATTTGATTTATAGGTTGTGCTTGATGATTCGATCTCTGTCCTCCTTAGTACTAGTTATGCTAATATAGTGCTCTTATGCTTTGGTAATTTTAGAAAGGGGGCTTCAAGGGCATAACTTGATACCTTTTAAGGTTTATGATCTCATTTGAGAAGTTCTATTAGATGTTCTTCATGTCATTTATCTCTATAGCTAGTATGGATGAAGTGTATGTGCTCATTTGAGTAGTTAGATATACATACATGGAAGGAGATGCTTACAAGGTACTTGGGACTTCTTCATGTAATGGTATTGATAGCTTTTGGAACATAGGCATTAGCGGTCATGGGGGGATATTCCTAGTATTTATCAAATTATTTTCCACTCTAACATTAAATTCATATGCATACAGCAGCATCTAGCCTCCAAAGGACTAAATCATAATAGTTATGTCTAAGTTGAAGGCCTTAAGGTAAAAGATGATGGCCATACCCATGGGTGGTCAAGCCACTATTGGGATTATTTGCCATGTTTTATTAAACCTGGTATTAAAATTGATGATAGCCTCTTATGGGGATCTTTTATTAGTGATTAACTATTGTAGGAGAGATGATCAATCTCCTTTCTTATTGAATTGATCAAAGAATTTGTTGCCCAATTCATCCCTGATGGTGATGGAGTTGGGTGGTAAGGACTAATACCAATCAAGGGCTTGCACTTTGAAGGAGGTGACTAGTAGCCTTAAGTCTATGTTATGCTTTGTGACATGAAGCATGGTACAAACATTTGCAACATCTTGAAGATGTTCCACTGTGATTTTGAAATCCTTCCCTGCTTCAAGGTGTTAGTAGGAATAAGATCCCATGTAGCTAGGGATATTGGAGGGATAAGTGGGCTACCACTATTCCATGATATAAAGTTCTTTGGTTCTCCTTAGACAACCATTTTTTGTGGTGGTTATGTTATGGTCCTTTGGTGAGTTACCGCTATCAGAGGTGGTAATAGTAAGCTTGGATACTACATTATTAATGACCTTGTGATGGGCCTCTAGCTCATAAACTCTAACTTCTAATTAGGTAGATTTGAGTCCCATTGGGAATGTCATAAAAGGGAATTATTGATGCCTAAAACTTTCATTCTCAGTGAATAGTTTCTTATGGGAAGCTTTACAGATGTTGGATTGAAATTGTGATCTATGAAGTGACCTCTAAGATTCTTGAACTGGCTCTTCAAATTAATTGGAGAGGAAAAGGGGAAGAAGGAAATGCAAATAAAACTATCTAAGTAAATATTCCATAACTCTTAATGTATCTATTCCTAATATTTCATAAAGTATCTTAAACCTCTAAAACATTACAGACGATTTAAAAGAGCATATGCATGATCTAAAACCTACAATATAAATAAAAGCCAATACTA
The DNA here is from genome assembly GCA_037957365.1 of Torreya grandis. Lineage (NCBI taxonomy): Eukaryota > Viridiplantae > Streptophyta > Pinopsida > Cupressales > Taxaceae > Torreya > Torreya grandis. The sequence continues at coordinate 1,135,620 of JARHVA010002595.1, read as the reverse complement.
TATAAGCAAAGAAAAAACAACAGACAAAAATTGATTCCATATAATTTTACATAGACCACTACATTCTCTTCATTTTTGGGAAAAGAACAAAATATAAAAGACCCAAAGGCACAATATAAAATATTCAATCCTTCCCACGAGGGGCATCTGCTAAGGTCTTAAAAATGAAAAACAATTATTGTTATTTCTATTCAAAAACTAAAATTATTAATATGGTTGTTCTCTCTAGTAATATTCATGAAAAAAAAAACTATTATTTAACTTCTAGACCTTTATGTTAGTAATTTGACCTGTCAAGGTCAAATTACTACTCCTATCATTCAAAACTTTCCTACATCTTGCCAATATCCTTTTATAGCAAGTCAAACTAATCAATTGTGACCTAAAAGCATTAATTTTGGTAAAAAATATCAAAAATGGATTGTAAATGGGTCATTTTCATTTCAAAAGAGCATTGTCAAGTTCAAATATACAGACAATCCATGCACAAGGGGTCAATTTTGAAAGAAATTGAGGATTTTGAGAGCTTCAAGTGGTTTCAAGACCTAAAATTTTGTACACAATGTAATCATGACTTGAGGAACCTTTTTAAAAAAATTCATGGCCATTGGATGAGTGGAGATACTCACTATATTGTAACAGTCCTCAGCCTATTCGTTTGAGGTCACCATTGGAGCATGCATCATTCTCTAGTGCTATAAAAGTTTCTAAGTCTAGTTAAAAAATTTAAATTCATGGGATGATGTTTCTCAATCATAATAATACCTTTAAATATTTTCAAAACTCTAAATTTTAAGCAAACCATGCTCATATAGGGTTTTACAAGCAAACAAGCATATAGGCTCAAAAGGGGTTTTTTGACTTTTCAAGAAAAATGTGATTTTACAGTGATTTTATAACATGGTATAGACCCCATGATGATTTTTTTATGCATTAGGAAGTATGTGAAAAAATATTTTCATTTTGGTGAATTTTTCATTGTTTGCAATTCTAGATGCCCTTCCAAACCTCTTATTCAGATGCTCATATATTTCACCATGTGTGGATTTTGGATGAACACTCTTAGTATATTTTTAGGACCCATTTTTAATTATAATTCATGATAAATTTATACAAGTTTATGATATGTTCTTTATGAATAATAGTTAAGAGTGTAGGTAGCTTAGAATGTAGTCAAAACTCCATAGACATTGACATATTTCTCCACGTGATAACTTTTCCTATATTTTTCATGGTAACCCAATATTTTCATGGATGTTTTTATGGTCATTTTAATACACATAAATTTAAATATTTTTATATTTTGAGGTATGTACTTCATGAACCATCATTTTGAAGATTCAACTTCAAAGCCCTTGTAAACCCTCAAAAAACTAGTTTTGAAAAAAGTTGATTTTATTTCCATAAAATCATCTTGGATAAACCTAAAACATTTTAAAATTTAAATAAAACTCAGATATTATTCCATAAATTGAAATTTTATGCATGGAGATATACGGATGAGGAAAGAAAATATGTTTTTTATGGAAAAAAGCATGTAAAATAAAGTACAAAACACTTCAATGAAATATAATCAATGGAGCTCAAATCTTAATACTTTGTATTCATCCTCAAATTTTAATTTTTACATAAATCATCTTATAATTTTCCCAAACATCTCAATCAAAATGGCTAGTCTAGGGGAAAATGGAGCAAAATAGGCCTAGTCAACCTTGTTGACTGAATGGCGAGTGTTTTCTCATCAAAATCAAATATTTTGTGATGAAAAAAGTTTTTACAGGTATATTTAATTATTTTTTAAGGTTTAATGGCATATTTTTGTATGTTTAATGGAGTCTAAATATAGGAAGATAGACTATTAGGCCTAATTGGCCTAATAGGCTTAATTGGTCAATCAAGCAAGTAAAGAATGGCATTAAAAATTTATCACATGAATTAATTTTGGAGTTACCACATGCCATATATATTTTTTTAATTTGATATATCATTATAAATCAATCCAAAATTTTCAATTCATGTAATTTGAGCTCAAGTTGAGTTAACTAGTCTGTAAGGGTCAAATCTCTTTGGTTAACTAGTTTGACTAGTTTCATGCATCTCACATGCTTTCCATGCAAGATAAGGAAATTCAATAACTTAAAACCACTTTTAATATGGATTTATATTCCAATTTATGGAATTATTTTCATACAATGAATGTTTAAAAGTAAACATGGGCCCACCACTTCTCAATTCTATGCCAAAAATGAAGAACATGCAATTTTTGAAGACTTAGATTTTAAAGCCTTTATTTAATATTTTAAAAGGATTTTAGTCTTATTTTAACTCAAATAAGACTAATCCTTCTCTTTTACACTACACTTTGGCTTTATTTAATGTTTTATAATTATATATTGGCTTTTTGAAGCCATTTTTCATTAATTTTTGGAGTTAAAGCATAAATTGTAATCTGGACCATACATCAATAAAGGAGATTTTTATTTTGCATATGAGTTTTGACAAAGAATTGATTGTAATTGATTGTGTATCAGCATATAAGTGATATTATATCTCCTTTTGGCAGGTCCTTTCATCACCTTTTACTTTCTATCTCACCTTCTACAGGTCATTTGAAGAGGTAAAAAAAGGAATTTTGTAATCCAAAGTTCTATTAATCGTTCATCTAAAATATTTATGCTTAAGGGAAATATAAAAATTTTATTGAATCACATGTGTCCATAAATTTCAATAGTTTCCAAATAATATAATCAATTTAGGTGCATCACCCAATTAGATAGGATTTTCCATTTCAGTTTCTTTCTCCCTTTTTATCCTAAAAAATCAAAATAGTTTAGTTTTTAAAGATAAATCTTAAGGAAACCAGCCCTCTCTAGAGGTTCTTCTCAATACAAAGTTGCCCACACTCTAAGAAGTTCTAATTTTATCCACTATAGAGAATGTGTTCCTTGCACATCTTCAAATAGGGTGCTCTCTAGAGTGATAATAATTTACAAAAAAAAAAAGATCCCCTAATATATAGGCACGACGGCCTCATAGGGAAATGACACCTAAAACTTAACCCTCGTGTTCATGTTGAGGCTATTGTAACTAAAAATGGGAGCTTCAGCTCATGAGTGTAGATGGTCTTCAAATCCTAGATATGGTGTAACCTCAATGCCTCATCATTCCCATGATGCTTAAAAGAAGCATTATGGCAATGTGTGTCTTCCTTCGAACTACCTTTAGAATTCTTAATGGAAATGGGGCCCACCTCTTTCTACCAATGGCACAACTCAAGGCTCTAACAAAAGAAACATACCTTAAATAAGTGTCATGATTCCATGTGGAAGGTTCACTTCATTTTAGTCATACCTATATAGTGGGCCCTGCCTATTGTTTCATCAGCCAATGGCATACCTTAAAGCTCTAACAAAAGAATCCTTCACTCTTGAGGAGGGTTGTGACACCATGTGGTGAGCTAGTGCTACTCCTAGGGAAGTTGAGAAATTTTTTGCAAATAATGAGCATGGGGGTGACATGTGGCACTAGTAGAAGGAGCCAAAACTTAGCCCAAAAGTAAAAAAGGGAAACTTAGGAAAGAGGAGGTCGACACTAATTTGCACAACTCATCAAGCATGTCCATGATGAAAAGATAACTACCTAAAATATTCAAAATTTGGATTTGATCCACACAAAATACATGTAAAATTTCACATAAAATTAGAATTTTTGCATAAATGTCACACATAAGGCCCAAAGTCTGAATATAAGGGACATGTCAATGTCTCACAAACATAGAAGGCCAAGGGCCGCATACACATGGCATAATGATGCCAAATAAGAAATAGGATGTATGGTGGACATACACAAGGCCAAGAGCCACATACAATAAGAAATAAAGTTGAATCATTTAATGTAATGAATCAATCATATAGAGAAAATGAAGCTAGCATAGTTGGATCATATGTATTTATTTTCAAGTTTATAAAATAACATTTTGATCATGATACATGTAAATTATGAATTAAAATAAGACATTTGTTTTCATTATATCCCAACTTGGAAAATATGTTATGAATAAATAAAATCTATAAAATCATTCATATAGTTTAATAAGATGCCCCCAATTGAGCTAGGTTTTTGGGTAAAAGGGTAGCTCAGCATTGAAACCATGCAAATGTATGTTTTAGCTTGAAATTCCACTGATATCTAAATATGCATTATGTTAAGTGATCAACAAATTGCATAAAAGGTCCTTGTGACTATGTTGCATTTGAAATAAACAATTAAAATTCATAGGGACAAGTTTGCAGTAGTAGGATAGGTGCACAATGCATTGTTATCTATCTGGTGTGACTTTGTCCCGCTTAACTATATACAAGAATTTTTGATCAGGATAGTTTATTATGTGTATTATTGTTTCCTAGTTATGTATAAATATGTCATATTTCACACTCAAATACCTTGTGAGAAACATTTTATATAGAAAGTATTAATAAAATAAACTATGTATTGAACATAGATATAAATGACATATACAAAGATGTAATCCAGCAACATGAGAATATGCTTATAGGTCTTGATTTTAGATTTTTTTTAAATATTTTGATGTTTTTGGGATCTTTAGAATATACAATTTTTTACATTTTTCTATATTTGAAAAGGAAAAATATGCGTAATTAAAAGTTGAAAAATATTTTTAAAATAGGAGGGATTTATTCAAACAACCCTCAACAAGGTATTGAAGTATAACATGGTAGAAAAAGGCAAGTGAAATGTCCCCAATGTATATGGATATGTAGTGTAGTAAATATGTAAATCATGTCCATGTAACTTCATAATTGGAAGCACAATAATTGAGAGGGTGGAGGGGTGAATTAGTCTTCAAAAAAAATCATTTAATTCCACTTGAACATGCATGTACCATTCTAATAAGTATATACATCTTTGAAATTATAATCACCAAATCATAAGAGTATGAAACACATGAACATAATATATACGTGGGAACACCTTATAGGGGAAAAAACCCAATAATGAATCAAATGTAATATAATATTATAAGATAAACATCAATCTTTATTGAATCACCCACTTCACATGGAGCACCAATCCTAACTAGTTCAGCACCAACTCAACTAGGCTTTAGCAAGCACCCACTTGCAAGGAGGCACCAACCCACTAGATGACTCAACACCAACTCATCCAATTTTTACACTTGATCACCTTAATAAACCCTTGTTTCTTATACAAGAGATGATGATCTTCATCCCTAGCTCTTCACTCACTTTTGCCCCTCTCAAACTGGCCTTCAGCCTTCTTCGTTCAACTAGCCCTCTTCATGGCTTGATTAGGTATTCTAACCTTGATCCTCATATGCATGACCTATATTATATATTCATGAAACTTATATAATTTTTTTAATGACCTATTTCTTCTCTCCAATGATCTATATCATTTGCTTATATTCCACTCTTTCTTAGCATTATGAAATAGGCTTAAACTGCCTTGTTTGTATACAAGTCACTTGATCATATCCTTTTGAGTTAGCCACACATTATAAATACATTATTTTAGACATGAATAGGTATTATCATATTAAATAACATGTTTTAATCATGAATCAATCAATGCATTAGATCAGCTATAGCTCAATTAGCCCTTACTCCTCTTTTAGGCTTTATGGAGACCTAATAGGCCTTCTTAACAACATGTTACCCTTTGATATTTTTGAAGCATATCCAAAAACATCACATGGTAGGAAAACATAATGTATCACCACAATATACCTTAACTATATTCTCTTTATTTCCACAACACCTTTTAGGTCCAACCACCATTTGAACCCTTTCTGAAAACATTGTTCATAAATAACCTGTGTATATACAAAAACTTTGTCTTGAATAGCTGAGGCATATACTCAATTTTTATAAAAAATCATAAAAAAAATTACATGTTTATAAAACTCATGACCTTATGTTCATCAAAAACTTTATCATATGCTTCAACTTAGGGCTTACAGGCTCAAACTCTTCTTTGCAAGATGTACACTCAGAACTGCCAACTGACTCCAAAACATAATCAAAGAAACATGAACTTATGACACTTGATTTTATGAATTAAATGGATTTTAATGCATATAAAATATCTTATAATATACTTAGATAAACCTCCATCAAATAGATCATAAGATCTAATGGAAACTATTGGTCTTACACCAATCTATCAACTTTCTTTTTCACATACTCCACTCAGCGAAATAAGTCATTTTGGATTCAATGTTCCAACCTCTTACACTAAAATTAAAGCTTATTAAAATCATGGATAGATTATTCAAGTCCAAAAAAACATAATCATACACTTTAATCCACCACTCTTACATGAAAACACATCAGGAATCATCTTCTTACTTCCACTTTTTTTTACTGTCTTCACCATTAGGTCCTGTTAATGACTAGCCAACTTGAATAACCAACCTTGAACTCCTAAGATCTAAAACCTGTCCAAAAAAAATTATTGACAATAACTAAAAGTCTCATACTATGACCTTCATCCACTTAGTAGCTTTGACTTGGTCAACTCTACCTACTACAACAAATTTGTGAAAGATAAGCACTTTCCTATAGGGTCTATGTACTCACCTGAGAAACCAATCACACCTAGAGATACTTGGAAGATTTTAATTTAACCTCAAATCACTTAACTAACCATATCAAACCATTCTAGACTCTCTAGAATAAGATCTTCAACATCAGTTCATTGTTAGGGTTCTTTGAGGCTTTAGACCAACTTCTAGTCTTAACAATCATTCATAAAACTTAATTCCTTTTTCAAAAAACCAATTCTTGTAAATTTTAGATAGAATCATTCCTAATATACCATTAATATCTTATATTCTCATACAATTATTGCATGTACTAACAAGCACTTGAAAAAACCTTCTCAAGTAGACAACTCTTCATTTTATGCACTTGAGAAACCTTGAAACACTTTTTTAAGATTTTATTGTAAACCATGACCTAAAAATTCATGCACATACTTATAATAGTTTTAATCACCTATATATATATTTACTTTCTCACTCATTTCATGTAAACTGATCCTAATACCTCATCTAGCCACCATCTCTCTTTTTACTTTCTATGCCTTGACCTACAAGTCCCATTAAGTCTTGAATTTGATCTTCTAACCACTCTCCAAGCCTTTATCACTTTATGTACATGTCATGAAATATCCTATCATGATTAACTATTTTCATCCACTCTTCATAAGTCTTGTCAATAACTTATGATGCCTCATTCGGCCAAGCAGAATCTAGAACTAGTCTAGTACAAACTTGGACTAAAGCACTTACCCCTATATACTTCATCTTGAAACTCTCATGATTATTTCAATGCTTCTTATGTATGATCAATCAACCTTATACAATTAATATTCATCATATCATCAATAGTTCATCTTTGTGGCTCACTCAAAGCATCTTTAGAGCTACTTACTCAGATCTTCAAAGCTCAACTAAGGATCTTCATAGCATCTTTAGAGTTACATAGATCTTCATAGTTGACCTTTTAATCATTTTTAATTCCCTCAACACCTCATGTACAAACTAAAACAATATCTCTCATTCTCAAACACTATCAATTATTCTTTTGAGCATCCATGTCTTTGTAGCTCATTTAGAGCATCTTCAAAATTGCTTACACCGAACTTCAGAGCATATAGTTTCTTCTTCATATCTCACTCATTTCATCATGCTACCTACACATACCATATCACAAGTGTTTCTATCGCTAATTCGCTTTTTACATTCAAAAGATGAATAAAGAAACTAAAGAAAATGGACAAGGCATGTGAAGTACCTGGATGAAGATTGCGCACCGTAATCCAGACGCTTGTGAGCACCCCTCTTTAGCTGTGGAGGAATGACACCTACAAAGAAGAAAGACTTGGACAAGAAAACGTTAGATGGATAGGCAGTGGGTTGCCAAGCGAAAGCTTGTTCCCAGAAGTGTGAAAACTTCCTCAAGGGAGGTCAACCCACTGATAACAGACAGATAAAAGATCAAAGAAATACTGAATGCCAGAATACAGAAGTGATAAACAAATTAGAAAGGAAAGAAAAGACAAATGATTACCTGAAGGAGATGTCGGGCTGATGACAATCGCCGAGGTCAGAAATGTTGCCGGCGTCAGTTATGTGGTCTACCGACGTCGATTATCCTGCCGACGTCGGTTGGGGAAGTGACCAGCATCGGTCGGGGTTGTGGCCTGTGGTCGGGTCTGGTTTGGTTTCTGGACTGTGAACGGGTCCGGTTTATGAACAGGGGCGAGACAAAGTTCGGAGATGAATTTGGATGGATTGGGGAATGGGCTAGTTCTGATTAGGGGCCCTGCATAGGGTCTTTGTTGACAGGGGGATGAGGAAGTTACCTGGGATTGTATAGAAAAGGGGACAGTGTGAGAGGAAGATGCACAGAGGACAGGGCCTGAGAAGGCTTTTCAGCCTCTCAGGGGGAAGAATAGAGGGAGCAGGAAACAGCAAATATACTAGATAACTGGGAGCTAAAGAAACGAAATGAAATGAAATAACAGACTGTGCTTACCTTTTTGTTTACCGAATGAAGAGTGGGAGAGCTGTTGTTGGAGCCACATAAGGCTTGTTGCAAGAGGAGATTCCTAGTCTAGAGCCTTTGCACCTGTTGCTGTTGTTGCACGAGGTCCAAATGGAGAAGAGACGAATGCCAAAATGCCAAGAGAATTCTATTTGCGAGCTCAAGGGTCCAGGGGCTGCAACGGATGCAGAAAGGGGTAATGAAGGCTGTCGATGCCAGAAGTTTTGCCGACGTCGACCGAAGGGTCACCGACGTCGGCGGTCGCAGAATGGGGATAGAGGCTAAAAATAGCCTCTGCCCATTCTTGCACGCCGCCGAGCGAGGGGTTGTGGGAAGAACGGTTATGAAGACACTTAAATGGGTGTGGGGGGAAAGATAATGAAGAGATTTAGCATAATAAATGCTAGGGGGAAGGTGGAGGGATTCAGGGGAGGATCCAAGGTGGCAAGGGTGAGGTGGAAAGGGGGCCACTCAATTAAAATATTTAAGTTTATTTTAATCAAATGGATGGAGAGGACCAAGGCCAAGGGTTAGGATAGGGGTTTGAGGTGGACAAGGGGGAGAACCAAGGTGCAGACACATTTGCGGTGTCTACATTTGCCCCTTTTTGTCTTGTTGGTTGTTCTTGACGAACTGCAAGACAAAAACAGGAGTTGGTTGCCCCAGGAAAAGGATGAGGTGTTCCCCCCTCAAAGCGATAGTCGAGAGAAGGGAACTGAAGATCGAGTGTCGATTTGACAGAGAAATGGATAGAAGAGAGTGAGTGAAAATGCTGTAGTAGTTGTGATTGTGCGTAGTCCACTTCACGGGAGGGTTGGGTCAAATTGTCGCATGGTCAAGGGTCAAGGAGTGCCAAAATTGAGGTAACCGGGCCCCAGCATTTAGTCGTCTGCTGATTGGGTCACTCAATCTAAGCTGAAGCTCCAAATGGTCATCGTGTTCTAGGTATCCCAGGCTCAGGAAGTGCTCCCAGAAACACGAAAGTGCCACAAGTAGTAGGGATCAACTGGCTCGCGATCCTATACTTGCGAAGGGTCAAAAATAGGGTCTGCGGACAATTCTGCTAACCAACCGTGAGGTAGCATACACACAAAAATAACCAAGGCAACATTGTCTTGGAAGTGGTCGAAGGTCGAAGGATGGTCATTGGTCAAGGGGATGGATGGACGAAAGGATGTGGCCGCATGTCAACTGAGTGCTGCCTACATAGCCCTGGTGATAGGGCCTCAGGCCAATGTAGTTCTCCCTAAAAGGGAGGAAGGGTCAAAGAGATTGACTGGTCTTGGTCAAAGAAAATGATTGGTCTTGGTCAAAGAAAATGATTGTTCTTGGTCAAAGTTGTCGATAGACTGGTCGTGGTCAAGGTCAAGGTCGCAGAAGAGAAGGTTTGTCCATCAAAGAGACGAATAAACGGGGGTGGTCGAGCTAACCTCAGAGGATGTGTTATCTGAGTGCTGCCTACATAGCCCTGGTCATAGGGCCTCAGACCAATGTAGTTCGGACAAAGTGAAAAGATTGATCGATGATTGGATGTGGTCAAGTGTCAAAATGATGAGGGTAAGATGATGCTACAGATGTCATATTGGTTGAGAGGCTTTCATCCCTAGCAAGTTTCCATAGTCATGATGGATATATGCTAAAAATGAATGGAAGTCTATTTATGCTTCAGCAAGTATTGGTTTATGCTTAACATAAATTGGGTCTGGTCGGTAGTGCCCATGTGTATTGGTGTCCATGGAAACTATGTGAAATGGACTAGGATGATGCTAGCTGAAAATGATGAAAAATGGCTTGGTTTGAGTTGAGTCGCTAATTGATGCGGTTAAATGTGACCAAAGTGTAGAGAAAAGATGAAAGGCAAATTGCTCTTTCATTGACAAGGACCAGAAAGGAAGCATAGATAGGGGTTATTAGAACAAAAGCCCCGTTCATGCATTACGTCGTTGACCAGTGTTGTGTTAGAACGGTAATCGAATCACTTTGACATTAAAGTGAGCTTGAAGTCCCTTGAGCAGGTAATAGGAGGAGGATAGGGTAACCCAGTTTAAGAGCAGGAATAACCTTGCCCCTTTTTATAGGAGACCCTGGGACAACTACAAGCCAAGTCCATGACCCGTGTTTTTTTTTTTTTTTTTTTTTTTTTTTTTGGTGCAGGCTGATCGATGCGGGAAGCCTACATAGAGATGTCTTTTGATTTAGTGGTCATGTTGCGAAGCTGATCAATGCGGGAAGCTTCTAAGAAAGGCTGCTGTTTGTAGCAAGATTTAGTCATAGCCATCCTTCGAGGGAATGGTCTATATTTCTGCTTTATAATGTTTGAATAGCTGTCCTTCGAGGGATCAGTCTATTAGCTACAGCAATGATAGTACAGCTGTCCTTCGAAGGAGTAGTCTGTCTTTTTGATTTGATTTTGTGACCTTGGATAATGTTTTGACATCTTGATTTTGATTTTTTTTTTGATTTTTTTTTTTTTTATTAGAGTCAGGGACAAGGCTGTAGAAGTTCAAGGACTCCCCTTTTATTAGGACAAAGCATCCATGCATCATAAAAGGGTCGTAGAGGACTTGTTAAAGGGGAATAGGGTTGAAAGGGATGAGGATTGAGAGGATGAGGATTGCTCAAGGGACGAGCTCAAGTTACGTGTCAAGTAGACAAGTACTCGACTATCAGAAGAATGGTCAAAGATGCAACGCATTAAGAGGGGGCTCAAGGTCTGATAAGTCCCTGGGCCATGCTAGTGCATTAAGGTCTGAGTCAATTAGGAGTGGACTTGCCCCATTTGGCTCTTTTCAGATTGGTCAGATGTTGATGGTGGATGTGAAGTTGACTGATATGGTTGTTGATTGGTCGAGACTTGGTTGAATATTGGCTGAATGATATTTGATTATTGATTGGTCGAGAGTTGGTTGAAGTGTGGTAAAATGTTTGGTCAAAGTTTGTCGAAGGTTTGGTCGAAGGTTTGGTAAGGTTATGGCTGATGTCATGGTCGATGGTTGGTTGAGACTTGGTCGAGGTTTGGTTGAATGTTTGATCGAAGTTAGGATAAGGTTGGATTCCCCCAGTCGCTTAGGGAGAATGTTGGATAGATTAGTCAAGGTTGACTGAGGCTTGGTGATTAAATGGACTGTGTTAATGTCAAATAATGGGGTCAAAGGCGGTAAAGGGACCATAATTTATCGTGGAGATCCCGATTTAGGCGATGAGGTTGGAGAGGCATGGGTCGGGGTTGATGTTTTATCGAAGAGGTGGTCAAGAGGGTCCTTGGTGAGAAGGAAATCATTTCTCCGTTGTTGACGAATGACAGCTTTGAGAGCACGACAATGCTTAGTGTCATGTCCCGGAGTGTGATGATAGTTGCAAAATTTAGATTTGTCGAACCAAGAGGGTCTTGATCCGAGAGTCGATGAGAGAGGCGGTGTTGAGGGTTTATTGATAACGTGGTCGAGAAGAGAGGTGTCATTCGCCAGACATTGGCGAATGGCAACCTTGAGGGCACAACAATGCTCCGTGTCGTGTCCAGGTGTGCGATGATATGTGCAAATGCAAGTGTCATCGAACCAGGGTGGTTTTGGTCTGAGAGATTGATATGGTCTGAGAGGCGGGAGGTCGAGGCGAGAGGACTGCAACAATTATCGTAAAAGTAAGGTATAAGAACCTGTTAATGGGTCTAGATGTCTTATTGCAGTAGGGGTTGATGACTTTAGTTTAAGAGGCATAAGAGGCGTTGTTCGATGGTTTGAGGGAGATATATGTTTGATGGGTTGAGGGAGTAATGGAGGCGACGTGCCTCTATGAAGGATGGGAGTAGGCAGTACTCCTATTAAAGTGGATGGATGCAGGCCCAAGATTGAAGGCAATGATGAAGGTGGGGGAGAAATTCTCCGATGTGGTCTAGTGGCTTTCGTTAGTTTGGGTCGAGGGCCACTATTGTGTGGGGCAAGGTTAGATGTGGGTTTGGGTTTGGATGTGGACGAAGGTGAGTGAGATGTAACAATCTCAGGTAAAGGGCAAGAGGAAACCGTGACTGGGTCTTCCTTGGTTGAAATGGGTAAAGAGACTGGTTCTTCTCTTGGTGGAGAAGAAATAGGAGAGTGTGGCTCCTCCAGATGGCAGGAGGCAGGGATGATTGTGCCTTCTGCTTGTGCTTGAGGAGTAGGCAAGGTATGGTCATTGGATGGAGGTGGGGCTAATGGCGTAGGTGTGGTCAAGACGTTCTCCAATATAGGAGAAATAGATGGAGGACTAATAGGAGAAGAGGGTTCTTCATCTTGTGATAGACGAATAGGAGAAGAAGACTCTTCTGCCTGTGAAAGAGATTGGTCAGAGACAAGAGGTAAGATAGTGTTAATCGTGTGAATGTCATGGTCATGAGAATCTTTGGTTATGGTTTGGACATTGTTTTGAGTAGGCGGATGATTTGGAAAAGGGTGTTTGAAGATGTCGATATGTTGATTGGGTGGGGCATTCGGGTTATCTAAAACAAGATCCCCCTTGTCGATCATGTCTTGGACGATGTTTTTGAAAGTTTGGCAGTTGTCAATGTCATGGCCTTGGACGCAGTGAAAGTGGCAGAAGTCGGCCTCTCTATACCATGTAGGGAGGGCTTTAGAGGGGTCAAATTGAGGTGGTTGGATTGTAGGGAGATTGAGGACGCCCTGCTTGAGAAGTTTTTCCAAAATGGAAGCGTATGGTTCTCCAAGTGGAGTGTAAGAACGCTGGATATACCGTTGTTGGAATTGTTTAGTAATGCTGGAAGATGTCGAAGGTTGGGAATAATTCATTATTGTTAAGGATGGTGATCTAATGACCACGGTGTTGGCCACTCCTTTGGATTCGGAATTGGCAGAAGAAGAAGGTCTGGAAGAAGAATGGCCAGTAGATTTTGCGTTGGTATTACGCAATTTGACCTTTTCTTCTTCAAGGGCATGGAGTTCGAGCTTTCGAGCCATGATGAAAGCTTCGTCAAAAGTGCAAAATGTCTGAATCCGCAAGGTAGAAGAGATGTGGTTGGCACATGCTCGAGAAAAGAGCTCGATGCGCTCGGGTTGAGGCAAGGAGAAGGAGAGCTGGTTAATCAAGCCTCTCCAACGAGCGACAAAATCGACTACAGATTCATCGTCAAATTGCCTGATGGAGTAGAGGTCTGTGATAGAGACTTGTTTAGTAATGTTAATAGAGAAATGGTCGAGAAATAATTGGGCAAGTTGGATGAATGAAAAGATAGAATGTCTGGCAAAAGAGCTATACCAGTCAAGGGCAGGGCCAGAAAGTGACATAGGAAACGTGCGTAATAATAACGCATCATCGTGGGCAATAAGGTAACAGGCATGTCTGAATGCCCATAGATGTTGCTGTGGGTCTTCCTTACTCTGAAAGCGAGTGAATTTAGGAAGCTCCCAATGGTTAGGATATGGTCGAATAGGGACGGAAGGATGGATAGGCTCATTGCAAATTTGCTCATATGACAAAGTATTGCTTGAACCGGAAATGGAGGCTTCGAGACTGGACATTTTATCCATCAGCATCTTAATGATGTCTACTGACGGATTGGCGGGTTGGGTGCCCCCTAGGTTGTAAGGCGCTTGGAAGAGGCTAGAGGAGGCGTGCGACATAGTTGGTTGTACAATGTACGGATGACTAGTCGCAGGGGCAGAAGTGGAGGCTAAAGGTGGCTGTGTTATGAAGGTTGAAGGTATAAGTTGACTGGGCACCGCCAAAGGTGGTTGAATGGCGGCACTGGTAGCAAGATAGGTTGGCACTCCTACATTTGTGGGCGCAAGAGTATGAAGGGTCGAGACAATCAAGTTCTAATATGATGTAGAACTTGGTTGAATTGCAGGTGGTTGAGGGGGTAATGGAACCCCGATGGAGGTCGGTCTAAAAATAGACGGGGAGGCCAAACTTTGCGTATTGGCCATGGTTGGGTTAATAGTTGAGGTGAAAGGCTGAGTCATAAAGGGTTGGGTGGTGAATGGTGTGGATGTCGTCGCCACGTCACCCGAAAGGTCTCGCGTTGGGTTTTTCACGAGATAGTTTTGGAGGGCTGCGGTATTGAGGTCCAAGAATCTCTCAAAATCTTGGTCCCCTTCTTGGACAATAGGAGTCTGAGGTGGGGTTGGACGGGTAGGAGTTCTTTCAGTCTCTAAGTTGAACTCCATTGTAGGCCTGGTTACGGATGGGGTGGACGGAAGTGGTTGACGGCTAGCGTGGTTGACAAGAGCCTTGGCTTGACTACGAGTCAAAACCATGCAAGGCAAAGAAGGTTCAAGTTTCAGGAACTGTGTTGTTCAATTCCAGAAAACCAGGATGGAGTCTTTGGCAGAGAAGGGACAGGGTTTTAGGCTGCTAGTTTTGAAAAAAAATAACAGTGACAGAGACCGACGTCGGTTGAAAAATTGATGTCGGTAAGAAAAATAGCCGACGTCGATCAGATAACCGATGCCGGTGGCAGGGGAAGGCCGACGTTGATGGCAGAACCGATGCCGGTGACTGTGTTTTCCAGAGAACCAAAAGATTTGAAGATTCTTGGGAAAACAATGAAGAAAGCGTCCTCACTCACTCAAACAAACAGATGAGAAGAGGAAAAATAGAGAGAGACAGACAAGCCTAAGCGATAAATCCTAGGAATTAACCTTAGAAGCTATGGCTTATGCCTTAGATGAATGTTTGGGGAGATTGGCTGTCAAGAAGGTCCTAGAAGAAGCAGTCTAGAGCTGGTTTTGGGTCTTGTTTTAAGTCCTCAAAAATTTGTGTTAGGGTCTGGTACGTGGCCTGGTGCTAAGGAGCAAGCTCCCCTCACTTCACGATTCCAGTGGTTAGCTAGTCTCGCTTAGCCAAGATATACCTCGCCTAGAGTTTATCCTCCGCCAGAGAATGGAGTGGGCTCCCCCCTTGGTGATGAAATCCAAGTAGGGTCACCGGGATGGGTAAGGTATCCGCTGGGGGATGAAATCCCAGTCGGGCCTTGTCTCAAGTAAGTTTTATGTTCGTTTTAGTGCATGTGGTTTGGTAGTGTAACATCAAGTGTCTACGATTTATTCAATATGCGTTTAAGTTACTAGATGTGGACTAAGAAGATGCAAGCACAAGCAGAAATGAATGCAAAGTGTTTTAATGCCCAAGTCAAAATGTGATGTTTGTTATGAAGACAAGTTTGAGAAAGGGTTGAGAGTATGATGTTTAGACTAGTCTAGAAATGCAAGGAAGAACGATTCATTTTAGTCCTGCTTATAGTGTCATTGAGAAGAAAATAAGGAGGAGAAAAGGTAAGAACCTAATGCTCCTAAATGAATGAAGAAGAAAAGGAACCCAGGAGGAACCTAGGGTCCCACCGGGAGTGCCAGAATGTTTCTATCGCTAATTCGCTTTTTACATTCAAAAGATGAATAAAGAAACTAAAGAAAATGGACAAGGCATGTGAAGTACCTGGATGAAGATTGTGCACCGTAATCCAGATGCTTGTGAGCACCCCTCTTTGGCTGTGGAGGAATGACACCTGCAAAGAAGAAAGACTTGGACAAGAAAACGTTAGATGGATAGGCGGTGGGTTGCCAAGCGAAAGCTTGTTCCCAGAAGTGTGAAAACTTCCTCAAGGGAGGTCAACCCACTGATAACAGACAGATAAAAGATCAAGGAAATACAGAATGCCAGAATACAGAAGTGATAAACAAATTAGAAAGGAAAGAAAAGACAAATGATTACCTGAAGGAGATGTCGGGCTGATGACAGTCGCTGAGGTCAGAAATGTTGCCGGCGTCGGTTATGTGGTCTGCCGACGTCGGTTATCCTGCCGACGTCGGTTGGGGAAGTGACCGACGTCGGTCGGGGTTGTGGCCTGTGGTCGGGTCTGGTTTGGTTTCTAGACTGTGAACGGGTTCGGTTTATGAACAGGGGCGAGACAGAGTTCGGAGACGAATTTGGATGGACTGGGGAATGGGCTAGTTCTGATTAGGGGCCCTGCATAGGGTCTTTGTTGACAGGGGGATGAGGAAGTTACCTGGGATTGTATAGAAAAGGGGACAGTGTGAGAGGAAGATGCACAGAGGACAGGGCCTGAGAAGGCTTTTCAGCCTCTCAGGGGGAAGAATAGAGGGAGCAGGAAACAGCAGATATACTAGATAATTGGGAGCTAAAGAAACGAAATGAAATGAAATAACAGACTGTGCTTACCTTTTTGTTTGCCGAATGAAGAGTGGGAGAGCTGTTGTTGGAGCCACAGAAGGCTTGTTGCAAGAGGAGATTCCTGGTCTAGAGCCTTTACACCTGTTGCTGCTGTTGCACGAGGTCCAAATGGAGAAGAGACGAATGCCAAAATGCCAAGAGAATTCTGTTTGCGAGCTCAAGGGTCCAGGGGCTGCAACAGATGCAGAAAGGGGTAATGAAGGCTGCCGATGCTGGCAGTTTTGCCAACGTCGGTCGAAGGGTCGCCGACGTCGGCGGTCGCAGAATGGGGACAGAGGCTAAAAATAGCCTCTGCCCATTCTTGCATGCCATCGAGCGAGGGGTTGTGGGAAGAACAGTTATGAAGACACTTAAATGGGCGTGGGGGGAAAGATAATGAAGAGATTTAGCATAATAAATGCTAGGGGGAAGGTGGAGGGATTCAGGGGAGGATCCAAGGTGGCAAGGGTGAGGTGGAAAGGGGGCCACTCAATTAAAATATTTAAGTTTATTTTAATCAAATGGATGGAGAGGACCAAGGCCAAGGGTTAGGATAGGGGTTTGAGGTGGACAAGGGGGAGAACCAAGGTGCAGACACATTTGCGGTGTCTACAACAAGGTCTAGACAAAGCATTACAATATGCTTGACACTTGACATACTAGCCTATAGTTACTCATGTTGATCTTAATGATATTACTAACACATTACTTTCACATCACTACTTCATACAGCAACAACACTCACTATGCTAACATAAGAACTTATCATACACATACCTCAAAGGTTAATTGACCATGCATCTTCACAAGAACCTTTGACATAAATGAAATGACCATGCACCTTTATAATAACCTTTGGCATTAATAATTTGATATTAATGATAATAGATTGACATCAATGACAACACTTATTCCAAAAAATCAACAATCAATGACAATGCTCAACAATATCCTCCTTAATTAATGACAATGTTCAACAATCTCCCCCTTTATCATTGATGGCAAACATACTCATAAAAATGTGTCAAGCACTCTTGGTGGTAATCATATCTTAGAATTGGTTCTTGATTTTTCTCACTCTTTATAATCTTTCTCCTTTTCTCATATTTTCTAATCTTTCTCCCCCTTTGACATTAATGACAAAGTTCTTTCACAACTATCATCTCTTTCAAAATTAACTTAGATTACAAGACCACTTCAACATAGATCAAGCTCAGTTAATAACCTAAAAATCTCCCCTTCAATCCAAGCATCCACCATGCTTTTGTTAATAGTAGACATCAAGGGTCACATGTAACTACTAAAATCATACTTTCTTCCTTTGAGTTGATATTATCTCTCTAAGATACTATTTGGCACACAGTCTTCAAAAAATTATGGAAATCATCTATGCCAACCATTATCAAACACTTCTCTCAATTAGGTCACTCTCCCAGTTGATCCATAAAAAACTCAACAAATAGAGTCTATGAAGCATCTTAGACACAATCTCTTCTTAAATCCATGCATATCAAATAGCAATCATTTTCTTGATAGAAAAACTCAGAGCTACCAAACTCCCCCTTAGACCAAGCATATATTCTTTCAAATAACTAGAGACTCAGATCACTTACCTTCCTTGATATGATAGAAGAAGATCAAACTCTTGACCACACATAAAACTATCCCATACTTAATACCAACTACAGAATTAGGGACTCCCCCTTTATCTTTATAGATCAAGCTTAACTATTCAAACAAGTAGGTACAAAAATCTTGCCTCTCACATACCAAATGTCTGCACACTAACTTTAGATACCTAAAAATATCCTTAGGTCTCTCATCATGTTACATACTACACTTACACCATAGAGCTAACAACACAAGAATGGATAATATCCATCTTCAACTCCTTGCTTACTACATAGACAACCTGAAATCTCCTAAAAAAAAACCTTCTTTGACTTCAACCTCATGTTTCTACTAATAAAAGAATGTCTCCATGAATCTTAATGGAGCCACCCCATTTCATAAGGCAATAAAACAACATGAACTTAGGAGATTCTTGTTGTCTCCAAATCTCTCACCCTAGAAGAGAGTGTTGAGTCCTCTCCTAGATTTGGGCAACATTGAGACATTTTCAGGCATGTGGGTGTGCCTATAGGTGGAAATAAACCTCTAAGTTTGAAGGGATAGCTCCTTGTATGGGTGTCTATAAAATTACCACTATTTAAACTAGCTTGATAAAGGGAAAAGGGTTAGAAATGCATAAGGGAAATCTGATCTAAAAATGGTGATGCACCAAAATTGTCCTCCACATGAATGTCATAAATGATTACATGATACAGCGGAATCCAAGCCTATTGCCAAGATATGAAAAGTCCTAACAAAAAAATTTCAATGTAGAGGTAAGACATATGAAATCATACAAGGTGAAGAAACTAAAATACAACCTATATAGTTCAAAAAAGGTTATACACATGCAAATCTCATAGATTTGGATGCACTCTACATGACTTGTTAGACTAAAACTTTTACTCAAAATGTGAAGGATAAAGGGCAAAAGGATGAAACCATCACTTGTTGTCACTATGTGTCTCTTACACACTCAGGCAATTGTTTAGAACTTGAAATGAATAGACCTATATTTGATTGCTTAAAGGTAGGAAATGACAAAATAATTCAACAAGGCTTCACTGTACTTTTGTGGATGGATTTTACACTAGCCCAATGGTTTTATTTATATCAAAGAGAAGAGAGAGAAGAGGAGGTCTTTGGTTCCAACAAGAGGAATCATTTTTGTTGGAAGTCTCCATCTTTAGCTATAACTAACTTTACCAATGATGCTTATTAGGGAATTTTGATTCATCTAGGTCACCTTCTCGAATTCCCTTGGCTTGCCCCCTTGAAGATGATTCTCCAATGGTTGCTTAACAAAATGAGATATTTAAGCAATGGCATCAAAATAGTTGTATTAAGGAGCCACTTGTTAGAAAATTTATCTTGACACTTAACCTCTTCTCCTTGGCTTCTCACCCTTTTTTATGGCTCTCAAAGAATGGCATGGATCATGATTATATGCCATTGATCTACTTGGCACAGATCCTTACAGATCATTTTCCATCTATTCCTCTCTTGTCACATGGTAGCTTTTCATTTGTCTATTCATGGCTCTTATGCACTGTTGATTAGCCATTGGATCAAGCATATAAGCTAAGTGACTCTACAAACCTAATTTATACTTTATATTATGATTTGGGTTTTCATGACCTCCTTACTTATAAATACTATAAGCAAAGCCTAAGGAGAAACTTGGTTTATACTTGTAGACCCATTCAGGTTTTTTGACCTACTTAGCTTATAAATTTTATAAGCTAAGCACTTGGAAAATCCTAATTTGCTCCTGTAAACCCATTTGGGTTTTTTAGACTCACCTACTTTGGAGTCTTCAAGCTACTCTACTTATGAATTTCATAAGTAAAGCACCTAGATAATCTTGATTTGCAATGTAAGAGTCATTCAGGTTTTCAAAGATGTTCAACTTTGGACTTCTCTAGCAAGAAGAATTTGAACTTCTCTCCCCTGACTACTTCTTAATGGCTAGTTCATGATGTTAAAATTAACATCTCATGGCCCATCATAGGATATTTGAATCCCAATGTCTACTTCTTTGTCTTGAATTTTATGTCTCCCAGCACATCATGGGACAATTCCTTTGGTTACATTTCTTTGGCTTTTTTGCAAAGGGGAATTTCTTCAAGATTTTTTCCCAAAGGAATTCCTTCAGACAATTTATCCGAAGGAATTACTTTGGGGTTTTGTCTAGGCTATTTGAAAGTGCCCCTTCTAAAAATCCCAAAGGGCACTTTTGGAAAGGAAAGTGACCCTCAGAAAATCTTGAAGTGCACTTTGGGAAGGAAAGTGACCCTTTGGTAAATCTCAAAGGGAACTTTGGGAAGGAAAGTAACCCTTCAGGAAATCCCAAAGGGCACTTTGGGAAAGGAAAGTGACCCTTCACAAATTTTTTGAAGGGAACTTTGAGACAAAGTGTCCCTTCAAAATTTTTCCCAAGGGCACTTTCAAAGGCAAAGTGTCCTTTAGAAAAAATCTAAAGGGTGCTTGGAAGAAAAGTGACCCTTTGGATTTTTCTAAAGGGTACCTTTGAAGAAAAGAACAAGGAAGAGGAAAGAAAAGAGGAAAATAAAAGAAAAGAAGAAGAAAGAAGTGAAGGAAAGAGGAAAGGAATAAAAGATAAGGAAAAGGGGAAAAGAAAGGAAGACAAAAGGAAAGAAAGGAAGATTAAGGAGAAGAAGAAGGAAAGAGAAGAAGAAAAGGAAGGAGAAGAAGAAAAAGGATACGAAGAGATTGAATAAGAAGCCAAAGAATTTTTTTGATAGAAAATAGGATTTGGCCAAAAGATTGAGCAAAGATTTCAAAGAGAAAACACATGTGTATATTGTAAGCATGGAACAAAAGTGAATAAGGACACTGTATTTAGCCAATTTTCATAGGGGGTAAAAATTGGCTAACAATTCCTAAATCTCCATATTTTTACAAGACTTAATATTCTTCAACATCCTTCTAGACTTGATTGACACTATAGGCTTGAACTCATCATCAACCATTTGATCATCAATGTGAGCTAATAACAAACATTCCTTACTCGATTTCTCATTTGAGGCATGTTTTATCTTGGAAATTAGTCCACTTGAGTTTGTAGACTAATCATGATTTATTTTTACTATCTTTGATTTCTATACATTCATTTGCCTCCTTTTTTGTACTCTAGGAGCTTAAATTTTCCTATTTTGACTTGATGATCTTCTAACTCTTTTAGGATAGGATCTTGCAATGCGTTCTATATTATGACAGTTATAATATATCACCTTATATATACCATTTGATTGATGTGAATTGTGAATCCTTCCATAGTTCCATGAGTACTCATTCTTGGAGGGTCTTCTACATTCTCTTGCTCTATGACCAAATTGATTGCATGTAAGAGAGTAACCATTAAAAGAACTAGCATACCTTGTAGTATTGGGTTGTCTGAGAGGTCTTTTCATGTTAACCTTCTTAACTTCAAAAATATTCTCTTTGACTTGAGATGAATTCTTTTGGTCTTCTTTGAAACCAAGACCTGTCTTGTCACTTGCAAACTTTTGACTACTCAAGATATCATCTAGATCCTTAGTTCTCTTTTCAAACTTCATAAATCTCTTCACCTTTCTAGATGCTTGATCCAATTTAGATTTTAGGGATTCTAATTCAATTCATACCTAATTAATTCTTCCTATTTAGCCTTTAGGCTTGCTATCATAAACTCCATCTATGTTTCAACTTGTTGAATGATCTCTTATATTCCTTGAAAGTATTGCTTAGCCTATCCTCAAACAATCTAATCTGCTCCTCATAGTCCTAAAATGACTTTATTTTCTTATTCTTCTTCTTCATAAGATTCAACTCTTCTAAGGTACTCATAAGCTCAGCTTCAAGAGCCCCTTTAGCTTCTCTTTATTCACTATCATAGTATGCTTCTTCATCTAATTCTACATCAACCATAGGGCCTTTCCCATTTGAAAAACCCTCATTGTCTAATTCTATGCATATAAACAAGGTTTCACTATTGTCATGTTTAGATTCATTGTTATCATCATCACTGTTAGATGTGTTTGAATAATTTACATCAGATGAGTTATCTTCTTTGGTATAGAAACTCTTCTATTTTTGAATTACCCTGTCCTTTCTTCATTCTTCTTAAAAATCTCTCTTGTTCTTGTTAGATTTATTGGCCTTTATGTCATCTCTATGGTGTTCATCATGTTCTTCAATATGCTCATATTTATCCTTGTTAAGACACTTGGTTGTAAAGTGACCAATCTTTCCATAGCTAAAACATTTGAATGATAACTTACCCTTATACTTACCTAAGCCAAATCGTAACTGTCTAAAAAACATAGCTATGAGTTCATCATCATCAATATTTGAACATACCTCATTTTTGACTTTATTGGCCTTTGACTTATTTTCAAATTTGAAATTTTCTTCCTTTTTGGGAGGTCTTCCTTCATTAGTTTTCATCTCATAGGCAATCAAGATGCCATGAAGTCCATCCATCTCTAGCTTGTCCAAATCATGCATCTCTTCTACTACAGACACCTTAGAGTTAAACTTAGGAGTTAGTGATCTCAACACCTCTTGGACAACAATATACTCTTTAACTTTTTCTCCCAATCCTCTAATTAAATTGACAATTTCATCAACCCTCAATAAGTATAATGTAATGGTTTCATCTTCATTCATCTTAAGGATTTCAAACTATTTTCTGTGAGTCTAAAATTTGGCCAACTTTACCTTAGTGTCTCCTTCATATATGCTCTTCAATTTTTCCCATATATCTTTGGATGATACCCAATCCATTACCTTTACACGTTATGCCTCTGATAAGCCACACAAAATGTCATTCATTACCTTAGAGTTATTTTTACTAGCCTTTTTTCTTACTACATCTATTGATGGAATTGGAAGTGCAATATAAGCATCCATAATTGACTACTAAATATCATGTCCTTGTGATATAAAATATATATTCATTATGACATTCCAAAATTCATAGTTATATCCATTGAATAACAAAGCCTTACTGGTAGAGAAACCACCTTGAGCTTGTTGACTAGTCATCCTTACTTTATAGGATCTCCTTTAGGATTTTAGACCTACTTCAAAGGACAAGGCTCTAATACCAATTATTGGAAGCACAATGAATGATATGGGAGTGAAACAATATTCAAAACTTTTCATTCAATTCCACTTAAACATACATGAACCATTCTAACAAGCATATACATCTTAGCAAGCATAAGCACCAAATCTTAAGAGCATGAAACACATGAACACAACATATACATGGGAAAAATTTATAGGGAATAAAACCCACTGATGAAGTAAATGGAATATAGTATTATAATACAAACATAAATCTTTAGTGAATCACCCACTTCTCATGGAGTACCAACCCCAACTAGCTCAACACCAACTCGACTAGGCTTTAGCAAGTACCCACTTGTAAGGAGAAACCAACCCTCTCACTGACTCAAAACCAATTCAACCACTTGATACAATTTATGATATTAAAAAACCCTTGTTTCTTATAAAATATATGATAATCTTCATCCTTAGCTTTTTGCTCACTTATATCCCTCTCAAACTGGCCTTCAGCCTTCTTCGCTCAACTAGCCCTCTTTATGGCTTGATTAGGTCTTCTGACCCTAATCCTCATATTTAAAACCTATTTTAAATATTCATGAAACTTTTTTTATGGTTTTCATACCTCCTTATACTCTCCAATGATATATATCAATCACTTATATTCTACTCTTCCTTAGCACTATAAAATAGGCCTAAACTACCTTGCTTTTATACAAGTCACTTTATCATATCATTCTTAATTGGCCACACATTCTAAATCCCTTAGGTCAGACATGATTAGGTATTATAATATTAAAATAACATGCCTTAATAATTAATCAATCAATACATTAGCTTGGCCATAGCTCAATTAGCTCTTACTCCTATTTTAAGCTTTATGGAGACCTAATTGGCCTTCTTAGCAACACGTTACACATTATGTTCCACTATAATATAACTTATACAACTTCAATTTAGGTCCACAACAGATTTTAGGTTCAACCACCATTTAAACCCTTTCTCAAAACATTGTTCATAAAAAGCCTGTGCATATATAGAAACTTTATCTTGAACAATTAAGGCATATACTCAATTTTTAAAAACAAACATGGAAATAAATTAAACGTGTATATCTTCATGACCTCAAGTTCATCAAAAAATTCATCATATGCTTCAAATCAAGGCTTATAGGCTCAAACTCTTCTCTATAAGATGTTCACTCAGAATTTCCAACTGACTTCAAAACATAGTCAAGGAAACATGAATTTATAACACCTAATTGTATGAATTTAAGGACTTTAAATGAATATAAAAGATCTTATATCATCATTATAGAAACCTAAATCTAATATATCATAATCTCTAATGGAAACTATTGGTCTTACAAACTAATCTATTGACTTCCTTTCTCACAGACTCCACTCAACCAAAGAAGCCATTTTGGATTCAATGCTCCAACCTCTTATAATAACTTCCAAGATTATAAAAATAATGGATAAATTATTTAAGTCCCAAATAACATCATAATACACTTCAATCCATCACTCTTACATGAAAACACATTAGGAATCATCTTCTTACTTTTGCCTATTTTTCTTATTGTCTCCACCATTAGGTCTTGTTAGCAATTGGCCAACTTGAATCACCAAATTTTCACCCATAATATCTGGAACCTATCTAGAAAATTTTATGAACAATAAATAAAATTATCATACTTTTATCTTTTAACACTTAGCAACTTTGACTTGGTCAACTCTACCTACTATAGCAAATTTTTGAAAGACAAACACTTTCTTGTAGGGTCTGCTTACTTACTTGAGAAACCAATCACACATAGAGATTCTTGAGAGATTTGAATTTAATCTCTAATCACTTAACTAGCCATGTCAAATCATTATTAGGTCTATAAAATAAGATCTTTAACATCGGGTTATTGTTAGAGTTTTTTGAGAGTTTAGACCAACTTCTAGTATTAATGATCATTCATAAACCTTAGCTCCTCTTTCCAGAAACCAATTTTTGGAACTTTGATCTATAACCCTTCCTAATATACCATTAATATCCTATATTCTCATGTAGATTTTTCATGTGCTAATGAATACTTGAAAAAACCTTTTTAGGTAGACAACTCTTTATTTTGTACACTTGAGAAACCTTGAAACACTTTTTCAAGATTTTCTTGTAAACTGTGACCTAAAACTTCATTCACATACTTAAAACAACTTCAATCACATATTTTAATGTTTACTTGCTCACTCATATCATGAAAATTGATCCTGATATCTCATCTGGACACCATCTCTCTTTTTTCTTGTTATGCCTTAACCTACAAGTCTCATTAGGTCATGATCTTCTAACCATTGTCCAAGCTCTTATCACCTTATGTACATGTCATGAAATCTCATATCATGCTTAACTATTGTTATCCATTCTTCATATGTCTTGTCAATAAATTACGATGCCTCATTAGGCCAAGCAAAATATAGAACAAGTCTATCTACAAACTTAGACTAAAGTATTTACCACTTAGACTTCATCTTGAAACTCTCTTGAGTGCTTAAAATCTTCTTATATATGCTCAATCAACCATATACAATTAATATTCATCATATATTCAATAAATCATCTTTGTGGCTCACTTAGAGCATCTTCAAAGCTACTTATTCAAATCTTTGAAGCTCGATGAAGGATCTTTTTAGCATCTTCAAAGCTGCATACATAAATATTTAGAGCTGACCTTTTAATTATTTTTAAGGCCCTCAACACCTCATTTATAAAATAAAACAACCTCTCTCATTCTCAAACACTGTCAAGTATTCTTTGGAACACTCACATCTTTATAGCTCATTCAGAGCATCTTTAGAACTACTTACACAAATCTTCAGAGCATACAATGTCTTCTTCAAAAGTCACTCATTTCATCATGCTACCTACACATACCATCTCACAAAGTCTATATAAATCATTATAAGATGCTTTATACTTGACACACTAACCTGTACTTACTCATGTTGATCTCAATGATATTACTAACATAGTACTTTTACATCACTACTTTCATATAGTAACAACACTCACTATGTTGGCATAAGAACTCATCACACACATATATTAAAGCTTAACTAACCATGCATCTTCACAAGAAACTTTTATATCAATGAAAGAACCATGCACCTTTATAAGAACATTTGACATTAATGATATTAAATTGACATCAATGACAACACTTATTCCAACAACTCAATAATCAATGTCAATGCTCAAAATTTTCCTTCTTAATTAATGACAATGTTCAACACTCATGTAAAAGTAGATAGATGTGAGCATGAAAGTAAAAATAAGAGGTAGAGCATGTATAGATGTGTAATAATGAGAAAATGAGTTACCATGAAATATTTGCATTGAAAGATTAGTAATATAATTAGCTTGGTTTGTTTAAATTGGGGTGAAGTAAATGGTGTCACATGAACTTTCACCCAATGAGGAGATGGGATAATATTATCTTCATTCAAGTGAGACAATGGAACCACCTTAGGGTTGTGGGTATCCCTTTTAGGAGGTGGATCTTTATATTAGGGGCTAGCTCCCCTTGATGCATCACTAAAGCTCATATCCTACTACTAACAGTTGGGGGATGAAAAGGGATAGGGATAACATGAAAGTAAACCTAGTATATAGGAGGTGATACACCAAAATATTTGATCTACTCATACCCTTAGCATGCACTTGAAACTAAGGATAAGTTACACATACACTCCATCCAATGTCAATCCTCCCTCTCACATCAATAGTTCAACATGGGGTCTTGGAGATATCATAGGCTAGGAAGAACTAGAAAATAGGAATTCTAAGACACTCTATTGAGTATCATACTCATTTCATCTGCAATCTACTTAGAAACTTCTTTCTGACCTACAAAAGAGAGATTACAAACACATAAGGTACTAAGGAGAGTAACATATGAAGGTAAATGAAACTTACACTTGCACAAGACTAATAATCATCATGTAAACTTAGAGAAATATTTGTATGAGGTAAAAAACTTGTCTTTATTAGCTCAAGGAAAAATTTTGGTAGGGTTTCACCATACCCAGGCAGAGAGATAACATATAATAGCTAAGAAGACTCAATTTATAGAAGTTGTGAGACGAGAGAGAGAAGGGGAGTCCAAAATTCATATAACACTTGTCATAACTAAAAATATTAGTTACTTGTGCATGTGAGAGGGATATGGGGTGAGACATGCAATGTAAAGAGTTACAAATTTCATCCCTAATCATCCAAGACCTGCAAACTGGTCGAGAATCTCCTTTCCTTACACAAAAAACTACCCCTCATGATTAGCTTTTCAAAACTACCTTTTCACTAAAACTAATCAATTTTGATGATGGTTCTGAGTGAGAGGGGTTACTAATAATCCTTCACATGCATTGGAGAGGATCTTGATCATCCCTATCATTTTGGCCATTGCATAATCACCCTTAGTAGTCTCAAAATAGCTCCTTTCTATGCAGATCTCACAATTGGAACCTAAAAAATCTTCAATCCTAAAATATGATCCTTATAAGAATAGTAATTACATGTGTCTAAATTTTCCAGGGCATCAATTTCAAGAAACAACCCTTAAAGGATTTTTAAATGAAGATTCAACATTTTCTCTAAGTCCTCCCTAACTGGCTCACTAGACTGGCTGAAATGAGAGAGCTAGTAGGCACACTTAAGAGCTTATAAACTTGATATAATGACCATTATGACTTATAAAAAGTCCTAATATTCCCTCCAGAATTGATTTTGTCTCTTAGAAGTTCATCATGCCTACACACCACAAAAAATAGTCAATAAAAGCCTATTTTCCCTATTTCATTCAGGGTCATACACCTAAGTCACATGTTAATAATATATAGAGATTCCTTTGTATCATCCAAGTTTTTTCATGTCACCTCAATACATTCTATATTCTCAAATTGCCTCATCTTCCCAATCGGGTCTCTATGGAGGGTTTGCAAGGGTTTTGAGTGGTTTTTAGTCTTAACCTTTGTTCAAAAAAGGTTTGACATTATAATCCTCTCCAAATGTCACTTTTGTCTTCTTAATTACCCCCTCCATCATCTCAAAATATCTTCATGTCCCATTCAAAGGCTCATGAAAGATATGAGCATTCCACTATGACCATTCAAGTCAATTTTGCATAATTAGCAGGGTTCAAGCACATTCTAGGCCAAATGATGGCTTCCTAGTGGATATACTAAAAAAAATGTTGTAACACCTCTTAATATGTACTATAAACATTTTCCAATCACTATAATATCTCCCTTGAAGATATAAATGAAATTAACTTCTGCTTTGGAACCATGTCTAGACCTTGCCAATGGGTCTACTTGTACCCTAGACTCAAAATGGCTCTCAAATGGATTACCCTACCTAAAAATGGATCCAAAAAGTCATTTTTACCTCTATGAAGGTGACCCAAGTCATTGAGATTATTTCCATAGGCCCAAATTTAAAATGACCCTTCATTTGAGATTAGGCATATTCCTTGTCTACCAGGTATGACTGCAAACCTCCTTGTATAGAGCATCCTAATTAGTCTCAGACCTTATATGTTTATTTTTCATGTTTATTTGGGTGTGATAAAACTATAAAAACCTTTTTACATGATCCAAAACATCTCTTACTCACCAAAACACCTTTTTATCATAAAACTAACTATTGCTCACATGAGTAAATTGCCCATGTTCTAAGACAGAAAATGGGTATGTTGCATTGTTTTTTCATCAATTTTGGGTTTTTTAGATGTATATTAAAGTTTAAATGGTTATTTTTACCAAAAAAAATCTTCTTAAAAGGTCAAATTACCCTCTAACCCCTTCAAAACTCAAGGTAGACTCCTAAAAGGCAGAAAATGTAGGGTAGGTAGGGTATAAGATTATTTTATCCTTAAAGAGGTAGTCTCCTTTGATTTTGTCTCCTCCTATTTATATTAATGAGGAATATTTTTACATATATAAACCTTTATTTAATCAATTTCCAATGTTATCTTGCTAGAGCAGTCACATATATCATCATTGTTAAACTGTCCTCATGTTTGACGGGGATAGAATCACTTATTCTTGCCTATAGGTTGTCATGGCTTGGTTTAGGATCTGAGCCATAATATAAACCTCCTCCTAAATGTTTTAAATATAATAAAATTTATCCTCAATCATTTTCCAATGCTAGTCTCAATCTCTTTCACCAATCCATCCCTTATCCCTAGGATTAGGCCTTCTGCTCATGTGGACTGAGACACTTCTAAAAATCTTGCCTGTAGGTGATGGTCTAAGCTTTGGTTTATGAGTATAGACCTTATTTCCATGTTTATTAGGTCATATTAATCCTATTTTAGTTTAATTAACTTTTAAATATTCCAAACCATACCAATTTCATGTTTAGGTCCTCGATTAAGATACCCCTATCTAGACTATGGTAGTCACCATTTGTCATGCCTATAGGTGTATTTAAGACCTTTTAGGTCATGTAGTTAATAAAAAAAATTAACTTTGGGTATATTGTATTAAAATTATCCACTTTAACCTCAAACCTTGACTTTGATTACTATTTTCCCAATTGAGGTAGAAACTTACTAAGCCTGATGTAGGTTAGTGTTCCCAAGCCTGTTGTACAGACAAGGGACTGCTTAAGAGGTCTCAAAACATAAAGATTTACCTTGTCTCTATCCTATTAGCCCATGAATGTAATTTCAAACATTTAGGATTGTTTTAATTTGATATCATAATTCAAGACTTTCCATGTTAAGTGCAAATTCACTTTTGGTTACCTTCCTGTAGGTGATCATAGTTAAAATTTGATGTTTTCTTAGACAACTTCAAGGGTCTTAATGACCATATTTCTCTCATCATTTTGGCTTCAAATTTGGCATAGACATTTTTATGGTCTAGGATACTAAACTAATTAAATTATAGGATTAAAAATACTCTTTGAAACTAATATGCATCATCTCAATAAACCTTAAAGACCTTTATTTTCATTGTTTTGGGATAAAAATCCCAACACTCAGTCATACTTTCTTGAACTCTCACAACACCTTTTGTCCCTTATCTATCAAGAATAAACCTCTAAAAAGTTCACTCCAAATACCTCTAAAATATTTAAACCATTATTAATGTTGTTTCTCAGTCATGATGATGTGGTAGGGGTCTTCAATGGAGGTTTGGTTGTGATATACAGGCAAGAGCATGAAAGAGCAGGAAAAATGCAAGGTTAAGACTCTCCAAACACCTCCAATGCATTTTGTATCCTTAAATTTAATAACCCTCATTAATAAAATTTTAAAACAACTTCAAAGACACCTTCAATGGCACCTATAGGTTGTCATCATCTCTATGAGGGCTGATAGTCAGGATAAGCATGGCTTTGAGAGCATTGTTTGGTCATTTTATGAGTTTAAAACTAGCTCCAACTCTTCCAAAAGTATATTCAAGGATAAAAACCTATGAAATAACATCCCATGCCTCCATCCCATGTGGAAAATCTCCTTTCTTATTGATTGAGATAGCTACATGTATGAAAGGACTAGTTAGAAGCATTTACAAGCCTAGAAGAGGCTTTCTTAGACATTGAGATTTCCAAAATAAGAAGAATCATTAAGATGTCTTTAAAAACATGTATAAATATCTAAAAACCACCAATCCATCAATCCAAATTAAGCAAACTTGAAATAGGTTCAAAAGGAGACCCCCTCATGGTTGAACCTACATAAAAGATGCCTAGAGTGTTAGCCATTCTTCATAAAGGAGAAGCCACCAAATTGAAAGTTATTATTACGAAAATTAAGTAAACTTAGATTAAAATCCAATCCTAGAAGCACACCTCCCAACTCCACCTGTATGATCGATGTCAAGTGCTTGAAGTTGACCCCTTTTTGCTTACTAAGAGAAAATGGGCAGAAATAAGTTGTAGATGAAATTGTTTGCATTAACCTTGGAAAAAAATGTGTAAATTGGTGTGTGGAGGTGAATAGATACTCCACCCAAGTTTTTATCTGAAGATCAGATCATGGAAACCGTACAAGTGCCCAAAAGGGCCTAAAAACAAGGAGAACTCCCATTTTCTGACTATAACTAACTCTTGGTTGATATATAATTGCCCCTAACATGATCTTGACCTCTTCCACATTGAAACTCAACTTGGTGAAAAATTTTCTTACATAAAAGTCTGTACAAGTCAATTAATGGGCTAAAATATGACCAAAAGGCCCCCTTTTGCACATGAGACATAACAAATGACCAATTAATGACTTGTAGACATATTTAAACATGTCAAAGACGATTTTAGGACATATTAGACACAAAATGGACCTTTGAACAAGTTTTACCAATGTTTGACCATGTTTGACTTTGGTTGACTAGGCCATTTCAAGGAGGGTGAGCTTAGACCAAATCTAAGAGGAAGGATAAGTATGATGATAGACCAACATGACACCCTATAGGACACATGGGAACCTTCTTAAAAAGTTAAAAATATTAAGGGTTGACCTCATTTGACTAGAAGTAAAATTTGGTCAACAATTTAGTAACTCTTAGGGGTAACATGCTTGCCTATGTTAAGGACTAGTAGCCTTATCATATCCATTGGGAAAGGGAGTCAGTATACACTTGAAAACATTAGGTTCAGACCTTGAAAAGACCAATAATATAGTAATCATACCCTAAACACATGAAGGGAAAGAACAACACATACAAATACCAAAGTAAACACACTTGTGCTACTAAGTACTTAGGGGAAAAAAAGACAACTAAAATCAAACTAATATTTACATTCATCTTGATCATATCTCCCTTTATAGAGCAAAATGGATGTACCTTAGATCTCCTTCCTCACTAGATGAGTGAGGATGCCAACCATGCTTCTTGTTGGATGGGGTGTTAAATGACTCCTGCTTTCTTTTAACTCCTTGATTTGACATGTCATTGAATGAAGTCATCTCAATAGGTTTCTAAAGTATATGAAGTCCTCTTAGACTTCAATGCATGATTCATACTACTATCCCCTTGTCTCCTCATGACTAATTTGCATATTCATGCATGGGATAGCTTGTTGCAAGTTTATATCTCCTTGAAGGATCTCATCATCCTTTTCCATAGTCACAACCTCTTCAAACACTTCAAGGAGCATTGTGTCACGTTCATTTGGAAGTTTTTCTTGTTCACATTCTTCATTGAAGTTAGTGGAGGCAGTTTCATAAATGTTTATAGAACCAAACTTCTCATCATCTACAAAAGGCTCAAGATCATCATATATTTCTCCATTCTGATCTAGGCTCTCTTCATGGTGTTGCTCCCCAACACATACCTACTCTCAAATATCTTAGACTTGTTTGTTTATGAGCTTATTCTTCTCACCTTCCTCATAATCTTGGAACATTTGCATATAAATCTGCCACATGTCCTCCTTTTGAGACACATCTTCTTACTTGTCATGGCTAGTTTGCTCCAAAGGATTTGTAAGTTCTTTGAGGGCTTCAACTTCATTACATATGCTCTCAAATATCTACCATAGATCATCATCCTTTGACTAGTCTGCATCATGAAAAGGATAAATAAAAGAGACCATTTCCTCTTCTTCTTTAGAGTCCAAGAGAACTTATTTCAAGGCATCTTTTCCAATACAAGGAGGATCTTCTTCCTCATATTCACAACCTGACCTCTCCTCACCAAAATTTAGCCCTTCTTCATCTTTAATCCAATCTGAGATTTCAATCACATCCTCCCTCTTAGTGATTTTAACATTAGTCACTTTTAAAATAGGATGCTTGGCCAAAGGGGATTCCCAAGTAGTAATGCAATTCTTAACATTGGGAGGGTAACCTTGATCAGTTAGAAGGGGTGGAAGGATGGGTTCAATGGCTTCTTGATGAGGGGTGGGAGAGATTTGAATGGTTTCAAATTTCCCTCCCCTAACAACTTCTCCATCTAAGCATGATTTGTTCCCTTTTGCACAAGCTGTCAAAACCTCTTTCCATCTTGGCAAGGTAGGTTCATGTATGTTTTCATGGGGTTGAGGTGATAATGAAGGGGTGAATGATATGTTTAGGAAACTTGGAGTTTACTTGGGATTGGCACCTTGATTTCAAGTTAGAGAAGTAGGCTTAGAGAGTTCACCTTCAGCTATCATAATATATTTTCTTGACATTTGATTAGCCAATTCAATCTCTCTTCCAAGGTGAGCTTCAAAACCTAATCTTTCTTCTTCACAGTATCCTCTAAGTAGGTTAACTTGGTCCACCATTATGTCTTCATTATTTGGCTACTCTCTTAGATGGAATTCTAAGAAGAGAAACTTTGGGGAGTGGATGAAATATTTGGGGTATTTTGGGGCTGCCAAGATTGAGTTTGTTCATGAGTCCTCAACCTTTCTTCTAGATAGAAGATCAAACCACAAATATCAAGCATCTCATTAGAAAGATATGGCCAACTAGCTTTCTCTATAGGTATCCACTCCCTTTTTATTTGTTCCAAATCATTCCTTACACTCCTAATACAAACACTAGGGATGACTTGGCCACAACCATATCTAGTGTTAAGCTCTAACATGTAGTCTTGATAGCCGAGAAGAACTTTTTTGAAACTAGTAATAGTATGATTTAGAGATGGACCAAGTGGACTATGTGGATTACAAGATGGGTAAGACTAATTATAGGTAACATAGGGGTCATGACAAGGTTAAAGAAGGAGTTGTTCACAAATAGGAGGGATAGTTAAAGCAGGGTAAGTTTCACCCACTTATGTTAAGACAAATTCAACATCAAGGTAATCCATGACTTGTAAGAAGTTTGTAGAGAAATAAAACACTTCAATAAGAATACATGAGCTACTTTACTATTAGATTCATACATGGAGTCACCATTGGTGTTTAGCAAACTTGCCTTTAAAATTTGGTATCTTGAGAAGAACACTAAAACGTCTCAAGGAATGGAACTCTTGTCCCACTAGGCATGCCAAAAACTGTTGTCACTTGAACTTGCACCCAATGAGGAGATGGGACAAGCTTCTCCTCATTCAGGTGAGACAATAAAACCACTTCAAGGCTGTGGGTATTCCTTTTAGGATGTGGATCTCTAGATTAGGGGCTAGCTCCCTTGATACATCACTAAAGCTCATATCCTACTACTAACACTTGGGGGATGAAAAAGGATAGGGATAACATGAAAGTAAACCTAGTATATAGGAGGTCATACACCAAAAAAAATTCTATACTCATACCCTTAGCATGCACTTGGAACTAAGGACAAGTTGTACATACACTCCATCCAATTTCAATTTTCCCTCTCACATCAATGCTTCAACATGGGGTCTTAGAGATAGCATAGGATAGGAAGAACTAGACAATAGGCATTCTAAGACACTCTATTGACTATCCTACTCACTGCACCTAAAATCTACTTTGATGCTTCTTTTTGACCTACAAAAGAGAGATTACAAACACACAAGGTACTAAGGAGAGTAACCTGTGAAGGTAAATTAAACTTACACTTACACAAGACTAAAAATCATCGTGTACACTTAGTGAAATCTTTGGATGAGGTAAAACACTTGTCTTTATTAGCTCAAGGCAAAATTTTGGTAAGGCTTCACCATACCCAGGCAGAGAGATTACATATAATAGCCAAGAAGGCTCAATTTATAGAAGATGTGAGTGTTACGCCCTTAACCGTTGGTGTGTCTAGGGATATGTGTGGTTGACTTGTGGCATACATACCTTTTTTATATGCTTGTTACTTTTCTCTATGTTCTTAGATAGGTCAGCCTATGGAATAACCATGGCTAAGTAGACTATATATAAGAGGTAGTGGTTAGTCTTTAATCATCATATATGAATTATTCTGCTCTTATTGCATTATTGTGAAGGTTACCCCCTTGAAGTGGCTTTGTTATACTATCTAATATTTTGTTTTTTTATCGATTATTAGTGTGTGATCTCTCATATCTATTTATTCTATGTGAATTTCTATGAACATCTAATTAATTTCATTACAAGTGGTATTAAAGATTCAATTTGGGCAAGTTTCTTATGGCATTTTTTTGGATCTAGCGAGGCGTGGCTTCTGGGAGAAGAAGGATAGAAAAAACATAACTTGTAATCTGAGAAGAATTTATTTTTTCTATCAACACAGTATTCCTCAAAACACTTTTTTTTTTTAATATTTAGTTAAAACAAGTTTGGAAATTTTTTTTCCTCTTACACAATTACAGTCATTGGATTCATCTCAATGAAACAATCACAATAGTATATTTTATTGGTACACTTTTTTGTGCCAAAATTTTTACCCTAGTGTGTAAAGGAGTCATTGGATTCATCTTGGCAAGGTGATCACAATGGTATCATCTCTTGGTACACTTTTCTGGGGGTAAAAATCCTCCTAAGGTTTGTTTATGGTAGGTCCTTCAACTCAGGGAAGAAAAGGGGCACCAAAAACTCCTAAGACTCTTTTTGCCAAAGACATGGAATCTGGAACTTCAGATCTAGAAATTTCTTAGCTTTAGGCTGACATAAAGAACTTGGTAAGGCATGATGACTTTTTTGTAGTTAAACCTAATGTTTTCGGGATGTATAGAGATATTAATGGGCTTCACACTGAATTACATCATATCACTATGTAATTGGTTTCCCTTACATCTTAGTTTCAGCCTAACAACCCTCCACTTCAGCATTCAAATCCTCCTCTCAATACAAACAAATCTCATATTGGTGTGAAATTGATGTTTCTAAAAGTATACATGTGTAAGATAGATGGTAAGGAACCTCTCACTTGGATTATCCAAATTGAAAATTTATTTGAGATACATCAAAATCCTAGTTCTTAGAAGGTGATAGTTGCATCTCTATATCTCGAACCTGACCAGATCATTTGGTATCACTGGTTGTGTGCTTAAAAGAAAAAGAATGGTTCTCCTATTACATGGTTTATTTTCATAAATGAGTTATTGACTCATTATAGAAATAATGTATCTAAAAACTATTTCATTCAATTATCCAAACTATGATAAATATGATCTATGAAGGATTATATTCATCAGTTTTAGAATCTCTCTTTAAGGGTGGAAGACATCACTGAGGTAAATTTGACTGATCTTTTTTTGGGTGGCCTCAAAGATAAAATATAATTTGAGGTTTGAATGTTTCACCCAGCATCTGTATCAGAAGTCATCCCTAAGGCATGTATGGCAGAAGAAAAAGAGATGGTCAAAAGGAAAACTTTCACTATTGGTCGTGATCGCACCTTTTTAACACCATCATTTCAACAACCCACCAAATTGACATAATTCAAACTAAGGAGAAGCAAGCCAAAGGGTTGTGTTATGGTTGCAATAGCAAATGGAGCAAAGACCATCATTATGTTGAAAGGAATTTTTTTTACATTGAGGGTGCCAATGAGGATGAATATGATAAAGAGGTAAATGTTGAGGATGAAGAAGTTATTAAGGAGGAATCTGAAGACTCTTAGCCTACTATTTCTTGTCATGCACTTTCAGGTATTAGTACTTCCCAAAATCATAAGGTGATGGGTTTCCTTAAGAAACAAAAAGTCACTATCTTGATTGATTCTAGGAGCACACACAACTTCATCAATAGTAAGTTGGTTGCTCGTTTGAACTATTTTATTTATCTAGCTCCAAATTTCAAGTTATGATTATAGATGGTGGTACTATCACATATTCAAGAAAATATCATAGTATTAAGCTATCCATGGGAGACTACTTGTTGGATTCTCTTATGTTCGCTATTCACATGGGTGGAGTTGACATTGTTTTGGGAGTATAGTGGCTCACCACTTTGGGCACTATTGAGATGAATTTCCAAGAATTATTCATGCACTTTCATTATTAAAAAAGCACATTTGAGCAAAGGGTATTAAACGTTGAATCTCCACAACTTGTTAGCTCCCATCAAATGATAAAGATTCTCTGTAAGGGTGCTAAAGGATTCTTAGCTTGCTTGTTTTCCATGGAAGTACAGTCAACTCAACCATCTCCATCGACTGATCTACAACAAGTGATTGATGGTCATTCAGTTAGTTTTGGTGATATGCCAAAAATACTTCCACCTAGCCACATGCATGATCATGCTATCAAATTTATTCCAGGTAGTACACCACCCAATATTAGGCCATACAGGTATCCCTATTCCTAAAAAAGTGAAATTGAAAAGATGGTACAAGAGATGTTGGTTGCAGGAATCATTCACCATAGATAAAGTGAGTATTCTTCTCTAGTTGTCATGGTGAGAAAGAAAGATAATCCCTAGAGGATGTGTCCTGACTACAAGGAACTCAAAGAGTACACTATCAAAGATAAGTGTCATATTCCTATCATTGATGATTTTCTAGATGAATTGAATGGTTATTTTTATTTTACCAAGTTAGATATATGTTCTAGATATCATCAAATATGGATCCATGATGAAGACATACCCAAAATAGCTTTCAGGACTCATGAGGGCCATTATGAGTTTTTAGTTATGCCTTTTGGTCTAACAAATGCACCATCTACTTTTTAGAGTTTAATGAATATTATTTTTAGGCCATTTTTGAGGAAATTTTTTCTAGTATTTTTTGATGATATCCTCATTTATAGTAAAAATTGGGAAGACCATTTCCAACATGTGCAACAAGTACTCTCAATTTTGGAACAACATCAATTGTATGCCAAACCTTAGAAATGTAATTTTAGGGCTTGTGAGGTTGAATATTTAGGTCATCTAGTTTCTCATAAAGGAGTGAAAGTGGATCCTAAAAAATTCAAAGCAATGCTGGACTGGCTAATTCCTAAGACACTCAAGTAACTATAGGGATTTTTGGGGCTAACTGGTTACTATTGCAAGTTTGTCAAAAATTATGGTAGCATTGC
This sequence comes from Torreya grandis, assembly GCA_037957365.1. Classification (NCBI taxonomy): domain Eukaryota; kingdom Viridiplantae; phylum Streptophyta; class Pinopsida; order Cupressales; family Taxaceae; genus Torreya; species Torreya grandis. The sequence goes on along the minus strand of JARHVA010002595.1, from coordinate 1,097,297 downwards.
AGCCCCACTCACCTCTTTGTTGAAGAAAGACTCATTTTAGTGGACTGATACAACTACCAGGGCATTTGAAAAATTGAAATTGGCTATATGCACCACTCCAATATTGGCCACTCCTAATTTTTCCAAGACTTTTGTGGTTAAATGTGATGCATCTGTGTATGGTATCGGTGGTGTACTCATGCAAGAAGGTAGACCACTTGCATTTAAAAATCATCAACTAAAAGGTAAAAATCAGAACAAACCCATCTATGAGGAAGAAATGATGGCCATTTTGTATGCAGTCAAACAATGGAGACCTTATTTGATGGGTCATCACTTTTAGGTAAACATTGATCATGATAGTCTCAAATATTTTTTAGAATAATAGTTTTCATCTGAAGAACAACAAAAATGGGTAACTAAGATGTTAGGCTATGATTTTGAAATAGTCTATAAAAAAGGTAAAGATAATGTGGTGCAGATGCACTATCCAGAAAGGATGAATCAGTTGAGGTATTGTTATGTGACATAACCATTTTGTAAGTAAATTATCTAGAAGAAGCATGATCAGAATGGGAAAATGATCGTGCTACCCATGATTTGATTCAAAATATTTAGTAGGGTTTAGGTGGATTTGAAAAATTCACATGGAAGGGTAATGCATTATGGTATAAAGATAAATTATACCTATGTAAAAATTCTATTCTTAAACAAAAAAAATCCTTCAAGAACTTTATGCAACTCCACTTGGGGATTATTCAAGATTTTTGAAAACCTATCACACAATCAAGCAAGATTTTTTTTGGGAAGAATTCAAGGGGGATGTCTAAAAATAGGTGGCTAAATATATGATCTATCAACAAAATAAAGTCAAAACCATTAAAACTCTAGGTCTTTTACATCCTTTATCCATCCCTAGCTAGTGTTGGGAAGAGGTATCTATGGATTTCATTATAAGGTTACCGAGATCTGATGGTCAAAATTTTATCATGGTTGTTGTGGATTGTCTCAGTAAGTATGCTAATTTTTGTTCTTTATCATAGCCATTTATTGCTAGTACAGTAGCTTCTACTTTTCTCAATACAGTTTAGAAATTGCATGGGACCCTTAAGATCATTGTTAGTGATAGAGATCCCATTTTTACTAGTAATATTTGGACTGAGTTATTTTCATGTTTGGGAACCCCATTGGCTCATATTTCATCCTATCATCCTCAAATTGATGGACAAATTTAGGTAGTTAATGATTGTCTAGAAGGATATCTCCGTTGTTTTATTTTTTATTAACAGGATAAATAGGTTGATTGGTTGCCACTTGTTGAATGGTGGTATAATACTTTTATTCATAGTTCTTCCAAAATGTCTCCCTTTGTGGCACTGTATGGATACCATCCTCCATCCATCACTTTAACCTTGAATTTTTATCCTAAATTTTATGTAATCGAAGAATATATTCACCATCAATAAGATGTCCTTACAAGCTTGCATGAAAATTTAGCTATGGCTCAAAATTACATGAAGTAATAGGTAGATCAACACAAAAGTGAGAGGCATTTTGAAATTGGTGAGTGGGTCTTTATTCACTTGCAACCATATAAGTAGATGTCATTAAAGCAATAAAAAAAGGATAACAAGATGTCTCCTAAGTATTATGAACCTTATCAAATCTTGCAAAAAATTGGTAATGTGGCCTAAAAGTTAGATTTTTTTTTATCCACTCATATACATCTAGTATTTCATGTATCATGCCTAAATAAATTCATTAGACATAGAGTTTCCATTCAAATAGAGTTACTAGAATTGGATGATGAAGGTAGAGTTATTCTTGATCTTGAGTCAATCATTCACATGCACACTAAGTAGCTATGGTCTAGAGTGATTACAGAGTACCTGATCAAATGGAAGAATCTACCATGTGAAGATGCCATTTGGGAGGATGAAGCATTTTTGAATCAACATCCAGAGTTGCCTCAATGTTAAGGACAATATTGTTTTGAAGGGGAGGGGCATATTACACACTTAATCATTGGTCTGTATAGGGATATGTGTGGCTGAATTATGGATTACATACCTCTTTTATATGCTTTTTACATTTCTTTATGTTCTTAGATAGGTTGGCTTATAGAATAACCATGGATAGTAGACTATATATAAGAGATAGTGGTTAATCTTTAATCATCATATATTAATTATTCTTCTCTTATTGCATTATTATGGAGGTTTCCCCTTTGAAGTGGCTTTGTTATACTATCAAGTATTCTACTTTGCTATCGATTATTTTTTTGTGATCTCTCATATCTATTTATTCTATGTGAATTTGTGCAAACATCTAAGTAATTTCATTACAATGAGAAGAGAGAGAGAAGGGGAGTCCAAGAGTCATAAAACACTTGTCACAACTAAAAATATTAGTTATTTATGCATGTGAGATAGATATTGGGTAATCCATATAATGTAAGGAGTTAAAATGTCATCTCTAATCATCCAAGACCTATAAAGTGGTCAAGAAACTCCTTCCCTTACATATAAAATTACCCCTCATGATTAGCCTTCCAAAATTGCCTTATCACTACAATTGATCAGGTCTGATGATGGTTCTAAGTGGGAGGGGTTATTAAGAATCCTTCACATGTATTGGAGAGGTTCCTAATTATCCCTATCATTTTGGCCATGCATAATCACCCTTGGTAGTCTCAAAATAGCTCCTTTCCATACACTTCTCACACTTGGCACCTAAAAACTCTTCAATCCTATAATCTGATCTATAAAAAGTTTCTATGGCATTATTTTCAAGAAACAAGCCTTAAAAGGGTTTTCAAATGAAGATTCACCATTTTCTCTAAGTCTTCCCTAGCTAGCTCACTAGATTGGCTGAAATGAGAGAGTTGGCAGGAATACTTGGGAGTTTATAAACTTGATCCAATGACCATTAATACTTATAAAAATTCCTAATATTCCCTCCAAAGTGATTTGGTCTCTTGGAAGTTCATCATGCCTACATAACACAAATAATGGTCAAAATAAGCCCTATTTTTCCCTATTTCATACAAGTCTATACAACTAAGTCACATTTGAATAATATTTTGATAGTCCTTTTCATCATGCAAGTTTTTTCATGGCACCTTCATACCTTTTGGATGCTCAAATTGCCTCATCTTCCCAATCGGGTCTCTATGGAGGGTTTGCAAGGGTTTTGAGTGGTTTCTAGTATTAACCTTTATTCATAAAGGTTTTACATTTAAATCCTATCCAAATTTCACTTGTGTCTTCTTAATTACACCCTCCATAATTCCCAAATATATCCATGTCCCATGCAGAGTCTCATTAAAGATATGAGCATCCTAAGATGACCATTCGAGTCAATTTTACACAATTAGTAGGGTTTGAGCACATTCTAGGCCAAATGATGGGTTCTTAATGGATATATTACAAAAAAAATGATTTAACACCTCTTAATATGTCCTATAAACATTATCCCATCACTATAATATCTCCCTTGAGGATAAAAATGAAATTGACTCCTACTTTGGAACCATGTCTAGACCTTGCCAATGGGTCTGCTTGTACCCTAGACTCAAAATGGCTCTCAAATGGATTACCCTACCTAAAAATGGATCCAAAAATTAATTTTAACCTCCATTAAGGTGACCCAATTAATTTATATTCTTTCTAAAGGCCTAAATTTAAAATGACCCTTCATTTGAGATTAGGCATATTCCTTGCCTACTAGGTATGACTGCAAACCTCCTTGTGTAGGGCATCCTGCTTAGTCTCAAACATTATAGGTTGTCTTTTCATGTTTATCTATGTGTTATAAAGATATAAAAACCTTGTAACAAGATAAAAAACATCTCCTACTCACCAAAATGCCCTTTTCTCAAAAAAATTCTTGTTGCTCACATGAGAAAATTGCTCCTATTTTAAGATGAAATAGGGGTATGTTGACTTGTTTTCTAATTAGGTTTGGATTTTTTAGAGATATATTAAATTTTAATTGGTACCTTATACCAAAAATCATCTCTTGACAAGGTAAAATTAACCTATAACCCCTTCAAAACTCAAGGTAGACTCCTAAAAGGCAGAAAATGCAAGATAGGCAGGGTATAAGCTTGTTTTGTCCTTGAAAAGGTAGTCTCCTTTGCTTTTGTCTCTTCCTACTGATTTTAGATATTAATTTTGTTCCATATATAAACCTTGATTCAATAAATTTCTAATGTGATCTTGTTATATCATTCACATATCTCATCTTTGCTAAACTATCCTCATGTTTGACTAGGATAGATTCACTTATTCTTGCTTCTAGGTTGTCATGGCTTGGTTTAGGCTTTGATCCACAATATAAACCTCCTCATAAATGTTTAAAATATCATAAAAGTTATCCTCCATCATTTTCCAATGCTATTCTCAATATATTACACTAATCCATCCCTTATCCCCAAGATTAGGCCTTCTATTCACGTGGACTAAGACACTTCTAAAAATCTTACCTGTAGGTGATGGTCTAAGCTTTGGTTTATGAGTATAAACCTTTCCATGTTTCTTAGGTCATAGGACTCCCATTTTCTTTGAATTCACTTGGAATATTCCAAACCATACCAATTCCATGTTTAGTTCCTCCATTAAGATATTGATTGTGGCAGTCACCATTTGTCATGCCTATAGGTGTATTTGAGACCTTTTAGGTCATGTAGTTGATAGGAAACCTTTTCACTTTGGGTATAGTGTCTTACAAGTACCAAATTTCACCTCAAACCTTGAATTTTATTACTATTTTCCCAATTGAGGTTTAAACTTATTAAGCATGTTGTAGGTTAGTGTTCCCAGGCCTATTGTATAGGCAGGGGATTGCTTAGGAGGTCTCAAAACACCAAGATCTACCTTGTCTCTATCCTCTTGGCCATGAATGTCACTTAAATTATTGACCAAATTTGACCCCAAGTAAAATTTAGATCAATCCCTACTATTTTTAACTTTTGAGGAAGGTTTCACATGTCCTATGGGGTCTCTTATTGTCCTATATGTCTCATTTACCCTTCCCCTAGTCCCTATTGAAGTCCATCCTCCTTGTACCGACCTAATAAACAAAAGTCAACATTGGTAAACCATGATAAAACTTATTAAAAGGCTCAATTTATTATTTAATTGTCCTAAAAATCTCTTTGATAGGTTTCAATGTGTTTACAAGAAATAAAGTGGCCACTTGTTATGTCTCATGTGTTAAAAGGGTCATTTGGCCACCTTTTTAGCTTAATTAAATGAATTTTAAGGACTTTTAAATTATAATATTTGTCACCAAGGTGGATGAGAATGTGAATAAGGTAAAATCATGTTATATCATGTCAGTTGGTAGTTTCAAGTCAAATATATGCAAGAAATGACTACTTCCCTTGAAAATAGGCCCATTTGTAGCACCTGTAGAGACTTCTCAAGTGCACTTAAAGCTAAAAATTTGGTGGTGTGACTCTTCACCTCCCCATAGGTTATTTCTATATTTTTATTTAAAATATTTCATAAAATGTTTCATTTATAACTTCTTTTCCTTCATTTTCACTTGGCAACCTAAAGAGGAGCAGTTTCAAACACTTGTTGTGGACCGTATAGGTGAAGTTGGGAAGAATGGCCTTGGGGGTGGATAGTAATCTGAGTGAAATTAATTTCCATCATAGTATTTTTAAATTTTATACCTCCTCCTTTATGAACATTTAGTTAGACTTTAGGCAGCTTTTTGTGCACTTCAATCCATGAGGGGGTCATTATTTACATTTGTTCCAGATTCTCTTACTTTAGTTTGATGGATGTGTTTGTTTTAGGTGTTACTCAATCTTATAAAATGCCTCTTCATAGGTTTTTCATGATATTTTTGAATTTGGAAGTCATCACATGCCTAGGAAAGCCTTTTCTAGGCTTGTTCTTGCTTTAGACTATGTTTGCTACCTTTGCTCAGAAGTATGCACCTATAGGTGCCCTGAATGAAGGGTTTACATGTTAGTGTGAAGGAATTGAATTTGTCTCAGGTTTTTTGAAGTGTGAAAATGCATTTGATGATCAAGGAAGAGACCACGATGCCTAAATCTTGCACCTAGACTACGTTTTCCCTTCATTGTCTACATATTCAAAGGGAAGTGGTTAGTCAAGGGTCTCCATGATAGCATCATGTTCAGATAATAACCTTGATAATTTTTTCAAGATTGATAAATATTCAGAGTACACTTTAAGGTTTTGAGTTGATTCATACTTGGTGGAGATGATCATGACAATGCCCTTTACCACCCCTATATCAACTACCTGCTACAACTGAACACCACCTACAAGTAGCCTGAACAGAGAGGATGAGGGTTACTTGTGAATTTCAGACACTTAAGAAACTTTTATTTTTCCTTAACATGATGAAATGGAATGACAAATCCTTGTGAAGGAATATAATTGACAAGATAGAAGTTAGAATTCATATGGAAAGATAAGGACTGAGTTGGGGAACTTTTCCCTAGACTAAGAAAATAGAGGCCTAAAAGGTTTTTGGGTCACCTTAACAAAAGTTTTCCTCAGGTTTTATCATGCATATTATTTTTTAATCTTGTCATCCCTAGTATGGACAAGGAATGTGAAAATATTGGAAGGATAATGAGAAATTTAAGGTGGTCATTTGGAGACCCAAAGGTTCCCTCAAAACTACTGGTTTTTGAAAGCCTTCACCTAAAGGATTTTTAAAAAAAGTTCACCTTGCACTTCATATTGAATATCCTAAACTATCCCAAATAAGGGAGAACAATCCCAAAGGTTTAAAAATACACCTCTGAACCAATATATCAAAAAGAAAATGAAATTTGATGTTTTGACCCCTAAACATTATTCTTTGTCCTTACATAGACCTAGGAAGTGAAACACAGTCAGATAGGGTGTCAAGTAATGAGTTAGAAAGTTAAGGTTTGACATTATATTGAATTTTCAAGGTGAATAGGAGATTCAAGGTGATTAAGTGATCCCATAACTTTCAAGGAGAATCAAAACATCATCAAGTTAGTTCTAAATATCACCAAACCACCTAAAGGCAAGGGTGTAGGCAAAATACTTAACCTAGACAGGGTTTTGGAAATTGAGGCAAGAAAGTATTTTTAAGGCTCATATATAAGAAGCATAATAATAATAGGTATGTTATACACTTATGAATATACAAATATCCCTTCTCATATCTAAAAAGAGGTTCCTTGCTAAGTCATGCCTCCACCTACATGCAATATCTTTGTCAATTCAAGCATTAATCAATTGAGAGCTTTGAAGGTTTTAGTATGATCTAAGAATAAAAGTATGGGATCAAATTTACATAATAATAGATTAAAATAATCTATATAAAACTCTTGAAAACCTTTATGGGATCCCTAAAGGGATGCATCTATAGAAAACACCCTTGTTCGTTGTTACCTACAGGCAGGGTCTTAGTTTGAGAAGGGCAAGGTATAAGTTTGACTTCCTAGGAAGGAAGGGAGGATTAAAAATAATGTAACATGAATCCTTAGCATAAAATTAATGAAATTTCATGCCCTAAACATCCTCAAGACACCCAAGGCCCTTTCTCTCTTGATAAAATGGACTCAGTTCGTGTAGGCAGGTTAGGGAAACCCTTGGTTTAAGGTGGAGTATGGAGATTTCACTAAGAAAGGTTTTGGGTAGATACATAAGTTAAATAAGAATTAAATGAGGGTGTGTAACATTTATAAGCAACTTTGAATCATGAAGGTGGTTTGCAAGGATCATCTAGGGGGAGGTTTGAGCAAGAATGCAAGAAAATAAGGCTTTTGACCCCTTTTTTGGGAAACTTGAGATGGTTAGACCCCCTAACCATGACCAAACAAAATAATTTGGTAAATTTGTTCATTATTACCTCACCTCCAAAATATCCAATTTTAACAAACAAATAGGACTAATACTCTCTATTTTGTCTTAGAGGTAAGGTGCTTCCTTCATGCACAAGAATGGCAGTTTTGGGGAAATGTGAGGAATGGTGAACCAAAGATCAATTTTATCATTAAATAAGATTTAAATAACTTTAATACACCTATATAAATGTGAGAAACAAGTCTATAAGGTTAGGATTCAATAAAAATGGTCTAGACCAAAAGGTCTGTAGGCAGACTTAGTGATGAAAAACATGCAAATCTAATGCCAAATGCAAGGTCACTTCAACTTATAGCCTTTTCTAAGCCTTGTAGTGTTTTGTATCACCTATATGTAAGTTTAAATGATGTTTTCAATCTATTTTAATGCATGGTAGATGTACATAATGGTCATTTGGTTCAAAGGTGCAGGCATGCCCTTGTAGGCAAGGCTTAAACATGTTTCCAAAATAGAGGTTAGATTCATTCTAATCCCTTGGTGAGTTTTTATAAGGATTTAAGAAGGTTTATGGGGAATTTTTATAGGTTTTATATCCATAATTTTCAAATAAAATCTCCAAGAAACCATCCTTTAGCTTAAGAAGCTCCTAGACCTCACAAAATGCTTGAAAATGGCTTGAATGGTCATCTTGGGATGCTCACATCTTTCATGAATTTTTGCATGGGATCTTGATCCATTAAAGGAAGTTTAATGGGATCTTTGAGATTCCACAAGTTGAATTTTATCATATTTCCAACTTTCCATGGCTATGAGTAAACGTTAAGAGGGCTAGTCACTTCAAAACCCTTGCCAACCCTATTTTAGGACCCGATGGAGGAAATGAGGCCAAAAGTGCATCTAAATGGATGAATTTGACCATGATTTCTGAATATAAGTTTTTTTCAACTCCATCAGGGTAAAATACATGGGATTAGATTGTATAGAATCTATATAAGTGGATCATAAAGTAGGTTTTATTGGCATTTTATTATGTTTTATAGCTCCAAAAGATGATCAATGGATGCCATTCACTTTGGGAGGTAGTTTAGAACTTAAAAAAACTCCTCACATAATTTTTATACCTTTTAAATACTCATAAGTGCGTCTTCTAGGTCTCTAACTTCAGCCTATCTAAACTGGGATCTAGAGTGACATAGTGAAAAGTATGGTAACTCAAGTTTGGTGGATTTTTATGATATTTATGATGAATCTAAGCATATAAGGTGTCCTAAAATGTGAAAAAAGACCCCTGGTGTGGATAATTTAGGCAAGATACAAATATTCTAGTGCCAAGTCTCAAAGCAAACCTATTGGAGAGTGATCATGGTTGCAAGATGAGGATGAGCTTGTGTAAGAAAATGTCATGATCAAGAAAAATCCCAATGCAAGTACAATCATCTTTTTAAATCCATCTCATCATCACACATGAGACATTTTTTGATCACTTACTTTAGAATGCTCAATAAAAGCTTATTATGAAGGCAGTTCACAAGAGAGAATGATGGAGAAGATTTGTTACGCCACACTTGGAGAAGAGGCTAATTTGGGATGTGATCAAGTATAATTCAGTTTCATGACTCTTTTTACACTTCATCCACATGCCTTGTAACTTATTTCCACCTTTGACACTTGTCCTTGTTCCTCTTTAACTTCTCTCTTCTCTCTCTTCTTCCAAATTATATAAATGTAAGTAATTTTAGCTATTGAAAGGAGACCATAGCTAGTATGGTGAAGCTCTACTAGTATGACATTACATTTTGTCTTTGAACATTGAATACAAGTCTACTTTTTTTTTTGAACATCTTTGTCTAATTATGTGAGTGATGAATAGTGGATCTAAGTGATAGTATCATCCTTACTCCCTTTATCCTTCATGTTTAAGCAAGAGTTCTGATTTTAGCAGGTCATGTGAAGTGTATTGATTGTACTAGGATCTTATTCAAGAAAAAAATTATCTATATGGTGTGAAATATACCCCTAGAACAATTATATTTTTGATTATTCCATGCATGTTACCTTCACATTGAATCAATTATGTTAGAATCTTTCAATGCCTAGAATTGGTCTTGGAAAGCTTTGTTGCTTAATAGGAATGTGATAGTCAGTGGGATATGTTTTGGTGTATCACCTCTTTAGTGTAGTTTCCATTTCATGCAAACTTCTAACCCTTTTCCCATGAACAAAATTTAGATTAGGTGAAATTCACTTCAATAATAATCTAGGGAGCTAGCCCTCATAATCTAGAGATTCATCTCTCCTATAAGTTCACCCACAACTTGAGAGATGATTCAATGTTGCATCAAATTATAGGAGCTTCATAGAGTGTCCTAGAGTGCATAATTTGATAACAACATGAACCATTTAAGATTATTTTAACTTGATAGCATAATTGAGGACTTTCCATGTGAAGTGCCAAGTCACTTTTGGTTACCTTCTGTAGGTGATCACTGTTAAAATTCAATGTTTTCATAGACAACTTCAAGAGTCTCAATGACCATCTTCCTCTCAGCATTTTAGATTCAAATTTAGCATAGGCATTTTTTGTGGTAGAGGCTACTAAACCAAGAAAATTAGAGCATTGAAAAGACTCTATGAAACTAATATTCATCATCTCAAGAAACCTTAAAGACCTTTATTTTCATTGTTTTGGGACAAATTCCCAAAACTCAGTCATATTTTCTTGAACTCTCAAAACACCTTTTGACCCTTCTCTATCAAGCTCAAACCTCTAAAAAGTACACTCCAAATACCTCTAAAAGATTGAAACCATTATGAATGTTGTTTCTCAATCATTATGACATCATCATGGGTCTTTAATGGAGGTTTGATTGTGATATACAAGCAAGAGCAGAAAAAATGCAAGGTTAAGACTCTCCAAAACACCTCTAATGCATTTGGTATCCTTAAATTAAATAAAACTCATTAATAACACTTGAAAACAACTTCAAAGACACCTTAAATGGCACCTATAGTTTGTCATCATCTCTGTGAGGGCTGACAGTCATGATAAGCATGGCTTTAAGAGCATTATTTGGTCATTTTATGAGTTGAAAACTAGTTCCAACACTTCCAAAAGTATATTCAAGGATCCAAACCTATGAAATAACATCCCATGCCTCCATCCCATGTGGAAAATATCCTTCCTTACTGATTGAGATAGCTAAAGGTATGAAAGGACCAGTTAGAAGCATTTACAAGCCTAGAAGAGGCTGTCTTAGACATTGAGATTTCCAAAATAAGAAGAGCATTAATATTTATTGAAAAACAAGTATAAATACCTACAAACCACTAATCCATCAAACCAAAGCAAGCAAACTTGAAATAGGTTCAAAAGGAGACCCCCTCATGTTTGAACCTGCATAAAAAGATGCCTAGAGTGTTAGCCATTGTTCATGCAGGAGAATCCACAAAATTTAAAGTTATTGTTATTAAAATTAAGTACAATTATATTAAAATCCAACCCTAGAAGAACACTTCCCAACTCCACCTGTATGATCCATGCCAAGTGCTTGAAGTTGACCCCTTTTTGCTTACCAAGAGAAAATGGGGGGAAATAAGTTGTAGATGAAATTTTTTTGCATTAAAATTGAAAAAAAATGTGTAAATTAGTGTGTGGATGTGAAGAGATACTCCACCCAAGTTTTTAGCTGAAGATCAGATCACAAAAACTGTATAAGTGCCAGAAAGGGCCTAAAACCAAGGAGAAACTCCCATTTTCTAACTATATCTTACTCTTAGCTGACATATAACTACCCCTGACATGATCCTAACCTCTTCCACATTTAAACTCACCTTTGGGACAAATTTTATTGCATAAAAGTCTATACAAGTCAATTAATGGGCCAAAATGTGACCAAAAGGCCCCCTTTTACACATGAGACATAACAAATGACTAATTAATGAATTTTAGACATATTTAAACATGTTTAAGACCATTTTAGGAAATATTGGACACAAAATGGACCTTTTACTAAGTTTTGCAAAGGTTTGCCCATGTTTTACTTTGGTTGACTAGGCCATTTCAAGGAGGGTCATCTTAGACCAAACCTAGAGGAAGGATAAGTAGGATGATAAAACAACATGACACCCTATAGGACACATGGGAACCTTCTTAAAAATTTAAAAATAGTAAGGGTTGACCTCATTTTATTATAATTCAAATTTTCTCAACAATAAACAAAGAATCAAGTGCTCCAAAATGAAAGATAGAGCCAAGGGATAAAATAAAAATTGAATTGGGTATAAAAGAATAAGCAACAAAAGTAAATAGCAAATAAATTATGTACAAGTAGGTACTTTACAAGGAAGATAATTAAATTAATTGGCCTAACTAATATTTTAGGAGGGAATGGTAGAATGTATCTAAATAATTATCTCATCAATAGAATGCTCATATGTATATATAACTCCTTAATAAAAAAGAGCAAACTCTTATGCAAGAGAAGAAGTGCTAAGTGTATAAGCTTCTACATTTGAATAAGAACCATGTATTGTGAGTTAATCCTCTGAATCACTACTCATTTATATATCTAAACCTATATCCTCATGCATGGGACGAGATGATATAACATGTACCTATGTAGGATCCCTCTAAATAACTTGCAATGTATTACTAGAGAAAGACCTTGTGTTCTATGCCATTTTCTGCTTAGAAATAGATACCTTGATTTTTTTAGACAAGTGATCATGATCATGTGTAACCATATTATGCTCAATAATATATGGAGATACTTTAATTATTCATGCTCATAACTAAGTCAATAAATTGAAATATGCTCATGTTTATAATTAGTTTTAAAAATTAATTTTGGAATATGCTTCTTTAAATGTAAATCATGATCTTGAATACTAATATAAACTAACTCATTACCAATTTGCTTAATAACTACACAAAATAATTATTTTAGAGTAAAAGTAAGTACCATTGGTTTTATGGGATATTCATATTGAATGCCTTAAATTTTAACCACTTGATTATATATATATATATATATATATATATATATATATATATATATATATATATATATACACTTTAGACATTAATGAAATAAGAAGGAACTGATTTAATTTTCTATGACCAAGGTCTACCTAATAACATATCAAAGACACTTGTGCTTGGTGACACTAATAAAGGAGTAAGAAATATGAGAGGTCCCACTTGTAAAATCAATATGATATGTCCAAGATTATATTGTGTATTACCATCAAATACTTTCATAACTCTAGATATATGTTATATATCCTAGTCTATATACCCAAGAAAAAGTAGAAGTTTTATGGTGCACATATTTTCACTTGATCCATTATCTAGTATAACACTATGGATTAGTTATATGCTAAGATATGCTCTAATGAAGAATTCATGTCTATCAGAATCATCATCATCAATTTTAGAATCATCAAATGTAATAAATGGGCATGATGTTAGATTGCTTGTAACTATATCAATGATGTTATCAAGTGGATCTCCATATGAAGATGAAGGAGGATGAACATTATACACAGAATGCACTTCAATTTTTTTCTCTTTATCTTATGCTTCATGATTGGGAAAATATTATTTATATATTTTTAGCTTTGCATTCTCTTTTACTTATGGCTTAGCCTCTTCATTAATTGTATTAATTTCAATAATTTTGTCATCAATGAGGTCTTGAATTTTGTGCTCGAACTTCATACATTATTTAATGGAATGTCCAACACATCTATGAAAATCACAAAATGTATTTCAATCAAAGCTTCTAGATTTAGGTCTAGATAGATCTATTTCCAATGGTGGAGGAAGTGTAATAACATGGCATTCAAGGATATTTAATAGTAGCACATGAGGAGATAAAGGTGGCCTTAAAAATTTACTCCTTGGTGGATCTTTTAGTTAAAGCTTTTGTGGTGGTTTTGATATAACATTAATTATAACTTTAGCCTCATTTTTGCTTTCATTTGTTATGTTATCTTAATTAGGATTACCTTGAAACTTGATATTTGAAGTAGAAGGAGATTGGAGCTATATTTGAGTTTATTCAATGTAATCAATTTGAGCTCATGTTTTTTAATTGTAAGGCATAGTTCATCAAAGGATTTGAACTTATCAAACATGATAGACTCTTGAAGAGGTGTAAACAAACTTTAAATAAAAATATCTTGAATCTCATTATCATCCATTTGATTTGTAATTTTGGCTAACATGGTCTTGTATCTTAGGATATACTCACTAATTATCTCATTTAGACCTTGTTTGAGCTTTGAAATTTGAGTATAAGATAATTTCACACCAATATTGATAGAAAAATGTGCCAAAAATTAATTTTACAAATGATTGAAAGTTATAACTGATTAGAGATGAAGATTATAGATCCATAGAAGAGTATAATCTATGAGACTTTGTGAAAAGATCTTGGTTAAGAATCTATCATTATCTACATAATCTAGATAAGTTGCATGGAAGGCACACAAATATTATTTAGGATCAACATTATCTTTATAAAGAGGAAGCTTAAGAGACACAAATCCAACTACGAGAGGATAGTATGAAATTTGAGGAGCTAAAGGGTTATTCAATAAGGTAAAAGAATCTAAGGGAGATATAGTATGAGAAATGGTTTGATCTATACTAACTAGTTTGGTTTGTAAGATAATAAGGGCTTATTTAAGAGAAGCATTAGTTGTAGTAGTGGGAGGGTTAGAGGTGACTAAGAATGTAGAAATAAGGATGTATGAAATGGTTTAAGTAACAACATTTTAAGGACTAGTAGAATCTATTTTTTTAAGTTCATCTCGAGCAACATATAGAAATGAATCAATATTTTCTAGATGTGCCCAAGCATAATCCTAAATTTTAGCATGATTGGCTTGAGTATCAAGTTCAAAAACAAAGTCCATGATATACCATCAAGAAGATGAGGGGTGGGCATTAAGACATCTTGTGAGGATAAATGCATAACATAGGTTGTCTCTTGTTCCTAAGTCATTGAATAGTTAACAAAAACTATAGGAGCAATAGGATGATAGAATAAGGTAGAAAAATCATTTGAATCAAGAGAAGGAGGTAAATCATGAGAGATAGCTTTTTTAGCTACTTTAGATTTGACCCATAAAAATACATAATGAATAACATGTTGAAAAGAAATGTAATATATTATAAGGAACTTCATGATGTTATGTGATACTTAATGGAAACATGTGTATGTTAAACCCATGATAAATATGAAAATGAAACAAGCAAATCTACTAGCTATGAATATAATGCAAGCAAAAATCAAAGATAAAGGGTCATCTAGGTAAGGGTTTGAATGATTTATAAGCTCTCATATATACTTTCTAGTTCATTGATTAGTGTTAGCTCAATGTTTCAGAGTGCTAACTACAGAGGTAGAACCATGCTTGTATCCCTCTAACCCTAATTTTTAGGATACATTGAGAGTATATTTTCTAGGTGATACACTCCTCTTAAGTGCACTACCAATAATATAGATAAAAATGCCATCCTATTGGTGCAAACAAGGAATATTAGAAATTTTTGATATACTATGAGGCACATGGAAACTAAATTATATGTTTAGATTTATACTATGGCTATGAGTATTGGAGTAAAACCCCTCATGCCACGATGTCTATAAACATAACATTATGTTGTACTTAAATTTATTAGCTAGCTAGTTTTAAAACCATTGGAACATAGTTCCTAAAACAAGTGAAGATAAATAAAAATAAAAGAAAGGTGAAATATTTGTTTATAGGAAAATAGAAAAATTCAACCCAAATTCGAAAGAAAGAGCCACTATGTCAGTATATATCCGAGGTAACAAGAAAAAAAAATTAGTATTGAAGTATTCCAAAGTCAAAAAATATGAATCACTATGTTATGGATAGTATCCAAAGTTGAGGACCGTATTCTTTCAATGTTAATAATTTATATAATTAAATTGAAACCCTAAGCCAAAAAATAACAAGAAAAAAGCAATGTTCTAACTAAATTAAGTTCACTAAATAGTTTACACTAGAATTAATCATGATTTGTAATTAACTCTAATTTGAAATGTAAACTATTTAAATTTAATCTAGGATGATATATAAGACAAGATACAGTAAAATATAAAGATCTACAAAATTTAATGAATTTGTAAATTGCTAAAATTAGAAACCAAGGTTAGGGTTAGAGAATTATCCTTATAACATATATATTTCAGAATGTATTATCTTTCCATAAGTTTTTACTATATAAAAAGACCTGAAAACATAGATGTTTTATAAAATAGTGGCTCTTTGTCTATTGGCATAAGTCTATAAGAGGTAGACATGAGCATAATGCATTTTTGTTTGTGTACCATGACTTTATCATGTTAGATTCTTGCATAGGATCTAAAAATTTGGGTTTATTCACCTACATTTATATGAAACCTAATTTTATGTAGAGCCTAAATTAATATACAAATGATCTAAAAAATCATAGCCCTAATCTTGCACAAGCACATAAAAGGAGATCAAATGCAAAAGGGTGAAAAATGGGAGAAGTGGGAATGGTTGAGTTATCCTTAGAAAACCCCTTGTTGACTAAGTGTTTCCTACATAGCCCAAAAACCTCACATCGATGTCGTTCTCCCTTTAGAGAAGATCATATGAATACAACTAGCAAATTTAATTAGAAAGATTGACAAACGATGCCCTCAGCCTATAATAAACAATGTTAGACTTGGATAAAGACTACAAAATTACAATATAATTGTAATAGAGATCTTTACTTATAAAATAGAAGCTATAAAAATTAGAAAGAGATATGCCTTGTATGTGATTACTAAGTACTTTCAAGTGTGACCCTTGATGTGCTTTTATAGAGAAAGCTTTTGAATGTTTTTGATAACTGACATATTGATATGTACGGGAAAGTTGTTATGAAGTGTGTTATTTTGAAAAGACACTCATTCAAGCATGAGAGACATGTTCCCACTACTAGATAAATGTGTAGTTCACTCCTATTTCCCTAGTGTGCACTTATCCTAAAAGGATATAAACTTATAAAATAAGAGTAACAATAAAGTATCTATTGAAAATGGAAGAATAAGGATAAAATAGGGAAGTATCGAAGATGTTTTTATTAATTTTAAGACTTTGAAGGATTTTTTAGAGATTGTAGGTTATAAAATTGGAGAATTGGCCAAATGAGGTAAAGGTGTCAAGAACATGTTTTATCAATTATTTATTGGTTAAATTTAAGTGTCTATAGATTGATTTGAATATATAAGGCTCTCTAAGACACATTGAACATAAGCTAACCATTTGGAATAGTGATAAGGAATGGTGATAAGTAAAATTAAAGGCATGAGGAATTAGGCTAAAGTGGATTGGACCCAAAAATAGAATAATGACAAAATCGGCAAGTCATGAAATCTAAACCAAGAGGTAATAAGGCTCAGAATGGAGATCAATGAATGACTAGAATCCTGAAGTTGAAAATAGACAGATCTAAGATGAATATGAAGAAATATATATGAATCAAAGTTGAAGAGACTCTAAAGTAGGCTAAAAGGTGTCTGAAAATAGCTAAATGTAAGTGGACCAAATATGAAAGTGAATGACAAAAATATTATAAAAAAGGCTTGTACCAAAATTAGGTGTCTATAGTCCCATAATATACAACCCTCAATCTCAAAATTTTATTATTGTTAAATCAATCTCCATACACCCTTAAAGTGGGACATTTAATATCATATCTTAAAAAACTAAAACAAATTTAAAAACCCATGCAAGAATAATAGAAAAAAACTAAAAATAAAATATGAACACCATCATTACTCAATTTATCCCTTTGTTTTTGTTATGCTAAAATTACATATTTCACTAGCCAACTATCATGTTTTCCTTTGCAACACAAGGTGCACATATGAGTGTGAAATTATAACTAAAATAAATCAAATGTTCATACTCCCTTTTAGTTAATTAAATTAATTAAAGGTTGGTTTTTGTCTACAAATTAAAATTTTAAATGTTTTTTTGTTTCTGTGTTTAGTCACTCTTTAGATCCCTAAATAAGTCGTCTTCGGTTTTTAGCTTGACATGTATTGGGAAAGGAAAGGTAAGTGAGAAATAAAGTATGAGCAATAAAGTATGTATTGATGGATTAAATACTACTAGTAAGGTGTTACTATCAATAGATGTTATTAAGTTTTAATATTTCTAACTTGATTTTTTTTTAGCTCAACGTATAAACAAAGGAGTTTCTTGCGTGTTTATTTGCACTTTTGAATTGTTGTGTTAGTGTTTGATCATATTTTATATATAGCTTGGATAGTTTGTACATACAACATGATTAATCATGTTTCAATTATTAATTTAAACTCAAATTTATTATTTTGGGGTTTTGTCCTTACTTATTATGGGTAGTTCCATTATTTTCTCCACGTAACCCTCAAAGTAATCCCCATTTCAAAATGGCTATCTTTCAAATTCTTTCTCTTGGGATTAGACAAAGTCTTATAAGCTTCTTGTACTTTAATAAACCACCTGGTATACTCGTCATATTGATTGGGAGGATGGACATTAGTATGGAACTATTGGAATACAAAGATGGGTATCTAATGTGAGCACAGTTTAGGCCAATGAAGGATTTGTGCATAGTTTTCTATTTTATTGCAAATATTTTTATGAGGGTAGACTATAGTGTTTGGGGATGTGATTGTAGTGAATTCCATGCCTAAATATATATATATGCTCATAGATAATTGTAATGATTCTGGTAATGAGTTATTTAATATGTGGATGGGAGAATTTTTTAGGTGTATGGTCCACTTCCTTAAGGAGAAAATGAAGAAAAAATAATGCATATGTGATTTTTTTTAAATTTGTTATCATGTAAGAATTGAGTAGAAAATTCAACATTGCTTATAACTCTAATGTTTAAAGTCAATGGTTGCCTTGAATTTTGTACCTTGCAATGTTCCTCTTACCTAAAATTTGCTACTTTTTTATATATTTTTCTTGTGTATTCAAATTTTCAATTATATCCTTACCTTTTTATCATATTTTTAAGCTCTATCTTTTTTTTAGTAAGGTAGTGATTTTTTTTATGTGGCTAACACTCTAGCATTATGTTTTACCTTAATTTTAATTTAATAATTAAAATATGTATTTAACAGGTGTAAATTTTGATAGAAATCAGAGTGTTAAAGATATACAATTATTAACAATTTTAATTTGTAAGTTAAAAAATATAAAAATGTGTTATTTTTTGGAAAATACTAAGAAAAAATGTACTTAGAATAAATATAAATTTATATTGACTATTTATGATGTCTGATAGTGTAAATCAACAAAAGATAGGACTATGATTGTGCCTGATCAGCAATAGAATCTAAAATTAATCCTAGATAGGACCATGCTCATTGAACAACAATGCACATTGACTATATCTATTGACTGTTATAAATATATAAATTAATATTTATTTCTTAAACAATACACTTGTGACCTCTCCTTTTATGCACTTAGGTCATGTCTCATTCCATGGTTTTTGACCACCCTTCCTTTACTCTTATTGTGTATGACCCATTTACACAAACAACTAATGAACTAAAAATAGTCCTATCTAGCATTTTAAGAAACCTAAACTCACTTTGAGATGGATCCTTACTTTTAGTTTAGATTTTATTACCCTCTATATAAGGCGACTCTATTTGGACAATCTTGTTCCCTAATAGTGTATAGTTCCACCAACAATGTCTTCTTACTAAATAACGCCTAATTTCTCAAATTTAAAATCATGTAATGGGTCATCCCACAATTTTAGTGAGCCCCATTCATATTAATTCCCAAAATAACACTATAAATCTACATTTGAAACCATTTTTACAACAAAAGGCTCATACATGGAGAATCACTAGAACATATAATTACATATTGAGAGAAAAAACATCTAATTTTCTTAATTTAGAGTCCACACACCCCAAGTATCCCTAATCTAACTATGCATACACCTCTAAAGTCACAAGTCATTGTTGAAACACTTAATCGATCAAAGATTACACTAACATTTAGTATTTTGCATCAATCTTATCACACGCACCACTATAACATGGGAGAACTACACAAAGTTTAATCCCTCTTCAAACTATTGGCATGTAGGCAACGCTCAATACAAGGGGTGTTGAGGTCAAGCACAACTTTGCATTTGCCCTCTTTGTCTATTGAGCTAAGGCTACAAGTGAAGGATAATGTATATAGTGATTTTCAAGATGAATCAAAGGCTTTTATATAGATAAAAACACACAAGTGAAGGTGAAATTATCACAATAGTTTCAGAGATATAGCACCTATAGGATGCTAGTGATCCCTAAAGACAACAACGCATTGCACCCTTGTCTAAATCTAGCAGCCTTTCTTGGAGACCCAAAAAAACATGTTTCAAATCCATAGTCAATCAACACAACCACAAATCTTGTTTTCTAGTCTCAAACATAGTTCTACATTCCATTTATCTAGCTAAGTTGTATTTATTTGCTACTTTCCCTTTTTAACATATTTCTAAATTTAACAAGTTACAAATCAGTTTGTGTCATTTATTGAATATCTATAGCATTATTATTTTAGGTAATAGCTTGTCACATATAATAAATTAGCTCTTAGTTTCCTAAATTCATAAAACATATTGGTAAACCTGCTTATTGTTAACATTGCTAAAAACCCTAGCTTTCCATTAGGGTTTCCTTTTATTTTAGCACATCCATTGGGGTTTCAAATTTTAGATTTTCTAATTTACATATTCATCATGATCATAATGATTGAATTTATCTATTATTTATTGGTTCAAAGTTTATTGGTGTTATTTACATGTTCCTTACCTAATGTATGTAATCCCATGGATACATAATTTAAAGGTAAAGATAACATCTTATATCAATCAAGAGCTTAGTGATGATAATTGCTATGGTGATTGTTATTGCATTGATCAGTTTGAATTACCACATGTTACTACTAAATGTTAGAGGGCTCAAATGGCTCTTTTTTCTCCTCTTAACGCTAGACCTCAAAACTATTTTTACTCATATCCCACCTCTACTATTTTCCCTACACTTATAGTAGACCATACAGTCTAAGATGTTATTACTAGATGAGGTCAGGTGTCCTATCAACCGAGGTAGGAGGAATAAATTTTGGTAATCAGTCTATAAGATATGATATTGTTGATTAATTAAGGAATACACTAGTTAATATTTTAATGCCAGAATTATTTTAAAAAGCTACTATTTTCAAGGATATTTTATACCAAGCATTGAATTAGACAACTATGCCTCATGACATAAATCCTTCATACTTTTCATTTATTATAAACACTTTGAAGGATATTGAGGATGTTATCTCTTTTGGAAATGAGGATTTGCCTTCATAGTTAATTATTGATCAGATTTATATTTGTTAATACAAGTTCAAATCAAAATAAAAATAGTAAAAAGTATTTAAATTGACAATGGTTTAGGTTTGAATATTTTTAATCTTACATTCATGTAGATAATGGTTAATAACATGGCCACTCTTTAAAATACATATAATAATATCAAAGGATTTGATAATGTTCCTCGCTAAGCTTTGGTTTTTATCACTTTGGATATTACAGTAGGGCCCAAAACTCTATCTACACATTTCCAAGTAATGCCTACTCATTTGCATTATAATTTACTATTGGGTACACCATGGATACATGCCATCGAAATTATACCTTTTACTTTACACAGGTGTGTCAATTTTTTACATGATGGACATTTATATTAATCAACCCTTAGTATATTGTAAGGTTACAGAGTATAGTACTGAGAGTCCATCATAGTTGGGGGAACCTCAATCTACTATAGTGCCACCACCACATAACATTCCTATATATAAATGTACACATATGAGGTTGGTGAGTCTAGTACAAATGATCAAAATTTACATTCTCCAAATAGCTCAAAACCAAAATTTTCACCTTAAAATGTGGACCATGAGGAACATGCATAGTGTATACAATGAGCTAGGATTGATCTGCAACTATCTTATCTAAAGATCTAGACTCAAATAAGGTAAATCAAGTAGATACCATAGATACTTATTGAAATCAAGACATGACCAATGGATCCAATAAACCTAACAAGGGGAGAACCTAAAACATAATGTCTAGAGAAAGGGTTCCAAAGCCTCTAAGCAATCAACACAATGTAATAGCCCTAACTATGTCTCTAATTAGCAAGTAATCAAATATCGTAATCAAGATATGTAATTAATGGGATGGGTTAGAAACATATTAAAATGGGTAAGGATCCATGGTAGGAAAATGAGAGCCTAGGCTACCTAAGATGTATAAATGGCAAGTTTGAATAATCCTATAGCCACACTAAGTTTAAGTGTAGAGATAATTCAAACAAGGAGATATACATTCAAACTAGGCAATTATAATATGCCTACCTTGAACAATACCTATCAAGCCTCAATCTCTCCCTTGGACAATGGTTCTTTGCAAGAGATTTTTATGGTTGTAAGGATCTCAATGGTTGAATCAAGCTCTAGGGTAAAATGAATCCTCCTATTGCATCTAAGATTCCACAAGATAAGTTTTTCCCTCCAAGATAAGATCTGAGCTATAACTCTTCCAATGTAGACTTAGGGCATAAGTGTAAGCAATATCAATTGAAAATGAATGTTACTCTCTCTTAGATTAGAGTGGTGACTTGTATTTATAGTGATGGATGACCTTAATCCCTCTCAAATATTTAGATTATAATATTATCTAGCTTTATTTATTCCTGAATAGGTTGACTATCCTCAAACTCAGGAGGCGAAGCTGACCTAGTTGTGAAGAATGCTCTAGAAAGTTTAGAATTGCATCAAATTAATCAATGTAGTTGGGATGAGACATATAATAATTAGAACTAAATCAATCTAGCTAACATAGTAGGAAAATATAGGCCTTGACATAGTTTTAGGATACCATATGGAAGGAAATATCTTAGGGGTTCAAATTTGGGGAAGATAGAATGGATATGGGAATGATAGATAAATTAAAATATCTCTTGTGAAGCATTGTCAATCTATCCACCCCTTTCTTGGTGCACCCTTTATGGCATGCACTCAAAGAGATTGAAACTTGATAGGTTGTTTCAAGATAGAAAAAATCAATAAATGATAATTTTTTTAAAATATTATGTGTATACATAGGATTTATCTTTATTAGTCAATGTCGAAGATCCAAATTCCATATCTATCAAGGACATTGATGATGATTCTCATACTAGTTCTACTGATGATACTAATAAAATACAAATGAACATTGATTATTATTTATGTGGTTTATATTTCATGCTAGTTAGTCCAAGTGAATATAGAGATGATTCAAAGGTAATCATTTTAGTGCATACAAATACATGAAAAACAATCACTTGAGATGTCAATAAATGAAATAATATTTATATCCATATAGATGCTACACATCATAGAATTCTACCAAGTGTCCCATAGACTAACAGTTTTGTCAAACCTAGCATTTCTATAGGGTAAGAGGCATAATACATTTATCAATGCATTACATGTACTAATAGCTCACTATTCACAGATTCAATAAATAATGTGGAACATATGGATATAGAACCAGTTATTAGGATACAAGCTAACATTACACATGATAGACCACATGTGATGTTACATATGTTACTTGATAGGAATTTAAATACTTTTCCAATAAGACAACATAGATATACTATCAGATTATTAAGTTGAGAGGGAAAACCCTTTTTCCATTTTAATAAAATAACAAGGTGTGCCAAAGATACTTGTTCAACATTACATCAAAAAAATTAGAAATATAAGGCTAAAGGAACTCTTCAAATTATATAACCCATACAACAACCTACTAGGGCTCAAAAATAAGGTCACATACACAAAAATTACAAACATTCTAGGACTAATCCTTTGATTATTTAGGGTTTTATTGAGAATGAGTATATATAGAGCCAAATGTATGCACACTTATATTTATTTATCATATAGGGCATGATCAGGATGAATATTAGAAAGTCATATACTACAAAGTTTTAATAAGACATTAAAATACCAATTGCATGTGGTCCCAAAGTTATGGACACATTAATTTTTGTTATACACATAAGAAATCAATTACATGCTACATTGCGGTAAGAATGGAATGAAATGGAAGCTATAGTTGATAAGCTACATAAATTTATTAGATTCAAATTTGAGGATATTACAATTCACATTTTTCATGATGGTATAGATGATAATCATAGATTTTAAGATGAGAAACATGTGTCCATGTTGGTTTATCCAAAAACTACACATGAGGTTTCTTAAACAATAGAGAAACATGCCATACCAATGCACATGATTCAGAACAACAATAAATACAAAGCTATAGTTATAGAACATGAATGGTATGATGACTACAATGATGATGATCTATGTTATTTTGAAAAGATTCAGTATCCAGTACTCAATGATCTTCCTCCAAATCCACCTTTTGATTATCCACATATCTTAGATGTGTTGTTTGATTTATAGATTATCATATTGTTCATATATGGAAAAATACAAAAAAAATAAAATATTCCATAAAATTTAAAAATTAGGACCTATGCATTATTCATGTAGTTTATTACATTAGTTACTTTGTGCATATTTTTCAATAATTATTTATATCAAGTTTCATTTCATATATGTTTCATAAGTGCACATGACTAAATATAGAGAATACAGGTTGTCACTCACATTTCCCATTGCAAGAAGTGCTACTATCATATCCCCAAAAAATATAAATATAAAAAATCATCATATTCAAATAGTAGTGCATTGTGCCCTTATCCTATTTCACTAGCCCTATCCCAATGAGCATAGGCTATCATTTCTTAGATACAAATGAGACACGGGCCTCTTATAGCTTATCTATACATCAACAAGCTCAATAAATGCGTATCATACACAAATTCATATCATTGTTTCGTTATCCCTTTTTATTCATACCTAAGTTTGTATATTGCATAAAATCTATTGATGTTGTTCATTTACACATTGATATCTTATTGGTTACTTAAGTTGTTGAATATAATAGTGCTACAAACTACTTATGTTGATAAATTACATGAATTTATTCATGGTTTTCATGTTTTATTTTAAGCTTCATGTCTTGTGTGTATTCCTTACTTGGCTTGTGCACATTTGAACATGTCCTTATGTGTGGATCAAATCCTTCATTTTATGTTTCTATTTATGTCCCTTGTATATTTCTATTTATGTCCCTTTTATTGTGTGCTTTGTGTGCTTGTTGGGTGTACTCTTTGTATGTGTGTGTCATGGCCATGAAACTTGTTTATTCATTTTTAGGTACCATGATAGATATTATGAATCTTCCTAGAATTTCAATGCCATGATGGATATCATGCATCCCTCTCTAAGTAGCTCTATTCATCTTTTAGTACTCAGTTGTGATCACTTATTTGCATGCCAAATTACTAACATCTATCTTAACAATGTCATTATATATGCTTATTTCTAAATTCATCTCACATTACTATTTTTCTCAGTTTATATATATATATATATATATATATATATATATATATATATATATATATATATATAATCATATATATATATGATGATGTTATATTCCTCCATGTTATCACTACTACTTATATTTACATCATTTTCATAACATATATTTGATAAATTTTTCCTTTTGAGTTAATTTATTGTACAAGTTTCACAACTCACCTCAAAAGAGAGGTCATATACAATGGTTTATCTTAGAGACTAAGTTTCAATAACCTAGCACATAATTTTTTGGATAAATTTTACAAAGTGGATGACAATCCATACCTATAAATCACCTAGAAAGCATTTTTGGACAATATCACCCCTTTTGGACAAGGGCATAAGTTGGCCATGTCTAAAATAGTACATTATTGTCCCATTAGGTATAAAATAGTCATTTTTAGAAATCCTCAAAATCTCAAAATAATGCTTAATAGGTACTTAGTCATAGATTTATAAATATACTCAGCTTTGCTCATAATTGGGACATCATGCACAACATGTGTGCTTCATAATTTGTACAAATATTTTACTCAAAAAAATCACATGATATTACTCATTTTTAGAATCCATATACACCCAAATATTATAT
This sequence comes from Torreya grandis, assembly GCA_037957365.1. Taxonomy (NCBI): domain Eukaryota; kingdom Viridiplantae; phylum Streptophyta; class Pinopsida; order Cupressales; family Taxaceae; genus Torreya; species Torreya grandis. Next base: position 1,071,290 of record JARHVA010002595.1, on the reverse strand, counting down.
TTGGGGCATGTGCATAGTATATGAATACCTCTTTACTCAGTTTTACACTAGTTTTATAGATTGAATGGTAATGTTTGTCATTCTCCATGTTGTATACAACAGACCCAGATTGTACTACTTTTACACTAGTTTTGTATCAAAAATGAATCGTATTCTATCTGCAATAGTTGGTTCATCTTTTTTCACCAATTTTGCACCAGAATGATCTCTTAGAATTCATACAAGGATTACAAACCACTTCACTACTTTAGGTATGTAATGATGGAGTGAAACACACCTTGAGTTCTTAAGCACACTTTTCCTATTAATGAGGTTTGGAGCATGCATAGTTCAATCCAAGATTTTTAATGAAAATGAAATCTCCAATAGTCTTACCCTATATAGTCACCATTTTTTCACTAGATAACACAATGTTTCACATACCCATTAGGTGTCTTCATTCCTTATTATTAGATCTATAAGTTTTTTGTCTTTTACTTTCATATTTTCATCTTAAGTAAGGACTGATTTATACATGTTTCATTTCAAGTTTTTGCATGAAGCACAGTTCAATGGTGTTGACTACATTCAAGATTATTATTCAGAGGTAAGTTTAGGTACACAATTTTTCCTTTACTTTAGTACTTTCACTTTTTTTACATTACTAAAATAAAAGGGGAGAAAATTTAGACACATAAATTAACATTTATTTTTAAAACAATGCACTTGTGAACACTCCTTTTATGCACTTATCTCATGCCTCATTCCATGGTCCTTGACCACCCTTCTTTCACTCCTATTGTAGATGACCCATTCCCATAAGCAATTTATGATCATAAAATAGCCCTATTGTTACCCCCTTAGCCTATAGCATGTGTTGGGATATGTGTAGCTGACTTGTAGATTAAATAACCCCTTCCTTATCATATTTGATTTCTCTTTGATCTCATTTGATTATATAGGTCAACCTATGGAGTAACCATATCCTAATAATACTAAAAATATTAGGTAGAGATTAGAACTTGATCATCATATTATGATTTTTTTCTTATTATAAGGTTGTGGAGGTTTTCCCCTTGAAGTGACTCATCATTTGTTCATATATTCTAATTTATTTCAATCACATTATGATATATTTTTGGTATTATACTTTATTGGTGAAGTAATTTCGTTGTAAGTGGTATCAAAGCGTCGATTTGGGTTCTTTGAGTGTGCAAAACCCTAATAGTAGAGAATCACTTATATCTATGGATCTGTTACAAATTTATAATCAATTTTTTTACTAGATTTTGAAGATGATTCAAGGACATCTTAGTAAAAAAATAGGGTTTGAAGATCCATTTTGTGATAGTTATTACCAATTTAGTGTTTTCCATACATTCACTCTAGAGGCCATATTTTGAGAAATTTTTCATATTTATTTACATTTTTGGAAAGCTTAAAAAAATATTGTGAAGGTTTATTAATTGTAATTTATGTTTTGATGCTGACATTAGTGAAAACACTATTGGTTAAATTTGGGCCAAAGGTGACAATCAAGATCGACACTATCAATCCTTGTTATGGTAGGACAAAAACTAGGGGCCAAGGCAAGGGTGTTGAAAAACTAGGTAAAAATCATCATAAAAAATATATGGATTTAGAAGGGGGATTTATTGAATTAGTTATTCTAGTATTTTCTTTGACATATCACAAAGTAAGATATATTGAGTATGATATGCACAACATACAATTTGATGTGCAAGGCCTATATTATAAAATGAAGATCATATAGTCTGTCTTGGTAGATATTGTGATAACTTTGAATAATATTCAGATAAAATAACACCTATCACCATTACACAACCCAACTAGAGTGGATCTTTCATCCAACCCAATCCAAATCCAAGGACCTTGTAGCTAAGGAACATGATGCCAAAAGTGGACATGTGAAAGTTTGATGGGAAGGATCCGGTCACCTGGATCAATCAAATGGATTTTTTGTGATATACACCAAATCCCATGTGGCCAAAATGTGGTCATGGCATCCCTATATCTAGAAGTAAAATAATGTATTTGATATCAATGGTTGTGTGCTCAAAAGATGAATAAGGTTATCAATCTCACCAAGTATGCTTTTATGGAGGAGCTACAACTATGCTATAAAAATAGTGTGAGTGATAATCACTTTAGTCAACTATAAAAGCTATGATAAATAGGATCAATCAAGGATTACATTCATCAATTCCAAAACCTCTCTTTATGCATGGATAACACTCTTGAGGAGAACCTAAACGACTTATTTATTAGAGGTCTCAAGGACCACATTGAATGTGAGATACACCTGTTTAATCTAGATAATGTCTCTAAATATACTATCAAGGCTTATAGGGTAGAGGGAAATTTTTATCTGTTAAGAAGCAATCATTCACTAACATCAAAGATCAAAATATTTTATCACCATCATTTCCTTAGCCTACCATATTGACACATCAACAAATTGAAGAGAAATGAATGAAATATTTATGTTTTAATTATGATAGAAAATGGAGCAAAGGACATAAATGTGTCGAGAATAAATTTTTATATGTTGAAGGGGTCAATGAGGAAGAATATGATGATGAAGCATCAAGTGAAGATGAAGATGTGTCAGATATAGAATCTAAATAATCCTAACCAACTATCTATTATCATGCACTTTTGGTTATTAGTGCTCCTCAAACACGTAAAGTTGTAGGTTTTCTTTAGAAACAAAAGGTAACAGTGTTGATTGACTTATGGAGTACACATAAATTCATCAATAGTAAGTTGGATATTTATTTGAATTATTTCATTTATCTAGCTCTAAAATTTTAGACACATAAATTAACATTTATTTTTAAAACAATGCACTTGTGAACACTCCTTTTATGCACTTATCTCATGCCTCATTCCATGGTCCTTGACCACCCTTCTTTCACTCCTATTGTAGATGACCCATTCCCATAAGCAATTTATGATCATAAAATAGCCCTATTGTTACCCCCTTAGCCTATAGCATGTGTTGGGATATGTGTAGCTGACTTGTAGATTAAATAACCCCTTCCTTATCATATTTGATTTCTCTTTGATCTCATTTGATTATATAGGTCAACCTATGGAGTAACCATATCCTAATAATACTAAAAATATTAGGTAGAGATTAGAACTTGATCATCATATTATGATTTTTTTCTTATTATAAGGTTGTGGAGGTTTTCCCCTTGAAGTGACTCATCATTTGTTCATATATTCTAATTTATTTCAATCACATTATGATATATTTTTGGTATTATACTTTATTGGTGAAGTAATTTCGTTGTAAGTGGTATCAAAGCGTCGATTTGGGTTCTTTGAGTGTGCAAAACCCTAATAGTAGAGAATCACTTATATCTATGGATCTGTTACAAATTTATAATCAATTTTTTTACTAGATTTTGAAGATGATTCAAGGACATCTTAGTAAAAAAATAGGGTTTGAAGATCCATTTTGTGATAGTTATTACCAATTTAGTGTTTTCCATACATTCACTCTAGAGGCCATATTTTGAGAAATTTTTCATATTTATTTACATTTTTGGAAAGCTTAAAAAAATATTGTGAAGGTTTATTAATTGTAATTTATGTTTTGATGCTGACATTAGTGAAAACACTATTGGTTAAATTTGGGCCAAAGGTGACAATCAAGATCGACACTATCAATCCTTGTTATGGTAGGACAAAAACTAGGGGCCAAGGCAAGGGTGTTGAAAAACTAGGTAAAAATCATCATAAAAAATATATGGATTTAGAAGGGGGATTTATTGAATTAGTTATTCTAGTATTTTCTTTGACATATCACAAAGTAAGATATATTGAGTATGATATGCACAACATACAATTTGATGTGCAAGGCCTATATTATAAAATGAAGATCATATAGTCTGTCTTGGTAGATATTGTGATAACTTTGAATAATATTCAGATAAAATAACACCTATCACCATTACACAACCCAACTAGAGTGGATCTTTCATCCAACCCAATCCAAATCCAAGGACCTTGTAGCTAAGGAACATGATGCCAAAAGTGGACATGTGAAAGTTTGATGGGAAGGATCCGGTCACCTGGATCAATCAAATGGATTTTTTGTGATATACACCAAATCCCATGTGGCCAAAATGTGGTCATGGCATCCCTATATCTAGAAGTAAAATAATGTATTTGATATCAATGGTTGTGTGCTCAAAAGATGAATAAGGTTATCAATCTCACCAAGTATGCTTTTATGGAGGAGCTACAACTATGCTATAAAAATAGTGTGAGTGATAATCACTTTAGTCAACTATAAAAGCTATGATAAATAGGATCAATCAAGGATTACATTCATCAATTCCAAAACCTCTCTTTATGCATGGATAACACTCTTGAGGAGAACCTAAACGACTTATTTATTAGAGGTCTCAAGGACCACATTGAATGTGAGATACACCTGTTTAATCTAGATAATGTCTCTAAATATACTATCAAGGCTTATAGGGTAGAGGGAAATTTTTATCTGTTAAGAAGCAATCATTCACTAACATCAAAGATCAAAATATTTTATCACCATCATTTCCTTAGCCTACCATATTGACACATCAACAAATTGAAGAGAAATGAATGAAATATTTATGTTTTAATTATGATAGAAAATGGAGCAAAGGACATAAATGTGTCGAGAATAAATTTTTATATGTTGAAGGGGTCAATGAGGAAGAATATGATGATGAAGCATCAAGTGAAGATGAAGATGTGTCAGATATAGAATCTAAATAATCCTAACCAACTATCTATTATCATGCACTTTTGGTTATTAGTGCTCCTCAAACACGTAAAGTTGTAGGTTTTCTTTAGAAACAAAAGGTAACAGTGTTGATTGACTTATGGAGTACACATAAATTCATCAATAGTAAGTTGGATATTTATTTGAATTATTTCATTTATCTAGCTCTAAAATTTTAGTTCATGATTGTAGATGGTGGTACAGTCAATTATTATGGAAAATGCCATAGTATTAACCTTGCTATGGGTGACTACAAGCTATATTATCCTACATTTTCTACTACTATGGGTGGGTCAGAAATTATTCTTATATTTTAATGGCTCACAACCTTTGGCATAGTTGAGATGAATTTATAAGAACTATTCATGCACTTTCATTCAAAATGTAGGATATTTGAACTAAGTAGATTATAGGTAAAATATCCACAATTGGTTGATTCTCATCAAATGATAAATATTCTTAGAAAATGTGTTGAAGGATTTGTAGCATGACTGTGTTCCATATAATTTCAATTGACAAAGGTGTCTACACATACTGATCTATAGATTATTATTGATGACCACCCATCTATTTTTAACACCTTTCTAAAAGGACTTCCACCAAGAAGAGAACATGATCATGTCATATGCTTGCTTCTACGGAGTCAATCACTAAACATCATACCATACTGGTATCCATATGCCCAAAAGAGTGAAATTGAAAATCTATTACATGAGATGCTAGAGGCAGGTATTATTGGACATAACCAAAGTGAATATTCATCTCTAGTGGTCATGGTTCATAATAAGGATGACACTTGGATTATGTGCCTAGATAGAGAGCTTAAAAAGTACACCATTAAAGATAAATTCATTAGTCTGGTAATTGATGATTTGTTAGATGAGTTACATGGTGTTGTTTATTTTACAAAACTAGATCTCATTTGGGTAACATCAAATTTAGATTAGAAATGAGGATATCCCTAAAATAGTTTTCAAAAATCATGAAGGCCATTGTAATTTTTTGGTCACACCTTTTGGTCTCAAAAATTCACCATCTACATTTCAAAGTTTGATGAACATTATTTTTATGCCCTTTTTAAGGAAATTTGTGTTGGTGTTTTTTTATGACATCCTAATCTATAACAAATCTTGGGAAGAACATTTGTAGTATGTGAAATAGGTTTTGTTAGTGTTGGAACAACATCACTTTATGCAGAACCTTCAAAGTGTGATTTTGGAGTCAAAGAAGTGGAGTATTTGGGTCATGTTATTTCACATTAAGGAATACATTTAGATCCTAAGAAGATCAAACCTATGATGGAGTGACAAGTGTCAAAAACCCTAAATAATCATTGAGGTTTTTTGGGGCTCATAGGTTACTATCATAGATTTATGAAACATTATGGTAGTATAGCATCACCACTCAAAACTTTGTTGAATAAGGACTCCTTCCACTGGAATGAATCAATGACCATAGCTTTTGATAATCTAAAGGAGGCTATGTGTATCCCTCCAGTTTTGGCTAACCCTATTTTTTCAAAAAAAAATGTTGAATGTGATGCATTAGGATGTGGCATAGGGGTAGTACTCATGTAGGAAGGAAGACCCATTAAATTTGAGAGTCATCAACTCAAGGGTAAAAATAAGTTAAAACCAATCTATGAGAAAAATATGTTGGCTATTGTACATATAGTCAAGCAGTGGAGACCTTATATGATGGGTAGACACTTTAAGGTAAAGATTGATCATGATAGTCTAAAATATTTTTTAGAATAATGATTATATTTAGAATAACAAAAAAAATGGGTGACTAAGATGTTGGGATATGACTTTGAAGTCATCTATAAGAAAGGCAAAGAGAATGTTGTAGCAAATGCACTATCTAGGAAGGATGAATCCATGAAAGCATTATAATGTGGAATGACCATTTGGCAGGAAGATTGGTTGGAAGAGGCTAGATCAAAATGAGAGAGTGATAGGGATAAATATGTTATGATTTAGAATATCCAAAATAGGTCTAGAAATTCTAAAACAATTGAGTGGAAAGGGAATGCATTATGGTATAAAGATTGATTATACATCTATAATAATTATATCCTCAAACATAATATCCTTTGGGAACTGTATGTATCTCTAATAAGGGGGCACTCTCAATTTTTGAAAACCTATCATAGAATCAAACAAGATGTATTTTGGGAAGGACTCAAGGGGGATATACAATTTTTTTTGGTTGAATTCATGGTATGTCAACAAAACAAGGGTGAAACAATTAAGACACTAGGTCTTCTACAACCTTTATCCATTCCTAACCAAAGGTGGGAAGAGGTTTTTAAGGATTTCATTATAGGGTTGTCGAGGTCTAAGGGTAAAAATGTCATAATGTTAGTCATGGATAGGATAAAAATATATACTCATTTCCCCCCTTGTCACAACCATTTGTAGATAGTATTGTAATTACTACCTTTTGGATACAACTCAAAAGTTGCATGGTACTCCCAAGATAATTGTAAGTGACCATGGTCCCAAATTTACCAGTAAATTTTGGATTGATTTATTTTCATGTTTGGGTACTACATTGGCTCATATCTCATCATATTATCCTCAATATGATGAATAAAAAAAGGTGGTAAATAAATGAATATAAAGGTATCTTTGTTGTTTTGCATCTGATAAACAGGAACAATGAGTTCATTAGTTGTTGATTGTAGAATGGTGGTATAATGCTTCCTTCCATACCTCTTCCAAAATGTCTCCATCTATGGCACCTTATGGTTATTATCCCCCATATATCCTTTCATTCTTGAGGGTGTAGCCCAAGGTTGAATCTATTTAAGAACACATTTAACATCAATAAGAGGTATTAACTAGTCTATGAGAAAATTTGGCAATGGCACATACTAGAATGAAGCAACAAGCATATCAACACCAGAGTGAGAAACATTTTGACATAGGTGATTGGGTCTTTTTACACTTACATCCATATAAGCATATGTCTCTAAAGCAATAAACAAAGGATAAAAAACTTTCTCTTAAGTATTATGGCCCTTATAAGATCCTACAGAAAATTGGCAGTGTTGCATATAAGATGGAGCTACCTTAGTTTGCTCGCATACATCCTATATTTCATGTATCTTGTCTGAAGAAGGTAGTTGGAAAGAGAGTTTATACCTAGGATGAGTTACCATAACTAGATGAATAAGGTTGCATCATTCTATAACTTGAGGAGATCCTTTAGACACACACTAAAAGGGTGAGAACAAGAGAAATTATAGAGTATTTGATCAAGTGGAAAAATCTAAACTATGAAGATGAAACTTGGGAGGATGAAGACTTCTTGCAACAACATATAAATCTATTAAATGTTGAGGGAATATTTTTGAAAGAGAGGGGCATGTTATTCCCTTAGCCTATAATGTGTGTTGGGATATGTGTAGTTGACTTATATATTACATAACCCCTTATCATATTTCATTTCTCTATGACCTCATTTGGTTAGATAATTCAGCTTATGGAGTAACCATAGCCTATTAATACTATAAATAGTAGGCAGATATTATTATTTAATCATCATATTACAAATTTTATTCTTATTATAAGGTTGTGGAGGTTGCCCCCTCAAAGTGGTGTTGACGCAATGGATTGCACCCTGGACAGGAGGCCGAGCTCCTACCTTGCACACGTCAAAATAGAAACTCCCCTCTTGCCTGTGGGCAAGGCAAAACTAGGGGGAGAGTCTCTAGATAATGGCTAGTTCCCTTTGATGCATTTGAGTTATTCTAATAAGTGCTAATACATATATATATATATATATATATATAATAATGGGGGAGTGAAAAGGGAGAAGGATTACAGGAAAACAAAACCTAATCTAAGAGGGTGATGCACCAAATAATTTTGACCTACTTACACTCACACTCTGAACCATAAGAAACACATACATACACTTTAACTGGTAAAAGGACCAGACTGTAAGAAACTTAACAGGGAGGCTTTAATGGAACACATAGAAAAAGGGACTTACCATAGGTGTTGTAGGAAAAGCACACTGTCTAGTAACCTCCTTCTGCCTCTGTGCTCCAGGTACAACTCTTCTTATCACCTGTAGTAATGGTGCCTTGTAGATACCAGATGCATTGGTGTCAACCCTGTGAAAGCATTAAGAAGCAATGACTGAACACAAGACTAACACTCATACACATTTAGAGATATCTAACCAGAATAGAGGTAAAAATGCATTTTTTATTGATTCTAGGTGAAAATTGCTAGGGCTTCACCTTACAATGTGAAAGATAGATCCTTTGAAATGATAAGTTAAAAATATATATATATATATATATATAGAAGAGGGAACGAAAGCACCTCTTTTGAAAAAATACTTTTGGCACCCTTTTACACGTGGCCCATGTGCATTCTGAGGGCGTTGGGAAGAGGAAGCCACTAAAATATAAATGTTGTGTTGGCTCCAATTATGACTTTAGGTGTTTAAAAACATAGGCCGCATCATTTCTTCATAAACAAGATTACTCCTTGAAGGCACCCACATGGTTTGACTGCTCATAAATGCAAAATGGAGAAAAATGGGTCGCACCATTCACTATTTGCATCCCTTGATGACCACTTGGCAAGCACTGTTCCAACTGCTGGAATAACTCCTTGACTCGATGCCTTCCTTCACCACTTGGACTATTTTGTCTATTTCTGCACTTGGCTCTTTTATCTTTTCCTTGCCCTATCTCTTCTAGCTCCTTTGGCCCTCAGGGGCTATCTTTTTAGGCTTGTTGGCTCCTTGGGCTCTTTTATTAGCAGGTCACTGAGTTCATTCTCAAATTTTCTTTTCCTAGCGTTGTCTTTTCCTAGTTTTGTCTCTTTGTTCTCTGGGCTCTTTTCTGGTTGGTGCTCAAGAATTAAAAGATCAAACGGCTATTTCTCTACTGTAAAATTGGCATTTACGAGTCTGTCACCATTTAAAAACCAACAGCTAGTCTATTTCCTTTAGATTGATGGCTTCAGAGACATCATCATCCTTGGCAATTCCTTCAGTCTTTTCTCTTGATTCAGCCTTTTGTCACTCCCTTACCTTCAGGCTTTTGCTTTGGACCCTCCCGAAGGGAAGGTGTCCCTTTAGCTTTGGAGAAGTACCCTTCTTTCGGCAGCTGAGAGTCCCCCACAAGGGCACCTACCCTTCAGGGTCCTTCAACGGCCTTTTCTCTTCGGCTATTTTCCCACGAATAAAATGTCTATGAGAGTTGTCTCACCTAATTCTTTTCTTTGGAACTTTTTTCCAGCAAACTTTTTTCCCGCGGGCTTTTTTCTCGTGGATTTTTTCCTGCGTGCTTTTTTCCAGTGGATTTTTTCCTACAGACTTTTTCCCCGCGGACTTTTTCCCCGCGGACTTTTCCCCATGGACTTTTTTCCAAATTTATTCAAACTTTTTGTCTAAAGGAATTCCTTTGAACAAAAGTCTGAAAGAAATCACTCTTGCCTCGTATTTGCCTTCAGTCCTTTTTCATGAGATTTTTTTGTTCGTAGCCCTTCCAAATTTCTTCAAACTTTTTGTCTGAAGAAATTCCTTTAGACAAATGTCCAAAGGAATTATGTCTTTGTCCTTTCCTTTAACTACCTTCCAAAAGTTCCCTTTGGGAAATCTACTTTGGTACTATCACCAACCAAGTGCCCTCTGCAAGGGCACTCGTCCTTCAGGAGACTCTATTGAACCTTCTCATTGAACCGTTCTTTCGAACCAAGCCATTGAACCAACTATTGGATTTCGCTGATAAGCTTTGCTATTGAACCAAACTGACTAAACTAGAGTATTGAACTAAGCACTTGTCCATTTTGTGCCTAAGTGTTGGGAAACCATTTGTTGCCTGTAGAGTCCATAGAAATTTTCTACAGAGTCCATAAAAATGGGCCTGCAGAGTTCATAAAAATGCTTGTAGTGCCTGTAAAATCTGTAAAAATTTCCAGGCTTGTGCAAAATCAAAAAAAAATGAACTGGCTCAGAACAGCAGGGAGAGAAGGGGACCAATTTTGGCCTATTGGACCAAAAAATGGTCAACAAATTGGTGACTCCTAGGGGAAGCATGCCTGCTATGCTTAGAAACCAGTTGCCTTAAAGTCCATTAGATACGGAGTCAGAATGTAAATTTTAAAAAGTTAGTAACAACCTTGAGATATCTAAGAATCAAACATGAAGGTTTACCCCAAAAGGAAATGAAAACACACACAAAACTAAGAAAACTATCAACATGCACAAAAGGCACTTAGGCAAAATAGGAAAAAGCAAGGAAAATATATACATGATGGAAGAAGGGCTCAGTGGTAATGCTTAAGATGTATCCCATTAACTGGGATATATAGTTCTTCACCATCCAACTTGGAGAGTTAGAATGCATTATGCTGCTTACACTGAGTGATGATGTATGGACCACTCTATAGGGCATCAAACTTCACATGCTTTCCAATTTTAGCTCAGTCCTCATCCCATTTCAAGATAATGTCTCCTTCAGAGAAACCTTTTGGTGAAGATTTATTGTTGAAGTGTCTCTTCGTTTGTTGTTGGCAACTGGTCATAGAAGCCATTGCCTAGTCTCTTGTCTCTTGTAGCTTCATCAGCTCACATAGCCTAACCTCCATGATATTGCCTTCTTTTAATTGCAACTGGTGAGTGAGGTCCAACGCTGGCAACTCAAGTGAAATGGGGAGCCTAGCTTCCCTTTCATATACGAGCGTGTATGGCAAGTTACCAATTGCCCTCTTTGGGGTGACCCTATCTGGCCATAGGGTTGTTTTCAACTTGGCATGCAAAGTCCTCTAATTCTCCTCCATGGTTCACTTGATGATCCTGATTAGATTCTTATTTATAGATTCAATCAGCCCATTCCCTTGTGGGTATTAGTTGGATGAAGTGCTAAAATAGATACCATATCTCAGTGCCCATTCACTTATTTTAGTTCCCAGAAAAGCTAATGCGTTATCTGAGATTATGGTAGCTAAAACTCTAAACCTTGCCACTAGGTCTTCATAACAATCCAAGACTGCACTTTCGTTGGCTTCCTTTAAAGTGCTATCCTCTACCCATCTTGTGAAATAATCTATGGCGGTCAGGACCCACTTGTGTCTAGCATTGGAGGGAGGGTTAATCATCCCTATGAAGTCAAGGCCCCATTGCATGAATGGCTGCTCTACCTAAATAGGTTGTAAAGGCATGGCAGCCAACCATTGATTCCCATCAAAAAGTGTGAACTTCTGGCACTTTCATACCCAGGCATGGGTGTCCCTAAAAAGAGTAGGATAGAAGTAGCCAACTCTCATTATTCTTGTTGTTGTAGCCCTAGGAGCAAAATAACCGCCAGCTGGCCCATCATGGAACTCAAATAACACCTTGTCGGCCTGCCTTGGGTCTAAGCACCTTAAAAGGACTCCTGAGAGAGCCCTTCTAAACAACACTCCATCAATCAAGACATAAGGGAGACACTGGAGTCTGAAATATCTCCTCTTAGTCCTATCAAGGCCCTCCAAGCATTCACCAGTGAGAAGGAAATGCCTCATGTCTAATGTCCAATCCTTCATGACAGTTGGTTCTTTTGTTGTAGCTACATCATGAATTAGCAGAATATCCTCTTTGTGTTTCTTAAAGTCTATAGCAAGGTGCTCACACAAGCCTCTCCCTCTTACCAGTTTGGTGATCTTGATATCCACATCATATTCCATCACCTTAGTGATCCACCCCGCTCTCTTTTCATTCGGGTCTAGATTGATCAAGAAATCCTTGATGCTGGGATATCAAACCATGAGGTGAATTCGCTATTAGACAGCATATGCCTAAATTTATTTAGACTCTGTATGACCGCAAGGACTTACTTCTCCACATATGTGTATCTAACCTCAAAACCCTTTAGGCCTTGGCTAAAAATGCAATTGGTTGCTTAAGGTTATCATAATTTGCTTGGGTAAACATGGTGGAGATTACCTCTTCATTGCCAAAGGTGTAGAGGTTGAAATCTTTGGTGAAGTCAGGGCTGATCAAAGTAGGAGCCCGGGCTATGGCCTGATTGATTTCTTCAAAACTATCCTTTCTTTGTGTTGTCCATGTGAACTCTTCACCCTTCCTCAGCATAGAGGTCAACAGATTGACTACCTCCACACAATTTAGGATAAATATACGGATCAAATTTATTTTCTTGAAGAAGCTTTGCAGGCCTTTCTTGTGCTTAAGCAAGGACAGCTCCAGGATGGAGCAAACTCTCTCTGGATCAATAGTTAAGCCTTCCTTGGAAATAATGTGGCCAAAGAGTTTCCCCTCGTGGATAGTGAACACGCATTTCCCAGGGTTGAGAGAGAGACCGAACTCTCTACACCTCTTAAAGATTTGTCTGAGGTGTTTCATGTGTTGGCTCACTTCCTTAGAGAAAATTGTCACATCATCAAGATATACCAGCATAGTGTTATTTATCAGGCCTCGAAAGGCTATGTCCATGGCTCTTTGGAAGGTGGCACCGGCATGAGACAGTCTGAATGGCATTTTCTTGTAAGCAAACGTCCCCCATTTGGTAGTGAAGGCTATCTTGTGTTGGTCACAGTCTTGCACCAAAATTTGATTATATCTTCAATACCCATCCAGGAGGGAGAAACACTCACTGCCTGTCACCAATTGAAGGATCTACTCCATGCTTGGGAGAGGATAATGGTCTTTCAAAGAGACTCTGTTGAGGTCTCTGAAATCAATGCACAGTCTGATCTCCCAATTCTTTTTCCAGACAGGAACAAGATTGGCCAACCAAGAAGAGTGTTTGATTGGAAATATTATCATGGACACAATCAACTTGGTGAGTTCCTTCTGCATGAGAGGCTCAATCATTGGGTTGATAGGCCTCTACTTCTGCTTGATTGTCCTGGCGCATTCTTCCAGCTAAATGGTATGCGAGCCCAAACTTGGGTCAAAACCCTTCAAATCACTATATTCCCAAGTAAAGACATCAGCAAATTCTTGGCACAACAAGATGAAGGCCTGCCTTTCATGGTCTGTGCAGACTTTCTCAAGTGTAAGCAGCTTATCTTTGAATATTTCAACCTTCTCATGGTGCTCCTCCTTCATTGCGATGCATGCCTTGTCACTTTTCAACTAGTCATCTCCATTGAAGATACTCTCTAGATTGACCAAACCTTTGGGGAGCTTATTGTTTTTCAGCTGAACAATTTGGCTGCCATATTGTTGTTGTAGCTTAACTTGGTTTTTTGTAGCAAACTCAGCTTCTTTTTGTAAGAAGAGTGTTATTTACTGGTCATTGTCAAAGACTTGTCAGTTGGTGATGTTGTCAAGTACAGAGGGCTAAATTACTACCTTCAAGTGGCATGAGCTGTGGTCTCAGCCTATTTCCCTAGGGATATCAAATTGGGCACCAACTGCCACCAGCCTATGTGCTTGCTTGTTCTGCTCTCTAAGAATGGAGGTAATATTGAAAGTGAAGAAATTTTCCACTAAGTCCCATACCCTATGTTTGTAGGACTTCAGTAAATAATTCTTTGTTAAATTTTGGCCTCTTACCTGATTGACAATCGGCTCACTATCATCAAAAACTTGCAACTCTTTGATTCCTCTTTTCCTCACCCACTCCAAACCATGGATGAGGCATTCATACTCCGCAACATTGCATGTGCAGAAAAATTAGAACCAGAAAGCTGAAAAGTATTTTTCCTTTGAAGGAGAAACTAGCACCACTCCACCACCAACTCCCAACTTACTTCTTGAACCATCAAAGAACAACTGCCATAGACTTGAGCTTTTTTGGCTAGTTTTCATCAGATTTGGTACAAAAGTACCCTCTTCATGTATGCAATAAATTTCAAGGCATGCCTCCTTTATGAATTTGTAAGGATCATGCTCGAAGTTGTCACTTCCCCATTCATCTAAGAGTAGGTCTGCAACTCCTTCAAGGGCAGAGGATGGAGATTGGTCTACTTGGAACTCTTCTTGGTCAATAATGGCATAGCTAACATTTGCTTCCTTGAGTGAGTATGGTTCCAGATGATCTCTATGGAGTGGCTCAGATTCAATCTTAACTTTAGTCTCATACTTGGTTCTAAAAACCAAATAAGACCAATTTGTTGCTAAGTAGCTGCCTATCTTGGATGTAAAATCCCTAGATAAGTAGATGGCAAAGTAAGGAGGGACATCCGCCACTACCACATCATGAGGAACTGAGAAGGTTGGGCAAACATGTAGCATCAAGCTCAAACCTTTCACTATCCCAACTATCTTTGCTGGTGTTCCATCCAGTTGCAGGACTCCCTTAGTCATTTCTTCGCATTCCAACCCCAGTTTGTCAGCTATGCATTTGGGAATTACCGAGGTGCTTGCTCCACTGTCAATGATGCAATTGTGCACCAAGAAATCTCCTATGACCAAGGACAAATAAAAAGGGGGAACCATTTCTTATTTCTTGACTTGGCCTGAGGTGGAAGGCTATTCATTCATCATCAAGACATTATCGGCCCTTGTTGGGACAGCTTGTTCATTTAGCCCATGCAATTCCTTTTGTAGCATGTCATTTTGCCCTGGTATTGACAACGAATCCCACAAGGAGATGTTCATGTGCAACTTCTTCATCTGATCTACCACATTGACTCGAGGGTTGCCTTCTTTCAAATTTTCTTTGGGATTATTTACAGCCTGAGGCACAGGCTGAGGAGCTGAAGGTACAACTGACGATCTAAAGCTTGGGACCTTTTGATTTACATGTCCTGAAGAAGGTATCATTGACGTTTGGGTAGTAGCCTAAGTTTCTTCCATTGCTCTCCTTTTGGGCCTTATGTTGGCTATGACAGAGTTTCCCTGATTGTCCATAGTACCCACGTAATTGACTGAATAGAACTCACCTTCCAAGTGATTCATGAGAGTAGAATTAGGCTGAGTCTGACTGCTGCTCGTGTTGAGTTGCATTGAAGCCTCAAAACCTTAGAATTGGATGGCTGCCTGATTATCTTGTATATTTGGGTAGTGACCCATCATTTCATTTGTATAAATAGCTTGCGCTTGACCATATCCCATGGTTGAGCAACTTGGTTGTTCTTGTACCAGATTGTTTTGAGCGGGCACCATAGCCTTGGATGATGAAGGGGCACCTGGATTGTAGCCTTGAAAAGGTTTAGTCTGTACAAATTGACCCTGCCCTTGATTGTAATTTTGGAAAGGGGGTCTATTTTTTTGACCATACTATTGATATCCTTGATTTGGTCGGTTGTTTTGAGCTTGCTACCTTTTAATAGCCACTAGTTCATTTGTCACATTTTGCAACAGACTTTTGACTTCATGGAGTTCATTTGATGAAGTAACAACTAGCTTTTCTGTGCTAGGTAGAAGAGCTAAGGTGGGAGTAGCAGTCTGAATTGGAGGCAGCATTTTAGGGAAAAGTGGCATATGAGGTCTAAGAGCTATTTTCCCAGCCTGTACTAGGCAATTCTCAGTCATTATAGCTATGTCATACGCAGTGGGCAGCACATGTCCTCCCATGAACTGTATCATAACAATGATATTATTGTTCAATGCGCTTGAGTAATACAAGAAAGCATAGCTAGGAATCAGCTTTACCAGAATGGGGATTCTATCCTATGTCTTCTAAAAATGAGTGTTGAAATCTTGCATGTATTTGTGTGGAGCTCTTTTCATTGTAGTCAGTTGCTCGGTAAGTGAGAGGTGGTCACTCTTCTCCCCAAAATGATTCATCAAGAGAGTGCCCAATTCATTCCAAGAATAACTAAATTTATGGTTAAAGTCCCATACCAGTCTAGAGCTTTACCCTTGAGAGACAATGCCAGCAATCTAATTGCAATATTCTCCTCAGTGACATTGTGAATATTGCAGAGGTTAGCAATATTTCTGATGTGTTTAATAACTATAATGGGCCCCTCTCCATCAAAGGGAGGCACACTTTTGAGGACTTCTCTTGGAATTGGGTCATAATGCTGGATATTCAAAGGACTCTAACCATGAAAAGTCACAAAGGGTAATGCCATAACTATGACAGGATGTAACCGTGGCCTTCTTGCGTAGGTGTTCTTTATAGCAAGTTTGGGAAAGTGGTTTGCTGAATAAGGATGGGTCCTCTCAAACCTTAGTCACTTTTCTGAGTTCAAAGGCAATTCAATGAATTCGAAAAGGGACACCCTTAGAAGCAAACCATGTGGTGATTTTAGGCATAGGAAGTCAGACTGGTCTTTGATTAGAAACTAAAGCTCTTATCAGTGGAGTCGCTAGATGCTGAAAATAGTTGATTTTGTTGTATCAAAACCAGCATCAATCCTAAAACTTTACTAAGTGTAAAAACTAAGTCCCATCGAGCGTGCCAAAAACTATTGACATAGTGGATTGCACCCTGGACAGGAGGCCAAGCTCCTAGCTTCCACACGTCAAAATGGAAACTCTCCTTTTGCCTGTGGGCAAGGCAAAACTAGAGGGAGAGTCTCTAGATAAGGGCTAGCTCCCTTTGATGCATCTGAGTTATTCCAATAAGTGTTAATACATACATACATATATATATATATATATATATATGTATGTATATATGTATATATATATAAATGTGTATATATATATATATGTATATATATATATATGTATATATATATATATGTATATATATATATATATATATGTATATATATAATAATGGGGGTGGTGAAAAGGGAGAAGGATTATAGGAAAACAAAACCTAATCTAAGAGGGTGATGCACCAAATAATTTTGACCTACTCACACTCACACTCTAAACCATAAGAAACACATACATACACTTTAAACTGGTAAAAGGACCAGACTATAGGAAAGTTAACAGGGAGGCTTTAATGAAACACACAAAAAAAGGGACTTACCATAGGCGTTGTAGGAAAAGCACACTGTCTAGTAACCTCCTTCTGCCTCTGCGCTCTAGGTACATCTCTTCTTGTCACCTATAGGAATGGTGCCTTAAAGATACTAGATGCATTGGTGTCAACCCTATGAAAGCATTAAGAAGCAATGACTGAACACAAGACTAACACTTAGACACACTCAGAGATATCTAACCAGAATAGAGGTAAAAATGCATTTTTATTGATTCCAGGTGAAAATTGCCAGGGCTTTGCCTTACAATGTGAAGTTACAATATATATAGAGAAGAGGGAACAAAAATGCCTCTTTTTCAAAAAGACTTTTGGTGCCCTTTTACAAGTGGCCCATGTGTGTTCTGAGGGCATTGGGAAGAGGAAGCCACTGAAATATAAATGTTGTGTCAGCTCCAATTCTGACTTCAGGCATTTAAAAACATAGGCTGCACCGTTTCTCCACAAACAAGACTGCTCCTTGAAGGCACCCACGCGGTTTGTCTGCTCATAAATGCAAAATGGAGAAAAATGGGTCACATCATTCACTATTTACGTCCCTTGATGACCACTTGGCAAGCATTGTTCCAACTGCTGGAATAACTCCTTGAGTCAACACCTTCCTTCGCCACTTAGATTGTTTTGTCTGTTTCTGCACTTGGCTCTTTTGTCTTTTCCTTACCTTGTCTCTTTTGCCTCCTTTGGCCCTCGGGGGCTATCTTCTCAGCCTTTCTGGCTCCTTGGGCTCTTCTATTAACAGGTCGTTGAGTTCATTCTCCACTTTTGTCTTTTCCCACCATCGTCTTTTCCTAGTTTTATCTCTTTGTCTCTTTGTTATCTGAGCTCTTTTCTGGTTGGCGCTCAAGAATTTAAAGATCAAATGGCTATTTCTCTACTATAAAATTGACATTCGCGGGCCTGTCACCATTTAAAAACCAATGACTAGTTTATTTCCCTGAAATTGATGGCTTTAGAGACATCACCATCCTTGGCAATTCCTTCAGTCTTTTCTCTTGATTCAACATTTTGTCACTCCCTTACCTTCGAGCTTTTGCTTTGGACCCTCTTGAAGGGAAGGTGTCCCTTTGGCTTTGGAGAAGTGCCCTTATTTCGGCAGTCGAGAGTCCCCCACAAGGGCACCTGCCCTTTGGGGTCCTTCACCGGTCTTTTCTCTTCGGCTATTTTCCCGTGTACAAAATGTCCGCAAGAATTGTCTCGCCCGCTTCTTTTCTTCGAAACTTTTTTCCTGCAGACTTTTTTCCCGCGAGCTTTTTTCCCACGGACTTTTTCCCTGAAAACTTTTTTTTGAATTTCTTCAGATTTTTTATCCGAAGGAATTCCTCAGACAAAAGTTTGAAAGAAATCACTCTTGCCTCATCTTTGCCTTAAGTCCTTTTTCACGGGATATTTTTGTTCATAGCCCTTTCGAATTTCTTCAAACTTTTTGTCTGAAGGAATTCCTTTGGAAAAAAGTCTGAAGTAATTATGTCTTTGTCTTTTCCTTTGACTGCCTTCCAAAAGTGCCCTTCAAGAAATCTGCTTCGGCAACGTCACCGACAAGTGCCCTCTGCAAGGGTGTTCGTCCTTTGGGAGACTCTATTGAACCTTCTCATTGAACCGTTCTTTCAAACCAAGCTATTGAACCAACTGTTGGACTTCGCCGATGAGCTTTGCTATTGAACCAAACTGACTGAACTAGACTATTGAACCAAGCACTTATCCATTTTGCACCTAAGTGTTGGGAAACCATTCGTTGCCTACAGAATCCATAGAAACTTTCTATAGAGTCCGTAGAAATGGGCTTGCAGAGTCTGTAGAAATGCTTGTAGTGCCTGCAGAATCCGTAAAAATTTCTAGACTTGTGCAAAATCAAAAAAAAATGAACTGGCTCAGAACAGCAGGGAGAGAAGGGGACCGATTTTGGCCTGGTGGACCAAAAAATGGTCAACAAGTGGTTCATCATTTGCTCATATATTCTCCTTTATTTTAGTCATATTGTGATCTATTGTTGGTATTATACTTGATTGGTGAAGTAATTTACTTACACCTATCTAATATTATAAGCAACTAAACTCACTTTGAGACTAATCCCCACTTTTAGTTTAGTTGTTCTTACCCTCTGGACAAGGCTGCCCTATTTGGACAATCTCACTTTTCAATAGTGTCTAGCTCTACCAGCAATGTCCTCCCATGAAAGAACACTAGTTTCTCTAATTTAAATTCATATAACAAGTTTCCCCATAAGTTTAATGATCCCCATTCAAATTAATTTCCAAAATATCAATATAAATCCATATTTCAAACCATTTTTCATACAAGAGGCTCACACATGGAAAAACACTATAATATTTAATTGCACATTAAGAGAAAATCATCTATTTTTTATAATTCAAAGTCCATATAGCCCAAAGATCCCTGAGTTAAGTATGCATACACCTTTAATGTCATTTTTTTTTGTTGAAGTGCTTAATCATACTAAGATTGCACCAACATTTAGCATTATACACTAGTTTTATCACACACACCACCATAGCATGAGAGAACTACATGGAATTTTATCTTTTTTCAGAGTATTAGCATGTAGGCAACACTCAATACATGGGGTGTTTAGGTCAAACACAACTTCAACTACTATCCCCTTTTCACCCTATGATAACATTTACCCTCTTGGTCTATTGAGCTAGGGTTACAAGTAAAGGATAAAAAATACAATGGTTTTTATGATGGATCAAAGGTTCCCATTCAATAAAATAGAACACACATGTGAAGGTGAACCTATCATAACAATTATGGATATCTAGCACCTATCGATGCTCCCTAATGACACCAATGCACCGTGTCCTTTTCCATATCCAGTGGCCTTGTCCATAAATCTAGAAAAACCCTATTTTAGATCCATAATCAACATAACCACACAACCTATTTTTCAATCTTAGTCATAGTTTTACATGTTAAGCATGAAAAATATTGAGAGGGGGGGTGAATCAGTATATTATATATCTTTTGCTTAATCCGATTTCTTTTCTTTAACCATTCAATCATACATTCAAGATATGCAATAAAATTGAAATAATAATTTGCACCACATGAGAGAGAGAGAGAGAGAGAGAGAGAGAGAGAGAGAGAGAGAGAGAGAGAGAGAGAGAGACCAAATTTTTATGTGGAAACCCAAAGTGGAAAAAAACATAGAGAATAATCTCAAGTATATGAATGAGCACCAACTCAAAATACAAAGTTCACAAGCACCAACTTGTAGGAGCACCAACCCCTTTGTCGAGTACCAACATAATAACTATTTATGAGCACCAACCCATAGGAGCACCAACCCCTCTTATGTATAAAACACAACTATCTGTCAATGTTGCTTACTCAACAAATGATAGAACTCTACGATATCTCATATTTTTCTCTCTTTGAAAACAAATACAAACCATGCACTCTCTTGCATATTAAAAATGGCTTCTCAAGCCTTTATTTATAGATTTGCAAATGACCTTTGGCATTCACCCTTTGTGACTTTCAATCCTCATGAAAAATGGCACCAAACTTGCATGACCCTTCGTATCCTTGAATTTGAAAAGTCATATGGTGACCCTTCATAAGCAAAAGCATCATTTCCTCTTTTGTCTTTATCTTGGTGACTTTTCATATTCCTCAAAGTGTCCCTTCATGGAAAAATGTAACATACCTCTTTTGTCTTCACATGGTGACTCTTAGAATTCTTCAAGGTGACTCTTCATGAGAAAATGTGTCCCATTCCTCTTTCATCTTTTACCCCGTGACTCATTGACTTCTCCATGGGCCCTCTTTTGACTTATATGTAGCCAAAAATATATTCATTAATATTAAATAAATATTAACACACATTAGCCAAGATATGAATATTAAAAAACATCATTAAATGTAATGGGGCATTTTATCACCAATAATGCTAGACCTTTGACATCAATGACAATATTTCCAACAATCTTCCCTTTTTTCATTAATGGCAACCTCAAACTGAAACTACCACATTCTAAAACCTACACATACTGCCATCTAAAAAACATACAGTAACTCCCCCTTACTGTAACAATTTATATCTATTCTATGTACCTATTTCTACACCTATACCTATACCTATTATTCTCCCCCTTTGACATCGATGGAAAAGGGCCTACCTGGAGCTATCACTTAGCTCCC
Organism: Torreya grandis; assembly: GCA_037957365.1. Taxonomy (NCBI): domain Eukaryota; kingdom Viridiplantae; phylum Streptophyta; class Pinopsida; order Cupressales; family Taxaceae; genus Torreya; species Torreya grandis. The sequence goes on along the minus strand of JARHVA010002595.1, from coordinate 1,049,490 downwards.
CCTCAACTGATGCTGAACCTCAATGGCAGGAAGTAAAATAAATTACTCCCAACTTCTGTCGCAGATACTCAAACGTGTCTTTTGATAGTGCCTTTGTGAAAATATTTGCAATCTGCTCTGTAGTACTGATATATTCCATCTTAACCTATTGATCTACAACCTGTTCTCTCAATAAGTGATATCTAATGGGAATATATTTTGTTCTTGAATGCATCACTAGACTTTTTGAAATATTTATAGCACTTGTGTTATCACAAAAAATACAAATAAGTTCATCATACTTTACCTTGATATCTTCTAAAGTTTGCTTCATCAAAAGCACTTGAGTACAACATAATACTACTACAATGTATTTTGTTTTATCTATATAGAGTGATACTAGATTCTACTTCTTATTTAGCCATGATACTAAGTTATCACCAAGGGAAAAAGCTCCTCCACTTGTACTCTTTCTGTCATCCAAGCACCCTGCCCAATCTAAATCTATATAAGCAACCAAAGTGAAATCTCTACCTATGGGATACCATAATCCGTAATCCAATGCCCCCTTGATATATCTGGATATTCTCTTCACCAATTGAACATGACTATCTTTTGGAGATGACTAATATCTTGCAACCATACCTACTGCATGCATGATGTTTGGCCTTGATGCTATCAAATATAAAAGACTACCAATCATAGATATATACAAAGATTGATCTATAACAGGTGAATCTTCATCTTTTGTCACATTATTTCCTATACACATTGGTGTGCCAACTGGTGCACAATCTTCAAAACAAAATTTCTTCAATATTTCCTTGGCATATTTACTTTGAGATATGAAAATTCTTTTATTTGACTGAAATATTTGTAATCCTAAGAAAAATGACAATTCTCCAAGCATAGACATCTCAAATTCTTTTTACATATTATCAAAAAAATCTTTTGTCATCTTTTCAATATTTCCTCCAAAAATGATATCATCGACATATACCACAATAATCAATTGATGCTCACCTTCTATTTTGATGTAGAGATTACTATCAGTAAATCTTCTCTTGAAACTTTGATCCTAAAGGTACTTATCAAGTCTTGCATTCCAAGCTCTAGGAGCTTGTTTCAATCCATACAATGCTTTCTTCAATCTACATACATGGCTAATAATATTTGAGAGAATAAATCACTCAGACTGCTCAATGTAGACCTCTTCTTCTAGATTCTCGTTCAGAAAGGCAGATTTGACATCCATCTAAAACACTTTGAAAATTTTAAACACTGCATATGCAATAAACATTCTAATATCCTCTAACCTTACCACTGGTGCAAAAGTTTCTTCAAAATCTATTCCCTCAATCTGAGCATATCTTTTACATACTAATCTTTCTTTTTTTCTAGTCACTTCTCCATTTTCATTCAACTTATTTCTATAAACCCATTTTGTTCCTATCACATTGTGATCTTTTGGTCTAAGCACTAATTTATAAGTATCATTCTTTTATATCTGATTTAATTTTTCATCCATAGCCTTAACCCAATGCTTATCATGTCTAGCTTCTGAAAAAGTTTTAGGCTGAATTTTAGATGACAAAGAGAAATTAACTTGCTTAGATTCACCTACCATCATTCTTCTAGTGTCAATTCGTTCATTTATGTCCCTGATGATGTCACTTTCATTATGATTTCTCTAAACATATTTGGATGGAGTTTTGGTACCATTTTTCTCCTTCTCATCTTCATCTAATTTTTTAAAACCTTCCTCTTCAATGATTTTAGGAATGTCTACTGGATCACTGATTCTTTGTGTTCCATCTTCTTTTATCTTGACACTTGCACTTTCAACAATTTGCTTGGCTATTTAATTATTACATTTATAAGCTTTATTTTTACAAGAATAACCAAGAAATATACCTTCATCTACTCTGGATTCAAACTTACCAAGTTTTCATTGATTCTCTTTATGAAGCATCTGTTACCGAAAAATCTGAAATAATCAACTATTGTTGGTTTGTCTTTCCATAACTCATAAGGAGTCTTGTCACTATTGACTCTCAATAATGCTCAATTCTAAATATGCACTATTATAGCAACTACCTCTCTCCAATATTTATCTGCTATCTTGGATTCATTTAACATTATCCTCACCATTTCTTGAACTATTCTATTTTTCTATTCAAGTACTCCATTTTGCTAAGGAGTTATGGCTACTGAATAACGTATCTTTATTTCATGATCTTCAAAAAACTCAAGAAATTGATCTAACATGAATTCTCCTCCTTGATCTGATCTTAGACACTTAATCTTCAAACTGGTTTCATTTTCAACTAATGCTTTGAATGCTTTGAAATGTTTGAAAGCTTCTAATTTTTTCTTTCAAAACATTACCCAAGTCATACATGAAAAATCATCAATAAGCAACATAAAATAATTATCACCTTGAGTACTTTTAGTTCTCATAGGTCCACATGGATCAGTGTGAACAAGCTCTAGCATCTGAGTAGTCGAGTACTCTTTTGTTTTGAACCACCTTCTAGCCTACTTTCTATGTTGATAAGGTTCACAAAGCGTGTCAGATGGATTTGTAATTTTTAGAAGATTTATGACTGCTTGCTTCTTGATGATGTTGATAAGATTGTTAAAATTTATATGACCCATTCTCTTGTTTCATAGCCAACTTTTTTCAATCTAGTTCAAACAACATCTTTGACCTTTGATGTCTGATAGCATATACAAATTATTGCCTATTCTCTGAGCATCTACAACCAACATATATGAATCTTTTCTTCTAATTTCACAACCTTTTACATAAAAATTTAGTGTGTGCCCCTAATCACACATTTAACTTACACTCAAAATATTATGCTTAAGACCTTCCACATACAAAATATTTTTAGTTTTAGTTCTACCATTATCCAAACTTAGTGTACTTTTTTCAATAATTCTGGCAGTAGTATTGTCTCCAAATTTCATTGTGCCACCATTGATCTTCTTCAAGGTTATGAACTTACTCTTGTCTCCTGTCATGTGCCTTGAACATCTATTATCAATGAACCATGGCTTTTCTTCATTTCTTGCATACAAAGCAGTTTGCACCAATATAGATTTTTTAGGTTGTTTCTTTTGCCATGAACAAGTCTAAACTTTCCTCTTGATGAATAAAAGTGTGAAACTGTGGTCCTTCTTGACTGACTCAAACACGCTTCTACAGTACTAAGATATGTGTCCAAAGTTGTTGCACTTGTAACATATTGTGGCCTCTTCATTAAAGCATGATAGAGGATCAAAATAGTTGTGTCTTCTGCTTGACTCTACATGACTTTCCTTCTCCTTATTTCTGAAACTGTTAGCTTTTTTTTGACATTATAATTTTTTTATGACCATATATATTACAATAAAAATAGTAACCATAAAAATAGGAACTATTTGTGAATCTCTAACCTGATTGCCTTTTGTAGCTCTATTCCCTTCAGCCTTCTTTATTTAAGATGTCCTCTATATTCTTAACTTCTTCCCTTTTTATTTTTTCTTTTGTAAGAGCTTCAGCATAGCTCTTTCTTTTTTCTTTGTCTGTGAAAGTAATGACCTCCTCTTTCTCTTTTTCAAATCCAATACCTATCTTATCTGACATTGATCTTTGATTTTCTATTATCTTATTCAACATATTAGTGTTATTCTCAAATTTTGAATTATTGACTGCTCTATCATTGATTGCTTTATTTGTTTTCTCAAGATCTGATTTTAAAGAAGCAATTTCAATAACATACATTTCACATTATTTACTTACTATTTTTAATTGTGCCATTAGATCTTCTTCATTCTTCTTGACTTCTTCAAAGTGTGCTTCTAGATATTCAATTATTTTCTTTGACTCTTTTTCATTTTTCTTGATCTGGAGCTTTAATCTTTGATTCTTCTTTTCAAGAGCTTTTAACTCTTCAAAGGCACAAATGAGTTCTCCTTCTAGATTCACTTCAGCTTCATCATGTTATTCTTCTTGATCATCTATACTTTTTCTTGTAGAGGCATCTTCATGTTTGGCCATGAATATAATCTCTTCATCTTCTGAGTCACTGACTCCACTATCTTCGACTGAGCTAGGATCTTTAGAATACAAACCCTTCTTCTCAAATCTTTTCTTGAATTTGCTTTTGAAGTTCTTCTTATATGTAGACTTTCCTTCTTCATTGTCATCATTACCCTTATTTGGGCATTTAGCTGCAAAATATCTAATATTTTCATAATTAAAACATTTAAAAAGTAATTTTCCTTGATATTTACCTGTGCCCTTTTTCGGCTTGTGAATGAATAGAGCTCCATTGTCATCTTCATCATCGCTAGAATTATCACTTGATTCTTAAATTTTATCCTTCTCTTTCTTTGATGCCTTGAAAGTCGCTTCTCTCTTTGAAGGTTTATCTTGTTCAGTCTGCATCTCATATGCCATAAGAATACCATGAAGCTCATCCATCTTTAACATGGCTAAATTATTTATCTCTTCAATTACCAAAACTTTTGCATCATATCTCAATGATAGAGATCTCAAAACTTTTTGAACCACAGTCAACTCTTCTAAATTTTCTCCAAGACCTTGAATTTGATTGACTATTTGATCAACTCGCAAGAGATAACATGCTATATTTTCTTTTTCTTCCATCTTCAAACTCTCAAACTATCTTCTAAAAGTCTGAAGCTTAGCTTGTCAAACCTTTCCATCACCTTTGTAAATATTCTCAAGTTTTACCTAAGTTTCATGACCATATTTACATTGCATAACTTTAACAAATTTTGATTCATATAAACCACATAAAATAGCATTTAAAGCTTTAACATTATTTTCACTTACCTTCTTTTATGCCAGAGTAGTTACAAGTGTTTGTGGCTCTTCATATTCCTCCACCACTTCTTGTCATATGTCGAATCCAAGGGCCATCAAATAAGTCTTCATCCTTATACTCTAAAAAACATAATTCATTCCATCAAACAAAGGTTTCCTATTTGTAGAAAATCTTTTATGTGATCCAGCCATCATGCTTTCCCGATCTTCCTTCAAGTTGTAAAACTTTTTCAAAAGAAACCTGCTCTGATACCAACTGTTAGGCATAAAATATACTGAGAGGGGGGGTGAATCAGTATATTATATATCTTTTACTTAATCTAATTTCTTTTTTTTAACCATTCAATCATACATTCAAGATATGTAATAAAATTGAAATAATAATTTGCACCACATGAGAGAGAGAGAGAGAGAGAGAGAGGGAGAGAGAGAGAGACTATATTTTTATGTGGAAACCCAAAGTGAGAAAAACCACAAAAAACAATCTCAAGTATATGAATGAGCACCAACTCAAAATATAAAGTTTGCAAGCACCAACTTGTAGGAGTACCAACCCCTTTGTCGAATACCAACATATAAATTATTTGTGAGCACCAACCCACAGGAGCACCAACCCCTCTTATGTACAAAACACAACTATCTCTCAAAGTTGCTTACTTAGCAAATGATAGAACTTTACAATATCTCCTGCTTTTCTCTCTTTGAAAATAAATACAAACCATGCACTCTCTTGCATATTACAAATGGCTTTTCAAGCCTTTATTTATAGCTTTCCAAATGACCTTTGGCATTCACCCTTTGTGACCCTTCAATCCTCATGAAAAATGGTGCCAAACTTGCATGACCCTTCGTATCCTTGCATTTGAAAATTCATATGGTGACCCTTCATAAGCAAAAGCATCATTTCCTCTTTTGTCTTTATCTTGGTGACTTTTCATATTCCTCAAAGTGTCCCTTCATGGAAAAATGCACCATACCTCTTTTGTCTTCACATGGTGACTCTTATAATTCTTCAAAGGTGACTCTTCATGAGAAAATGCATCCTATTCCTCTTTCGTTTTTTACCTCGTGACTCTTTGACTTTTCCATGGGCCCTCTTTTGACTTATATGCAACCAAAACTATATTCATTAATATTAAATAAATATTAACACACATTATCCAAGATATGAATATTAAAAAATACCATTAAATGCAATGGGGCCTTTATCACCAATAATGCTAGACCTTTGACATCAATGATAATATTTCCAACACTGCATTCCAATTTTCCAGCTAAGTTATATTTTTGGGGTACTTTTCTCTTTTCATTAATTTCTAAATTAACAAGTTGCAAATTAGTTTATGTCATTTATTGCATATCTGTAGCATTTTAATTTTATGTAGCAGTTTGCCACATTTAAAAAATTTACTCATAATTTCCCAAATTTTGATAAGATGACTATAAACTTATCCACATTGATTATGACTAATAACTAACAATGAAAAGTAGAGTAAGACAAAAATATGATAGTTTGGAATTAAGAATAGAATCTATTTTTTTAGACTAGACTACACTCCTTGGACAATAACGTAGGTCAACCATGTCTATTAATGATGGAATTATTCATGTTAACTATGCAAAATTGTGAATCTTTTCCTTTCCATGCCTATGTCTACTAAGAGGGACGATATATCATGATTCTGATATATCTACATGGAAGTCATTATTTTATTTCTCTTTGCTTTGAAAACCTTAGGGGCATTTGTGAGAGATAGAAACCTATAAGAAAAGACGGATAGTATAATGGGTTGAGATGACCCCAATCAACTTCTTAATTATTAACTACTACCTATGTATCTAAATACTTCAAAGAGGGAATCAGTCCAAATGTAGTTCTCCTACCTAGAGAGATTATGTAATTGTGCTCCTTGACTATATGTATGAAATTATAAATATGGATTTGATACTTAAAATTGATAACTTTGACTTTGATTGAGATGTTTTAGACTTAAGTTGTGATTGTTTCTTGTGAATGATTTTTAAATTAGGAAGAATAAGGCATACTTGTTTAATGTGCAATAGTGTGTAAGTGCTCAATAAATAGTGCCAAACTAGGAATACTGAATGACTTTTGATTTATACTTATAGTGAAACATTTTGATAATTTTATTTAACTGACCTTAACAAAATACGGGAAGACCCAAACAAACATTTCAAAAATTGGAAACTAGTAGTTAATTTGCATAAGAAAAGGCCATGCTAGGTGGATAGGTCTAGGGCAACGAACTTGTTACCTATGACAAACCTGTCCCAATGAATTAGGGATAATTATCTCGAGTTTGGAGGTAATATGAGAGTGATGTAATAAAGGTTTAAGAATTAACTTAGAAAGTTATGTCTAGTAGTGATGTGAACAAAGAGTCGAGCTCACATATAGATAAATGGCTTAGAGGAATGGCAAATAAGAGTCATGTATTTAGATGCAAGTTGAATGACTTAGGCTGTGTCAAGAATTAACATTATCAAGTACTTGTTACCATATTTAAGTATCTAAATCCCCTCCTTTATTCTAATAATAATTTTTTAAAGTAAATAAGAAATAATTAAACTTAAGTGTGTACAACACATTTTGTCTTTGATAGGATACTCCAATTATGTAGGGAACTCATTTTAAAAAACCGTACAATAACTATGAAGTAGTCATTTGTCCATATTTGAATTTTTTAAAAAGTTGAGCTTTGAAATTTGAAAAAGTCAAGCTTTGAAAATTGAACTTTTGAGAAGAGATCGAGGAAGGAATAGACCTACATGGAGATGAAACCAAATTTACCTATAACTTGTAAATTGTGGTAAAGCATTGGAGACGTGCGCACTTGTTGAAACACTTGGAGAGATGGTTCCTCATGTTGAATCAATGGCAAATTGAGACTTATCAAGTCCCAATCTTGAATAAATAATCAAACTCTTGAGTTAGAAAGATGTTGACTCTGACTCTCATGAATGGGTAATAGTATCTATTGTACTAATCCAATGGTGGTGGAACCATGATGGGTTCACTAGAAGTGTGCCAAGGTCATTGAGTGTCACTAAAATTTAACGTACACCACTTGTAACAAAATATAGAACCACACAATGGGTTCACTAGAAGTATTTTCAAGGCCATTAAGTGTCACTAGACTTGAATGTACAATACCCATAATAGAATGAATCACACTGCTATAGATGGATCTAGATTCTATTTGAATGGCCGAAGGAGAATGAAGACTATTCATGCACCTGTCTTGACCTTAGTGTCAATAGATTTGAATCGAGAAAACAACAATTTATCTTTGAATTTGTAAATTATATTATAATTGATATGTGCATGAACCAGTATCGTGTATTTTTAACTTTTAAAAAATGTATATATGTGTGCATGAACAAATTTCGCGCCCATTACATCTATGTAAAATGATATATAATGCCATGAATTTATATGTTCAACTGTAATTGTGTGTGACATATGTAATTTTTGATCTTGTAACTATTTTGCATATGCTCAGATATGTGCATTTAAGTGTGTATGAATATTTACTTCAAGCTTTTATAAACTAAGTGCATATGCATGTCATATGCCCTATAATATGTATTTGAGGTGCCAATTTCTATTATATATTTAATTTTTAAACTACTTTGAATCTTCAAACCTTGTATTTTGTCATAAAATCTTATTTTTGAATAATTTTGAATCTTTAAGACATGAACTCTATCATAGAATCTGATTGTTGAATTGTTCATGGAGGCTTATTTCTCTAAGACAAGCCCACTATGATGTCTCTCTTTTTAGATGAGGATTGTAACCTGAAAATAACATGTATCAAAGGAAGAGTTAATTGTATCATGTGATAAAGATAAATCATGTATAATCATGTCAACGCGTAGAGACTATGTTATCATATAATGCAATTGTCATGGAAGCATGTATGTAACATATATAATGTGAAGCATACAAGGGTCATGTCTAGATAGATATAGCAATGAAGTATGTATTAAAGTAACTTTCTCTAAAGTATCCCATGTAATAAAAATGCATGATATGTAGCATGGCACCACTAATAAATTACAACAAACATAACACACAATGTCACATAATAAGGCCAAAGGATGCATACAATGGACATTAATATGTCACAAAAAATAAAGCTAAAGACCACATGCAAAGGACATTAAGAATGTCATAAATAAGAGACACGTTTAAATGTCACACAAAACATAGGGCCAATGGCCTCAAGCAATAGACATGTTCAAATGTCACTCATACCAAAAAAAAATCTCATAGATATAATCAATAAATTATTATATACAAGGCCAAGGGCCATACACAATAAGAAAACAATGTCTAACATTTCATGTAAAAAACTAACAACATTGAAGGAGCATAAAATAAGTGAAAACTTATCTATACTATTTATATGTATCAATGTCACACCATAGTAAAGTTAAAAAAAATTGTAGCACAATGTAAGATATGAGTAGTTAGCAAGACATGGTAGAGAGGTCATACAAAAATATAACATATTGATAATGCAAGCTCTATAATAAAATGCCCCCAACATAAGGGCCCCTAGAAGAAAGAAATCCAACATTTAAGAATCCATGTATGATACGCATGTCATGCATCACACTCATACCTTGTGAAATGCATGTGTGTAGAAATAATATGCTATCTACCAAAATATGTGATCAATAATATATGTAAATAAATAAACTAGCAATTTGTGTCATGTTCAGGGCCCCTTTTTTTTAATTTTTGAAAATATTTTTCATGTTTTTGTATTTTTGACATATTTGATTTTCTTTAGAATTTTTGACATAATTGAATGTTTTTATATTTTTAAAGATTTTTTAAAGTAATCACCCTATGATCGTATCAATGGGAGGATCATAGTGCATGCATGTATCATAGAGTTGGAGGTGAATTTTCATAAATAAAAATTGCCACATCTACATGAATCTAAATCTCAAAAGGCATGTTGTAACGTAACTGTCTTGATCACTGCTCATAGTATCTTTTGTAGAATGTGTAACTTGAAAAGGTACAATACTTAATGAAGTGTGTTATATGGTAGGAGAATGTCTCACTGCCTGTGTTTATTGTACAACATGTTGAACTATTTGAGCTACTATCTTAGGATGCACTATAGAAGGTTTAGATTTATTTACCTTGAATATATTTTTTTACGTAAAATGTAAATTTTTATCAATATGCCCAAGAGTGTGAATAAGTGTCATAGTACATACGTTTTCACTTGACCCATTGTCGATCATGACATTATATATGGATTGCCTATTGATATAAGCTCAAATAAAGAGTGCATGTTTATCTGATTCATTGTAAAAAAAATATTGTCATCAAATGTGATCATATGATGTGGTGGTAATGTGCTTGTAAATGTACCAATAAATCCATCTATTAGATGCCCATATGTCGAAGGGGAAGGATGTGCATTGTATGCATGATGTATCTTTTAATTATCTACATTTTTTGTAGTACCATGGTTTAGAAATGGATTACTGAAGATTTTTAGCTTTGCATTGTCATTTTGTTATGGTCCAACTTCTTCTATGGGTGTGCTTAGCTCAATAGTATTATCATTGATAAGATCTTGTGTCTTATGTCTTATACTAAAACATCTTTTTGTATAAGCCCAATACATCTGTGGTAGTTACAATATGCATTACTATCGAAACCCTTGTGTTAAGGCTTGGTCATGATCAACCTCTAATGGTGAAAGGAGACATATGAAATTGCAATCAAGTAATTTTTGTAATAAGACATGAGGAGGTTGTAGTAAATTTGAAAATTGCCTTCTTGGTGGAGTTGTCAATTAAATCTTGTTCATTGTTGTGATACTGCATTGACTATTACTTCTATTTCATTCTTGATTTTATTAGATTTGACTTTGAGTTTGGTTTGCTTTGAAACTTTATATTTGAAGTAGAGAGAGCATTTGGTGCGTATTTAAGTTTGTTTAAAGCCATGAGCTTGAATTCTCATTCTTTGATTGAATGACATAACTCATCAAAATATTTGAACTTGTTAAACATGATAGACTCATGTAGTGGTGCTAGCAAACTTTGTATGAAGATATAACTCATTGTCTACCATAGAATTTGTCATCTTATCTAGCATAGTTTTGTCTCAAAGAACATATTTGACTGATTGACTCATTTAACCCTTGCTTGATTTTGGTAATTTGTGCATAAAACCATTTTTCACCGATGTTGATAGATAAGTGTGCTAGAAAATACTCTACCAAAGGATTGAATGTTTTAGCTAATTGGAGTGGAAGATCATAGAACCATCGCAAAGCATAATCTTTGAGGCTTCTTGAAAAAATCTTGGTTAATAATTTATCATTGTATGTGTAATCCAAGCATGTTGCATGAAATGATTGAAAATGATGTTTAGGATCATGTTTACCTTTTAGAGTGGTAGCTTAAGAGCTATGAAACTTGTTAGTAATGGGTAAGAGGTTATCTTAGATTCTAAATGATTGTGAAATAAAGTATTGGAATCCATTGAATGAATACCTCTAGAGACACCTTGCTCTAATAGTAACACCTTAACATGTAAGGCTATAACAATTTGTTCAAGAGAGTGAGAATTAAGTGAGGTTGGTGATGGACCATGCATAGTAATTAAAGGATATGTGCATGATGCATGTGCACAAATAGGCATATTAATTTGTTGTAAACCATGTGATTCCCCCATACCTAGGGATGATGACACATATGTAATTGGAGGTGTCGATATAGGAATATGTAGAAAATGGAGCACGTGTAGTGGGGGTATTAACTTAGGAGGGATTCGATTGTTCTCCTAACGTAAAAGCTTGGGCCAATTTTTTTTGTTCATCTCTTGCAATGTATAGTAGTGTGTTCAATTTTTATGGATTGGCTTGAATATATTCATGAATTCGTTGTTATTAATTTCATCCAATTGCTCTATATTAGCTTTATCTATCTCAACAATCGTGATAAGTTCATCAATAAAGGGCATAGCATGCCTTATAACATTTTGAATGTACAACGATTCTTGTTCCCAAGTCATACTTGATTTTACAAAGATTTGTCTTAACAATGTTTGTATCTTAACATCATTATTGCAACAATGTGAGTTGAATAAGGCTTGAGGCTCATTATTCATTTTAGCCTTTTTATGATATTTGAATTTGATTAATGTAAATATATAATGAATCCAAATAACACTTTGGAAAGTAACATAAAATGTGATGATGAACTTATTTAGTTGGATCAAAAGACATATGCAAAGTTCATTCATTATAACCAATTTGAATTTGCAAATGGGATGAGGGGTGTGACTAGACATGGTGTGTTTTCTTTGTAGGCTCTCAAAATATAGTGATCCTAGTCATAAATAGTGAACAAGGCCCAAAGAAAACTAACTACAAAGGATTTTATCATTCCATAGCTGCACTATCCCAATTCTAAGGTATGTTGAAAGTAACTTCCGCAGGTTAATTATTTATTGGTGCATTACAAGTACAAATTATTGAAGGCTTCCTATGACTGGAAAGTAAAAACCTGTGCATTTCTAATTTATCGTGAGGTATGTAGAAATTAAAATCCATATATAGTATTGTCTAATGGCTTGAGTATTAGCATAGTACCCCTTTCACCATGACTCGAGTGAAATTGAAGACTGATTTGCTTAAAACAACAACTTCCATGAGTTTTGAAACTGTTGGAACACAATTTTTATAAAGCAAAAAAAGAAAGAAAAAGCAATAAAAATCCAATAAATATTTTTATGTGAGGAAGTTAGGAATTCAATATAAAGCCCCAAGGTCAAAGATAAATCCTAGAGTAACACTCAATCAAATCCTATAAAAGATGATCGTATTTCTCTCTAGTGTTTGGGAATTATAAATTTAACTAAAACTCTATAACAAAAATTAAAAAAGAAAGTAATGCTAAAAAAAACATATGGGTTCACCAATAAAAGTATAGGTTCACCAATATGCTCTACTCTATTTTTTATTAAACAATTAAAATGTTTATTTAACACGTGTAACATTTGATAAAGATTAGAATGCTAAAGATATGCCATTATTAACAATCTTGATTTGTAACTTGTTGAATATGGAAATATGCTATTTTTGAAAAACACTAAGAAGAAATGTACTTAGCTTAAATTTGGATTTCTATTTTTTTTTACATCTAACAGTGTGAATTAACAAAAGATAAGACTATGATTATGCTTGATCAACAACAAAATATGAAATTGCTCATGGACAGGACCACACACCCTGGATAGTAGCATAAGCCAACCGTGTCTATTGATTGCAAAATTAGTCACGTTGACTATAACTTATAAATGATAGTGAAACACAGAGTAAGACATAATTATGACAAATTGGAATCAAGAACAAAATTTAAAGATATTTTTGGATAGTTTCATGCTCCCTAGGCAATAGTGTGTGTTGACCATATCTATTGATTGTAGACTTGTCTGCGTTGACACATATAGAAACTATGACTATTTTGCCTTTTGTGCCTGTGTCTGTTGAGAGGGTTGAGATATCGCAATTTTGATATTGCCATGCAAAAGTCATTGTTTTCTTTTTCTTTGCTTCGGAAACCCTAGGGGCCTTAGTGAGAGCTAGAAACTTGTAAAAAGAAAGGGGGAATGCAACGAGCTGAGCTAGCCCCAATCACCCCTTTGATGATTGATTGCTGTGTATGTATCTAGATACTTTGAAGAGGGAATCAAGTCACACATAGTTCTACCATCTAGAGTGATTGTGCAATTGTGTTCCTTGACTAAATGTATGCAACTAAAAATATGTCTTTGATGCTTGATAATGATAACTCTTGACTTGAGTTGAGATACTTTAGACTTGGCTTGTCACTGCTCCTTGTGAATTATTTTGAATTTGGGAAGAACAACACAGGGTTTTTTAATGTTCAATAGTGTTTAAGTGCTCAATAGGTAGTGCCAAGCTAGGAATAATGAATGAACTTTGATTTGTATTTAGAGTGAAACCTTTTGATAATTTCCTTCTACTAACCTAATGAAACGTGTGAGAAGACCCAAATAGATTTTCAAAAATTGAAAACTAGTTGTTAATTGGCGAGGGATGAGGTTGTGCTTAGTGGACAGGTCCGTGACAATGGACCTATTTGCCTAGGATGAACCTATCATAGAGTATCAAAGACAAGTGTCCTAAGTTGGAGGTAATTTGAGAGTGTGTAGTAGAGGTTTGAGCATTAATGTGGAAAGTTTTGTCTATTGGTCATGACGAACAAAGGGTCAAGCTCGCATATAGATAAATGGCTTAGATGAGTGGCAAATACAAGTCATATATTTGGGTGCAAGTTGAATAGTTTAGGATGTGTCAAGAATTAACATTGTCAAGTACTTGTGACCAAATTTAAGTATCTATACATTCTAGCTAATATATATATATATATATATATTAGGTAGTTGGATGACATAACAATGATGGGGCTATGTTTCAGGGCTATTGTATTTTTGGGTTGAATTGGGGCTATGTTCTTGTAGTTTATTCTTGGTGGTTGTCGTGATTCATTTCAATCGTATTTTGACTTCCACCTAATGGGGAGAAATACGTGTAATTTGACTTATTTGATACATAGGTTGTGATCAACCATTCATTTGGGGGTGGTTGAGTTCAAATCAACCAATTTCTTTCCCATTTTATACGCTGAGAGTGTGTAATAGAGGTTTGAGCATTATTTTGGAAAGTTTTGTGTAGTGGTGATGACGAACAAAGGATCGAGCCTGCATATAGATAAATGGCTTAGATGAGTGGTGAATACGAGTCATGCATTTGGATGCAAGTCAAATAGTTTAGGATTTGTCAAGAATTAACATTGTCAAGTACATGTGACCAAATTTAGGTATCTATACATCTAGCTAATGCAAATATATATTTTCAAGTAGTTAGATGACATAGCATGATGGTGGACATTGTATTTTTGGGTTGATTGGGGGTATGTTCTTGTAGTTTATTCTTCTATCCACATTTGCTACTGTTCATTAGAGGGGAAGCCAAAAGGTGGTGGAAACCCTCATCATATTGGTGGTTGTCATGATTCATTTCAATCGTATTTTGGTTAAATGTGTGGCATTGTACCATGTTCTTAACATAGATGTTGCCTTGGGTGTTCCCCCATGTATCTATTTCTCTGTACAAACAATGGTGGATCAGGACCTTGTTGTTGTGGGGTTCATATTATTCATATACTTGACCTTCACTGTTTGTGTTATGGTATGTAGGAGAGAATGAATCAGAGCGAGACTATAATCTCGAAAATAGTAACCCCCCATCACACCAATGAAAAGACGACACTACACCATGATCTGCTAAACTATTATTTGTCTTTCATTGAGATAGATCACTCTTATTATTACTTTTGATCCATGAAAATGTTTGATTTCGTGAACATCGAAAATAGTAACCCCCCATCACACCAATGAAAAGACGACACTACACCATGATCTGCTAAACTATTATTTGTCTTTCATTGAGATAGATCACTCTTATTATTACTTTTAATCCATGAAAATATTTGATTTCGTGAACATTATTAAAATCTTCCATATCATACAACATCACACGGCTATTATAGACTCTGCCCACGTGGAGCGAATCCCAAGCATTCTCATTCTCATTCTCATTCTCATAGAGAAAGAAACGCTTTCCGTGTAAAAAATAAACATGTCTAAGTTTGAAAGTTGTTGCAATAAAACATGTTTGTTGCAATAAAACACGTACGTTTGTAATCCAATGTAATTTTGTTCGTAAAGGGAAACTCACATGGCTCCCATCATTGGCAGCCACCGACTCCCCACAATACAATCTGTAGACTCTCTTTTTTCCATATCTGGCCAATGTGGCCCAAATTCTAATGTATTATTCCTCCCCGCACACATAACCTTACGTTTAAAGTTTGAAAACACTCGAGTGGTATCGCTGGCATTTGGTGCTTTTATGTTTAGACTTAAAGACAGAGAGAGAAAGTCACCCTTAATTATAGGGTAGCAGAGCCTGCTTACAATATATATATATTTATACCACAGTTGTTTAGATTCGTAAGCACGAAAGCGACTGTCGGGAGGTGGAGCCTGGAGGGTTAAAGTGATGAGAAAACTGAGAATGGTGTGATGGAAGAAGCCCAAATCCTGTTCCTTGAGCAGCAATGCATTCTCGTGATATGGGTGGCAGGAAAAAGTTTATTCTTTAATATAACATGCTACCCTCTCCTCTGTGCTGCTGTTAGAAGCAAACCTCTGACCCTGCCCAGCTCTCAAAGCCTAGTGTTTGGCACTGCCACTGTGAGCTGGTTGTGGGGCTCTCATGGAATCACTGCAAATGGGTCGGCGATGAACAGATCTGGATTCTGAGCTCAAAACTAGAACCAGTTTTAGTTCTGCTTGTTTAATACCTCTGTACAATGTGGGTTGTTTGTTGATAAGGATAGGTACATCATACATCATACAACAGTCAGCATTGCGGGGTAGGTGCTAGGTAGGACATGTTTTCCTGATCCTTATCAGTTTTTCGTTTGTGGGTGTTTGACCCTGTGTAATGTTGGCAGATGGGCAATCTGAAATACAGTGTGAAAGGCTGGGTAATGCTTCTGGTGGTTATGGTGAATGGGGAGCCGTCGGGAGATAAGGAGGCTCTCATTGGTTTTATCTCCAAGGTTCCCCACGGAAGAAGGCTCAACTGGAATGCCAACAACTCGGCGTGCAGCTGGGTGGGGGTAACCTGCAACGCTGAAAAGGATCGAATCTGGGCGCTGAGGCTGCCCGGCGTGGGGCTAATTGGGGAGATACCCTCTGCTACTCTGGGGCGTCTCACCGAGTTGAGAGTTCTGTCCCTGAGGTCCAACAGGCTAACCGGGTCTCTGCCCGATGACCTGTCCAACCTCAAGGTGTTAAGGAGCTTGTATGTGCAAAACAACTTACTGTCCGGGCCGCTGCCGGCGGGTTTGTCCGTGTGGACGCGGGTAAATCATCTGGATCTCTCATTCAACCGTTTCAGTGGTTCCGTTCCTTTCAGGCTGAATACTCTCACGCATATCACGGTTCTCCTTCTGCAAAACAATTCTCTCACCGGAAATTTACCCAATCTAAACCTTCCCAACTTGACGACGTTCAGCGTTGCAAACAATCAACTCAACGGTTCGATTCCTGCGTCGTTGCAGAAGTTTAAAGCCACCGCGTTTGAGGGCAATGCTGGGCTGTGTGGGAGGCCTTTGAGCGAGTGCAAACCGTTTTTCCCGCCGGCTCCGGCTCCGGCTCCCTCCTCCCTGGCACTCGGCCACAAGTCCAAATCAAAGCTCAGCACTGGCGTCATTGCGGCTATTTCAGTCGGCTCTGTTGCATTTCTGTTCCTCTTATTAGCCTGCCTGTTCTTATGCTACAGTAAAAGAGAGAGGCGCGGGAAGGCCATTCCAGAGAAGCCGCAGAAAGCCGGGGCGGCGGTAGTAGAGAAAGGGGGGCCTTCAGAGTACATGAGCTCTGCGCAAGAGGCAGAACGCAATAAGCTTGTGTTTTTTGAAGGCAGTCAGTATACTTTTGATTTGGAGGACCTGCTTCGTGCTTCGGCGGAGGTGCTGGGGAAAGGAAGCGTAGGAACGGCTTACAAGGCGGTGTTGGAAGACGGGACTACCGTTGTTGTTAAGCGGCTGAAGGATGTTTCAGCGAACCGAAAAGATTTTGAGCAGCAGATGGAGTTGGTGGGAAAGATCCGTCACACTAATTTAGTGCCTCTCAGAGCCTTCTACTTCTCCAAGGATGAAAAGTTGCTCGTCTATGACTATATGCCCACAGGCAGCTTATCCGCACTTTTGCACGGTACCTATGTTTTCTCTAATTGGTTTGTTGATGCCCATTATTAAGCTGCATTGCATTCTGAACTGCTGCATTTTACAATATACTTTGATTTCTCTTAGGTGGCCCTTACTCCTGATGTCAATGGTTAATTTCGGAACATTGTATCGCTTTGTCCCATCTTTGGAATTTTAGCTGATGCCCATTTAGGCAGGGCAAACCCTTTTGCCGGGTGCACAGTGATGAGACTATTGGGTCTTTTACCATTCTCAAGCTGGGGTGATTCTTCCTGTGATTTGGAGTGTTCCCCGTCATTATATTCATAACCACTTACTAGAGATTGTGACAACTCAGTGTTTCCCCGTCATTATGTTCATAACCACCTTCCAGATATTGTGACAGAAGATTAACCTCAACCGATATAAAAATTGTGGGTGCGTTTGAGCCCATAGTCTCAGGAGCTCACAAAAATTAAATGGCCCTGCTTGTGGTTTCTAGATGTTTAGGTCCAGGATGCTTTTGATTTGGCAGGTTTTATAGTGGTTTTTGTGATATATGTTTTGGGTGCTATGTATTGCTTGTGTTTGATCCGTGAACTATGTTGACTAGCATTTGGTGCTTTGAATTTAACCCTGTTTGATGTCAACATTGTAACTTTTAGCATTCTTCACTGGGCTCAAAACTCCATTTGGATCTTGGAATATTGACTTGGATATGCAATCAAAATATACTGAGGATATAAATACACGGTTAATTCAGTGTATATACAAAACATGTGCCACATACAAAATGTACTTGCCTTGATGAAACCTAATGTCATTGCAAAAGTTGAGCATGAGTGCGTGCCTTTGTTTGAGCTGAATGAGAGTGTGGCAACTTTCCAGATCTACTGTCCAAATGACGGCCCAAATGAATTATACTGCCAGTCATAGTTGATTGTTGAAATTGGCTACTTTGATTGATAAAATTGCTTCTGATGGCTTTTAGTGTTAGCAGGGTTAGGTGATTCCTCCCACTATTTGGCATATTCCTAAGTTTAGGAAGGTTGGCTGACCTCAGGCAACTCTCAGCGCACTCCTTGTTGGAAAATTTCTCTGTAGTTGAGCCTTGAACTTGGACTTCCTATCAAGCCTGGGTTAGCATTCGAGCCCTTGAGCTTTACGAACTCGAAATAAAAAGGCAGTTGCTGTTGGATTTAGTGGACAAGTTGAATTGTATGATATTTTGCTGGCTTTTTAAAATTCTCTTGCCTATTTGCATTTTTTCCTCATCTTAGTCTGGTTGTTGTGTCCATTTTCCCAATCTGCATTGGTCTGTTATAGGCATTCCTTGATAAATCTTGTTTAGTATGTAGACGTTTTAACTTTTTTAGGGATATTATTGGGCTGATTTGCAATTTGGATTGTGGGCTTTTATGGCATTTTATGGGCAGGTTTGTTAATCTGCATCGCTAAATCCAACTGAGATTTTTGAGTTTTCATTTTGTATATCTGCTTCACAATGATATTCTGGAAACATTCCATTTGCTTCCAAAGTTTTCATTTTGATGGCTTGTGGAATTGAAGATGAAGGGAGGAAGTGTATTTTATAAAATGCGGTGCTTGATTATTTCAGGTGTTTTCTTGCTAGATTTCTATGACCCTTTTCTCTGTTGTTGGTTTCTTTGGTTCATCCAGGTAGTAGAGGTTCAGGGCGAACACCTTTGGACTGGGAGACTAGGATGAGAATTGCCTTGGGTGCCGCAAGAGGTGTTTCCCACATTCATGAAGAAGGTGGAGGCAAATTCACCCATGGAAACATTAAATCATCAAACGTCCTGTTAACCCGTGATTTGGATGCCTGTGTCTCGGACTTTGGTCTTGTGCCATTGTTTAGCTCGGCTGCTGCTGCAAATCGCATTGCTGGTTATAGGGCTCCAGAGGTGGTAGAAACACGCAAGGTCACTCAGAAATCTGATGTTTATAGCTTTGGTGTGCTGCTTCTAGAGCTTCTAACTGGCAAGGCTCCAAATCAAGCATCTCTCAATGATGAAGGCATTGATCTCCCAAGATGGGTACAGTCTGTGGTTAGGGAAGAATGGACAGCAGAAGTGTTTGATGTTGAGCTAATGAGGTATCAGAACATAGAAGAAGAAATGGTCCAATTGCTGCAAATTGCCATGGCCTGCGTTGCTGCAGTCCCTGATCAGAGACCCAGAATGCAGGACACTGTTAAGATGATAGAGGACATGAGGCAATTTGAAACAGATGATGGGAACAGACAATCCTCTGATGAAAAGTCAAAAGACTCTAATGGACAAACTCCTCCACAGCAACAAGCTCCATCAGAAGCTCCTACTCCATCAGCAATTACACCCTAGAAACACATTCATATATAAGCAGCTCTCTTTCCTGTTAGTGGTGATTTATTAAGCCAGTATGTCTTAACTGTAAAAAATCTTTAGTGAAGTGTTTTTTCACCTCGGAATCAATTGTTGTCTTCATTTTCATTTCCCCACAACTCTTGCAAAGACATATGGCGAGAAGAGTCATGGGCGGTGTTCAAGAATTCTTGAAATGGTCTCCAAATTTGTGCATTTGTTTGAAATTACAAAAGAAATGCTACTGGCCAGCTGCTAGCTTATTAGCTATTGGCTAGACTTTGTCAAAATTTGGTGTCACATTGTGTATATGCCTGCATAACGCATGTGTGCTGAGTGGAATTGTAACGGTAGCTCCTGTCTTTCTCTATTTTTATTATAAAAAGAATTTATTTGAATTTGACAGCTAGTATCATGAATTTGAAATGGGTCTTCAACTGGATTTTCAAATACATTGACATTGTTAGCTAATGGGGATGTTGTATTTGTAAATGTCAATCTACGTGAAATGGAGTCCTTTTCTGCAGAGTGATGCGGGTGCGGTCAACAGGACAGATGCATGACTCTCTCTATTGTTGGGCGGTTGTGTTGATTGGAATGCAATGCATGAAACGAGGATTAGGTGGCGATTGGCGTAAAATGTCTCCACGATGGCGAACCATCATTACGTCTGCAACGATTCAACGCTGTACGCCCTGGGCTCCACCGCGTACTCATCACACCCACTTTTCTCTCTCTGTGCCACCGTCTATTTATACTGTTTAATGATGCCCTCGCCTACAAGTCCAGAACACGAAGCCCTTATATTCTTTACTCCTCTGTTGCTCGTTAACACAGAGATCATATTAATGCCTATAGGCTGAAACTTCACCCACAAATAATCGAAACAGGTTTGTTTGTTTTAATTTAATTTAATCTAATCTTAGTTGATTTATATATAAATATCTATCAAAGATTAAGATTGGTCTATGAGATTGTGAAAGATATAAGGTAAAGAATAAAGGGGGAGTGCATTAGCACATCCCTCCAATAAAAAATAAAAAACAACACTTAAATAAAATAAAATATCGTGAAGAAGATCAAAAAGAGGAGACTCTTTTAAGTAACCTTCTTGTTATGAAGAAATATTTATGATACATAAAGCGTTGAAAAAATGTGAGCCCATGTGAATCATGTAGTCTATTGACATTTTGTTGGTCTATCATATAAGTTTGGAAGATGGTCATAGGGCTTTCTTATTTATGATGTGAGATCGTTAGAAATGGATGAAATAAAATGGTTTTAATTACGTTCATGAGACCAAATGATCTATAGGACCATCGATTATATCAATTGTTCCAACCATTCAAAGATTTGTGGATCCAATGATGTCCTTTAGAAGGTTGTATGTTCGTTTGTTGATTCAAGTTAACATCTACCCTAATCCTTTTATTCTATTTTCTTCAAATAGTTATATCATGGAGCCAAATTTTAATGTTTTCACATATTTGTGCATGAATCCCTCTGTACCTCATATATTCAAGGATTAATTGCTTTTTCGTTTCGATTGTCCGTATGGTATTGTTTTAGTATTTTTATGTTTAGATTTTGAAACTTTTAAACTATCGTAGGGTTTAACAAAAGGAATAGGAGTCCTTGTGTGATAGAAGATGGTTGGTTGCACACCAAAGATCAGGGTCGATTATGAGAACTCTTTCGCTGGGGAGAAATGATATGAAATACACTACATTTAAACAAAAATGGGATTAAAAGAGATGAGTGGGTTTCTTCGCAGATGCCACGTCTTAGAAGAGATATTCTTCCTTAACGGATGTCAACCTATTGTTTTTGATAAAAGATATATAAATGGAATAACACTGGAAATGATTATGGATAAGATAAAAGATATAAATGATTAGATGCAACTATAAATGAATAGAGATTAAGATGCAGAAATCAACAAAACAAGGGTTTGGTCACACAAGCTTCACAAAGCACTGTCGATTTAAGCTAGGAACTAGACCTAATACACACAATGTCGGTTAAGACGATGGTTGGATGGATGAGGGATAAAGCTCCTAAAATAAGGATTAGGAATAGATTAGAGAAGTTTCGAGATGATTAGGATAGATTACAGAGGTTTAGGGACAGAGATGAAACAGACAGGGAACTACAGAATCAAACAAATAGACCTAAAGTGTTGAAATTGAAAATTTTCTGCAAAAGACAGGATCGATAACAATCTTATAGGATCGACCACGATATTCTTGGATCATGATCGATCCTGTCACAGTGTACAGAATATGAAAAACAAGTTTGTAGAAGGATGCAAAAGGTTTAAGAAAGGATAGAGGTGTTTGCAAGCTAGGAAATGCGCTAGAAAGAGATCTAAAACACAAGGTGTAACAATGAAATGATCTAATGACTTATAATGAAGGATTTAATCAAGATTTGAAAAAGAAAGAATAAATGACAAACC
This sequence comes from Torreya grandis, assembly GCA_037957365.1. NCBI lineage: Eukaryota > Viridiplantae > Streptophyta > Pinopsida > Cupressales > Taxaceae > Torreya > Torreya grandis. Next base: position 1,027,007 of record JARHVA010002595.1, on the reverse strand, counting down.
AAACAAAATGACTTCCCTGATCATTACTTTGATCCATTCAATTGCTTGACTTGTGGGTAGTATTTTGGACTCAAAACGCTGTAAATTCTAACCTCCGAATTCCTGAAACAAACCTCCAAAGTCTGGGTCCTCCAACTTGCATATTTTCTGAACACTTTTGGGGATGGCTTAACATGCTTATATGGATCGATGTTGATCCAACATAATTGACATCGATCTAGGGAAGTTATGATTTACATGTTTGTTTTAGGTTGCACGGTTGCATAATGGTTGGAGATTCCGCATATGACATGGGGGCGCTGGTTTTCAGGGTGTTATGGTTGTTTTTATTTATTTTTAGGAATTTGGTTGTTTAAAAGATTTTGGGTGGTTAGGGATGGTAAATAGTAATTAATAGGGTTAATTACCATGGGTAAATAGGTGGTATATACATAAAATAAATATTTAAGTAAACTAAATGTCCATAAATAAAGGTCAACTTATACTTTAAGTTATATTTTATGTCTATACTTTCAGGGTGTTTGAGAGTGGTTTTAGACCTCTAGGAGTTAAGATGCAAAATATAGATTTTTGGAGGTTTTCATTACATTTTAGACTTAGCTTATTTCGGGGTTTTAGGATTTCAGACTTAGTTTATTTTAGGGTTTCAGGGTATGGTGCAGATTTCTAGCGTCTACATTTAATTATTAAAGCGATAGCCTAAAAGATGATAGAATAGGGCAAGGGTGCTACATTTTGGCGTCTACATTTGTCTTTTTTTGTGGAATGGTCGAGAGAATCGAGCCATGAGACAAAAATATAGAAGCAGAACTTAAATAAATGCCCCCAACATGCCCGAGTTTGATATGAGAATGTTTCCCCCTCAAACCGGGAACCAACGAAGGAAAAAGAAGATGGATATTGGTTTAGCAAAAGGGTAGGGGAAAAGGGAGATAATGGGAATGGATACAAGAAAAATGCAAATATATAAATGGGGGTTGACGGACTAAATGCGCAAATGCGGCTTGGATAAATGGACAAATGGATAGGTATCCAACACAAAGTAGGTGACAAAAAATGTCAATGCATCAATCACCAGGGTTAAGTTCGAGTGAGGACTAAGGTAAACAAACAACAATATCTGCGGCCAAATAAGACATAAATTTGCCATGAAGCACATGGGCTTAAGATTTGGCACCAATATAACAAATGATAGACGAAACCAAACCTACGCTGTCTGGGCTTGTAAAGGGGTTTTGGCTATAGACTCATGTTTCAAGGTGAAATGCTCAAGCTGACTCAAACTGTGGGACCAATAGGGGTCATACTTCCACTAATCCAAGGTTTTGATTTTTTGGTAAATAAGGACAAAATAAATGCAAAAAGGATGACTTAATTGGCCTAAGACAAAAATGTGACTGCTATGAAAGTCAAAATCAAAGCATAAACAAAGAGATTGATACGAATTCATATGAATCACAACCACCTTTTGATGCTGGTATGGATAACAATATGCTAGGATGGCAATGGACGGGTGAAATGGCATCATACAAATGATGCGACCTAGTCACAAAAGATGCAAATTTGGATAAGCAAGAAGAAAATGAACACAAAGATTCAAATCCTTTAGGATGGGTTTAGATTAAGGTAATAGACGTAAATGGACGAATGAAAAAGACATAAAGGGGGACCCTTTTCTCCAAGTTATCGATGTGGACCATAGTGAATATGGGGTTTATCAAAAAGTAAACTCCTTAAGGCTTTGCACTTGACACCCTTGCGAAGGTAAATAAACATTTTTAACAAATTTGTAAAAGGTAAGCTTAGATTTCCTTGATTGGGTAAAAGAGGTGTGACATGTATTAAACAACGGTGGGTATACCACCCATCTTGTGCAAAAGGCGATGTCCTTATAGGTGACTTAGGATGATCCATGGGCTAATCCACGCTTTATATATAGGAGGCAGACTGTTTAATGTGGGAAGTTTGCATAATTGGAGAAGACTGATCAAGGCGGGAAGTCTTCTATGGGATATATTAGATTTTGACTTTTTGATTGAGGGTCCTTTTCTGCTTTTGGTTTGAGAGATTTTGGGACGTTGATTGATGCAGGAAGCCTCTAGTTGTTTTGCTTTTCCTAGAACTATAACTAGCCATCCTTCAAGGGAGTGGTCTAGCTTTTGATTTATTTGATAGTTGTGCTTCAAGGGATCAGTCTATTCTATTTATGCAACTTTATAATTCTTGGTAGCTGTCCTTCAAGAAAGCAGTCTGCAATTTTGACAATGACCCTTTTGAGTAAGAAATCTCAATTTTTGACTTTTTGATATGAATTAACTCAGGGTAGTCTTGGTCACCTTTTAGAGAGCCAAACCGAAACACAAGGGGAGGAGGTAAATGTCAGATGGACTTAAGATGGGAAGTCGAGAGACAATGACCATGGGGTTCCTTCTTAAAAAGGTGAAACGTGTCCATGGGAAACATGCTATGCGTAGAGCCGAGGTGCTCACATTTAAGATTGGGCTAAGTGTCTGTAATAAAAAAATCACATGATTCTCGCCATCAATTGCTCTTGACAATGGATAATGGGTGAGAATGGGTTAAAGGACTTCTGGTGGATGATAAAGATCAAAGAAAAAGCTTGCATTAGACAAAAAAAAGATAAAAGGATCCTTGACCATGAAGGATTCAAGTACAAAGACGCATAAAGGAGGATAATTTTGAAAATGCCCCATACTTATATGATCCACATTGACTCGAAGTAAAAAGCTTCCCCCAACGGGAAAATAAATCTTAGCGGATGGTTAAAGGAAGCTTGGAGGGGTGAAGGCATCTTCATCCATTTCCGATAGCTTGTTAGTTGTTAGTTGACGGAGAACTTAAGACAGGTGGGGGTTCAGGTGGGATGACCTTTACAATGCCAAGAGGGTAGAGAGACAATTGATTTACGATGTGCTTCAAAAGATTGTAAGGTTGAAAACTAAAAATGAGATGGATGGAGCGGTTTTGAAATGCAGACGGATCCAATAAAACTATTTGATTGTCCCTATCGGGAAGCTTCAGTGTAGTGCCTAAAAAGGGCTTGCAATGTTTAGGGTTCTGACCTAAACTCGATGACTTGTGTTTAGAAAATATTTTAGACTATGGATGCAGTTGATTGGTTGGGCTGGTTTGGGTGATAGATTTAGGGATGTTTAAATAATACAGTTGATCGATTCCTGACTGAATATATAAAATATGACTTTTTGGATACTGAAGCGACTTAATGGTTTGCATGAAGAGGCTGATAAATTGATTGGTTAACCTAGTTTTGGGTTGCTTTATGTTTGGTGATGGATTCATAGGATTGATAAAGTAAGGTATACAATGGATGGGATTGGTTGATTTGGTCTGAAAATGAGATGAGGAGACAAAACTTTGACTCTCACCTAAAAGGAATAAGATCAAAGGTAACAATATTATCACTGTCAAATAGATGAGGGTGAGCAAACTATAGATCAAACAAATTGGATTGACCGATTCAGGTGGTTGACTCGACTGATTGGGGTTGAGAGGTTCCTTTACTATAGTAGCTAAGTATGGGTGGACATGTTGAACTTCATCCACAAGAGGGTTGATGACAAGGGGGTCTTCCTTTGTAACTATGTTTAGAGGAAGATGCGAAACTTGAACAGATTCAATAGATGGGTTGGATAAGGTTTCAACAACCTCCTTAGTAAAAGGCTTACTAGGGTGGTTTTAGATACAAAGACACCATGGCTTGAAAGATTTTGACTAGAAATGGGTGAGGTAGTTGACATAGGAGGATGACTAACAACAGATTGTTGATTCTGCAAGGGATTGGGATTGACCAGCACAAGTTTACCATGATCAACTAAGTCTTGGACGAACCATTTGAAAGATTTACATCTTTCTATCGTATGACCTATGATACGATGATAGGGGCAAAATTCATTTCCCTTATACCAAGGTAGAATGAAATCACATGGTCCTAATACAACAGGTTTGATAGGAGGGAGTTGGATTATTGATGCTTTAAGCAACTTTTCCAGCATATAAATATATGGTTCCTCGAGCGGAGTATACCATTGGGTAGGAGGTTTCAGAACTAGTTCTAATGATTGTCTCTGTAAAGAGGAGGAACTAGTTAATTGGATTGGTATAGCTGATGGACTTGACAACGCTGATTGGATAGGTTGTAAAGGTAAATGCTGAGATGGGAAAGAGGATAAGTGAGGTAAGGTAGGTTGAGATAATTGAAACAGGGTAGGTTGAAAGGTTGACCCCCGAGAGGGTTGCAGCAGTTGAATAAGAATTTGTTGGGATTGAGGGAATAATTGCTCTTGAACTAGTTGAAAAGGTTGGGGTAAAGATTGATAAAGTTGGGGATGTTGTGGAAAGATGTTTGGATAATAGTTAAATGATATAGGATAAGGCATGGACTGAGGTTGACCTGGGTTAACCAAGTGCTAAAAAATGGCACTATACGACAGTGAGAATTCACTTTGTCCCTTAGGCATCACGGTATAAATAGAGTAATTAATATACTCATGAGATGGAAGAGAAACGTGCACCGCATGATTGGCAAGGTAATCACTGAATGCTTGAGGACTATTATCAAGGGTTTTGGTGAAGGTTTCATAGGAGATCCCAAAGGTTTCCCCCATTTGTAACGATGATGATCTAATCGTTCCTAAACCTATTACCAAGTTAGAACTATAAGGCCAAACAAGCAGAGCGGGTTGTACGATGGTGAAAGATTTTGAACCTTAAATACTCAAACAAGTAGAAGACAACAAAAAACAATAAAAAAAACATATACTAAAAACGTTAAACGCTTAGAATTTATTGATTATGTTACTTTTTGAATATGTGAAACTTGATGTGAAGCTTGATTGGTCTTGGATAGGGTACTAGAAATAGATGTCTAAGGATGGTTTCAAGATGTTTAGGTGCAAACCCTCTATATACCCTAAGGTACATGAGGTGTAATCTGTACTAGTGATGGTACGTGGCTTGGTACTTGGGGCTTGCTCCCCTCACATCACAATCCCACAACTAGTGCAGGTGCTTAGCCAAGATATACCACTCAACTAGGTTTTATACTCAGCCAGAGTACTGAGTTGGCACTCCACTCGGTGATTAAATCCAAGTGAAAGCACTGGGGATAAAACTTCCTGCTTGGTGATGAAATCCAAGTCGGTTCACTATGTAAAGTTTTGATGTGTGATTTTTGTTTTTGTGGTTTGGTCGTGTGTGATTTATTTGTGGACTAACGGATTAATTAACCGCCTAATTAATCTAGATACACTAATTCAAGCAGACAGACTATGAATGCAGTTCATTTTTAAGCCAAAAGAAGATTTTGATTTGATTTGGATGCAGACAAAGAATTCAACTCAATGCAAAACAAATACACATGAAATGCAAATCCTATTCCTATAATGATTTTACTTTAAAGAAGAAAATATAGCAAAAGTTATTTGATTGAAAGAAAATGTAAAAGAGGATGAAATTCACTAATGCAACTACATGCATAGGAAAGAACAAAAGAAAGGGACCCACTATCTAGTCCCACTGGGCATGCCAAAATGTTTTAGTATTTTTATGCTTAGATTTTGAAACTTTTAAACTATTGAAAGGTTTAACAAAAATGATAGGATTTCCTGTGTGATAGAAGATGGTTGGTTGCGCACCGTAGATTAGACTTGATTATGAGAACTCCTCTTTGGCTGGGGAGGAATGACCTGAAATACACCACAATTAAACAAAAATGGGATTAAAAGAGATATGAGTGGGTTGTTTGGCAGATGCCAAGTCCTGGAAGAGATATTCTTTCTTAACGGATGTCAACCCACTATTTTTAATAAAAGATATATAAACAGAATAAGACTGGAAATGATTACAGATAAGATAAAATATATAAATGATTAGATGTAACTACAAATGAATTAAGATTAAGATGCAGAAGTCAACACAAACAAGGGTTTGGTCACACAAGCATCACAAAGGGCTGCCGATCAATTTGGGCTAGGAACTAAACCTAATACACACAAGGTTGACTAAGATGATGGGATAATGATTGGATAGATGAGGGATAAAACTCCTAAAATAAGGATTAGAAATAGATTATAGAAATTTATGGATGATTAGGGTAGATTATAGAGGTTTAGGGATAGGCAGGAAACTGTAGAATTAAACAGAAAGACCTAAAGGGCCAAAATTGAAGGTTTTATGCAAAAGATAGAATCGATAACGATCCTATAGGATCGACCACTATCCTATAGTATCAACCACAATCCTATAAGGTCAACCATGATCTTCCTAGATTGTGGTCGATCCTGTCACAGTGTACACCATACGAAAAACAAGTTTTTAGAAGGATGTAAAAGGTTTAGGAAAGGATAGAGGTGTCTGCGAGCTAGGAAATGGGCTAGAAAGGGATCTAAAACACATGATGTAACAATGAAATGATCTAATGAATTATAATGAAGGATTAAACAAGTTTTGAAAAATAAATAATAAATGACAAACCAAACAAAATGATTTTCCTGATCATTAATTTGATCCTTTCAATTGCTTGACTTGTGGGCAGTATTTTGGACTCCAAATGCTGTAAATTTTGACCTCTGAATGCCTGAAACAAACCTTCAAAGTCTGGGTCCTCCAACCTGCATATTTTTAGAACTCTTTTGGGGATGGTTTGACATGCTTATTTGGTTTTATTGATGTTTCTTTGCATCCCTACTTTATAAAAGAGCTCTAATGCTTGAGTATGTTCTCTCTTAGATCTTGAATTGTCTTTACCATTATAATTTGGTCATTTTCATAATACATGAGTTTTACCATATATCTGACTAAGTGGACCCTTTTCCCTCCAAAGTTATTTATTCAATATTCTAGTTTGTCAATGTATAACCCGAATAAAGTTGGATATAGAGGACGATGTTATTTGACGTCTATATCACTCTCGGAACATTAGGACAACATTACCTACATTTTGATTTTAGCCTTGACTTATATAATCTGTGAATTACTGTTCTATAGTGCACTAAGATCCCTAGCTCCATTCTTTGCCATAATTTGCTCCTTAACATTGTCAATTTTTTTTTTGAAGTCTACAAAACAACAATATGCTTTTTCTTTTTTATCCCAAACTTTATCAACTAGGTGTCTAAGTGTAACACAATAATCAATAATTTAGTGTTTGGGTCTGAAGTTTGTTTGCCCATTTTCTCTCTCTCTTTTTTCCTCAACCCAATTGCTAATCCTATGATTTATCATACTCTTAAACCAACTTTACAAAAAGATGATTGACCATGATAGTACAATAATTTGAGGGATTATTTACAACTTCATTTTTAAACAAGGGCATGGTTAGGTTAGTTGTCCACTTTGTTGGGAAGCTATTTTGGATGATCTCATCGAATATTTCTTTGATTTGAGGTGCTAAGATATCTGCTTCTCATTTTAGATGTTTTGTTTGTAGGTTGTCTATGTCTTGAGCTTTACGCGTTACTAAATTTTTAATCCCTTGTATGATGTCTTTAATCGTGAAAAGATCTTTGTTAACAATGATTGTGGGAGGTGTATTTTGTTCATTTGTACACTCATATAACTATTTTGATTATTCCATCCACTGATTCACTGTTATGTTATTCTCTGTCTGCATTTTTTCCTTACGAAGCTCTCTCCAAAATCTCTTTGGTTTATGTTTCCCTAGGTAGATCAACCCCTCCTTCCTAGTTCTTGTATACTCTTCTTTCTTCGTCTTCACCATTCTCATGTTTTTTTATTTCGTTGTGTTATGCGTATTGGTTCCTCTAGTGATATCCATGTTGTGTTGTATTCTTCATCATACCACGGGTTTGTCATGGAGCTATTTATTTATTATTTTTTTGATTTAGCTCTGTATATACATAATATTTTAAAACTTTATCAGTTATTGATACTTTATTTCTTGTAGGAACCTATCGAATCTCAATCTATCTGAGTGTATGCCTTAAAGGGTGCACCAAAAAAGGGGTTCATACATCTTTGGTACTTCGCGGGATTGTTGGCCCCTATACCATTACCAAAAACCACTATAATTTACTCTTATCCAATTTCTTAAGTAACAAAAACTTGCTTATACACTTCCCTAAGTAATTCATGCATAAAATAACCCCTACCTAAGCAAAAACTCCTTTTACCTACTTTTTCTACTCTATCGATCCGATCAACCTTGTTGGGAATTCATCGCACATTACAGAGTTCCATCAGCCCAAACCGACATAGTTTGAGGTTTAACGGATCTATTTCTCACCAAACAAAGTCAACCTGATCGACTTTGTCAATTAAATTCTCGAGAGGGTTTAGGGTCAATCCTTGGCTATAAATACCCTCTAAAATTTATTTGTAAAGAGAGGATCATTCAATTGTGTATCATTATAGCTCACAAATTTACTTATACCATCAATAGAAGATTTCATTGCTTAGGTTTTTACCTTTAAGAAGTAACATTTGTCTTGTGGGGGTGTTGGATACATAGAAGAAGTCTTTTAGCTTAGAGCTTATCCATCCTTGTGATCCTAGCCTTTCATATTTCGATAAATAGATGTAGAATTAATGGATTGACTTGTATCTCTTTTTTCTTAGATTATTTCTATGTTATCTTAAATATAATTGTATTTGCTTGTTTATTATCTTTCCCATTTATGCCACAAGTTTTAGTGAGCACTAGATTAGCTTGCATGTTTATTTAGTATATTAACTTGCTTCCTATTATTAAAATCATAAAATATAGCCAGGGTTATCACATCATGGCATTTGACTAGAGGCCTTGAAAACTTCTCCTTTACCATTGTGTGATAATTTAGTGGATCCATCATTGGTCATGACCTTGATATAACAAAATACTGTTAAGCGAATTGTTAGTTGATTACCTTCTCTAAGCTTAGATGTTACTAAATAAAATAAGTTGTAGATCTATCTTATTTCACTTGTAAACATTCCTGTGAACTCAATGTGAATCTAACCCTTACAAGTGTTTAAGTTTTATTTACAGTTAATTCGATCGACCTTGTCGACCTAGTTTAATTTTTTGTATGTATGTTTTCAAAATTCATTGATCCTGTCGACCTAGTTCGACTCCCTATATGCATGTTTTTATACTTTAGCCACCCCGTTAAACTAGTTCTACAGTTTGTGCACATATTTTCCTACTTCATCGAGCCTTTTGACCTAGTTATGTCTTCTATGTATAGAATTTATAGTCTTAAATATTTGGATCAAATCGATCAACCTAGTTTATTTTTCTATCTTCTGCATTTAACTGAATCGACTTGTTCGATTCATCTCATTTATGTTATTTTATAATTTTACTTATACTTGGTCGACTAACTTGAATCTATTTAATAATTCTATTTTCCATCTTTGTAGGTTTAAACATTCATTTGGAAAACCCAGTGAAAAAATAATAATTCAACATCTTTAAGACAATTATTGCATCGACTTAGTTGACCCTGTTTCATATGTCAGGGTCACTCTAACTAGCTCAATACTTTTATTTTATCAAATTTTAAACAAATTTATTTTCTCACCTTTAGTTAGAATTTAAAGTCCAATATTTTTTTTATCAAATTTTTAGTTCTATAAAATTGTACCTACACAATCAACTAGGTCGACCCACTCGACCTAGTTTTGTTTCAATTTTCTACCTAAAAAATTAAGTCAACATGTTCGACAATGTTTATTCTAGACTATTTTTCTAAAAAACTGAGTCAATCAACTTTGACTTCATTCTGTTCTATTTGTCTAACTTGATTGACTTAGTCGATCTTATTCTATTTACTTTATTTTATAATTTAAGCAAGAGAAATTAACTTACATTGAATAGTAATTAAGCTCACTTTACTTTTCAGTTGGTTCCATGTTTATTTACCTTCTAAAAACTGTAACTTAGCTTTCGAAATATTGATTTTTATTTTTCAGTTTATTTGACTTTTCCTAGAAAATATGTAGCAATAATTTTAAAATTATTTAGCTATTGTCATGAAGGGTTACACAATACTCTATTTACTATCCTTATCTATCGTTTATAGATATCATGGCATGAGGGAATCAACACGATACTCTTAAGTCATAGTACATAGCTAACACACTCTTTGGTTTCTACATACCTCACACTATTTTGGGAATGCCTATGACTTCTCTCTTTATTAAACTTTAGGAATTCAACCATCTGTTTGATTGTGTAGTGCATCAGTTAGCGGTTAGCATTGAGAAGCTACTTCTAGCGTACCTTTGAAATCGGGTTTAATGGGCTATGAGAATGATACTTCTTCTATAGATAGTGATCTAAAATATTGTGCTGACACTATCCAATAGACAATCAAGTATTTTTAAAAACTTACACTTTTAATCAAAACCTTTAGTACAACTTCCTGATCTTATTTTTGAACAAGTAATTAGTTTTTAAAATTATATATTTTTTATTTTCTATTTTATTTTCTATTTTATACTTGTATTACTTAATGTTGATGCAATTTTTGTGCTGTGTGCTATAATTAAATTGGTCAACTCGAACTAGTTGCCTGTGTGCTTAGTTTTATTTTCTGTATTTAAAACTCAATCATCTAGATTCAAACCATTTTTTTTTTTTTAGAATTCAAAACTTTGTCGACCATCTCGATTAAGTCTATCACAGACTATTTTATTTACCTAATTTTCTTACTTAGTTGACTTGCTCGACTTAGTCTAGACACAAATTACTTTATTTTCTTACTCAATCGACCTGCTCGACCTAGTGTATTACATATTGTTCTATTCTCTTATTTATCTGACCTAGTTGACCAAATCAACTTTGTTGGATTTTAGATTCTTCTATTTTTTTGTTGATCCCACTAGGTCGACCAATCTGATCCCATCTATCTAACCATATCAACTAGTTCAATCATGTTTATTTTTAACCTCAATTTCTCATTTCCATAATAAGTATTTAAATCAACTTTTTCATCATGCAACATTTGTTTGACGACATTACAAAGCAAAATCAAACTAACACAATCAATTTAACTAATCTTAATAAACTTCTTAAGACATTCTATGCTAACCAATCTAGGACTTAATAATATCCATGTTACTATTATAACTACTAATCATGGGACTCCTCTCTATTCCACTGCTCTTAATCTTTTATTCCTACAAACAATAGAGAATGAGGGTAGACGCATGATAATGGGGGATAAAAAGAGGGGTTTAAAGTGACATTTTTTTCTAAAAATAACAATAGTTGAACTTGGAGAGAGTTTTAGAGAAATTTGGAAAAAGAATTTGATAATAATTGAAGAATATGAATTGTGGCATATTTTGAATGTAGTTTTTAAATATATACATTTTTTCAATATTTAGATGATAAAAATATATGTAATTGATGCATTTATGACAATGATTGACACTTTTTTGTACAATGATAAGGAGACTGTATATGTATGTACCCACTTTTTTGAATAAACAAATGAATTATTGTATGGAATTTCATATATGGATAGATGAAATGTCAAATATCAGTCAATGCATTTTTATTAATTTTTTAATAAATATATATTTTAAATAATTTTACAAGTTAAGATAATTAGAGAATTAAAACTGTAAGCATAAGAACACAACTTTTTAACCTTAATTTTATGACTTTTTTAAAAATAGCTAAAGATGGATAAATTGGTCAAGGACAAGTTTTATAAAATTTTTATTAACAGTCATAAAATTATAAAGGTATTATATGTATATAGTCCATAATGAGGTATGTTGTGTAACAATTTAGTAATACTTAAAAATAATAGTTTAACATTAAAAAAATATATATATTAAAAAATTACGCTTTTCTTTCTACAAATCTTTACATATTTTTAAATTTTTTTTTGCCTGATTAGATATGTTGACAAAGATGAAAACACTACTAAATTTCCTAAAGATCATGTGGGCTACTTCATAATTAGTTTTAGGCTAGGTTCGAACCTCCCCAAACCTAATTCTGAAGCACTTTTAAAGGGAAAACAAAGAAATCAAAAATTGAAATGTTCAAAAGGCATATGCCATTTAAAAAAGGCATATGCCATTTAAAAAAGGCGTATGCCTTTTGCAAATGGTGAGGGTGTACACCCTTTGCAAGAGGTGTATGCCCTTTGTAAAGGGCCTAAACCTAATTGAATGTATTTTCTCATTTGGAACTAATCTAAAATAAGACATGCATGTTTTGTAAAAGGGTATACATCCTTCATCATTCATGGATTTATTTTTTTGGCCCATGAAATTCACTCATCAATTCATTATTTTACAAAATTCAGTTAGTTCTTTTTGATGGCACTCTACAAATTTTACAAATTCTCCATTTAGTTTGTCTATATTACTATAATTTTTTCAATTTTTAATCTAGACCTAAACTCATTTGCGTAAAGATAAATAATGGGGTCGGGTCATCACCATAAAAGATCAATTAAAAATCTAACAATTGAAGAAATTGAAGTCAAGAGAGAAAATGAAAGAAAAAGACAAACAAATAGATAAGTATCCATAAGAGCTTCTACACAAAGTGAAAGTACTTCCTCTAAACCAAGTAATATTTTAAATGAAAATAACATACTTAATTCCATGGAATTTAATTTATGTCTTCAAATGAGATAAGATAACTTAATCAATCCTTGTTGCATGATAAAATTCAAAATATAGAACAACTAACTAATGAATTTGCATTGAGTGATGAAACACATGGAAAAACATAATCCAATGAAACATCCATCCATACTGAAACATGATAATAAATATCATGTAATGACCCCAATTCATCTATTTTCTAATAAAGAAGAATTCACTTCCCCTGTAGGGTCTTATGTACCTATCCAACACTCTAATATCCACTCTATGATTGAAGTGGTAATACCATCTAATTTAATATAAAATATAGATTTTAGACCCAGACCTCCAAGGATAATGTGGCGAACACCAAGGTATATGGTTGAAATAGATGACAAAATAATATAACATATAGAAGGTAAAATGTCAAAAAGATAAGTTCAATGTCATTCAATGTGTATGAGACTATGCATTGAGAATAAAATTCATACAAAATGATGTCAACTATTTGTTCAATTAATTAAAATACAAAAAATGTGCCCTATGATACATAATTAGGGTTAAGAAAAAAAAAATACAAAGAAAAGAAATAATACAATAGTAAAGATCTATTTAATGCATCTAATGCAATAGACAATAGACATAAAAAATATATAGCAATATGGCAAGACATGTAATAACAGAATCTATAGTGAGTAAGTCAACATCTAGGGCTTGATTTCTTAGTCAATTAGGTACATACCTAAACTTGAATATGAAAACTCTAATAAATAGCATAATAATAAGAACAAAGCTTGATAACTCTTTACTCACAGATTGTTGGGCATTTAGTGGTAGACTCCCATGAAAAGATAAGTTGTTAGTTGAAGGAACCAGATATTTGATTGAAATTTTTTGGTATAACAACACAAGGGTATCATTTAATGTAAAATATGTTGTTAAAAGAATAAGAGGTTCAAAAAATCGTGAGGCACATGTAAAACATTTCTTGGATATGACTCAAACATAATTTTATAAAAAAATTATTGAAAAATTTAATAGGCAATTAAAAATTAGCCAAAGGTTATTTGATATGTGAAAGCCTTTGTACATTAAAATCAATCAAACATACATCACATGTTATTGTAGGATTCATATTGAATTTGCTATGCATTTTGATATTTTATTGTATTTTATATACTGACGAGATTAGACAAGAATGTATGGTGGTTTTCTCACCTAAAACATTAAGAGAGGTAATCCCAAGTCTTTTCTGTTAAATATCTTAGGGACATTAATTTTTTATAATTAATGTTTAGATGAAACATGTAACACTAGTGGTGGTTTGTCACATTTGACCAATTATATACATGAATTTATAAAGCAACTAGATGATTTTAAGATGTATAAATCTGTAAAGTATATGTTCAAAGATGGAAAAGAGACATGAAGATGTGAGTTGGTTACAACCCAAATATCTATATTTGATTTCATGTTTGAATTCAAAAAGAATATTATCTACCAATATGCAAGACACACACACGACAAAATGGTTAGATAATCAATTCAAGTTATATAAACACAACATTCTAATTGAGACCATTGTTTTAGTTGTGAATTTTTTTTCTAAGAAATACACACTAAAACCATAGAATGAAATTTAATCCCAATAAAATAATTCAATTCAATTTTTTTTGTGCATATTACATTCAAACATGCACCTGATAGCACAAAGGATAACAAAAAGATTTTGAGGGAGTACCACTTTTATATGAGTGTTGATAGATCATATTCTCTAGAGTTTGTCCAAGGCTATTTTGAGATATTTTATAGAAACATGAATGCAATAGAAATCATGTTTAAGACATACTAAATTTGGTAAGACAATTGTGCATGACAATTTAAGAATTTTTAAATATTTTACTGGTTAAGTAGGATGCATAAAAAGAAATAGGTTCAATATTTTTGAAGTTTCTTTGAAATTGATCATGACAAAGGGGAACATGATGGTAAAGGTTTATGTGTAAAAAGAACCCTTAAAAAGAGAAGTTAAAGAATAAATATGGTGCTAATTTGATCAACGTTGTAAGTATTGTGACTTGGTGTAATAATTTTTTTTCTCATGGATGAAATAAATATTCACATGTGCAAAGATTATTTTGGTTAATGAAATAAAAATATAAAACAATGTATAATAGATTGCAATATAATACCTGGATCGAGTATTTTACACTCCATTCAAAACTCAAATTCTAATTCATGGATATTTATACTAGAGATATGACATATTTTTATTCAGGTTTTATGGAATTTAATTAGAATGAATGTAAATCAAAACAATGAGTTGATGTATGATATTATAGACCCATAATACCTATTGAGACTAGCGATTCATTCCAACCACTAAGGGACCATGAAATGACATCATCAATTGATTTTGATCACATCTTAGATCTTGTGTAACCAGGTATTATTTATTTATAATTTAAATGTAGTCTTAGTTCTATTAGTCATATAATTTTTCCTATATGTCTTTAAAAACTAATTATATTTTAAATACAAGGCATGTTTTTGTAGTAATTGAACTTGAAGACAATGATGAGGGAACATACTACTACTTATTTCGTTGTATAGAAGGAAAAAAAATTAACCACAATTGTCATGGATAAAGAATACCTAGTTTATCCTACTACATATGTGGTGATTACAAGAACTTGGATTCGTAGATATTTTCATAAAAAAATAAAATAATAGTTATTTGAGGACTTTGAAACACATAGGGTGGTGCTTTATTATTTAAATTTCATTATCGCTACAAATATTTAAATGATCAAATATCATGAAAAGCCTCGTAATAAAAGTTTGTAGAAAGTTCATGAATTTGAACATGAAGTGATTTTTGAAACACTTAAAAGTAAATATGATCCTAAAGGTGCATTGGATTAACTTGGTAAGGTTAGTATTCAATACGTCTGTCATTTAAATTTACTAAAATTAACTTATTTGGTTTACTATATTTTAATTTTAAACTATTTTATTACTGTGTTAATTTTTGTTAAAATTTTTTACTAACAATTTTAATGTAGGTTAGTGGTATTAGATAAGCTTCCACCTTCACGTGGTTGGTGTTGTGAGTAGAGAAAAATATCTTCTTGAAACAAAAAGAAACCTAAGAAATAGTATATGTTGAGTAGATACTTTTCTACCTCATTCCAAGTGGCATAAAATTCTTTGGGGGGGGATTACAAGACTTGCCCATATAAGTATAAGATTTGATGGTTCATCTCTATGCATCAAGATGTGTTGGTGAAGATGGTTCATTGATTGGGCTAACGAGTCAAAAGATACGCCTCTCACTAACAAAATTTTAGTCTCTTAAGAGAAAATTGACTATGAGAGAAAACTTATTGCTATGTCTCACTTATCTTCAATGGCATGGTCTCTTTCGAGGAGTGATTAGAGGACTCATCCGTATAATTATAAGTGTTGACGACTCATCTCTATCCCTCACGGTTCTCCTACAACACGTGGCATAAGTTTAGTTCATTTTCCCATTCAGGGATGAGAAGTTTCTCTTTAGGGATGCCTCTAAATGATTGTAAATTTTAACCTCAGGACTTGATAGAGAGTAGAGGGTGATCATCATAGTGTTTATACATCTATCCAAATGTATCAGTGAAAATGATTCATCTATTGGGGTAGAAATTCAAAAAATACATCTCCCATTGACTAACTTTTGGTCTCTTCAAAGACATTTGGCTGTGAGATAAAAATTATTACCATGTTTCACTCATTTCTAGTGGCATAGAAACCTCTAGGAGGTGCTTTGAGGACTTGTATTTGTAACTATAAGCGCTGATGGCTTGTCTCTACCCCTCATGGTTCTCCTGCAATGCATGATAGAAGTTTGGTCTATTTTTTTCACTTAAGAATGATAAGCTTCTCTTCAGGGATGCCTCCAAACGACTACAACTTTAAACCTCAAGGCCTGATATAAATTGAAGTGTGATAAATTTAGTGTTTATACACCCATATAGATGCATTGGTGAAGACAATTCATCTATTGGGCTAGTAAGTCAAAAGATATGCCTCCCACTGACCAATTTTTGATATCTTAAAAGACATTTAGTTGTAATAGAAAACTTATTGTCATATCTCGCTCATCCTAAGTGAAACATAATTATATGAAAGGTGATAAGAGGACTCATCCATGTAAATATTAGTGTTGATGACTTATGTCTACTCCTCATGTTTCTCCTACAACATGTGGTGAAAGTTTGATCCATTTTCCCACTTAAGAATAAGAAACTTCTCTTAAGGGGTGTCTCCAAATGACTGTAACTTTCATTCCTAGGGATTAATAAAGATCAAAGGGTGAAAATATCAGTGTTATACTCCCATTTAGATATGTTGGTGAAGATGGTTCATCAATTGGGATAGTGAGTTAAAAGATACGCCTCCCACTGATCAAATTTTGGTCTCTTAAGAGACAATTGACTATGAGAGAAAACATGTAGCTGTGTCCCAATCATCTTGAGTGAAATATAATGATATGAGAGGTGATAAAATTACTTATCCATGTAATTTTAGACATTGATGACTCATCTCTATAATTGTGACAAAATATGTTTCTACTTTATTTCTTTAGGTCTCTCTTCCTATAACTCTATGATAATGGTCATTTGTTGACATTAAAATTAATTTTGTTCTTTCTTTCTTTTTAATGAAATCTACAATAATGTTAAGAAACCATCACATAGATCAAAAATCATCACATAGATATACACAATATAATGATTTTGTTTTACTCATTATAACATCAATACATAATATTTTATGAAAGTTAAATATTTGAACTATCCATGAACATATTCAACAAATTATAATGACATATTTAAGAAGTAAATATGTATACACAAATTATAACAATGTATGATTCACATGTAAATATGTCAAATAGTATATGTGTATGAAAATTATGTCATAATGACATAAAACATACTACATATATCAGGATATAATCTAGACCATAACATGTACATATACAAAATATGTCATATAGACGTACAACCCAGGCCATATCGACATACAAATTAGATTATGCCTAGAACTAGACCCCTAACATAATAACTAGTTCTACTTATCATCATTGCCTCCAAGTAAATTATGCTTCCTCACCATATATGTTGAACCAAGGGTGTTGTATGAATCATTACGGGGAGAAACTCTCCTCTCAACGTGTGAAGTATTGAATGTCTCTTTTGCAACCTCAAAAAATTGTGGCATATGCACAACATATGAAATAGAAAATTTAATGCATTAAAATGATATATTAAAAATTATATAGTTGCTATGAACAAAATTTTGCAACAAGGTGATTTTAGAATCACCATATGCCACTTAAATGATTTTCTTGGGCTAAGTGACCACACATATATTCACGATGGAGAATTATATAGAGCATACATATATCATTAAATCTAGATATGCAAATAAATATAAATATGACATAGAGTATCATTGTTTGAATCTTAAAAAATAATTGTAGTTATGTGTTCTCAGTAATCTATGTCTTTGAATCAGGGGCTGTGACGGAGATAGTGGATGTTTTGATCCATGTGGGGTACCCATTACATATCTCATCATCTATAAAACCAACAAATTAAACAGGTCAATTATGAATCAAATAAAATTAAACCTAATTTAAGATAAATTAAAATTAATATTATTCATTTTGTACATAAAGACAAAGCCAAAAGGGCATAAAAAGAGAGAAAAATTATTCCTTCATGTAAAAAACTATGGTGTATACAAAATATTTAAACAATAATATTTAGTTTTAGTGTTTATATATTCATAAATGAAGAAATAACTAGAAGAGACATAAATACAACTTTGCGTGAACTAGATAAAGACTAATGAAGTAATGAGTCAACATTTTCACATTTCCTTCCTTTAGCTAATATTTTTTATTGTTAATTTATTTAATAAAGAATATGATGTTTGAAAAATATTATTTTCTAAACAAGAGGATGCTCATATTTATTATATTGTTAGTTTATTTTCTAAACAAGAGTATCCTTGAACACCATTTCCTTTCTATATACATTTAGAGGCCCTTTTTATTGACCACCTTCTATTGGCATTAGTCACATTAACACCACTTTATGAGATTATGACCTTGATTGTTTAGTTGTTACATATGTAAGGATAAATGTGTCATCAATAACAATGCTATGACATGTTTGGTGTTGTCAGGGTATATGAGAAAAGCCATTTCAACCAGATGAAGTATCATCCTACCACCATTTTATTAAGACTTATTTATCTTCTTGTCCTTAAGACAAGAAAATGAATAATTCTATCAACTTGGGAGAGAACACCATTTTCTATCACCAACTCAAAATATTCCAAAGAAAAACTAGCTAGTTATATATTATATCATTGTTTGTTATACAAAAGTGGTACTATTATTGAGTGGTAAAAGTGACAATGAGGGAGCCAAAAAGTTAATTCCCTGTGTCTTATTTATCATATCTTGAATTCAAGTCAATCCCCTTAAAATTCCCTTTAATAAGTGTACACGAAAAAATAGCCATCACATCAAAAACATTGTGTGCTTAGGTACCATTGCTCATTTGGGAAGGATCTCCTTGTACTTTCCTAGCAACATCTTCTAGAAGGTGTCTCAATGTTGGAGAAGCTTGTCTATTGCATCACCTTTGTACAATATCTTGATTACAAATGTAAGTCTTTCTAACATTCTCTTAGATGATAATTTTGAATCTCATTTTTCAAAGTTTGGCATTTCTAAGTGCATTTATTCGGTCCAAAACCACACCTATGCATATGTTATAGGCATCATTAATTAAATATCATGAATATGAAATAACATTAAGGATTAATGTGAAATATGATGCCTATTGTTATGAAATTATTCTTCTGGAGTTGTTAATAGGTAGGAAAATTGTGGGCAATGGCTCAAATTTGATTCACTTGATTATATTTAAATAAAAAAACAACATGAGCATGTAAATTTTTGATATTAAAGTTTAAAAAACCGCTAAGGATCTTTGGATTGTAAGATAAGTCTTCTAGCTAGTCTTGCTTTGCACCAATAAGTGACCTTCTAATTTTCTAACCATTCATGAATTTTTCATATACTTGGAACTAAGCAAGTTCTTAATATCATAATGAACCAACCAACCAGTAATAACAACTATAAGAATTATTTAGATGAATACATGTGGATAAAAAAAATAGAGATGTGGTTGGTAGTACAAGAAGCACTATAAGGATTTTTTTGTGATCAAATTACATCAAAGTAAGCTTGTGTTAATATAATTTTTGTTACATTAAACTGAGAGAATCTTATGTAGTTGAGAACAAGATATCTACCTTGGACTAAGTAATTAGTAACATTTTGAATATAATTATTATTGGCATCATACATGTTGTGTTATCAATATAAAATCATTATGGCCTAGTTCATATTTGTTTTGGCTAAATACAAGAATGTGAGATAACAATGTCAATGAATAAAGAAACATATGCACAATTTTAAATGTAGATTAAATGCAACATCTTACAGAGTTACAAGATTTTAAGGAAACACTCTTTGAAAATGAAACACAAATATGCTACACTTATGAGAGTGTTTCAACTCTATCTAGAATACTATGCTTATGACAAATACATAACTATAAAAAATAATAAAATTCAAGAACTACACTAATTGGCAAATATATATCACTAAAAAATTAAAATTCAGGCATAATACATCAATTTATGATTTAATATTAAATAATAATTTTTATGTAATTTGTAAATTTTTAAACCTAAGTGTATAGTACTGCAGTGCTGATTGTAGCCATACCAAAAAAATCTAAGACAAATGAGGTACCTAAGATATCAATGATCATCTATAAAAATAATAAATGAAAAGTTAAGTCAAATATTAGTCAATTAACTAAACATATACTAAAAAATAAACTTAATATTCATTTATATACATAAACAAACTTTAATTAAAATTAAACTTATGTGTCAAATATAGATGATGTTGTAGATAAGTTCTACATAATAGGTTGACATGTGCTAAGGGGAGGTGGTGAAGTAACTATAGATGGCATCAAGTTTGGAATTCTAGTATCATGAGGTGTTGAAGCATCTACAAGTGACATAAACTATGGCATGCTAGTATCTGAAGCTCATGATGTAACTCTAGATAATATATACTTAGGCATGCCAGTGTCCTGAGGCATTGAAGAAACTATAGATAGAATATAATGTTTTGTATTGCTATCCATAGATGTTGAAGCTACTATAAATGCCATAGACTACTGGGTAATATTGTGCTACATAAATGTAGGTCTAGTCTCCACAAATGTAGCCTATTTATGTCACACATGATAAGAGGTGTAGTACACTTACTCCCACATAATGTGAAATGATGTATATGAACTGTAGGATGATTGTTAATAGGAGAGACACTAGCACCAATACCACTAGCACCAATAGTAGGAGGGACACTAGTACCAATACCACTATAACTAATAGTAGGAGGGACACTCCTAATGTTCCACCACCTGGAACTTGTGTACAAGTACTCAGTGTATATATCCTATGGACAATCATAACCTATGTGAGACCAATAACTACCTCAAGGGTGTCCATCTATAGATAGGATGAAAAATTTTACGGATAGAAGCATGTGTTATTGTCCTATTTTTTTTAACTCAGTTAGGGTGTTTTGGTCTTGCCTAACACCAAGTCTATTAAATGAGGACCCATCTCCCCTACCTTGGGAGGCCTTCATGTCAAAATAATTTAAGAATTATTACAACACAAACTCACAATAAAGTTTCCTCAAAAATTACAATGAAACCTCATTATTATTACATGGAGACTCATCAAACACCATCCACCACCTATCTCAAAATTTATTTTTTATCTCCACATGAAAACACCAATCAATGCTAATATGTTTGCAACTCATTGATGGTGGTTGGTTGGTTTCAAGATTAAAAAATAAAGCACACACATCTTCTTTTGTTATCTTTTTTTTTTAACTTCATCATATGAAAATTTATTATAATAATATTATTTCAGGTCCTCTCTTTGATGCAACATTGCATCAAGTTATGAAGTGTCATTTCTCACTTCGTTAAACATGACCTCCAATATGCTCACAAGTGAATTACATACACTATGAATTGATAAGTGACACAAACTACTGATAATAATTAGTAATTGTTATCATTTTGTATTATGTTATTTATACAATTTGGCTTCTTATTTTATAAAGTCAAACTGTTGAGGGTTTTGATCATGGTTTTGTTCTACATTTTATTAAGGCATTAGGTCCATTGAATTTTACATCTAGATATATAATTGTTTTTTAAGGTAATGTGATATAATTCAATACAAATTTAATTTCAAAATACTATGCATAAAACATATAAATTGAAACTTCAAAATTAAAATTTAACAATCAACATACCTGAGACAATGATCAAAATGTTGAATCACGCTGGTAGGATGCAAAGCCAAAGTAAAAATGTCCTCTTTAAAATGTGAGATATCATTCAAGACAAAAAAATTAAGTTCACATGTTTGAGCAAAGGTAGTGAAAAATAATGAAAATAAAAAAGGTGTATGCCCTTTTATAACCACAAAGGGTGTACACTATTTATGGGCCAAAGGGTATACACCATTTGTGGTCCATAAAGAGCATATAACATTTTTGGGCCACAAAGGGAGATTTACCTTCAAACCATAAAGGGTTTACACCCTTTTTCTTTAGCACCATGCCAAGCACTTCTAGGCACAAAAAATTTGAAAAAAAAGTGTACATCCTTTTGAAAAGGGTGCACACCATTAGTAAAAAATTGTCCCCATGAATGTCACCTTTTTTATTCTCCAACTTTGTGCATTAACCATGAAAATGACTCGAGTATATTTTTAAAATGATTCTCTTCATTAATGAAAAACCTCAACATCGAGGTAAGGATCCCACAATCATTTATAACCCCATGATGGGACCTTATATTGGAGAACCCCATTCACCTTCACCTACCTTTTCTAAAAGATCTGGGGCAAGTCAATTTATGAATTCCTCCACACATTTTTCATATCTAATGCCTCCATATAATATTATGACATCATCTTCCATGCCTCTTTCACTTCCATGCCAAGCATTTCTACAAACATGGTAGGTGTGACTTTTAGTGGGTCTACTCAAAATGCCCACACTAATACCCAATTCCATACAACTACTAGTACATCTAACAATACTAATACATCTCATGCTACTAATGAATCTTAAACTTTCAATTCATCTCAAATCCTTAATACCTCACATAATGCTAATTCATCTAATGCAACTTCTACTAGTTAAAATATAATTAATACTAATCAATTGTTGCTACAAACTCTAAATCAAATGGATACTTTTAAAACTAATAGTGCCAACCAAATGATGAAAATTAAAAAAAAATTAATGCATTTCCAAAATCAACATCAACCTAATTAATGGGGAACACAAAATCCTAAATCCCCCACCTCCCCTTAGATATGTACATGGTAATCTTATACAACAACCCCCACTTATTAATAAAGCTATTAAACACTTATAAAATGAACCTGTTATTTTATCAAATTTCAAACATTTACATAGGTGTAATAATTACCACTATAAATTATAATGGATCCACTAATCTAGTTTTGCATTTGAATACTTTTGGAAATTTATACAAAGATTGGGTTAAATTTAAAACCTTTACCACTAGCAAACTATTAGTTAAATTTTTTTGAGGCGATGCTTTAGATTTGTATAATTAAATTAAAAATAAATCTATTATTTTAAATTTTTTAATGATGTAATGGAGGTGTCCAATCGAGTGGATGAAGTGAATTTATAGTCTAAATGACAAGGATAAAGTGTGCAATGTGCTTGTTTTAGTATACTTAAAGGACGCTTGGTTGATCTTCAGTTTTAGCATGATTAGAGATGTTTAGGGATGAGTATGGTGATTTGAGAATGTGAAAGGGGTTATAAAAATGGTAAAGGATGATTGGAGAGATTGTGTGAATAATTATAATTCATCTATTAGTCCATAATTTTCATTTAGATAGTTTGGGTCTAATGGCAGAAAATCTAAATAGGTAGTTTGATGACATCACCATTGTCACATGTGGATGAGTCAAGGGGAGTTGGTCATATGGTTGTGATAAAATATATGAATATATATTATACACTATATTTCATATCATTAACTGAAGCATGTTAAAATATATGCAAGTGCAAAGTTGGGCTCCCAAGTAGTTTGACAATGTTTTCCCATACTTAGCCAAATTTGCATGAGGCAAGAAAGAGTCGAGTAAGCATATTGATGAAGTTATATCTTACATGTGTGGATGTTTAAAGATAAGGAGATAATATATATTTGTTTATTTTTAGACCTAGTTTATTTTTTCTAAATTTTAGGTCAAGCGCTAAAGCGTGATAAAAGATATGCATGTTCAAAGTTGGCCTTCTAGACAAGTTTTTGACATAGTTGGCTCTATGGCAAAAAAATCTGAGTGAGTATTTTAATGTCATTATATATCACATATGTGATGGTTATAGGAGAATATTGTCACATTTTTTATTATCCTATGTGAAGAGATCATATGGTCTAAATTTTAGATCATGTTTCTAAGTGCAACAAAATATATGAAGGTGCAAAGTTGACCTTACAGACAAATTGCAAAGGTTCCCATACTTAGTCAAATTTACATAAGGTAAAGTTTGAGAAATAATGACAGAGTACATTTAATCCAAGATGTTAGGATGATATGAGATGATTCCAAGTTTTTGATTCTTAATGTTGAGTAGAGATAAATATCGAGCTTCTTCTAGGATCGATGGTTCATGGGAGTTCGTACATCTAGATCTACAGTGCATAGTAAGTCAAATGGGTCAAAGTGTTTGATGCTTAAATTGAGTAAAGATAAAGTTAATTAAAAAAGGATAAATATATAATGTTAATTATAATATTTTTAGAAGCAACGAGATGAGGACAAGTGTTCAATGTTTAATGTCAAGTAAAGATAAAGATCGAGCTACGTACAGGAGATTGATGGAATGCATTAAGTCAAATAGTCAAGATGAAGATCCAAGGATGAGTAATGAAAGGTAAGGGTAAAGTTACTTAAAATTATATTGATGGTTCATGATTGATATAAGCTTTGAGGACATGAGATGTGAGGAAAGTGACTGAGTTTTAACTGTGACCATTTGCATTTGAATATTTGAATTTAACAAAGGAGAAAACTAGTGCTCTATATTTTGGCCATATCTTTCAATCTATGCAAAATTTTCTCATGGTGTAAAAAGAGAATTTGTATAGGAATACAAGGCACATATGGAAACATAAATTTTAAGGTATTAATGTATATACAAACAAATATATTAAACTCCAAATTTGACTGTGTGTTTGACTATGTTCTGCAAGTAACCCGAAAAGGGTAAGTGAGCTCGTTCTGATGTTGTTTCAACATTTAATGATTATTTAGATATTGGATAATGTTTTATAATATATTATAATAATATGTGTGCATTATTAATGTTTAAATTTTTTTATGTAGTATGGACAATGATTTAGAAGGTGACTGTGTGTTTGTTCATAGTGATTGTGTGCAGAAAATGTTGTTTGAGCAAATTGTGCTCAAGTAGAAGGGTACTATTTTGGATTTTAGAACTTAAGGAGGACCTATAGATCATTTATAATGGGTCCATGCATTTATTAAGTGTTCCTAGGTTTCTTATTTTTCTTGGATAAGTGTCAAATAGCTGTTTGGGTCTCCATAGGACCTAAACGTGACTCAAGCCTATTTAAAAGTGGATTATGCCTAGGTGTGACCCATGTTGGATGCCTTAAGGGTGAAGGTATGTGTTGTGTCTAATAGGAAATATTGTGATATTTTTAATTCATGATTTATTTATAAATCGTGAAACCAAATGTATTGGTTTCTAGACTTGTGAGAGAGACTTTGTGAGTGAGACAAGTGCAAGGTGTATGTGAGAGTTGTGGAGTGGAGAGGTAGAGTGCCAAATTGATGTGTTGATGAGAAGATAAGATTTTTGACTATCTATATGACCTGTAGGTCATATTTTTAATGTTATAATAGTGATTTTGTAGTTTGAGGATATTTGAAGAGGTCTGAGTGTACATATGAAGACAGTTTGAGTGAATGAGAGAAATTATATGCCTATGTGAGAGGCCTGTATGAGATAGAGAGAGTTTGTGTAGGGATTAGATAAATAGAGATCCATAATTAGGTGTTGAAGACATTATTACTAAGGTGGAAATGTTTAAACGAGGGTCTAAAGGAGTTAATCTTCCTTAGGCACAGTTATTCCTTGTGAAATAAGTGTTTCACTAAAAGTCCTTGGTCAGGAGGATATGATCAAGGTTTTCTAGTCTAAAGGAGTTGACCAGTCTCTTATTTGTAATTTATTATAGGACAAGTATTCTATGTGTTTCAATATTGAGAGTGGGTTTTATTCCCCATAAGGGTTTCCCATAGGAACTATGTGTTATGTGTTTGATCTTGTGTATGCATTGAATGAATGAGCTCTCTTGTTAATATTGTTTAATCAAGTTGATATATGTTAATTTTTTAATAGTTTGAAAGGATTTAAATTAAAATTTAAATATTTGGGCTCATTGATTCACCCCCCCTCTCAGTGATTGTACCTCTAACATCTATAACTAGATTTTAAGAATTAGTCAATGCATTAGTTTAAAAATTCAAAACTAGTGATCTCCCTGAAAACAACTTAGCTCATTTTATCAAATGAAAATAATTAGAATCCAAAATGACAAAAGTTTTCATCAAAAAATGGAAAGCCTTGTATAAAAAATCTAAGCATAGTATGTCAGATGATAATTTATTCCACTTATTCACTAATGCTCTTCATTACAAATTACAATATCACATGAAGACTCTTTCTCTAAAATCCTTGGAAGAAGTCCTTGACTAACCTAAACATCAAGATTTCATTATATGAAAATTAAAACCTTCACACCCTCTAACATGGACTCAAATGATTATGAAATATAAAAATTTCCATGAAACTAATAATGGTGTTATGATACCTATGATTCCATACATACCATTAAAGCCATTACTTTAATCAATCCAATGGATCTTAATATTTCAAAATCAATTCCCATCAATTATCATCTTATTTCCACATTTTCTCAAGTGCATAATATGTATGTCCATAAACCAATTTCCTTAGTAGAGATTCAAAATCATCTTCCAAAACTTTTTTGTAACGAACTATGAGCTAGGAATTTGACTCAAGAGAGGATGGTTAGTATCGTGTTAGTGTCAAAATGAAAAGAAAATGAAAGAAACACACTAAATAGCATAAAATATCCAGGACTAGACACTAGGGAGAGATTATTTAACAAACATGAATAAAACACACAACTAAAATGCAAAAAAAAGCTTCTTTTACCTTCTTTGGATGCTCCAAATGCTTGTTGTAGTGGCTTGCTCGGCTTGTGCTCATGAAGTCTTCATCAAAGGAAGCTTGGCTACCTCCATCTCTCCTTGGCACCTTTGGCTTTGGCTTGGATTGAATTGGAATAAATTTAGAATGGTAACACTAATTGAAATATCTTTTGAATATATTTGAGCATAATAACATTGCACCAAAATAGCTTAGAAATGATGTTCATGGCCTCTCTATTTATAGATTTTTACAAATGGCTAGAATCAATTTGAACCATCCATCTCAAGATTGAGATGTGTGGATAAGGATTAATTAAATTATGTAATTAAAATCCATAAATAGGCTCATCAATATTTAGGATAAAGGAAAAATTAAGAGGCATGGATGGCATTGATGAGGCATGGGAGGCATGAATCTTGATATTTGTGGCATTTATGGCCTAGGGATGTCTTCCCAAGAAATGAGGTCACCTAATGATGCAGATATTCATTTCTAAAAATAAGTATTCAACAAGCTTCCATGGAATTCTTAATTATGGCTCTAATTTGGTTTAATTAGCTCTTAATCATGATTAAGCACTTTTTGCACAAATTACTCAAATTGATCAGAATGCCTTATTATTGGTCCATAATTTGATTAGATTGGAATTAGAAGTAAATGTTAGATGCATTAGATCAATTATCCCATTTAGGATGTTATCAATAGAAAATAATAAAGGCTTGTGTCTTTTGCAAGAGATTTGATAGGAAAGAGCAATTCAAAACACCCAGGTTCAAAATTGGCATTTTGACTAGAAATGATTTTATCAAATTTAGCTAACCCATTAATTGCATTGTCCTATTTAGTGATATCCAGGCCAAAATCTGCACTTTAACATATCAGTTTCAACTCATTTAATGTGTTTTAGTGTCTTTCAACCAAATTGTGCATTTTGGTGGAAATTGGTCAAAAGCATGGTTGGAGGTTATCGGTGGCTAGTTTTAGGTGTCTACATGAACCATTACACCAAAAATCTAGACTATTAGTGAATCTTCCCACTAGGATCTTAACATCCCACCATGCTTCTGACATTCCCATCCTTGGGATGGGTGTGCATCTCCATGTGCACATGGGAGCTTGAAGTAAACACTTCTATGCCAACATTACCACTCAAGACCCAATACTCAAATGTGGGTGGGAACTTTGATACCATGTGTAACAAATCGTTACACTAAAAGCTTGAACTATTAGTGAATCTACCGACCAAATGAATCTGCCCACTAGGATCTTAAGACCCCATGATGCTTTCAATAATATCATTTTTGGGATGGGTGTGCACCTCCACATGCATGTATGAGCCTCAAGTTAACACTACTATGCTAAAATTACCATTCAAGACCTGAGACTAGAACATGAGTGGGTACTCTAATACCAAAAGTAATGAAATGTTACACCAAAAACCCAAACTGTTAGTGAATCCACCCACCATAATTTTAACATTTCCCGATGATATCTTGATCCTACATGCCATATTAAACATTGGTATAATTCCCAAAAATTAAACTATTTTCATGCAAGATGGGGTCATTCTCATGAAACTTGTTGCCAACTAAGAAATTTTACTATGGATTATCTTCTTGGACCTAACTTTGATCACAAATCATTCATACATAAACATCAACAAGCTTATTAAATAGTAGCTAAGGCTCTTGAAAAAAATACTAAAACTGGAGTCTTAAACCAAGCCAATACTTATCTATTTACAAGGATCCCCTTATTAACCATCAAGCTAACACTAACCAAACTCCTACTACCAAAAACATCAAAATTTCAATAGATCCTAACATAAATGATGATAATGTTGTCAATATGAATAACACGAGGAGAGTAGTTTCCTAGATCGATCATTATCGAGCCTCTAACCATAATAATTTCCCAAAATTTTACACTGTTCATGATTCTTACCCATCCCATATTACAGGATTGGGGCATGAGGAACTAATTTCAATAAATTCAACAAAGCAAAAAATATAAATTACAACAATACAAATAGATAATACCTCACATACTATCAATATAAGTTCTATCCCTCTTATAAAAAAAACTTCTCAAGTGGAAATCCCAAAAAATTATTCCATGTAAACACAAGAAAAAGCCAAAGATACAACCACAATTTATAAATTAACACAATTACCTACAACCACTCAACATACCAATCCTAAAAACACACCTTATCAACATCAATTTCAATGCAATTCCACCCCACCATAAAAGAATTTACTACAACACTACACACCTTTATCCGATAACACTCTAATAGGTTATTATGAATGGGATCACATAATTGAAATTTCACATATCCTATCTCAAATCCCTTGATTAGAACTCATGAGACTTTCTCATCATCATAATCAGATAATACAACTCTTATTTGAAATGAATATCCCTCATCGCCCACCTATGGGGCAAGAATATACTTTATCGGGTTTTGAAGATAACATCTTTAAATAATGCAAGGAAATGTATATCCACATTGATGAAATAATAGACACTTATCTTTCACTCAAATTCCATATCTCTTCTATGATTCTCGATGAAATATTACTTTGTATCGATGACCCTCCATTATTCATTAACATCCAAATAGGAGATATCCAAATCAAACATGCATTAATTGTGGAAGGTTTAGGCACTTATGTGGCTTCATTCTATTTTATCAAAACATTTGGATACTTTGAAAGCAAAATTAAATCCACTCAAATTACATTTTAAGGATATGATATAAGACAAATACCTCCTTTAGTCTGTGTTTAACTTCCTATCATGGTTAGCCCTATCACAGTGCATGTCGAATTCCTAATATTTAAATTTACACTTTATTACAACATCTTACTTGGTTGACCTTGGACA
This sequence comes from Torreya grandis, assembly GCA_037957365.1. NCBI lineage: Eukaryota > Viridiplantae > Streptophyta > Pinopsida > Cupressales > Taxaceae > Torreya > Torreya grandis. Next base: position 997,039 of record JARHVA010002595.1, on the reverse strand, counting down.
CATTGCATGAGAGCAGTAGCCTCCTCAACATGCTAATGTGTTAAGTTTCCTTATAAAGGTGATAAATAATAGATTCAAGGAGATACAAATCCTTGTAATTTTAAACAATTCCAACTAAGAGGTGTTTTTAAAATACCTACCCTCAAAACTTTACCTATCATCCCATTTTATGAATCTAAACATTTTAATTATCCCATCAATTCTATTAGAGGATACAATGGTCATCTTGAATTAATAGGAAACATACCACCTAATCTTATATATTTAAAAGTTGATGGACCATATGAGATTGGTTTAAAAATCAAAACTTATGATATCTCTCCTAACATAATTTATCAATTACCTCCTTCTCTACGACTTGGATATTGTAAAAAATCATTAGATGAAATTCCAAATACTCTAACAAAAACTAAAAAATTTATTCACCATACTTCTTCGACCGATAAAGTCATTGACACATGTACTATCGACCTTCACTCTCCTAATCAAAATGATGGATATTATTTAGATGATCCATTTTTAACTGACTTTGTTCAAGCTAAAAATGTAGAGATACTTATATACTATATTTATTTACAACATTCTCTTAGTTCTTTTCATGTATTTCCTTCTCCTTCTATAATTTTTGATATTAGTTCTTCTTATGATGTTCATAGGTCTAAGATGGAACACACACATACACTACTTTAGTTATTATTGAGCCTCTTCAAAATATACTTATGGACCATTATATGATAGGATAATACATTTTCATTAGATACCAGGGCCCTTCTAGTGTGATAAACCTATTGCATAGGTTTACGAACTACATAAAATAATGAAATAATAAAAATAACTTCATAAATGAACTTAGAATAATTCAAATATGTTATATTGATCTCACACCAGTTCAAGGGGAAAACCTCCTTTGAGAAAGATCAATACAATAATATTCATTAATGCCTTCATTGGGCTTAAATACTTACTTAGATACTAATTCTATTCTAACAACTAATACTTCCCATGCATGTGGGATAATTCAAATATACTAAATGGATGACTTACAAAGCATATGCATTTGTAGTGACCAATACACTAATAATGAAAAGATAAAGGTAGGACATGGGTTCTTAAAATCACCTCTCCCTTAGAAAATATTTGTCCTCAAAGCTTTAGATGTGGGGATCATTGATGAATTTGGAATAATGGTTCCCATGTGGCATCTTTGGGTTGCATGCCATACCACTAGATTAAGACTTCTGTGATAGATTAGGAGTGAAGTTGGTGGGTGTGATTATCTGATTTGAGAAGGATGGAACCTTAATTATCAATTTTGTGTAAAACTATTTTTACTCTAATGGCAGGTCCAAGAACTTTCTTCAAATAGGAGACATGAAAGACTGGGTGAATTCAAGAGGAAGGTGGAAGCTCCAACTTGTAAGCAACATACCCAATCTTTTGGTTAACCTTATATGGCACTGTTGTCACCAAATGTTGCACCATAGAGAAGGGTGTTCAATTGTTTTACATATTTGGGCAACATCGGAACACTTATAGGTATGTGGGTATACCTATGGTGGAAGTGGGCCTTTAGATTTAAGGGCTAGCTCCTTGAATATATCTTGAATTACTTTCACCTATGCTAACCATTTGGTTATGGGGGAAAATGGATAGAAGTTGTATAAAATAAACTTATTATAAAAGGGTGATGCACCAATATGTCTTCCACATGACCATTATAATTCCTTCACAAAGAAACAATGCCTACAACACTAGCCTACGAGTCTTAGAATGCACTAGCATTAATGTTTCAATATGAAGGTGAGATGAATGCAAACTATCCAATGTAAGTAAAACCATAGATCAGTTGTAGATACTAAAGCTCATTATACACTTAAGATAAATTCATACACTTAACTACACTTCATATGACTTACAAGTTTACTTGCATCAAACATGGAAGGACTGAGAGAAAGCAAAGATAAATTGATATCACTTAGCTATTCACTATACATCTCTTCACACTAACAAGATGAGATATAAAATCAAAACAAATTTAATTTATTATTCTAAGGCAAAGTAGAATGTCAAAACTAGTAGGGCTTTGCCATACATGGTGTGGTATTAATTTACAAAGGCCAAAATGGTATCTACTTATAGAACTTCAGAGAGAGGATAAAATAATGAAGTTCAAAGGTCACTAGAACACATGTCTAGTTGATAGGAGGAGTTACACCTGTAGGATGATGAATTTAAAAAAAGACCATGCAAGGTCTAATGGGAAAAATGGATCTCAAAACATAAAACTCGTAAAATGTGGCCCAAAACTCTTTTTGCTATCACAAAAAACTACCTTTCATCATGGATCATCTCTCGAGCATTTGAAACTGAATTGGAGAGAGTTGACACATATGTACTATCCAAGGGAGGTTGAAACATGCTATGATAGTCATAATATGTTTTCCAAATTATTATCTATCCTCTAGACACTTGTATTTACAATCTACATTCATTTATTAGTGTTCTAGACCTCGACTCTTTGTATTTTATAGTCACTATTTATCTTAGATCTCGACTGAGCTTTCATGGTGGTGTATGAGTTTGAAGGGCTTGCTTCACTATATAATCCTTTTATCCTACATGGCTGCCTATGTGGTATTCCCTTTCCACATTGCTCATTCTATTTAAAAACATGCCTCTCATCATTTGGACATGTAACCTCATCTTGTCCATCTAGAATCCAATCAAAATTACTCTATCAATCTCTTCTAGAGTCTTTTTGATTTGAATTTTGATGTTGGTCTTTGATGTATGACTCAAGCATATGAGATTATGACATTTGGAAGCATTGCTTTCTTTCTTAGGATCCTTTGACTCTTTGAATCAATATGCACCTTTAGATCTTATTTCATGACTCAATATGAGCCATTGATCTTAGCTTGATTGAATGATGTTTTTCCACTTGGTATATTTGTGTTTAAGCTCAAGATCCTTTGACTCTTTGAACCTCACTCACACCATTGGATATCCATTGCATGATAAAATGCACACCATTGGATCTAATGAACCCACTGACATCACCTTTACCCATGTGCCATTAGATCTGATCTAAACACCTAAGAACTTGACACTTGTCAACCTTGCATTGAACCTTAGGAGCATTTGAGTCTAAATAGTCATTTCACAAGGCCTAGATGCCCTCGTGCATGTCTATCTCTACTAGTCCAACTTCAAATGTTTATATCTTGAGATAACAAGCTCATTAAGACACACAATTTATAAAGGATGATCTTGGCACCAAAATTATCATATCCATGTAGTCTTTTTGGCCTGAAAGGTTTTATAAACACACTTTGAAAAATCATAAGCAAACTGATTTGTTCATTCTTGTGTGATATGTCATGATGGTCTGACCCCCTAGATGACTCCAAATGACATAAGACTAAACTAGATTAGAATCAAGGTTAGAATGACATTAAATGAAATCCAATAGACTAAAACACACCCTATGACACTATGTTCTATCCCCATATCAAGTATTGACTATAAGGGGTTGACCCATTTTGACTTATGGTCAAAATGGTCAACATTCTTGGTAATTTCTCAAGGGTGATATGCTTGTTATGCCAAGACCAGTTGCCTAATCTTATCCATTGGGATATGGACTCACATGTACACAGGTTTAACACACAAATTACCTTTGATAACACACAAAACATAAGGGAAAGGCATATAAAATGATACAAACTCAAAAGAAACACACGTGTTCAACCAGAACACTTAGAAAACACAACACAAACAACTAAAACAAAACACACCTAATCTAATATTTACAAAATTGACTTTTACTCCTCAATAGCATGATTTAAAATGTATCCCATTCATAGGGATAGGCAACTCTTCTCCATCCATCCTTGCTAATTGGAAATAATTGTTTTGCTTATACTTGATGATGACATATGGTCCACTCCATAGGGTGTCAAATTTGGTATGCCTCCCTGGTTTTGCTCTATATTCATCCCACTTAAATAATATTTCACCTTCTTGAAATGATCTTGGAGTTCATTTCTTGTTAAAAGACCTCTTCATTAATACTTGGTGACGTGCCATAACTTGATGAGCCTTATCTTTAGTCTCTTGTAGCTCCATTAATTCTATCAATCTCACCTCTATTAGAGTGTTTTCAAGCAACTCTAATTGGTGTGACAACTCTAAGGTAGGTAGCTCTTGAGAAATAGACAACCTAGCCTCTCTTCCATAGACAAACACAAAAGGAGAATTCTCTACTGACCTTTTGGAAATTATCTTATCAGCCCATAAGGCTATCTTCAATTTAGTGTGCCAAGTCCTTTGGTTATGATCCAAGGTTTTCTTGATGATTCTGATCAGATTCTTATTAGTAGATTCAGCTAACCCATTACCTTGAAGGTAATAGTTAGATGAAGTACTCAATAATATGCCATAATTATTTTCCCAATCATTTATTTTAGCACCCATAAAAGCAAGAGCATTGTTTGAAATAATAGTAAGAGTGTCAAATATTATTATGATGCTCTCATAGAACTCTAGGATAACATTATCATTAGCTTCCTTCAATGCTACTACCTTAACCCACATCGTAAAGTAATCAATTTTTATCAGTACCCATTTATGACCAATACTTGATGGGGGGTTTATCATGCCAATGAAATCAAGAACCCATTGCATGAAAGGTTGATCCACTTGGATAGGCTTCAAAAGAAGAGCTACAAGCTTATATTTTACCATAAAGAAATCACATTGTACCCTTCTCACCTAAGCATGGAAGTCCTTGAAGAGGCTAGGCTAATAATATCCTACCCTCATGATCTTGGAAGTTGTGGTTTTTGGGGAGAAATCACCTCTTACTGTTCCATCATAGAACTTCTCAAGAAACACTCTAAATTGGTCATTGCCAATGCATCTCAATAATACACCATTATTATCTCTTCTAAAAAGAACACCATATAGAAGTCAAAAGGGAATAACTTACAATCTAAAATATCTCCTTTGAGATCTACTCATATCATTAGAATACTCACCACTTTGAAGAAATTTGATCACATCTTGTGTCTAACTCTGTATATGTGAGGAACCAGCTGGTTGGGGAAAATCATGATTGATTAAAACCTCTTATTTTGACTCATGAATATCTAAATCTAGATGTTCACAAAGGCCCTTACTTCTTATCAAATTTTTTACTTTGATATCAATATCATATTCCATTATCTTAGTGATCCACCCTGCCCTCTTCTCACTAAGGTATTTATTCAAAAAATACTCCTTGGTGCTAGGATGAGAGACCATAACATGACTTTTATTGTTCAAAACCATATGCCTATCAAGGACTTTTTTCTCAACAAAGGTATACTTAATTTCATAATCTTCCAAACCTTGACTAAAGAATGCAATTGGTTGCTCTACACCCTCATCATTCCTTTGCATTGGCATAACTGAGATAGTATCAAGATTAGAAAATGAATAAAACATGAATTCTTTATAAGAATAAATATTCACAAGATTAGGATCTTGTGCAATTGCTTTCTCAATGGATTCAAAACTATTCTTACCTTCCTTAGTCAAAGAAAAGACTTGATTATTTTTTATCATGGTTGTGATAGATTTCACAAAATATGCAAAACCATGTATGAATCTCTATACAAATTTGATCTTACCTAAGAAAATGTGGAGAACTTTCATATGTAACAAAAATTATAGGCCTTAAATATCCTCTATCCTTATAGGATTAATAGCCAAACCATATTAAATAAATAATGTGTCCTAAGAGCTTACCTTTATGGAAAACAAAGATGCATTTTTTGGGATTAAGAGCTAATCCATATTCCTACATATTTCAAACACTTGTCTCAAGTGTTGCATATGTTCATTATCATATTTAAAAAAAACTGTTCTATCATCTAGATAAACCAACAACATCTTATTGATCAAAACTTTGAAGGCCATGTGCATTGCTCTTTAAAAGGTAACACCAACATTTGACAAACCAAAAGGCATATTTATATAAGAAAAATTCCCCCATTTAGTAGTGAATGCTATCTTAAATTTATCATATTCATTCATAATAATTTGATTATAGCCTGAATATCCATCTAAGAGAGAAGAATGTTGAGATCCTAAAACAACTTGCAAAATCTTTTCCATTGAAGGTAAATGATAGTGATCTTTGAGTGATACCATATTAATATCTCTGAAGTCCACATGAAGTCTTATCTCCCCATTATTATTTATAATAGGCACACTTTTATCTACCCATGTTGAATGTTTGATAGGAAATATTATTTCAGATTAAAGGAGTTTAGTGAGCTCTAACCTCATGAGTTGCTCAACCTTGGGATTGATGGGTCTTTGTTTCTATCTAACTAGTTTAACTCCAAGTTCTAATTCAATGGTATGGTGTGATATAATATGATAAAATCCTTTGAGGTCCTTATATTCCCAAAAAAATATTTCATGAAACTCTTTACCAAACTCAATGAATGCTTGTTTCTCCATTGTAGAACATGCCTTGCCTAGTTTAAGGAGTCTATCTTTGAAGATCAAAACTCTTTCATAGTCCTCTTTTGTATACATACTCACTTTGTCATTATTATTTTGATCATTCTCATTGAATATAATTTATAATTTCATCAAACCCTTAGGTATCTTATTTATCCCTAGCTGCATAATCTGATCACCAAAATTTTCTTGGAGTCTCCTTTAGTTCCTTGAAGAAAACTCAACCTCGTTTTGTAAAGCATGCAATGTGTCTATCACTATAAAAAACTTGAAAATACACTTAATTATCAAGTATAGAAGGTCTAATAATGATCTCAATGTTAGATTGATTCCCCTCTTCTTTTATGGTAGTTGGAGTATCAAATTGAGCTTCTATGGCATCTAGTCTATCAGCTTGATTATTCAACTCCCTCGAGACTGATTGTATGTTGAATGCATTGAAGTATTCAATAAAATCACATAACTTATGATTGTAATAATTAAGAAAAGGATTATTGGAAACAACCACATTACTAGCCTGATGAATAACCAATTTAATATCTCCATATACTTGCAAGTTCTTGATTATATTTCTCCTTGCCCATTGAAGACCATGAATTAAACCTTCGTACTTAGCCACATTGCAAGTACAACTAAAATGGAATATATATGAAGCATAGTATTGATGTTTATATGGATAGAAAAACATGACACTAGATCCTATACCAATTCTACTTCTTGAACCATCAAAAAAAATCTTCCACATCTCATCATCTTCACCTTTCTCTTTGGCAAGTAGAAGTGTTGGTATTCTTTCTTCATGTATATAATATACTCATAGATTAGTTTCCTCCATAAATGCACAAGGATAATGCTCATAAGTATCGGTACCATATTAATCAATAAAAAAATTCTAAATTCCTTTAATCTTATAAGTACCATCATCTACAATATAATCCTTTTCTTCATGGGAAACACATTTCAAATTGGAATTTGTCTCAATGTAGAGCTCAATATGAAACCTTACAAGAATCTTAATTTTTATGGTCACCTTGGTTCCATATCTTATTTTAAATGAAAATAAAGACAAATTAGCTAAGAGATAACCACCTATCTTGGCTATAAATTCCCTTGATAGGCATATTGTAAAGTGAGCTAGGAGGTCAACAATAAGTATATCTTGGAGGATACGAAAACTAGGATAATCATACAAGAAAACCTTCAAGTTTTTGATTAGTAAAATTGTCTTATTAGGTGTACCATATAGTTGGATAAATCCTTTGATATTAGGCTCATTATTTAGGCCTAATTTATTAGCTACGACTTTGGGCATGACTAAATTAGAAGCTCCACTATCAACTATGCAGTTATGGACCAATTTGTCACCCACTATGTGAGTGAGATAGAATGGTGGAGATTTGTTAGCCATAGTAGATGGCTCAACAATAGTGTGAGGATTATTTGTAAGAGAAACATGAATATGAATTTTATTTGATGGAGGAACACTAGTAGGGATAGTATATAACTATTTTTTTAGGATCTATTTTTGACCAGGCATATGAAAGACATCCCAAAGGAAAATGGATATTTTATTACTCTTCAATGAATCTAAAATGTTTAAATAAGACATAATTGATTTCTATTGGATTTTTTGAGGCAAGGAAGTGATTGGATCTTGAGGAGTTGGAGTGCCTTGAATAGTCCTTCCAACATTCTAATTTGGAAGATGTGTAGAGTTATTTGAGGTTGCCGCACCTGAATCCATGCCTTGTTACTTTGAATGAAGGTTGAATGAACTTGTAGGCACATTAATATCACCACATAAAACACTTATCTTGGCCCTAGTGTTATACACAATAGAGGTTCTTTGATTAAGCACAAAAGTGTCTTCAACTAGGAAGTTGGTGAAGATCTCCCCTTGAGGTTGTCCACCTTCACTTGTTTATATCATGACTTCATCCTCAGCTGATAGGAGTAGAGTAAATCCTCCTTGGGAAATGAGAGCTTGATATCCACCTTCATTAACATCCATGAATTGGCCTTGTTTCCAATATTCTCCTTGTACCAAATTTCTATGCACTGATACCATTTCTCTTTCATTCGTGGTAGAGTTAGGATTGTATGCATTGGTAGGCATGTTGGGTTAGGCTACCATTAACCTCTTCCTCTTCCATATTTTTGATGAAATTGTTGTTGATAAGGATATGAATTTTTATGGGCACCTTGTTACATATTTCCTCTCAAAAGTTTAACTTCCAACCATTGAATAGATGCATCTTTGTCCATGGCATTATCTTCCTTCTTAGGAGAAGCCTTAGGCTTGGTGTTAGCGTTGGGAATTTGGGCCACATCTGGAGTATTAATATAAGTATAAGATAATGGAGGCATAAGAACCTTAGGAGGAAACCTTATAGCTTAGATGAGACTATTTTTAGCTTTGATAGTAAATTCATATGCTTCAAGAAGAGTGGAACCACCCATGGATTGATGCATGATAGCAATTTCAGTTTTAATGGCTCTCAAATAGGTAGGGAACACAAAACTAGGAGGTAGCCTCATGGGAGGAGGAAATCTAAACCAAGTATTTTGGAACCTCTCATTGAAGTCATGCATTGTTTCTTTGGTTTCTTTCTTGATCACATTGATCTAATGTATGAGAGAGGCATAGTCACTTTCATTTCCAAATCTTGAGGTCAAAAACACTCCAAAATCATCCCATGATGTGATGCATCCAACTTCTAGAGTCCTATACCAATGAAGAGCCTTCCCTCTAAGGGACATGACAAAGATTTTAATGGCATGTTTTCTTGAGTGATGTTATGGAAGCTACAAAGTTTTGATACATCCCTAATATGTTCATTAGGTGTAATATGAATTTCACCATTGAACATGGGTACACCTTTTGTTGCATTAGGAGGAATGACATCATATGCTTGAAGATGAATTGAATTTTTAGTATTAAAGGTAGGGAAGGCATGAAGTCTAGCCATATATTCTTAAAAATCTTAAAAATATTCAATTTATTCAACCTCTTCCTCTATATAAAAATATATTGGTTCTCTAAAGGGTAGATTAGGTTGAGGATATTGAACTTCAAGGGGAAGTTCAGGCTGAATAGGTGGATTAATGGGGTTGAGCACTTTACTAGAGGATGACCTAGTGAGAACCATGAATTATTAGAGCAATTTTATAACAAGACAATGGTCTTATACTAGATTTTACCTTGATGGAGTCACCAAATACTAAGTAGGACACCAATTTTTAGCTAATGTTGTCAAGTTCAACATTCACCTTGACAAATTATCTTGAAGACAATGGGTCCCACCATGCATTCCAAAACTATTGTCACCAAATATTTTACCCTATAAGAGGGTGTTCAAGGCTCTTCTAAATTTGGTAAACATGGGAACACTTCTAGGTATGTGTGGGGTACCTATGGTGGAAGTGAACCTCTAGATTTAAAGGCTAGCTCCTTGAATATAAATTGAAGTGCTTTCACCTATTCTAGCTATTTGATTATGGGGTAAAAGGGATAGAAGTTAAATAAAATAAACCTATTATAAAAGGGTGATGCACAAAGATGTCTTCCACATGACCATTGTACTTCTTTCATAAATAAACAATGCCTATAACACTAGCCTAAGAGCCCTTCAATGCACTAGCATTAGTGTTTCAATATGAAGGTGAGATGCATGAAAACTATCCATGGTAAGTAAAAGCATAGATCAGGTGCATATACTAAGGCTTATTATACACTTAAGACAAATTTATACACTTAACTACACTTCATATGACATGGTAGGCTGAGTTTACTTGCATCAAACATGGAAGGATTGAGAGAAAGCAAGAATAAACTAATATCACTTAGCTATTCACTATACATCTCTTTACACACTTTAACAAGATGAGATATGAAATAAAAACATATTGCATTTATTTTTAAAAGGCAAAGTACAATGTCAAAACTAGTAGGGATTCAACATATATGGTGTGGTATTAGATTACAAAGGTCAAAATGGTAGATACTTATAGAACTTCAGAGAGAGGAGAAAAGAATAAGGTTCAAAGGTCACTAGAACACATGCCTAATTGATAGGAAGAGTTACAACTATAGGAGGATGAATTAAGAAACATAGCATGCAAGGTCTAATGGGACAAATGGCTCTCAAAACATAGAACTCTTGAAATGTGGTACGTAACTCCTTTTACTGTGCACAAAAAACTACCATTCATAATGGATCATCTCTTGAGCATTTGAAACTAAATTGGAGAGAGTTGACACATATGTACTAAGGGAGGTTGAAACATGCTATGACAATCATAATATGTTATCCTAACTATTATCTAGCCTCTAGACACCTATATTTACCATCTACAATCACTATTTATCTTAGATCTCGACTAAGCTTTCATGGTGGCATATGAGTTTGAAGGGCTTGCTTTGCTACTAAATCCTTTGATCCTACATGGATACCTATGTGGCATTCCATTACTACATCAGTCATTCCATTTTAAAATATGTTTGTCATTATTTGGAGATGTAACCTTATCTTATCCATATAGAATATAGTTGAAATTGTTGTATTGATCCCTTCTAGAGTCTTTTCAATTCAAATTTTGACGTCAGCCATTCATCTATGACCCAAGCATCCAAGATTATGATATTTGGCAACATTGCATGCTTTCTCAAGATCCTTTAAATCTTGGACTCAATGCACACCATTGGATCTTATCCACATGAATCAACAAATGCCATTGATCTTAAATTGATTGAATGATGTTTTTCCACTTGGTAGATTTGCATTTGAGCTCAGGATCCTTTGACTATTTGACCCTTGTTCGCACCATTAAATCTCCACTGCATGATCAAATGAACACTATTGGATCTACTAGGCCCACTAACATCACCTTTGTTTACATGCTATTAGATTTAATCTGAATACCTAGGATCTTTCCACTTGTCATTCCTAAATTAAACCTTAGGAACATTTGAATCTAAACGTTCATTTCATGAGGCCTGAACTTGACATCCCTGTGCACGTATATTTATGCTAGTCTAATTTGAAATGCTTATATATTGAGACAATAAGATCATCAAGACATGAAATTTGTAGAGGATGATCTTGGCACCAAAATTATCATGTCCATGTAGTCTTTTTATCTTGAAAGGTTTTTTAAGCACACTTATAAAATGTATAAGTAAACTGATCTATTCATTCTCGTGTGACATGTCATGATGGTCTGACCCCCTAGATGACTCCAAATGACATAAGAATAAACTAGATAATGACCAAGGTTAGAATGGCATTAAATGACATCAAATAGAGCAAAACACACCTTATGACACTATGTTTTATCCCCATATCAAATCTTGACTATAGGGGGTTGACCTATTTTGACTTGTGGTTAAAATGGTCAACGAGCCCAGAAAACTTTGGGGAAAGATTATGATGCCCTTTTAGTTTTAAGGATGATTGATTATATGGATGTAGATGAATAAAAACCATATCACTAGGTTAAAATGTGCACTTAGAGCAGTGTTGATCTGCCTATTACTTCATTCAGTTCTATGTTAGATGGATATTATCCCATAAGATACTGAGAATTTGATCTCAACGGTAGAGAGTACTGTCGACTACTTGAATTGGGGAACTACTAGGTGTATACATGAGTAGTGTTGGGGCACTTGACCATAAACTAATTCATATGGAGTAATTTTAGTAGAAGAGTGGTATGAGGTATTATACCACCATTCTATGAAGAGGAGCCACTTTGCTCACTGGTGTTATTATTCTGATGCAAAGTAATGGAGGAATGTTTCCAAACATTTGTTGATGATTTTTATGTGGCCATTAATTAGGGGATGGTACCTAGAGCTCATCTTCAGCTGTGTGCCTATGCATCAGAATAACTCTTTTCAAAAATGGCTAGTGAAATTTGCATCACGATCAAAGACAATTAAAGAAGGGTTGCCATGAATATAAAAAATTTGATCTAAGAAAATTTGCGCAATCATGGAGGCTGTATAAAGGTGACTAAGGGCACAAAAATGACTATATTTGGAGAGGTAGTTGACCATGACCAAGATCACTATTTTATTACCAAATTTAAGGAGTCCCTCAATGAAATACATAGAAATATCAATCTAGATCCTAGTAGGGATGGGAAAGGGTTTGAGCAAACTTGGAATCATTATGGTTTCACCTTTATTATGTTGGCATGTATCACATTCAACCACCATTTGTTTAATTTCCCCTTTTATCCCCTTCTAGAATTTTTTTTGACATGCCTACTCATATGTTTTGAGAAATCTCAAGTGCCCTAATGATGGAGAAGTATGTATTTCATAAAATATAGCCTAATGAAGGTCTGTGCTATTGGGAAACACCAAACAACCCTTGTAATGAAGAGAATCACCATCCCATGAATAATGTGGTACTATAAAGGGGTTAATATTCAAAAGTTGAATGAGTTAATGTAAAGAGGGATCATGTGCATACCCTTGGTGTATAGATCCTAACCAATTTGGAATGGGCATAGAGATGGTAGAAAGGGAAGTCTAGTCATTAAACGTGTATGAGAGAACATTAGCCACTACATTGTCTTTACCCTTCTTGTAAGTGATCTCATAATCATAGCCCATGAGTTTGCTGACCCATTTATGTTACATCAAGGATGAGACCCATTATTCTAGGAAGCATTTAAAACTTTAGTGATCAGTTTTGATGCTAAAATGATTCCCAAGTAAGTATGGTTACCCTTTTTTTATGACATGCAAAATGACCATCATTTCTTTTTCATATGTAGACAAAACCAAATTTCATCTAAAAAGGGCTTTGCTAGTGAAAGTAATGGGATGAACTTCTTGGAGAAGAAAAACATCAAGCTCATTTCCAAATGCATCACTTTAGATGGTGAAAGTTTTGGTGAAGTTTGCCATAACTAAAACTAGTGTGCTACACATATCTTATTTGAATGCCATGAATGCTTGGTTAGCTGCAACATCCCATGTGAATGCATCCTTCTTCAATAATGAAGTTAAAAGAATCATGATATTTCCATAATCCTTGATGAAATTATGGTAGTAACCTATAAGGCCAAAGAATCCATGAAGGCTCTTGAGGGTCATTGGCTAAGGCTAATGTTGTATGGCACTAATTTTATCTAGATCTACATGGATCCAATTGGCTGAAATAATGTGCTCTAGGTATTTAACTTCTACTTGACCAAAGGAACACTTGGACTACTTGACACATAATTTATTATATAATAAAAGTTATAATTCCATATCAAGATGCTGGAGATGCTTGTCCCATGTGCAAGTGTAGATCAAAATATCATCAAATAAAACCAAAGCAAATTTATGGAAAAAAGGATGAAAGAATTTAGTCATTAGGGGCTGAAATGTTGAAGGGGCATTTGTAAGTCCAAATGGCATGACCAAGAATTCATAGTGACCTTCATGAGTGCATAAAGTTGTCTTTGGAATTTCATCATCATGTACATAGATTTGATAATATCTAGAGTGAAGATCGAATTTGGAATTTTTTTCCCCCATGGAGCTCATCAATGACCAGAATTGGAAACTTGTCTTTGATAGTGAGGTGGTTAAGGGCATTAAAGTCAATGAAAAGGCATCAAAACCCATATTTTTGTGGATAAGAGGCACTGGGGAGGATTATGGGCTGATGCTTGGGTAAATAACTCTGGACTTGAGGAGTTCCTATACTAGCTATTCAGTCTCAATTTTTTGTAGATGGGGATAGCGATATGGCTAGATGTGGGGTGGGAGGATTCCTAGAAGGAGAAGAATGTGATGATATTTAGGAGGTGAAAGGGGAAAACCTAATGGATCTATAAATATGGTTTCATGTTTGTCAAGGATGGATTTGCAAATCAACAGGGTGTTATTAAAAGTGGGGAGTTTGAGTTGGATGGCGTGCAACTGGATAATGGCCCCATGTGAGCCTTTCTTCGAAAGCTTTTCCATGTGATAGGAACTAATGATGCTAGAATATATAGGAAATGACCTTTTTAAGGTGTGATTCTAGACACTATCAATGAATTGTATCTAAATATGATAAAAGTCCCATAGAATAGGTCCCATGTGTAGAGCCACTGCTTCACTAGGACCAAATCACATCCCCCTAAGGGCAGGGCAAACATATTTGAGTGAAGAGTGTAATAACATATCATGATACAAACATTATGACACTTAAATTTACAAGGTAATATTATCCATTGAAAATCATGACTTCAAAGTTGGAATAAGGGTGTATAAAGTAATCTACATGCTTAACAATGTGGGGATTGATGAAATTGTGTGTGCTGCCAGAGTCAATGAGGATTATGAAAGGATTATTTTTAATTAAAATTTTGACCTTAATGGTTTGAGGGGTGGAAAAAAATATGAGTACATAGACATAGATCTTAGGTTGGGTTTATTAAGCCATGGAGTCATTATAGGGGATTTGTTCTACTTGAGCATCCTAGAATTATTGGATATCAGGCTCACTATTTTGCTCTGGCAGTGAGTCCACATCTATCAAGTAAGGATTTTATATGATGCATTGGTGAAACTTATCCAATTTTTCATCATAATTATAACATAATTCTTTCTCCTTATGAGCTCACATCTCTACCTCAGTAAGGTGCTTGACCAGTGTAGTTATGGCTAGCCACTGGTTTGTTATGTTCTTTATTGGTGGAAAAGTGGGAAGTCGATGCTGTATTGAAAGTTTATCTTCTAATAACTTAGAAAAACCCAAGGCAACCATAAATTTAGTGGGATGAAACATTTTCACCTTTGAGTGTATTGGCTCTTTGATGTCATTAATAAAATACCTCTTGAATAAGTCATCTGATAACCCCTCAGTGTGATTAGCTAGTTTCTCAAATTCAATCTTATAATCATGAATGGTGTCTGTCTAGTGGAGTTTTGTGAGATCTCCTATAAAGTCCTCAAATTCTAAAGTACCAAACATACCCAAAAGTAAGGATGCAAATGTTTTCCAATTAGGTTCATCATTTGACTTGAGATACCAATGGTACTATTGAAGTGCTTCTTGTTTCAAGTGAAAGGAAGTAATTGGGAATTTGTTGACAGAATAAGTATTGTGAAGGTTAAATAATTGTTCTATTCAGTATATCCATCTAGTAGGATATTTACCATTAGATCATGGAAAGTAAAACTTAGGCCCACATAATGTGTGTGGAGAAGAGAAACTATTCTTTGAAGAAGACTCCTTCTACAACTTGTTGAGGAGAAGGCTATTCTACTAATTAAGTCCATGCATCCTGTTGGTTAACTCAATGACCTAGGATTTCAAAGTGACCAATTCTTCCTCCATGATTTTTGTGCCTGTATGAATGACTACCATAACTAGTGTTTTTATTAAAAGGGATAGAAAAACAAGTTTTAAGACATAGTCAATAAGGCACTTTTTTAATTTGGACTAAAATAGAAGGGGCAAAGGTGCATTTACAATTTTATTTTTCACTATCTGGGTATAATTGATGAGGGCAAGGGAAATTTCAGAATATAAATGGAAAAAAATGAATTTCTTTATAAGAGGGATAGGAGAATAAAAGGGAAAGGAAAACTATGAATTTTTTTTGAAGCAAGAGGATAAAAAATAAATAAGTTATGGCAAAACCTGAAAAAATAAAAAAATGGGATTTGTGGCTAATGGAATTGAAATTGATAGATGGGATCTCAAGGAAGAAAAGGTGTGGAATGAAAATTTAGGTGTCTTGGTAAAGTTTAAGGATAAACAGAGATAGAGATGGAGATATATGTAAAAAAAACTAGTTTCTCTAGGTTTTTGTTATCAAAAGTCTGTTCGTAGTTTTGTAGTACCATTGTGCTAATTTGAAACTAGTTTCTTTGGGTTGATTTTGTGATAAGTCTATCCACATATTTTTAGTTACCACTATGCTTATTTGAAAGTGGTTTTATTTAGGATGATCCTGTCAAAATTCTATCCATAGGTTTTCAATTACCACTATGCTAATCTAAAACTAGTTTTTCTATTGATAATCTATAGAAACTGATATGTTTGATATGGACCCCAAGTTTGTTCTGTTGCCTCAAGGTTTTAAAAAATATCTCTAGCCACTAATGCTATATAAATAAGTTCCACTCTTTAAATTTTTTTGGCCATGTATTTACCCCTAAACAACATATCTTGGTTTATATCACAGGTAGGAACTTATCAATCAAGATGGGGCTATTGCCTTTTTTGCTGGTAGGTCCTCTCAATGGGCCAGCTACTTCAGGGTTCCTATGATACTCCTCACAATGATTTTTAGGGATATATGCCCATGTACTTCCCAAAATTATGTAGATTGGTATTTTAACCTTATCTAAACCTGTAAATGAAGATGTAAAAATAAATATAATAAAAATAGTATTTTTAAATAACACAACTCTTGGAAATCAATTACTGCAAGGAAAAAAAATCTTCAAAATTTAGCTGCTAGGGAAAGTGCTCTGATACGAGAAGTGATGAATATACTCTATAGATTTATAAACTAAAAAAATAATGGAATAGTAAAAATAACTTCATAAATGAACTTAGAATAATTCAAATATGTTATATTGATCGCATGCCACTTCGAGGGGGAAACCTAAATACTAATTATATTCTAGCAAATAATACTTTCCATGCGTGTGGGATAATTTAAATATGCTAAAGGGATGAATTACAAAGCATATTCATCTATAGTGACTAATACACTAATAATGCAAAGAGAAGGGTAGGACATGGGTTCCTAATATCTAGCTTGTTTCTTTTAAAGACATTAGCTACACTATACTGACCCATTGTGAGCTCATCTTATGATGTGGCCCATAGACAAAATCCTATTATGAGTCATCCTAATATAGGTGATGTCATATCACCTTTGCCTAATCTTGATCCTCTACTAGTACAATGGGTAGATGAGCCTTTTTGTGAGATCCATAGAGTTACTAGTCATTTGGCCAAGGATTGTCATGCACATCAACAATAACAATCCTCATGTTCTAATTCTAATATATATATTTGAGCTTCACCATATTCTACTAGATGTACTTATTTTTTCTCATGGTATACATAATCATTCTTCTACTCACTATCAAAAACTTCAGAAGTATATTGATAGATTACATTTAGAGAAAGCACAATCTAAAAACAAGAGCCTACCACCTCCTAAGATACTTCCATAATACATCATTAAATATGGGAAAGTTTACTATGTTTATTATTAGTCTAATACACACCATACATATATATTTCAAGTGCTTAAACAACACTTTTGTGATTTTCCATAGTCTATGCCTTCATCAGCTTAGCCTCCTTCTCCAAGACATTCACAGATAAAGGCTCCACCTTCTTTGTATCCTACATTTACTTATATATATGAGGATATTATTCACATTTCAACATTAATTACTCACATCAAGTATCCCATACAAGAGATACCTTATGAGCATCATTATTATAGCATACCTACCTTCTATGTAGAGATGATGTGTCAAGAAGTATTTTTATGAATTTTTGCGAAGATTGATGAGACTTTGATTAATATCAAAATTCAACTACATAAAGACGTATTGGATGTTATGGATGATATTTGCCATGAGATTTATTAGTATTTGTGAACACTTCATGGTGTTTCATCACATTATTTATTACAGTACTACATGATTTAGATTTGATTTATGACCACATATAGATCTTATGTGTTACTCATCATTTAATTTTATGTTTCATGGATTAGTTTCATATCTTATGGATTACTTTATTTTTTAGGGTTTAATTACATGTATTATGATTAATTTCTCTTTCATGGCTTAATATCATGTTTCATGGCTTATATATAATTTTATCTCTGGTCTCTTGCTTTATTTAAGGTGGATTTATCTTTTATGATTGCTATATCATTCTCTTTGAATCAATATAGTTATTATGGTGATATGGTTTTCAACTCCAAACCCCTTTAATATCCCATATTTTCCATATGGTTAGTTAGAAAACATATTATTCATTTTATCACTACATACATAGATCTTTTTGATCTCCATTTTCCCCTTGTTCCTCTTCATACTAAGCACACATATGTCTAGTATTGAGATCACATACCAGTTTATAGGCAAGCCTAGTTATTTATTCACATGAAAAAATCTCTAAGTATTATGTATCCTATAACCAAAGCCTCCAACTTATTTGTGTTTGTTACTTTTATCACTCATGTTTGGTTATTCCAAACCTGTATGGAGGAGGAATCAAAAAATCCATAAAAATTTAAAATCCAAATTATTTAAACAAAAGGCAATGATAAAAAGATTAACATACACACTCAAAAGTCAAAATCACATCAAAATATGTGATTCATATCTTAGCACATATCCTACTCTTAATCAAAGGTCAAACTCAATAGTTGGCCTTATGATAGAGATGAGATTCATTGGGGTGTGGTAGGCGAGTAGATTGGGATAAGATATTTCAAAATTCTCTCTAGTGCTACCTACTTTCTTACACAAGTGCCCAATCTTCACAATAGATCGATGTTTATATAAGAGGTCCTAAGGAATGGAGAACACATTATGGGAAGGTACATCCATTTTAATTTTATTGTATATATAACCTTTGTGAGTTGATATTAATACTACACTTATTAGCCAAAAAAGTTTTGTGCTGATTGTGAACAAATATCTTTTAAATTTGACATCCAACAAAGAGTTTACCTATATATTTAATATGCCACATGACCACTAAGGTTTATTCTAAACACCTATGTCATGAATTTTCCATTCCCTACTTCATTACAACATTCCCAATATTCCACCTTGATGAATATGTTTTGTTAATTGATCAATACCCCCTGGGTTTCCTTTTGTTAGTTACAATATAACACCTTAGATATGACCAAGCCTTCCTCAAAAATGTCTCCTCGGTATTCACAACTATTTATCATTATTTGAATTTACTTATTGGTTTTTCCTTTATGAGTTATAATGTAAGACCTTGTATAGGACCAAGATTTCCTCATAAAGTATTCCTAAAAACTTCATACAATGATTACTCATAAAAATAACTACAAATATTTACATTGACATCTTTCTTGACATTTTATTTTGCACTCTTCTTGACTTGCTTTAGTGTGTCTTATATTTTGACTTACAAATCATTTACATACTTCCCAACTCAATTACTATGTTTTATGTTTTACATGTTTTTCAAACTTTAATTTAGTGTGTTTTACATTTCACTTTATTTATTTTATCACTTGCATTTTACATGCTTCTAAACATGATTTAGTATTTTACCATTTCAATTTGTCTTACATAATTTTCAAACTTTATTTAGTATGTTTTATAAAATTTATTTTATTTTATGTTTTACACACTTATCAAACATGATTTAGTGTGTTTTTACATGAGATTTAGTATATATTACAATACATTTTTTCTATCATTATTTTTAACCATGGATTTGTTCATAATATCTATAAAAGAATCTAAAATACATCAAATATTTTCTCATAACATATAAAAAAAATTAAACACATGATAGAAAGAGAATACATACATCCATAATATTCCAAATATCCATAAGTCATAATAAACAAATTAGAGCTCTATATATCAAAGGATCAAATGTTTCATGCAATATAACAACATACAATACACCAAATACAATATAATAAACAACTCTATGGCTTTGGTCTACCTTTTCCATCTAGTGGATGGGCTACACTACCTATCAAATCTTGGGATTGTCCCATCCAAATAGTACATTATAGTGACTCTGTTTAGGAACAAAGGACCTCTATCTACCCTTATAGATTGGCACTTGGGCATACACACATCTTGACTCTCTAGCTATCTCCATATGGGCAGCTCACTCCTCAACCACTACCTACTAGGCTTTAATCTCCCCATCACCCACTCTAAGTGGTATTTGTGTAACATATCCTAATCTCCATAACTATCAAGTTATATCACTAACCAATCAAAACCAACTAGCATATGCTGGGGTAAATAGAACAAAAATTTCAGCCATAATAATGGTATCATGATGTAGTAACACATCATCCAAAAGATCATGATGAGCTCCCTACATTACTGCACCCCATATAAACTCCTACTTAGTAGTACATGTAAAAAATAAAACTAATTATACATTATATCCCTACCCCCTCCACACATACACACACACACAAAACATATATAAAAATAAATGTATATCTAACAACATCAAACTTAAAATATCAACTATATAACATAATAAAAAACACCTACAAACAATAGTCTCACCATTAGTTCATCCACCAAGTACCTCCATTAGATTATGCCTTTGATCTAATGTAAAACTAGGATGGAGAATATGAGCACCCCATGGTCCTCTCTAAATCTATTTCTCTATAGAGAAACTCTAAGTAGGCTATATAATAGACTCTCCTCGATCAAATTCTTTTGTCTATGGCTCTATCTCCTCCCATACCTCCACCTACTTCTACACCTATTGATGTCTCTATCATTTTGGTTTTAATGGTGGTAACTATAAAACCTATTGTGGCATAATAATCATTACCTCAACATTATCCACTATAATCATTACCTCCTCTTTCATGACTCTAGCCTCTCTCAACTATCATCGTCACCATCCCATTCAACATCTAGCTTGATGAAGTCAAATCATAGGTACATCTATAGGAACCCCTACACCTTGACTACCCCTTTGTTCCCTCACATGTCATGTCCAATATGTGGGAACTATTAATGGTGCTGTGGGAGGTGGCAAACCTAGTTAATTAGGCAAGAAAGTATAGGATGTGGATCTACCCACCATGTGTAATGTCTAGTAATCTGAATGTGGGAAAATCCAAGATAAATAGTAGGCCAAGTAGGATAAATAGCTACAATACCTACATATGGCTACCATAAAATATCAACATAAATCACAATTTATAGTGCTGGGGTATGTTTCAAAACACATAACACATGATCCTATATCCATATAAGAACCCAAGGTAAACAATCATCAATAGCATATGGCAACCTAGATGGATGATACATAAGTAATATCTCATATATCTAGATACTATGTTAAATAATAAGGCCTATAGTCATCTACCCCCAAGAAAGAATAGTATATTAGTTTCAACCAAATCACTGACCCTATGTCATATAGAGTACCCTACTCTAGAATAGACTGACACAAGGTAACCATGTACACTATAAGCTTCCCATTTGACTTGTGATTGATCACATGAGTTGCCACAAGACTAATAATTACCTTTTATATATTTGGAATGGTCGATACATAGACATCAAATATATGCACACTCAAACCATCATAATACCTCTCTGAGCCAGTTACTCATAAGGCTAAGGCTCACCTCTTTAGAGCTATCTCTGGGGTATCAAAAATCATAGGAGTGACAACAATAGGAAGTCCAAAAATCACATGGAAATCCTTGAAGGTGATACCCACCTCAGTAGTATCCCTATCCACCACCCACCTAAAAGTATTGGTTAGTCACTCCCATGTTTCTAAGAACATGGAAAATAAGTAACACTCAAAGGGATCCTACATCTCCAAATCCAAATAATTCCAAACATGTATAATATTTGGTCATTAATCTCTCCAATAAATAGGGTAACCACATGATATCAACTAAATGCTAAACCTTCATCACCTCTATAAAATATCAAACAACAAAGTATGTATTAGTCCTCGATATCAGACATTCAAAAAAATACACTAAAAAAATAATAATTAATGCATTTATAATAAAATTAACTACTTCATCAACCTGTTTTGATATTTTCTTAACACTTTATACTACATTGGTCACATATTTAACTAAGTTGGTTGAAAACCAAAATTTATACTATGTAAGCCAAGTAGGTAACTATGTTAGCCATTGTTAAACTTTAAACTATTGAAACATTTATTGTTATGTGGGTACTATTATTGGACCTTTAAAATTTCATAAAATAATAAATGTTTTATTATTATATTTAACACAGGTTAATACCTCATGTAAATACAATAATAAAACATATTATTTAATTATCGACTAAATTCGTTGGGGAAAGGTTGGAACTATTGGTAACAATGATCACCTCCCCCCATTCCTATTATAAAAAGGGTTTTAACTCTTTGGTGAAATACAACAATACACAATATTATTTTGTGAATTGTGTGAGATTTATGCAAGCATTGTGAAGAGTTTTATGAATACTTTGACTGAGAAGAAGTGAGATGAAGAGGAATTATGTATTGGGGTGTTTCTTAATTATATGACTAATCACCATAGTTTTTTACCTCGTTGAGGTTTTCCATGTTAAACCTTGTGTTCATTGATCTGGTTATTCTATCATGTTTTGATATATTTACACTTCTAGATATCTTGTGTAAAAAATACATTCATATATTTAAGATATTTTCATGGAATCAATGACTGAGAGAGTTTGAGTGATTGGCAAGCCTATTCATATCTTGGAAGATCCTACTTCAAGCAACCCATATTTAAATTGATGAATTTTTTATCAAATTTGTTTAATCTTGTATGACACTAGGAGGCTATTTTTGGCATGTGTGAACAAAAAATCAATAAAATATAATATTTTTAAAAATAAATCTCAGTTCTGGTTATGCCAAAATCTTAGCTTGGCCATTTCAAGGTAATTTAGAGCTTTACATGGCCTGATTTCATGTCTTTTATAACATGTGAAAGCTTCACTTCTATTTTTTTAGTGCCTTTCTTCTACTTGTACTACCCTACGACACTACAAAAAATTTACAAAATCATTTTTTTGGCATGAAAATTCAATTTTGAGGGTTTTATCTACTTAGTTTTAAGGATTAAAGGCTCTTTGCAAATTTTCAGGGCCTGAGAAGCCCATTCCAAGCCTTTATGAATTTACTTGAGCCTCCTCAAGCCTATATGACATGGAGGAGTGAAAAAGTAAGATTTTTCATCAAAAATTTAATTTTTAATATCATATCTGCTTTGTGTCAAGATTTCAAAGAGTTTGACAAATTCTTATGGTATTTGGTGGCCTGTACAAATTATTGCAGTTCTTCACGAGTGCCATTATTCTATTTGTAGCTAAAAATATATTTTTTATTGATATAGTTTGAAAATTTATTTAAAAAATACTTTATTTTTTAATTCTCAAAATTCCATGCAATCAAGCCCCACCATTGTTTAATTATTTTTTACTAAAAAGGTAAATAACTCTTTACATTTTTTTAAATGCTTTTTACATGCACATTGGATATATATATATATATATATTCAATTAAAAAGGATCTAAATATTACTTAGTTCATGTAAATGTTCAATTAAGCTTCTAAATGAGTTGGTGAATCCCGCTTTACTAAAACTTATAACTAAGAAGATCTCAAGTTCAAAACCCCCTAAAAATTTATTTTTTAATATTTTTTATTGTATTGATAAATTAATTACAAATTAAATTAATTTTAATTTCATTTAATTGGTTTATGTACCAAGTTTCATTTGTTCAAAACTTTATTTAACCTTTCGACCTTGTTTCAACATTTGTCCTAGTCAAAACCTAGATAAACATAGTCATGTAACTAGTCGATCCTTAGGTTTTGACATCTTATAGATGCATATACATGGTCTATTTTATATTTTTAAACCTCTTATTATGTGTTTTATAATATTTTTAATAATAGTGTCTAGGTGGTCATTTTGAGTATGACTCTTTCGACACCTAATTTAGTGCAATTATTAATTAAAATTTTGCATTATTTGGCATCTAAATTGTGTAATAAAGTATATTCTAATGTGTGATTCACTTTATTTTAGAAAATAATACAAAAAAATCTTTAAAAAAAGTTAATTTGGTAAATTATTCTTATGTTAGTATATTTTTTGTGACACTTACGACACCCTTTTTTTCATAATTTTTTTTACTTTTTCGAGCATTAAATTGAACAATTATTATGTTTTTGCACTTAAAATTTGTTTTAATATCAAATTGAATTAAAATTCACACTAAAAGGTTTCATTTTAAGCATTTATTTTTCTATCCTATTAAAGGGAAGCTATGGCTTCACCTCATTTTTCTTTAAATATATTTCAAATGCTTAATAAAAATAATTATAATATATAGAAAAAATCATGTTAAAGTTAAATTTATGGCTTGGAAGTTGTATAATATTGTCTTTGGTACTGAAAAAATCCCTTCTAGATGACATGTGACCCTTGAGCTTATCAATACATTTCAATAGAAATCATAGAAAACTATGTCCATTATCTTGTACAGTGTTAAGGATGAATTCTTTCTCCACATTGGTAATTAGGAGTATTCTAGTGATGCTTATAAAATCTTTGAATACATGCACTATGGAATTCACCTCTTGAAGATCATTAAGTTAATCCTTGAATTGCTGACAACATCTATGAAAGGTGGCGAGAATGTTGTGATTTTTTTGCTACAATTAAAAACATTAAGTCTCAATTAGATAGATGTACTTATAATTTGATTCAAGATCAATTGATTTATTTTATCACTAGTGATGCTTATAAACTCTTTGAATACATGCACGAGGGAATTCACCTCTTGAAGATTATTAAGTTAATCCTTGAATTGCTGACAACATCTATGAAAGGTGGCGAGAAAGTTGTGATTTTTTTTGATACAATTAAAAGCATTAAATCTCAGTTAGATAGATGTAATTATAATTTGATTCAAGATCAATTGATTTATTTTATCATTCAATTAAATATTCATGAAAAGTTTATAAATTTCATTTCAAGTTTGAATTCTAAGTATCAAAATGAGAAAGATATCATTGACCTTATCACTTTGTCTGCTCTTTTGATTCAAGAAGAACAAGTTATGACCAATTTTGATTCTAAAGAGAATACCACTTAGGCACTTCTCACCTTAAATAATATTTCTAATAAAAATATAAACCAACAATTTGACCTTAATTTTACTAAAGGTAAAAATAAGATTAAAAAATCTGATAATAATAATGATAAACCTAGGTTTAATAAGGGATTACAATTTGTGTGGTAAATTTGGTTATAGAAGGGAAACATGTTATAAAAACAAGGATATAATTAACAATAAATCTTCTAAAAAAAAAAAAAAAATCCAACCAAAATAACTAGAAGAATCAAAAACCTAATCAAACTAACAATCAGGATCAAAATATTATTACTTTATATGCTGCTTTATTTGTTTTAAATGAAAATGAGTGGATTTTAGATAGCAGTGCATCACATCATATGACTTGATTATCTAATATTTTGTGTGATTATAGAGATATATTTGAAAGATTTTACTTAAGAGATAATTTATTTTTAGAAGCAACTAAATAGGGAAAAACAAAGTTTTTAAATGTTATTATAAATAATGTTTTCTATGTACCTAAGTTTAAAAAGAATTTGCTATCTGGTTCTCAACTTAAAAATAATAATTTCATTGTAATATTTATTAATGATATCTGGTCCATTATAAATTAATCTAGTTCCTTGATTTTTAAAGGTGTTCAAAAGAATGGTTTATATATCTCTTCTCCTTCTTCTGCATGTTTTCTTTCATTGCATAGTAAGAATGAATATCAATTATGACATTGAAAGATTAAGACATGTTAATTTTAGAACTTTACATGATATGTCTACAAATAATATTTTTGTTAGACTTCTTTCTATCCCCTCTCATCATGAAACTTGTGAGGGTTGCTTACGTGGTAAGAAACATACTAATTCCTTTCACAAAAATCATGATGCTAATTTCTCACATCCTTTATAGCTGATTCATAGTGATGTTGTAGGGATTATTAAAGTTGTATCTCTAAATGGTTATTTGTATAATATTAATTTTATTGATGATTAAACTAGAATTATTTGGTCGTTTTTCATTAAAAATAAATTTGATGTGTTGTCTAAATTCAAAGAATTTAAAGTTAGTGTTGAAAATATATCTAATTTTTCTATTAAGAGATTAAGAATTAATAATGGTGATGAATATGTTAGTAAAGAGTTTGATTATTTTTGTATTAGTTGTGGTATTCAAATATAATTAACAAATACCTATTCCCCTCAGCAAAATGGTATTTCTTAAAGGAAAAATTGCACCATCATAGAAATGGATAAAATGATGTTACCGATTTAAATTTTTTGGGAATATTTAAGACTTATTCCTAATTTAAACTAAGGATATGGAATGATAAATTAGTAAACAATATGAAAATAATTATATTAATATTTTTTATAATTTATTGTCTCTTTTAAACCTATCTAAAGATAATAATAAGAAAAAATACAACTTAGTTTTAGCCTCTGGCATACAGAGGCTAAAACTGGCTATGTAAGACTGGGATAGTGTCATAAATATGAATCTATATTTAATTTTATGAAAAGATAGGAGTGATAAAAAAACATACTTTGGTTTTCATGCTATAGTCCACTCCTACCACTGTTGTCAAAATTGGTCATAGAGATTCGAGTTTTTTGGGTTTTGTTCACTATCTCTGTATGAGTCTGCCTATGAAATCTTAAGTGATGAATGTTGAAAAAGACCCTTGTAGATATGATTTAATCATAAAAACCCTAGACCTTCATTATGCTTTAATAAAACTTGAGAAATAAGGGAGGTTAGTGTGTGTAAGATGCAATGAACATGTGATCCACATCCCTTGTGTGGGCACACTGACTACATACTAATATTTCAAAGAGGGATCGATCCATATGTAGTTATCCCACCTAAATGTGCTTTGTGCAATAGTGTTATGCAGATGAAAAAATTCCAATTTGAGAGTGTTTGAGGTGGCTAGGGACTGGTATGCGAGTTTGAATGTGTTTGCAATTGTTGGGTGATTGTATGTAGAGAATAAGGGAATTTACCTTAGTAATTTTTCTTGTATTCTTAATTATTTTATAAGATTTGTTACCTCCCCTTGTAAATGACTTTTGGATGGACTTTTATAAGGAATTATTGATTATGATTTATATGTATTCGTGCTAGGCCAACATGATGAAGAATAGAAATCAGATGAAAATGGTCATTTAGGCTCAAAGTGTGATTGGATAAGAGTGTTGAAAATGGGACACCCTAGGTCTGAATCTATAGTCTAAGTATGACACTCCTATCCTATAGGCTTAAGACCTAGGGGAATAAAATTGGCCTAGAAAATAGAGTTTGGATGAGTTGGAATGATCATTTGGAAGGCTATAGATGATTAGGGATAATAAAAAGGTACCTAGGAGGGTCATAAGAGCATGAAAAAAAGAACTATGGATTAGGTTTAAAAATATACACTCAGGGCATTTTATATGACTACATTTGCCTCCTCTTTATTCTAGTGATGCAACAAAGTGAAATACTAGGATAAAAGAAAAAGTAGAAAATATACCTAAGCTTATGTGTAAGGTGAAACCCATGGAGATGCATGATGTTGAATGATGCTGGGTATATGCTAGGTATGTGTTGGGTACATGTTGGGTATATGTTGGGTATGTACTATACTAAGAGTAATATTGTGAACAAAGTTGAGTGCTCAATTCCTTGATAGTGGCTTGAAGATGCAAAGACTAGCCCTTTGGCTCCATCATTACCCACTAAGTGAAGCTATATGATCATTTATGTGTTGATCAATGTTTGGAATGTGTGTCTAATCCTTTTGAGTAGGTGGCTCAAGAATATAAAGGCTAGATAGTCCTTTGGATCCATCATTTCTCACTAAGTGAAGCTATGAACTGATACCAATATGAATGTGTGTTATATGAGATGGCTCCTAAAGCCTATGAATGTTATATAATATGATAAGATGGCATGGATAGTCAAATGTGTATTGGAAACTAGGTCAATCTTGGCCACTTTGAGAGGTTGAGATTAGGCTTGTATGAAAGCCACTCTAAAACTGGGAACTAGACTTATTTGGAAGCCACTCAAGAATGATGCCAACCACTTACCAAATGGAATAAGGCACATAACTACTAAGAATACCTGAGTAATACAATGAACTAAAAATAAAATAAGGTAAATGTGCCATGCACATTACCCCTAATCAATGATGTTTGTGACATGGATTTGATCTAGAAGCTATACCAACTACCCAATCTAAAACTATAAGTGAAAGCCATAATGTTGTGCACGATACACCCTATATCTAGATTCTCTATGAAAAATTATACTAAAACTATTGAATCTAATCTAAACTGTAGGTGACAAAACTATAACTAAACTTACGTTTCTATCTATTTTTGGAAAATATGGGTTTTTTGCTGTTTGGATAGGAGCACCAAAAATAGGACACCTTGGTGTTTGATGTTGTTGTCTAGGTGATGCTCTTCTCTTTTGATGATACTGATCACTATTATGTAATCATCACTATTTTTTTGGTCTGTTCTAAAAGCTATTCTAAGTGTTCTAAAAAATTATTTTTGATCGGTAGAGGGATATGATCTTTATGACAAATGCCTATTTGTTTCCCCCTCTTTTAAGGGTAGGAATGAATACCCTTAGAAGAAATATCCTTGCAAGTGTGTTATGCTGTGAAATACATGATATAGTAGTGATAATCGAAAAAAAGTATCAAGATATAACATAGTTTATTTTGAATATTGTTAGATCAATAGGGGTATGCCTAGATAAATGTAACAATGTAATAACATGTGTAATGTATTAAATTGAAACTAAATTTTTTGGTTAGTTGCTAGTTGTCAAGGAGGGATGGAGCATGATGTCCATCATGGCATCTAAGAAAGCAAGATAATGCATGATGTGAATCATGGCATTACAAACATTTGAGAGGCAAACAAGTGAATAAGCACATAAGGCAAGAAGCATATAAAAGTGCCTAAGGGGCCAAGCAAATAAGGGACATGGGTACATATTACTCAAAATAGGAAAGCAAACATACAAGGCATGTTCAAATGCCCACATAGACATATAATTGTAAACAAGCAAGATTAACACGATGGCCACAAGCACATAAAAGAGTTAAAGGAAAGGAAATTGGCAAATGTCCTAAGGAACACAAAAGAATAAAAGCAAAGGGCATTAGTAAATGTCCTAAGATACACACAAGAGATAAAATAGGAACTGAAAAGGCAATTACATCTAGTTACTCAGAGTAAGGAAGGAAGGCATGTACATTTTTGAAATAGAATCACATCTAACTAATCATAGCAAGAAGTGAAAGTATGCAAGACATAAAGTACAAGACTAGGTAGATGCTAAGAAATACACAAGTTCTATATACTAGTGAGTGTTGATAGAATAATCTATGTAAGCTAGGAAGTAATACACTTCAACATGATAAATATAATGTGTAGTGTAGGAATGACATAACTTGGATGGTGTAGTCATGTAGAAGATTCCCCCAATGGGTAGATATGTTGATGTATGTCTCAAATGTAAAAAAAGGATGCCCCCTCAATAGGTAGAGTGAAGCAATCAAGGATTTAGGTGTCATTGCACACACTCAAAGAAGATCAAGTGAAGCATGGTAATGTAGATAAATCAATATATAATAGCATAAAACAACAAAATGTAAGCCTAACATGGTAGTAGAAATGTAAATCATGGATAATGCATATAATTGAAATGTTTTTGGTGTTTTTGAGTTATTTGAATTTTTTGGGTGTTTTTGAGTTATTTGAATTTTTTTGGTATTTTTGATAATTTGTATTGTTTTTGTATTTTGGAAATTTTTATTATTTTTGTATTTTGACATGTTATATTGTTTTTGGTATTTTTAAATATTGTTATGTACAATCAATCATAAAAATACTATGTATAAGTAATTGAAAAAAAGCTATGTACAATCAATCATTAGGAGAATATGTATAATAAATTGAAAAGAAGCTATGTGCAAGCATAATGAATAAAATAATATGTACACAAATGACATAAAAGATTAGGCTAGAGGGGGTAAAGGGTTCAAGGATGGACCCCACTGGGGATGAAGATGAAGGGATCATGGCCATCATCAAATGCCTCAATATCATCATAATAAATATTAACATATGTCATATATTCTATATATATGGTGGATATCTCCATAGGTGTCAGTAAGATCCATGCTTTTTGTGTAGTAAAAAATCTATCACTCATAATGGTGTCATCCTATTGAAGGCAAATTGAAGTTTACTCTAGTGGTGAAGATGTCGAGTCTCCTCTTGGATGTTTAGCTCTAGTAGTAGATGGTTTTGGTGGAAGTGGCAGAGCCGATGCTGGTGGTGATGTAATCTAAATAGTACCTTGAACCTATATTTTATCCAATCTTTGTTGTAAAGCTATACATGAGTTTGTATCATGGTTTATGATTCTATGAAAGAGACCAAATGGGTGATTATCTTGCTGTGATAACCTGCTAATAAATTTATGTCATATTGTAAGTAGTGTGATTAATCCATGATCAAGTAACATCTATAGCATAATTTGTGGTTGATGTTATGTGCTACCTTCTTGAATCTGAATGACAAACTCTATATCCATAGAGGTAACCATGTGAACAATATATGCCAAGTGATCTATTTGTGGTCATGAATGTGTAATATATCTTGAGAGTATAGTGCAATATGATAAGAGTGATGTAGGATGTATGATGAGGGATCTAGAGTCATTTCGATACTCTCCTAGGCTGATTGGTGTAAATCTCAATCCATACAAATAGTCATCTATGAGTTTAGGTGTCATATCATCATCTAAAGTAAACTAGGAATCTATATCAACATCATGTACATATGGTAACTCAAAATTTACCACAAGGGGTAACTGTGATATGGGAGTCTCATCAACTATAGTAGTAAAAAATGGTGGTGCTATGAGAGTATCTATAACTGACAAAGTAACCATAGCTACCAAAAGATCTGTATCTATAGAATCAATTGGTACTACTAAAACTATTATCAATGATTGAGTAATTATAATAGGTATAGGAACTGTGACTAATAGAGTAGCTAGAATAGTTGAAGCTGCTATGACTGGTTGAGTATCTGAAGCTAAGGAAACAATTATAAGTGGAGGCATGTGAGATGTGCTATTCTCTCCTGCCTGATATATATGTATTTGGTAAAGATAAATGTGATGAGGTGGTGCTTAAATTATTATATGAGGTATCTCATCTGGTGAAATATTTGAAGATGACTCTATAATTTTATAATATTTGAATGGATGGTTATCTATTGGGAATGTGTATAGGTATCCTTCATGGAGAAACTTAACACATAGATGAATAATAGAAGGAACAACCGCCATAGTGTGTATCCAAGTTTATCCAAGTAAAATGTTATAATGAAGAGGACCTGGCATGACCTAGAACTCTATAGAGAGGGTTTTGGGCCCTACCATGATATCTAAAGTAATGGCGCCTAATGTCTACTATTGTGTATCATCAAACCCTCTGATGTTCTTATATGATTTTTTCATGGATGTCATATCTATACCCATGGTCTATAATAATTTAATATTACACATATTAAGTTTGGAACCACTATCAACTAGAACTCTTTTATTGCACTAGTTTTGACTTGAGCTTGTAAGAATAGTGGTAAATTTTGATCAATAACTATCTAAAAAGGTATATCCTCATGATAAAAAAATAACATCTTCTATAGTTTTTAATGTGTTGACCACTGATGAAAAATAAGAAGGTTCTAAATTGATAGGCATAGAAGTTTAAGTGAGTGCCTGATAAAGAATATCCTTGAACATATTTATTTTTTGGAGTAATTCTAACATAGAAATCTTAGCTGGTGTGTTTATCAACTGATCAACAATATCATATGCCTTGTGTGGATCTACCTATGTGGTTGGGTTAGGCCTAGGATGGGAAAGAATAAGAGGGTTACAAGGTTCTTGACTAGGCAGGGGAGGAATGGTGGCACATCGAGTAATAACTCTAACTGCATTATCTACTAGGTGTATATGACTAGCAGTAGCTACGAGAAGAGAGTGAAGATAGTTGACAGGTTGAGGTGGTGGAGGGATAAAGGGTGTCAACTGGGCTCTCTAGTGATGGGTAGTGACATGGGGAAGAGTAAATGGACCATGCAACAAGACTCATCATGGGATAGAGGCTCTAAGGGAGGTGAGGCAGTAGGTATCTTAACGTGTTTATCAATGAATGTGATAATATCATCCCATAATATAAAAATTAAGCATGAAAAGAATAGAATAAAACTTTGCAATAACATATGGTAAACTTCATCATTCATATACATGATAGGACCAAGTATGAATTCTTTATTATTTGCAAGAAATGTTTTGAAATGAGTAAGATCCATTTGTAATTTTATGTGAAATCTAAATTGGATATAAGGTGATACCTCAAAAGCATGGGACCTATTATATGCAATTAGGGTTTGAAATAAAAATGATTTTTAAAATTTACTGTGGAAAATTTTAAAATTTTAAATGTGAAATTCTAATTTATATATATAGGAAAAAAATCAAAAAAATATTTCTAAAATTAGCAAGGAATTTTCCCTAGGGTTTCTAATGTTTTTGTTTGTGCACAAAAGGACCTAGTAAATTCAAATAGGGTTTGGAATGAATGATTTTTAAAATTACTATGGTAAATTAAAAATTTTAAATGTAAAATTCTAATTTAAATATTCATAAAAATTTAGAAAAATGCTGGAAAAATCAAAAAGAAAATTTTCCTAGGGTTTTTGTACACAAACAAAGTCATGTTCACCAAATGATTTAACTTTTTTGGGAATATTGGAGTCTTATTCCTAATTTAAGCTAAGGGTTTGAAATAATAAATTAATAAATAATATTTCAATAATTACAATACTAATTTGTATAATTTATTTTGTCTTTTAAACCTTTCTAAAAATAGTAATAAATAAGGAGAAATACAACTTAGCTTAAAATTGGACTGAGATAAAGGCTAAAACTGGTTGTGTAGGATTGGGATAATGTCAAAAATCAAAATCTAGATTTCATTTAGTGAAAGGATAGGAGCACCAAAAATAGGACACTTCAGGGTCTAATGCTATAGTCCAGTCCTGCTACTATTGTCTAAACTGGTTGTAGAGATATAAGTTTTTTGGGTTTTGTTCGCTATCCCTGTATAAGTCTACTTATAAAATATTAAGTGTTGAATGTCAATTTTTTTTTTATAGATCTGATTTAATGTTTAAAACCTAACCTACATTATGCTTGAATAAAAATTGAGAAAGAGGGGGGTTGGTATGTGTAAGATGCACTGAACGTGTGATCCACACCCCTTGTGTGGTCATGCTACCTACATATCAATACTTTGAAGAAGGATCAAACCTTATGTAGTTATCATACTTAAATGTGCTTTGTGGAATAGTGTTATGTAGATGCAAAAATGACAAATTAAGAGATCTTGAGGTGGCTAGGGACTGGTACGAGAGTTTGAATGTGTTTGCAATTGTGTTGGGTGACTGTATGTAGATAATAGGAGATTTTTCCTTAGTAGTTTTGCTTGTATCTTGCTTATTTTGTAAGATTTATCACCTCCCCTTATAAATGACCTTTGGATGGATTTTTATAGGGAACTATTGATCATGGGTTAGATGTATTCATGCTAGGCTGATAGATGAAGGATAAGAATCAGATGAAAATTGTCATTTGAGCTCAAAGTGTGATTATATAGGAGCACCAAAAATGAGACACCTTAGGGTCCGGTGCTATAGTCCAGGAATGAAACTCCTATCCTAAAAGCTTGGGACCTAGGGGGATAAAATTTGCCTAGGAAATAGAGTTTGACTGAGCTAAAATGATTGTTTAGAAGGCTATGGATGATTAGGAATAAGCAAAAAAGGTACCTAGGAGGGTTATAAGAGCATAAAAAAAGGATCTATGGATTGGGTGCCAAAATCCACACTCAAACTACCAATTTGGACATTTTATATGACTACAATTGTAATCTACAAATGTTTCTAAAATTTTATGGGCCAAATCCATGAATACTACTATGCATATTCTGAATAGAATCCCTAAGAAAGGTTTGCATCTCTCTACCCCTTTATAAATGTGAACTAAAAAGAAACCTAGTGTGGCTCATCTCAAGATCTTTGGTAGTCCTGCTTCTATATTTATTCTTAAATTTAAAAGAAAGAAGATTGATCCCACTTCCTATTCTTGCATTTTTTTAGGTTATGGAGGCAAGACAAAATGATTAAGAGTGTATGATCCTTCTAAACATCATATCATTGAAAATATGAATGTTCTTATTATCTAAAAATGCTTTTGTGATCCCTCTATAGAACCTCCTCAATGTTATTCTATTGATGAACCCGACTCTCATGTTTTTGTTTGTGATGAAATTGATTCCCTTGAGGAAGTTGCTCTAATTTTCGTTAACTTAGAGTTAGAAGAACCCACCTAAGTTTCATGTTCAATATAAAAGACCTAAATGTGTATAATACCTAATCCAATCTTCTAATATTGATAACCTTAATAAATTAACTATAAGTCAACATTATTATCATGCATTAATGACAATGTATGATTGTGAATCTCAATCATATGAGGAAACCACTCAAGATGAAAAATAGAAAGTTGTTATGCAACCTGAATATAATACCTTAATTAAAAATTAGAATTAGGATCTTGTCTCTCATCTGCCTAAAAGACACCTTGTTAGTTGTAGGTGGCTTTATAAGATTAAATATAATTTAATTGGTAAAATTGATAAGTTTAAAGCTAGATTAGTTGCTTGTGGGTTTACTCAGAAACTTAAAATTGACTATGTTAAAACCTTTGCTCTTGTAGCAAAAATGAGTACTGTTAGACTTCTTATTTCTCTTATATCCCAAAATGGTTGGTTATCTACCAAATAGATCTCAAGAATGCATTTATAAATGGTTATTTAGAAGAGGGAATCTACATGACTCAGCCTAAAGGTTTCACTGACCCTAACAGAGAACATTATTTATGCAAGTGGGAAAGGCTAATAATTTTATAAATCAATGATATAGAGAAACCCTTAACAACTATAGAGTTAGGGATAACAAGTGAAATATAAAGATTAAAGCATGAAATCTAAATGCATGACAAAATAGAAGGATCCTATCTTCCCAAAACATGTTCTGCATTTCTTAGGATACCATATAGATCCATCAGTCTAATTCAAGGATTCGGTATATGTGTGAGATATTATGTGGAACTAATGATATATATTAGACCTTTTACCTAGTCTAATGGACTACCACACCACAATGGACCTCATATTTATCATGAGGCCAACCATGGAATTTGAGATGCAAATAGATAAAGGGGCATGCCATATAATATAATCACATGTTTTGGTGTTATATGACTTTTGAGTATATTTTACCTTTTCAAATTTTCCTTTTTCATTTTATTTTGATTTTACTTTGATATATTGGCTTTTGATTTTTTTAAAAAAAATTTTTCCTCCATAAAAATTAAGAAGAAAAAAATGGGTGATAAAGATGACTAACACAAAAGTTCTTACACTTAGATTATAACTAGGAGAACCTATGGACTAAAAATATTAATAAATCCTAGACCCATAATTTAGAAAAGATTGTAATATTGAAACTAGCCCAATTGTGCCTCAAGTAAAATAAGGAAATGAAAAGATAGGGATCATGGAAGATCAATAAAAGAATGATGTAATGAATATATGGTAATAGATGATCACAATAATGGAAACATTTTATTTAGACTATCTAGGCAAAGAGGGATATGAAAGTAAATGATAATGTAATTCAAATGGTATAACATGGTGATAATAAATACAAGCCCTAACAAGGGAGAGTGATATGAAGGAAGATATTAATGTCGTTAGATAAGCCATGTAAACCTAAGGTAGGTATATTTAAATAAAATATAATGGTAAAACCCAAGAGGGGAGAGGATAGACACAAGAGGGGAAGGATAGTAAAATGGCTAAAGAGTAAATATACCAAAGAATCTGAAAATATGCAATGGTCGAATAAAACCAAGATGTGTAGAAAAATAAAGTGTTGAAAATTTGATGGTAAGAAAGAATCTAAAAATAAAAAATGTACAAATAAAAAAAAGAGAAGTAATAAATTAAAATTAAATATACCAATAAATCTAAAAATATGCAATTAAAAAAAAAACCAAGAGATGTGGTAAGATATGCTAGGAAAGTAAATGTAGAAAAGTAAAGATCATGGTACCATAATGTAAATGGAGAAAAACATATTATGCTAAATATTATAATGTAAGATAAAATAATGTGACAAATTTGGAGTGAATAACATGATATAATCCATAATCTCTCATAATATGTATATATTCCATCAACAACATCATAAATCCATCATTATAATAGATATATAGTTTTTATATATGATCTCTTCTTCTCTCTCAGATATCTAAACATTGTAATTCCTTACACATGACCTCAATAAATAAATAATGCATTATTTAATGGGAAACATTTTTATTCTCCAACAAAAATTGACATAAGAAGGAAATAAAATATTCCACCATAGAAATGGTTCTGGTGGTAAGGGAGGCTACTCCTCAATCCTTTGGATGTCATGTGAATGTTTTATGGAATTTAAGGATAGGGATTCCAAAATTGAAATAAATTTTGTTTAATATATCTACATATATCTATTTAATGAGTAAAACACTCATAAAAAATAAAATATAGCTTGTCATTTTTTAGGATGTACACTAGAGTCACCTTTGAGGAGGTATGTCTATTTGAAGAGGAAAGTTAATGGCCTTAAGATGAAGTACATCCAAATATTTTTAAAGAGCTCAATAATTAATCAAAGAATGTGTACTTGTATTTTTGAAAATAAAAAATTTCCTGGGAGTAGATGAATATGGTGGTCGACTATCCATGTTAGGAGCTAAGCCCTGTGACTTATACTAATATAGTTTTTTATTATATGCATGAAAATCTATATCTAAATGTCTGAAGATATTGTGAAGAATACAAAACTATCCTATTATCTATTTTGTTGAGTGCTTAAACCTTGGTTGGAAGATTAGCTTGGCAAAAATCTCAAGAGGAATAAAATTTGATGGATCAGAGAATCTAAATAAGGGTAAATTCCAATGCTATATTGATCAAAGAGCATGATAATAGTATCATATATATAATAGGTACATAAATAATATTTTAACTAGAAACTAACTCTATATCAGTATTATGATGAGAAGTTATAAGAATGATAGTAACACAAGGTGCATGTGTAGATATTATAGATACTAAAATCTAGTATTCATTACTTGACAATGAAAATATTGACACACAATTACCATATAGGACTTATGCACTCAAACAAGTCCTAATCTGCCATTCTCTCACACTTACATTTAATATTATGAGTTAAACCTTTATTTATTTTGTAACAAACCTATAAGATATTACTATTTATTTAAAACATGCTTAATATCATAGATAAGCATCTCTAAACTCTTAATTAAGTATGATTGTATTCAAGTCAATTCTACTAGATTTGATGAGTATTACTAGTTGATACTAACCAACTTGGTCAAAACTAGCCTACTCCAAGAAATGAATATTTTTAAAAATCAAACCCATCCTTAGGGGAAACCCATTTTCATAATATGTCAGTGGTGTGATAAAATTACTCAACTGGATCCATATATAAAAAAATCATGGTCTCATTCAAAACAAACATGACACTTATATGATGTACCTCTATACACTATTGCACATTGAGAAAATATGCCCTGATATTACTAAACTTAAAAAATATCACCAAGAAACTTCACAAGCCAAGTTTTAAGCACCCTAAATCTAAGTTAAATCAAAAAATTTCAAGCATAGAAATCTAATCATTAGTTTCATATATATAGTGAAGGGAACAATTTAACAATCACAATAGGTATAAGAGCTACACATGGTTTGATTTCTCTTAGAGTATTGAGTATGTAGGTAGATGTAAATAATAAAATGGGAGTGATTGGGGTTAGATCATCCCATTACACTTTTCCTCATTTTTGCAAATTTATTTTCCCCATAAATACACCTAGGGTTTTAAGGAAAAGGAGGTTGATTTATGGATCTCAGTGCATCATCAAAGTTTGGGATTAAAAACACAAAATAAGTAGACATAAGTGTAGGTTACCATACAGTAATTATTCTATAATTGTGTAAAATTTAGTACCAATTATTAGGTTAGTATCAACTAATGATATGGACCTACTCCTACAAAACTGACCCAACCCTAACTATGAATTAGTTTCAGAAATAAATAAACCACATGCCTGCTTTATCTTGATTTTTTTAATGAAATATATCCATATATTAAATAAATGAAAATAAACAAATAATTCATAAAAAATTAAAGGTATTATGAAAGCATGCCACATCACACCAGATAGAGCCTAAGAGCAAAACTGAGAGTTCAAAATACTCGGTAGAGCCTAGGAATAAGTCAAAAAGTCATAACAAAGATAACTATTATGTAGTAAGAGAAAGGCTAGAAGGTGGAGGATCCATATCATGAAGACCCTAGTTCAAACTTGGTAAGTCATTGTCATTTAGGATAGGTTCCCAACCAGTAGCTTGGTCAGTGTCCCTATCCTCATCTTTTGCTTATGTCTAAGTGGGTGAAATGGCTAGAGAAAGCATGGGGAACTTATCTAGCACATCTAATTAGCCTCCAAGTAGCGCCCCCCAAGAATATAGGAGTAGAGGAGGAGGATTAGTGCCCCAACCATCTTACCTATTAGGGGAAGGAGGTGATGGCTTCCACCTTTGCTATTGCCCAGGAGGGGAAATGTGTTGGTATAGGGTGCTACTATGAGAGTGATGCCTGGAAAAACTATGATGATATTCACCATGGGGTGGTTAAGGTACTTAGTCATCCATTTTAGGATCCCTAGGTAGAGAATATATAACTTGAGCCATTGCATAAGAAGCATATCCCCAATGGGAGAGAAGGTCCTGAATATGTCCAAGCTCCATGCCACTTTATTGTCTTGGACTTGAATCTAAAAAATAACATTGGAGATAGTAGAGGAATTATGTAAGGTAGAAACATTATAATCAATAGAAGCATTATTAAATACAAAATTATTTATTTCTTTCTAAATCCATAAGAGAATATCCACTCTAAAAGTATGCTAGACTTGTGTGTATTTGAAGGGCATTGTGGGTTTATATCCAAGGAGGATGTGCTTCCAAAGGAAGAATTTGGGCTGGAAAGGCCTGCAAAGATCATGGATCCAAGTCCAAACCCTTTGAGATTTAGATTAATACTAGAAAATATGAGGAAGCATCTCAAGGTGGCTATAGAGAGGTCAAGTAGGTTGGTGGACTCCAAGCTAGATGAGTCTTCTGCCAATAGGTAAGCCTTGGTGCAGTTTACATCAAGAAAAATGAGCAAGCTTGGGCTCGACACAAACCCCCCAAATAATGTTGAAGTGAAAGATCCATGTTTTGATAGAATAATGTAGACCCTAATGGGAATTAAGCTTGTCAACCATAGGCAAATGGGGGGTGAGCCATGCATAGCCAAGCCAAGGAGTATAATTGTGAAAAGGGGTCTCAACATACCATTCATAGTCCTTCCACCATGGATGAGTAGAGTGCATTGAGATTTTATGGAGCATAAAAGCTGGCATGACATTGAGTATCTCCTAGTAGGACTCCTAGTTTGGATTAACTAACCAAAATTTAGCTTTCACCTCCTCCTAGGATATCTAAGAGTGAGAGTGCCTACAGAAGATATCTTAGATGGCATGAATTCCTCTATGGTAAATCTTGAGAGTGTTGACCTAAGGGACTTATACTAGGGGTAATTCATTATGAAAGAATATGGGAGACTAATAGAGGGAATGGGAATTAGCAGAGATCCCATTATGGAAACCAAAGCCATTGTAGAGCAGCCATGGCTTAATCTTTTCATAGGCCTTCCAAATGCTTTTGGCCCTTAGGTAGGCCTGAATAGATATAATGTCTGAACAACACCTTCCAAGATTCTTGGCCCTCAATGGCTCACATATTCCATTTGACACATAAGGTAGTTCCTTGTCAGGCTATGTCGATAAGCCTCATCCCTCCAACATCATGAGTGAGGTAACAATATTCCCAAGCCACCATGTGGAATCCTTTATCTTTAGAGGAATTAGCCTAAAGCAAGTCTATGATCAATTTCTCTAAATTATGGTAAGAATTTTTATAAGGCAGCCAACATGATGAGTAATACACATGGGTGGATGCAAGAATTTTCGAGTAGATTTGTAAATTTCCTGCTATTTAAAGAGACTTGGTCACCTATTATTTTAGTTTATTAATAACTCTATTAATAACATATTGCCATAGAAAAGGTGGCAAGGTAGTAAATCAAAGGGGATGCCTACAAATTTAAATATTTCATCATGTTGGATCCACTTCCAATCAAATTTAACAACCCACACTGGCGAAGGGAGGTAAGATTGTCTTTAACAATGAGTTTTTTGTAATTGGATGCTGGAACCAGAGGCTAGGCAAAAGGTGTCAAGACACTATAAGGCATTGACCACATTGGTTTCATACATAATGGAAGTAAGGAAGTGTTAATCCATAAATTTTCCATTAAATAGCTCAATATCTTTGTGTAGGTTCAAGGCATCAGGAGGGAGATAGATTCCATTAACAAGGGCCCTAACTTGGATATTGCTAAGAAGATATCCAAAACCCTCAGCTACAAGAACATACAAGGTGGGGACTAATAGGCACCCTTGATGAATAGAAAATAATAAGATAAATTTCTTAGAGGTGACTCCATTAGTAGAGAGGATAATTGAGGCATTTGAGAAAAACATTTGGAAAGTTTGGATGAAGATGGGCTTTAAGCCTAGAGCTTAAAGTGTGACTAGAATAAATGGCCATTTGATAGAATCATAAGCTTTTTCAAAGTAAATTTTGATGAAAATAGCTTTTTTCTTAGATTATCTAGCCAATCCATCCCTTCTCAGATGGTAATGATGTTATCTAAAATATACCAAATTTTGATGAAATTAATTTGTTCTAGATGTAAAATAAAAAGCAACATATTATACAGTTGGATTGCCAGAGCCTTGGCAATCATTTTATATGAGACATTCAGGAGGGTGATGGGATACTAATTGTAGATCAACTTAGGATTTCCCTGCTTATGTATGAATTTGATTTTTCCTTTAGTTATATTTTTACCTAGAGAATGTGAATGAAATGTTTCTTGATAAACCTTATGCAAGTCACTACCCACAAGGTCCCAAAGAGTTTTATAGAATTCATAGGGAATCCCATCAATGCCAAGAGATTTTTCATTATCCATGTGAGACACTTATTAATGTCATTCATTAATATAGATGGGCCTATCGCAAACCACCCACTAAGTGGGAGTGAGTTTGAAAGGCACCACTGAAAGGCATTACTCAAAAGCAATTTTATGCTTAGTCAAAGATGCTTGAGCTGTGAACACTTGTTGATAGTGGTGGAAAAAATATTGCACAATTAGTAAAGTTTATATGAGTCTATTTCCAGCCTTATAAATGGCTTGTATCTACTACTTCAATTTCTTGGCTTGCATCATTTGGAAGAACTCCTTAGAAGATTTATCACCTATCTTAAGCTAATGAAGCTTGGCTTTGACATCAGCTCCCTAGGCATTGTGTTATCTAAAATATGAATGCATAACCACAAAAATGAAAATCTCACCTATTAATCGGATCTTTTTCTAGCGATAGATATATATGGCTTAGCTCAAAATAAGTAACAGAGGAGTGTCTCCAAATTTTGGTGAGTTGGTGGCCATAGATCCACAAAAAGTGAGAGGTCTATTTGATGGTGTCATCCTAGCAAATAATCCAACTATATTATTAGGAAGGACATGAATATAAATTCTAAACTCTCCTAATGTATGCCACTATGGGTCCATACTTGAGCAAAGAGGTGTTAAGGTAGAATCACATTTTGTGAACTTTGGGTTTCATGAACTGCTATGTTAATCAAAATTAAATTAGGGAATGATCAAAAAGCCCAAAATATGGTAGCACCTACACCAAAGGAAAAATCATTATCAAAAGAGAAGTATAGTTAGGTGGACATCATTTCCCTATCTAGATGCTTTAGAATTTAAGTGGGGCCTTCCCTAAAACTACTCCAGGTGTAAAAAACTACATCTACAAGCTAGTGGATTAAATTGGGGTCATAAAGGCCCAATTTAGTGCACATGTAAAACCACACATCCCTTTCTCAAGATGCCTAACTCATAGGCATGTGGCCCAATTTTTCCTCAAAAGATGCCATCATAATAAAGTCACCACATAATACCAATGGGCATCGGGAAGATCATCCACAATCCACCACCATAAATGGGTACACTCTAAGGCATCATTTAAGGCATAAATATTAATAAATCCAAAAGAGTGGCTTTCAATGCTAAAAATATCCCATACTAACCAGTTACTAGGGTCCACACCAGATTGCACTAAGTGTGTCTACCACCTTGGAGAAATGAATGCGATCACCCCTCCACATCCCATGGCATGGTTATTATGGAGAATGATACTATCATGCTAGATGGAGTTACTGACAACTATCAATAAAAAATCCACCACCTTGATTTCCTGTAGATAGAGAATGTCCATATTTGGAAACTTATTT
Source organism: Torreya grandis (assembly GCA_037957365.1). NCBI lineage: Eukaryota > Viridiplantae > Streptophyta > Pinopsida > Cupressales > Taxaceae > Torreya > Torreya grandis. The sequence goes on along the minus strand of JARHVA010002595.1, from coordinate 953,966 downwards.
ATGAAATAATGCACAATGAACTTGTATTTTGGGTTTATGAGACCCTGAACATTCAATGAAAAATAATTCATAGATGATGAGTGTCAAGGGACATGTCTTTTGAGTCCAACCCTTTTAGGGCATCATATCAATTCTATAGAAAGTACCCATTATAAAAACTCAAGAAACCATCAAATTACTTCCTCATAATAGGGTTAACCTGATACTTTCCTTCCTCCACCTTGTCACTCTTAGAAGGAGGGATATGAGAGCGTTTGGTTGTATCTCGCCAAGTAGGAAGTGAAAGAGTGGCTGGATGTGAGTCTAAAAATCTAGAAGAACTGGGTACAGAGGCCTCAAAACCTTGGGACAAAATGTTAGTAGTTAGAGGGGTGTTAAACACCATTGGATTTTCTACCAAATTTAGGGCTTTAGTCAAAGAGGGCTCTTTCTCAATAAGAGCCTACTACTGCAGTCTATTGCTCGAAGATGGCTTACCTCCTTTGTGAGAAACAAATATGTTTATAGCTTTAGATCATGTTCTTCTTCCCTACTATAGTCTATCCATCCTTAGTTGGTTTCTTGCTAGCTTTAGGAGAGGGTTTGGGGGCAAAAGATGAGTACTTAGATGCATTATTGTGAGCCAATTGAAGGGTAAAATAATGTATCTTATGGTCTATGTCTTGGTATCAAAAGCAAGTGTTAGGCAAGTTGATATATAGGACTTGCTGAAAGTGCCTCACATCCTTGACTTATGTTTCCACAAGCTGCTTGAGGTCCTAAGATAGGTCAACTTTTACACAAACCCTTTTTTATCGTCTAGCTGAGTAGAATTAATTTTGTTCATGACAAACCACCCAACCTATGGAGGATGCTATTTGGTTAATAAAGTGCCATCAAGGGAGTGAAAGACCTATAAATTTAACCCAAACTAAGACTTTAAGAGTGGTGTGCTCTGAGACCACATAGTCTCATGCCCAAGGGGAGAGAACTATAAGCAAGTTCCTAATGTACCAAGTGGTAGACCTATGGAGGATTCTTTCTACATATGATGGGTCAAATAAGTGAAATATAAAAAAGCCTTTAGTCATGTTTTGGATGCTTTCTAGCTTAATGCCATGAGCTACCCAGTGACTTTGAACCCAAGATCGAAGCATACTTTCAGACGGGATTCTCCCAAAAAAATACACTATTAAATATAATTACTCTAACCATTGACATGCAAAATTAAATTTAGGAATAGGTAAAATAACATCAAGTTTTGAAGCATTACCTCATGGTATACCTTCATGACAAACTTCCTCAGGTGCTTACAAGGGGCCATTGCTCGATGCTTCACTATTCTTCTCCATGGCTAAAATAGCTGAGATAAAAGGAGGAGAAGTCATTATAAAGGTTGGCCTTGCTCATAAGTGAGAAACCCTAAATTGAAATAAATGCAAGTCTCGTAGGTGACTAAGGCCGCAGTATAACACAAGGCTAGGAAGGTAAAAAAATAAGGACCGACTCAATGGCAAGCATGGAGGAAACCCTATCAAAGCATTTTTTTCTTATTTATCTTAATTTTCAATTTCAAAATATATTCACATTCAAAAATTTAACCATACAATATAATTATTCACCCCTTTTTAGTACTTAATATATTTTTTATATGTCGCTTTCCAAATTAAAATAATCAATATTAGTCTTTTACATTTAAAGTATTACTTGAATGCCATATTTTAATATTTGAATTACATTTTAAATTTATATATTAATTATATTAATCTTACCAATTAATAGATATTAATGTAAAACATATTTAACCAATGCACAAATTGAAAAAAAAACCCTATGTTTCCATTAAGGGTTCATCCTTCCAAGGTTTCATTTTTTTGTCTAGGGGTTTCAAATATCATTTATAATCTCCTTACACATAAAACATGTCTTAGATTTTTTGTTCCAAGGTCTCATTGATCCCATTTTTTAATTCCAAACACACAATATGTTTTCACCTTTAACCATATATCATCATTATAGGGTTTCAGATTTGAATCTTAGGGTTTTATTTTTGGCCCTAATTTCTGATTATCCCCTAATAATACACATTAATCATGGCCATGTTAAATGAACATTATTGGTTAACATGAGCAATTAAGTTATTCTTTTTATAATATTTTACATGGGCAATGTATCTAATATGGATCAATTATGTAAGCATATGGGTAGCAATGATAAAAAATTATGTCACTAATAAGGCTAAAGTTGCCAATGAACTATCTCAAGCCTTCCTTTAATCCTATTATTTCTACATATAATTTGAGATTACTATTTTTACTATTATATGATAAATATAATGTATGAAACCTTTTTATCCTTCCCTCTAGAGACCTCAAGTTTGTATTAGCTACCCTCCAGCTCTCATTATTTACCCAGAACTTATTTTGGATTCTACAGTCCATGTTGTCAACACTAGACAAGTTAGGGTGATCCACCATGTGTGACATAATAAAAGTACTCAACATATTCATCCTCAACCCCAACCACCTCCTATAATAAAATATAACCAACCTAAATGGTATGACATATTTGATAAACTAAATAACATGCATACTAATATTTTTATGTTGGAGTTACTTAAGAGATGAACTATCTACAAATACATGTTATACAAAGTACCACAAGAAATAAATCTACCTAGTGACATACATCTCACATCATTTGGTTCCACTCTGAATAAATTTAAGAATAATAACAAATTCATCACTTTTTAAAATGAATACTTACCTATGTGAAACATAATATATCAACATTTTCCATTATTAATATAAGTCAAAGTAAAAAATAGCTCGAACAAATATGTGTTGATAGATAATGGTTATGGATTAAACATTTGTGACACCACCTCTTTAAACTTATTGGGGATCAACATGGATACTATTAAAAAAATTATATCAAAATATAAAGTAATTTTATAATGTTCCATGTCAAATAATTGTAACCATCTCATTAGATGTGATACTAGGTCCCAAGATAATACCTATAACTTTCCATGTTATGCCTAATCAATTATAGTACAAATTACTTTTGGGGTGACCATGAATAAATGTTATAGAATCAATACCATTGACATTAAATAGATGTATCAAATATATACATGAAGTATATACCTTTTCAAAAATGATATATGAGAACCCTTTCATATATTTTAAACTAACCCAATCCACTAAAGAGGTCCAATCAATAATAAAATTTGGAACACAGAATATCAAGGTGGCATAGTTACAAACTATTATCATAGTGATGAATAATATATCAACATGGTATTTATGACAAATGATTAGATACATAATTTAAACTTAAATAATTCAAAATGATATAGATATCACACTCTATTTACACTGTATTGGAGTTGGAACATATTCAGATGATTCTTATACAAGAAAGAAGGAAAAATATAAAATTATTGTTCAGACACAAACTTATGGGGGAAAAAGAAAAGTATTAATGACATATCATGATTACATCTTAAATGAAAACAATAGTTGTAATACTATATCACTCTTATTAGAATTGAATTGAATACAACTTGGATAAAGAAAAAATCATATATTTTGGTAAATAACATGGAATGATATATACAAAAAATCCAACATCTTTACAAGTACAAAAAATATTTAGGATATATAAAGAACACTTTCAAATATTAATTGATCATAATCTCTTTACATTACCATTTATTTTACATTGAGTTGTAGGGTATATTTCATATCAAGAAGGAAATGCATATTTTGGTTATCATAGAATAATTATATGTGACACAAATGATTATGAAGAATTAAAAAATTAGATTAAAAAATATAATAATAAAAGAATTATCCAAATATTAGAAAACCAACAAGAAAAATGCACATCAAGCCCCATAAATTCACCATCCACAATGAAAATGACCATAAATCATCCTCAACAAGAGTCAATATCCATTTATATTTACATGGAACGTGCTTAATAAAAAATGTTTAGATTGATGATAACAAACATCATGCCATATGTAGTGTCATAGGTTTAATTTAGTTTGGACATGACATTATATAATTCCATCATAGCACATAGTGGTGAGGACACCATGGATATACCATTTTACTAATATTTTAACAACCAAAAGTGGTCAACACATGCACATGGGCCATATATTAGAAATATAGAGTGTCCTTTACATTAGGAAAGTGATGGTTACAACATATGCAGGCTATAGTAAATTTTAATAATTTAACATATCACTTTCTCACATGAATGAAGAATGATCATTATTCTACATGATGGTGATGCTTACCATCAAAAGGAAAAATATTAAGAGATGAAATAAAGTATATAATTTGAATAGTCATAACCAGAAGGAGTAATGGGATTCAATAATCATAATGACAAACTAGGATATGTCAACTTCAATTCCAACCAAAATGACATAATTTTATTTTCTTGAGCCTGATTTTTAAATATTTATTAAAAAAATAAAATAAAAAATAAAAAATAAAAAAAGAAGAAAATAAAAAATGTTCAAATATTCAAAAATCCAAAATCAGAACCAAAGCATGACATGATTTCTAATTTACACTATTTACATATGTTTTTTATCACATGTTTAGTAAATGGAATATTTTATATATAGGAACATGAATTTAATGGTATATGAGTGTTATACAATACATACATATTACACATGGACATATCTATGTTGAAATATCCTCTACCCAATGGCCATGCCAATACTAGGGGCCTTTTATTTCACAAGTTTCACTATTACAATTTATATATTTATATGACCCTTGTACCTTGTTGAGATACCTATATTGATTACACATGCCTTTATAGTTAGTCATATATTGCAGGGTGATTAATAGATATGCCATTATACTATGATTTGACATTGGTACATATGGATGGTGCAGATTAGTTCTTTATTTATGCTCCATTGATGTTGTTACTCTTTTAAAATATAGGATACTTTGTGATTGAATATTTTGTGTGTCTCTTATTTTTGTGGCGTGAAATCCTTGATGTCATTTATTTACAACATTTTTATGTTCCCTTATGTTATGCCTATTTTTCATACCCTTGCAATTTTTTGAAATCTATACTCCTATTTACCATAGAGATGACCTAGTCATAAAATATAAAACTACAGTCGTGGACCGAAGTCAATTAGTAGTATATTGAATATACATATTTTCAATTAAATAATATGATGATGATTTTATTATGAGTCCATATTTATATTTAAGTGGTTTCAAAAAGAATAAAATGGATGAATGAATAAAAATTGCATATATATATATTTATCATTTCTGAAGTGTTTGTGTTCAGTCACGAGTTTTCAATTAATAATTTGATCAGATTGTAGTGATTACTTCAGTGTGTATAATTTGGAATGGTAATGTTCAACATGGTTTTATCAAGATTGGAAAGTGTTATGGACTTATGATTTTTAGGTAATTTCATTCAAACATCTAATTTCAAGTATATATATGGATTTGTCATGATGGATATTGACATTATTTGAGTTATGATATAAGTGTAATTTGATATATCATTGAAAATTAAGTTATTTCCTAAATGTTATCAATAAATCCTAAGGTATTTTAAGTATTTAATCTAAAACATTATTATATTCTAAGTGTTTTAAAAGCTAAAGTGATGGACATATTGAGAGCTCTAAATGGTCATGTGGCCATTTCAAAGGATAATATGAATTAAACCTATGTTGTTTCTAAGACACAAAGTTTGATGGTATGAGGTAATTATTTTATTTTTAGTGTTAGTTTGAGATTAAACCATGCTTAAGTGTGCTTCTTGAGGCTCATTTTAATTTGATGGCAAGTGGCAGTCTGAGCTGGTAGTATTAGGTGGAAAGTTAGAAGTGTTGTTTAATACGAATCATGTGTGAGATGTTTCAAGATATTGATGAGATCAAAGGGAGATTTAAGGAATTAAATGTAAATCACACATGCCTTGGTTTATGAAAATTGGTAGTTGATTTAGTAAGGATATTGGTAATTGATAAATTTGGATATGTTGCTAAATGAGTTGGCAGTCTAGTAAATACTTACCTCAATTTGAGAAACCAATGATAAATGTGTATGTAGGCAAATATAGTTAATAAGTGGTACTTGGGTTACAAATAGATTGTTTTTTATTTGGTTGGTCATTTTGTAAATCTCACTTGTGGAAGTGATACTCTACCAGATAGCTTGGGAAAAGTTATATACAAGAATTGTAAACAAAAGTTATTGGAAAGCATAGACAAATACACCATGATTAGAAAATGAATAAGTTTTAAATAAATTCTATAGTTTTCACTATGATTGGTGTGTGGAAGAAATATAGCGTTTTAGGTTTTCATGAGATAGATTTTGTATAAAATTTTGGGTGAGATAACTGTTTGTTTAAATTTTTTTGCAGGCATGAGTTTTTGGAATATGGATAGTTTGAAATCTCTCTAGTTTATCACATCATTTCTGTGCATGATATACCAATGATAAAAATAGATTTAATTTTGATATAAATCTATTTATCTTGGTTTTGAAGTTAAAATTGAGAAATATAAAGATTGTCAATTTTAGATATAAAGCAATCAAGTATACATGAATGTTCTTCTCTGAATGAATAATGGAGATTATTTTTGTGAGAAAGAATTTTTTGGTTTGGGTTTAGTTTAAATATTATGTTACAGTGGTAGTTTTTACTCATATTATGTATTTTGAAACTAAAATTTTATGCATACATAGGGTTTCAAAGGATAAGTTTTTCATAGTCCTTTTTATAGAATATAGTGTGTTTGAACTGCGTCTAAGAGGATTATGAAGATTATTTTGTGGGTATGCAAATTTTAATTTTGGGATTTTGATGGTTTGTAATTGTGATAATTTTGGATATCTCAATTTGATTTTGAATCTACAGTTTCATTAATGCATGATTTGGAAATTTTGATTAATTCAAAGAATGGTTTTATTAGGGTATTTTGGTTATGGTTTCATAAATGCATGGTTCTTAAATGGTTGAAAATTTGATGTTTTGGAAATGTTTTTCTCATAAAATTCTAAGTATATTATTTTACTAAAATTTTGACATACAAAATCAAATGGCATGAAATATATATGATTATCCAAAATATAATTTTTCTGGGTTTATTTTTTAAAGTCATGAATATGTAAAGAGCAGTAAGAAGTGGTTGAAAGCTTAAGGAAAGCTCAGATAAGTTATCTTTTGATGTTTCAAAGTATTATTTTGAAAAAATAGACCCTATCAAAGACTTACAATATTGAATAGTTTCCTTTGAAACAAATTTTTAGAGATTTTAGATTTTGTACCAGTTTGAGAGATACATATTATTTATAAACACCCTATACACAGTGTTATGATTGATAATGGTGCAAGCAATAACATTTTTACCATGACATCACTTACACATTTGGTTTGTACTCATAATAATTTGTATCCTTATACTAGATTACTTAGAGCATTCAATGGGACCTCTTAAAAGGTTCTTGGTGAGATTGACTTACCTTTAAAACTTGTTCCTACACAAGTGGTTACTACCTTTTTAGTCATACCTTCCACATGCATGTTTGATATGTTAATCAGAATAAATTTTGAGAAATAACTTCTAAAGTGCATGAATGTGTAAAATACATTCATTTAAATTGGTTAATTACATTTTTTGGAATTCCATATGAGCATCCTCTTGAACAAGAAAAACTTATACCTAGACAATTAGTTAACAAGCCTACTAAGGATTATTCAGAGGGTAAGCAATAGGTAATCCCCTTTATTAGGTGGCTAATACTTGAGAGACCATTACATCAAAGACATACAATGGATTCCACATAATTCCCATCTACTATGAACCATTTTTAGATATCTAGAACACGTACACATGCTCCTATTATAGTTATTATAAACAAATAATAGATCACTCAATGATGGGTTCTATGAACCCCTAATCCTATTATTCCTAACATTGATACACAACCACTGAGTCCTATTTTACATACACAGATCATCATTGATACTACTTTGAGAGATATTGAACCTATACGTGTTCCTTGACATCATCACAAAATTATTACACTAGGTTCACATTGGGGAGATATCTATTACCATTCAGTAGATGAAATTTAAGATGATCTTTCCTTTTCAAACATTCCAAAAATACCAAACAAAAATAAAAAACATAAAAAAAATTAAAAAAAACACTTTCAAAATATACATGTTCTACTAGTTCCATGGAATTTATGTGTTAGTTCCATGTTGATGGCTTGCATAGTCATTTACTCCTACATACACATGTGTGTCATACTTCTACTTGAGTTTGATACAGGAATATAAAAATACATGATCCACTCCTATTTTTTAAGGTTGGGATTTCCATCTACTCTTGTCATATGGACATTAGGGGCGTCCACTTATTTGATCTTGATACACATAGGTTATATGATTTGATGATCACTCTATGCTGTCATATTTGATATGACATATGTACTTAAAAATTTCTTTAGCCATGATTATATCTTATATAAGGTACTTGATATAGTATACACTTTACATTTTTTCCTAACACACTTGATCCATGGGTTACTATCACATTTTTATACTAGTTGTTTATGGCTTAATTTATGCACTTTCTTGAGTGTCTTACCTTGCTATTATATGTCTTATTCAATTATTTGAATATGATCCTTTGCTTGTGACCCCTCTGCCTATGTATATTTTCATTGACATTTAAATATGTCATTTTTTATTTTATGGACATTTCAACATGTCATCCTTGCTTTTATGGAAATTTGACTAAGTCATGTCCCTTTGATTGTATGACATTTGAACATGCCCCTTGTTTATAATCTCCATGGACCATTACCTTCTGACTTGATTATGAGTGCTTGTGTGTGTGTGCTTATTTACTTGTTGAGCTTGTATTTTTACTATAGAGATGTTTCCATAATCTTTATCATGCATCTTAGGCCTTCATGTGATCACATTGGTTCTATGCGCTTCAGTGCTATACCTATCAAGACATGTTCCTTATATATGCTACATGGTTACATTCATAGATTATATAATTATCTTATCATTTTGAGGTGAGGTAACTGCCAGTTCTTATCTTTCCCTCACCTTAAAGGGGGGGCATATTAGTGGGGTCATGTAATAGTGACATGTTCTCCACACTTGGCATAGTTTCCAAATTCAATGGGGCATGTTTTTGAAGCATGTTATTCAAAATCATTTAGTATATGCTACTTATATTAGTTTACATACATAGTGGGGTTATGTCATATGAGAATGTCTTACACACATTCATAGTTCTCAGATTCTATGGGGGCATGATTAAAAGAATGTTCTCCACACCTATTTATTATTCAACATCTCTAGATTATAGTCAGGTCATTTTTTGGAAACATGTTCTCTACAATGATAATTATATCAATTTTTATATTTCTCCATATATATTGGGGGCATGCTTTGAAATCATGTTATCCACACTTACACAATTTTTTGAATTGCCCTAAACACATAATTATGATTCAAATTCATAGTTGTGATAAAATTCTATATATTAGTACCATTTTTATACATAGTTTTAGCATGAAACATATTTAAATTGCATATTCTATGCACTGTGCATATAATATTAAAAAATATAAATTAGTTTTATATTCCAAAAATATCTTATGGACTATTACCACAACACAAACTTTGTCATACTGATACCTCATGGTCTTTTATGGAATTTGTTTAGCCAATATACTATAGTACTTTTTTTAATTTTTGGTATGATTGAGGTGATCAAATCACTCAATATTGCCAAGTATTTAGGTTGGACTTGATTGTATCATCTAGTCTCACTAGGTTATAAATATTATTGGGTTTCATAGTTGAACTAATCTCAACTACCATGTGGCAACTCACTTTTGCTCCAAGGTTGGGGACATGGGCTTCTCTCTCTCTCTCAATCTATTTGTCTCCTTGGATATGTGTGATTCAAATATTTATCTATATCTATCTTAATCTCAATTTCAAAGCCTTACAGTGATACATATTTTTCAAATAAAGTTGTCAATAGATAAGATAATTACATTGACACACAGTTGTACTCCTAAACTTTGATATTTCAATTTAAATATATTTCAAATAATTTAAACCCATATTATATGCACTAATTATATATTATAACATTCTCTTGGTTTTATTCAATCACTAGCAAAACACTTAAGTTGGGCACACATAAAGACAAGGTGTGTTATACACACTTAGGTGTGCATTCTTTTCCTTTAAACTAGCAATTTCATTATTAGATTAAAGGAGGGGGGGAAATTTAGACAATATTTCTATATTATATATCAACTCAATATTTTACACTTGTCAAATACTCATACCTTGGTTTTTCCTCTTATTTATGGACCTTTCTTGCTTCTACAAGTCTCACGTTTACTCTATCTTATGCCCTTTGGCTTATATCTCTTAATGTAACTAGTCTTATCTTGATGACCTAGGCCTTATATCTTACTTATAATGCTTAAAATGTACTTATCTTTCATATTTTCAAGTTCTAAACTTGTACCTACCTTCTTGCTCCCTAGACACTAACATTTGAGACAGACACTAGTATCAATGTTAGTGTCTTGACCCAATGTAAGTGTCTATTACCCTAAAGTTATCTAATTTTAAAATGAAACATATCCTAATAATTTTTCTAAGTGATTTAATGTGAGTTATTACTTTTAAAGGATTGATATAAATACAAGATCAACCCTCATTCATTTCTCACCTAAAAAAATACTAAAGAGATGAAGGCAACTTATCAAAATAACTTTATCAAGTTTTCAATTAAAGAAAGCTTCTTTATTTTCATACTAGTCATAGGTATAGCATATATACAGGTCTGAAGTACTAAAAGAGTAGCCCAAAATCCTAATTTTATAAGTTATAAGCTAGGTCACTATTTTACTTGATTTACACAATATTGCATGATTCACACATAAGATAACATCTAAGGGAAAAATACATGAGTTTGAGGCCCTCTTCTAGAGTATTGGCTATGTAGGCAGTGCCCATTGATAGTGGGGTCTTTGGGTTAGATTGACACCATGTCCCCACTAACCCATATTTCCTCAAAGTCACCTTGAAGATGAATAACTAAGGTTTTGTAAATTTAGGAGGAGTGATAGTCCATGACCTAAATATGAATACACTAGAGTAAAGACGAAGTCAAACCCAAAAAATTTTAGGTGGTTGCATCCCTTTTCAATAATTATTTTGTACATAACACTTGTGTTGAACTTATCTAGTAGCATTGACACAACTATTATTCATTACTTTTTAAAATAATTTGTGTCCCAATACATTAATCCCTCTCCTTCTCCCTTTTTCTCAACACTTTCTTCATAAAACTTCAATTTCTCAAGTTTGAATGTGTTGGGTATGTTATGATTTTATTATGTAAAATAATTTATAATTAGAGTGAACCATTGTAACCAATGGGTTCAACCTCCCACTTGATTCACAATTGTAAGAAATATAATAATATATTTTGTTTTTCATAAACTAAGTTTAACCTACATAATTTAAATAATAAAATATATTGTTTATTATTTACCAATTTTATTAATATATTAATGAAAATTACCACTAACATCAAATGTTCTAACACTCCCCCTTAATGTTAAGTGGGGATGCATGCCATATCCACCTTTATAAAAAAATAATTATTCTTCATAACTCATCTATAATGAGTTTAGGGTGCATGTAACATTTGAAGGATTAAAAAAAATTTCATCACACCAATATCACTTTTTGAAACAAAAGGGATTATAATTTATAAATTACTTAGAGTAAGTTTAGGCTAACATAATCATGAGACTACATTTCATAATTTCTCCTGAGTAATCAATTAAGCATTTTAGAGCTTTTTATAACATGAGGACATCTATTAAAAAATATGTTTTTAAGTATTAGGTACACTATAAACTCAATTTGGTGAAGTTACCAAAATCATTTAAAGTGAATTATTATAATGTTTTTATAATTAGAGAAGTATATATAAGAATAAAGAAATATGTGGCCATTATAAAATGACATTCTCATGCACACTCCCCCTCAATGGTAAATTTGGGAGGCCCAACATTATACAAAACTTTTAACTTGGTAGCACAAATTGGTTTTGTGAAGATATCTATCATTTTTTCATTCATAAGAAAAAACTAGAGATTAATATCACCATTGAGGACTTTCTCTCAGATAAAATGCACATGAACTTTAATATGCTTAGTTATTTGGTATTGTAATAGATTTTTTGCCATAGCTATACAACTTTGATTATCACAAAGAAAGGTGATACTATGAGAAACATCTAAATTTAATTCTTATAACAAATTTCATATTCACATGGCTTCTTTAGCAAGTTCCACAACACTTCTATACTTTGCTTCTATATAAGAGATAAAAACAATAGGTTACTTTTTATTGTTTCATGTGATAGGACTTACACTAAACTTAAACACATATCTAGAAGTACATTTGTGGTCTATAATATTACCAACATGGTCAGCATCACAATAAATATATAAATTAACATTATAAATGGAATAATAATATAAACCAAAATTTACAATTCTATTGATATACTAAATTATGTGTTTTGCTAATTTCCAATGATCCAAATATGGATCTTGCATAAATATAAAAGCAACATCGACAACAAATGAAATATTTGGCTTAGTAATAGTTAGATAAATAAATCTATCAACTAGTGTTATGTAAAGAGGGGGGTTAGATTTATCATAAGTAGGTTTGGGATCAATCTTAACACCAAATTCTATAAGGTTAGATGTAGGCTTATAATCAAGAATATTAAATTTAAAAAGTAGGTTATGTGAATACTAATATTGAGATACAACAATCAGAATTTATCCTAAAATCTATCCATTCCTAAAAAATGATGAAGAATGCCTAGATCAGTCATTTCAAAATATTGACTTAGTTTATATTTATATTTAATAATTAAACTAATTTCATCGCTAGTAATAAGAATATCATAAAATATTATAAAAATAAGATAAAATGATCATTTTTAATTTTTATAACAGGTTCACTATCAAAATAATGGCTGGAGAGACCTATTTATTTTAAATAACTAGTGATTTTAGAGTACCAATCTTGAAGAGCTTGTTTTAAACCATAAAGAGATTTATTTAACTTATAAACATAACGTTAGAAATCTTGTTACATCTCAAATTACTCACTAGACAAATTTGTTATATTATCCGTGGATATTTACAGTTAACAAATTTAGATTTGGTTATATTTCTGATTTAGCTTGAGATTTATTTTATTTTGAGATAATAGAATTTTGTTTAGTTAGATGATAATACATGATTGTTTATTATGAATTGGAATATGTATGCATTTACATTTTAAACATATTAATGGATTGATTTAGTTATATATTTTTACTTATGATTATCATGTTAAAAGATCTAATTACCTATATGTTATGAGGTGGATGCAAGATAATCCATCCCTTGAGCATGCCAGAGGGAGAGTGTCATCAAAAAAGATGATGTAGATGGTGACATTGCTGGTTGATAGATAGCTAACAAAATCCTACACACACCACAATAATTAGTAATAATAGAAAATACATTTGAAAATGGTTGTTTTGGTGTTTGTTTAAATTGTTAATTTCTATGTTTGCTTGAGTAGGTAAACTATAAGAATAAAATCCCTTGTGTGTTTGCATAATGTGTCATTAATACACATAAAGACAAATTTAAGGTGAAATTTAATGTGGGTTATTATGGGTTAAATATATAAAAGGAAATTATTTATAAAAAAAGAGAAAAAGATAAAAAAATATATTGAAATTAGGAAAAAAGAATTAAAGGGCTTAAAATTAGCAAAAATAAAAAGATAAAACAAATAGAAAAGTCAAAAACAAAAAAAAATCTGGAAAAGAATTAGTATCTATTTTCTATTTAAGAAAAAGAATGGAAGAGAGTTACAGAGTAATTTTATGCATTTTGAGGAAGAAAGGAAAAGGACATAGCCTTAAAGAGAGGATCGAGTCATTGGGAAAATGAAGCAAATTTTCAAGGATAAAGGAGAAGCTAATTTCCTAGTAGGTAATTCCTTGTAATTAATTATTTGATCATAAAAAGAACTATATGTAGATGTCTATTTGATTTATCTATACTTTAGTAATATATATTTCTACTTTGTGTATATTTATAAAACCTACTCTATGTGAGTTTAAAAGACTAGCAATTATAAGTAAAATAGCTAGGAATATATCCTTATGGCACCAAACTACACATCTAGTTCTTGTGACAAACAAAATTTCTTTTGTTCCTATGGCATCACCCCACTATGGATTGTTTTATTTCCTTAAAATGAATCTCATTAAAAGATATAAGGCATCGACCATATTTGCTTTAAGAGTGTTTGTATAATTTTTAAAAAAAATTCTTATTTTTTTGTGCATTTTACTACTTACCAATAATAATAAATAAAATACTTTATGGCTAAAAAAGATAGTTCAAATTTTTTTTGAGTAAGAATATGTGATTTTGACACCGTACAGTTTGACGTTTCTTTAGCTAAAAATTAATGAAAAGAGGCAAATTCTATCTAGACTCTCCTTAAAAGTGTCGCCCCAATTATTTCATATATGTTATGTCCTAAAACTTGTTTTGAATATTAAACAGATAAATATATTAGAATCTAAATTTTATATGTTGCATCATAAGTTCTAAGTTTTTATTTATTATCTTTCCAGTAGTCCCAAGCATGGCATCCAACCTGTATAAAAGTGTCGATCTACTCTTGATTGAGCTATGGGTTTAATTACTATCAAATAAAAATTGTTTGTGTGGCATTGCCTATTTCCTGGATTGGATAATAAGACTTTTAAACCTAATTTTCTTTTATAAATAGAATTTGTTTTATATAGGGCATCAAGCTTATGTATTTCTAGAAAGAAAAATATTGAACCTAAATTTGGTTGACCTCTATTTTAGGCATCATAAATTGATATCATAGTGATTAAAATTATTTTAAATTGCAAACAAGTCCTATTAACTAGCGGGGCATAGATCTAGTTTTGGTTGGGTTACTTTATGGATATAACACTTCCAAATACAAGTCATAGGAGTAACTGGTACACTCACATAGAGTGGAGCAACTAGGTAGACATCCAAATTTGTTGTGGCCATTAGACTCAGTTAAGATAAGACAGTGATGTTTATGGTTAGTGTGTATAGAAAATGTTGTTATCATGGTAGTGAATTTATATTATAGTATTGGATACACAATTGTCACAGAATGGATCACTGTAGGTTAGTAAAATGTGAATGTGGTAGATAATTTTCATTAGGATAGTGGCATTTTTACATAATTAAAATCATTGGTGTAAACATTAATGTATAATTATAGAAACATAGTAACATAGCTTTATGTACATGAGGTAGTATAATTAAAATAAATAAATAAAATGATGGTTAAATATTGTAGAGAGAAAACATGATAGCAAGTTATTATGGTCGAGAGGGGATTGTTCTCATTTATATATTTAATTTGTATATATATGAAGCTTCTTTAGCGATCTGTGTATGCATTATGACAAATGATATATATTGTATATACTAGAAATATGCACACCATGATCTCAAATGTCAAAATACCCTTACTCTATCTTGGGACTCTCTTGGGACCAATCTAACCCTTTGACCCTCTAACCCCTAATTGAGCTTACCTATAGTTAGCTTGATTAAACTATATTAACCCTACCTTTTATCCGTTTTACCCTTCACCCTTAATTACTGACGATTAGGTTGACCATCGAACATCACCCTGACCATCGATGGTCAGGGTGCACCTCTTTAACCATCATTATGTAAAATCACCAGCCTTGATAAAAATAATTTGTCCTCATCCACATTTGAGCCATTACATTAGGGATTTATAATTAAAAGGCCCAATTTACATCTTGTTGTAACTCTCTTGCCTTGCCTATAAAAAGAGAGGAGTAAGAGGTGAAAAGGGAGCTACAAATCTACAATTATTATCAAGAGCTTGTGCATCTAGAGTTTATTTATTTTATAGGTCAATCATCATAAAAAATATAGCAACTTAGCTACTACGTTAGAGAGTCAACTTACCACCGTAGATCCACCAAAGTGCCAAGTACTGTTACTCTATTAGAATCATGCCAGACTACATCAATGAGTCAACCACCTCAATAATGTCAGGAATCTAGAACAACAAACATGCTCTGATGCCACTAGTTGGGATCTTGCTTCTCAGAAAAAGCACAGTATGATTACCAAGTATAAGTAATTGAATATGCGGAAATAACCAGAAACACAAGTAACTAGAATTCACCAATAGCACAGAATATGAGAGACAATACACTATCTTGTATTAACACTGACAGAAAAGAATACAACAAAGAGCCGCCACACTCTTTCACCTTACAGAGATTCGCCACACCTCAAGTGTTCAGTAATTCTTCTCACACACACTCTTCTACACAAAAACGGTCCCAACAACCAACTCACACACAGAATTGGTGTTCACCTCACCAACCAGTCAGTAATAACCCTGCCGGTACATCAAGCACTCTATAGCACTTCAAGCTGATCTCTCATGAACCTGCAACCTGCAATTCAAAGACCAAACTTACATGTAGATCCCCAATGAGCTTGCAACAACCTGTAACTCACAGATCTTACAACTAGAAGGAACTCTTCCTTTCTATCTCATGCCTTATACAATACATGCCAATGGGTCTATAAATAGATCTCTAACTCAAACAATAACTTAGACTCTTAATTTAGACAATAGTCCTCGCAGCACAAGACTCTAACTGGTCTCAACATGCAAACTCTTCGTTCACTTAACTAACTGTCTGTGAAACGAGCAGTTCTGGAACACACAGGCGACCGACGTCGGTCCCTGCTTGTCTGGTTCTGTCGACGTCGGTCGACTTCCTGCCGTCGCCGGTGGCCTTCTGCACTGGACTCTGCCGACGTCGGTCCTGCTGCCGACGCCGGTTCCTGTAGAACTCAGCAACCATCTGTTCCTCAGTTTGCAAAGGTTGAAGCTTTTAGCTCCACAACCTAACAATCTCCCACTTGGAGATAAACAGCTGCAACCTGTACATGTACCTGTACACCGTCTAGTTTGTTACCTTGGCTATGTATCCATCTTCAAAATCACCCTTGAAGACCAACCACCACAAAATCCGTGGTGCAAAACCTGTCATCCAAATTACCTACCACATCCACATCTACAACCATGTAGAAATAAACCTGAACTTGCATAGCATGTGCACCTGCTACTAGTCCCTGTAAGAATCCACTGAACTGACCTCCAATGGTTCTCTCCCGGATTGGCTCCTAACTTGTGACAACTCCCACTGCTTGGGAAAACTCAGGTTTAGTACATACCATGCACTCAACCTCATTATGTGAATCAAGACACCTGTTCTATGAACTGTCTAACCATCGGTGTGCTAACCGGTTCCACACAATCATCCTGAAACAAAGTCAACAAATGACCTACCATGTCTCTAGAACACACTCTTGCCAAAGAATCTTGCTGCTCCCAGATCCTCCATGACAAACACCTGAACTAGCTTTACCTTTAGTTCAGCAATACCTGTATATGTAACCCTGCAACAAGCACATCATACAGAAAATAGGATAGTGTAGCTAATACTATCCAACCTGGTAAAGAGAAACACAATGAACAAACCTCCATTGCCCTGCAGCTAATATAAGATCAAATACCCTGATCTTCCATCTCACGTATCCAATTCTGCTCTTCTTCATCCTTAACATCCATTCATCTCTCAGTGCTTACTTCCAGCTGGCAACACTACCCAAAACACCTGTTTGGTTCTCCTCCAAGGAATCACATCCTCATTCAAGCCTAGCTCCCACTGTTTCCTGGATCTACCTATTCTGCTTCTTCAATAACTCCCTGGTCCTATGCCATGAGTGAGCAACAAGTAGTGTAAAGAAGGGAAATGACGAATTTAAGAACTTACTTACACCTTCAGTCCTCCATATGGGCGCTTGAGACTCCATGACAGCTTGCTGTCCACCCAAAATTTGTCTCAGTGACCGATGCCAGTCACATCTCAGTCTACAGCCGACCGATGTCAGTTCCCTGCGACTGCCTCTCCGCCGACGTCGTTTTCCCCTGGCCGACGCCGGTCTCTGTCTGCCCCAATTCACCGATGTCGGGCTGCACATAGCCGACATCGGTCCCTATCTGGACACCGACGCCAGTTTTCCTGCCGACGTCGGTCTCTGTGTTTTTCTCTTAAGACCTGACTTTTTCCCGCGAGCTCCTTTTGGATCAAACCCTTGTCCAAAACACCCTTGCTCTGCTCAGAATTCCTCTGCACCTTGTGCTGAACTCTGTCCATCACTTTCTCCTTGAAAACCAAGGCTTTCCTGTTCTTGTCACTAACATCGGATTCCTCAAGAAATCTCACCTTCTTCTTCTGCATACAAAAACCACGATCCATGCCTTCCAAATCCGAAAGCATATCCTTTGACTCAAGAACCAGCATCTCCTTCATATCTATGTGACCAAGCCTATCAAGCCACATCTCCGAATCTACAGCTGAAGTAGATAACCCAGAAGAAGAATCAGTAAAACAAGTAGATAGATAAAGCGTACCTACTTTCTTACCTCTAGCTATAACAAGTGTACCCTTGGTAACCTTCCAAGAGTCCGCTGTGAGAGTTACTGTGCAACCCTCTTCACCCAAACTTCTAACAGAAATTAGATTTCGCTTCAGAACTGGGACGTGCATGACCTCCTTTAACACCCATGTGTTACCTGTCTGCAGTTTCAGCTTCACTTTGCCTTTGCCAACAATCTGACAAGACTTACCATCCCCTACACAAATTTCTCCAAAATCTCCCTGGACATACTCATGAAAAAATTCCCTATGTGGGGATGCATGAAAAGAGGCACCAGAATCTAATACCCAAGATTCTACTTTATCCAAAGAACATACCAGAGCATCCTGTGCAATGTAACCTGCAGCATCTGCTTCTTCTTCATGTTCTTCATGCTAATCTGTACCCGATCTGCAATCTCTCTTTAAGTGCCCTTGCTTTCCACATTTCCAGCAGGTTATTCTGCCATACCTGGACTTGGATCTCTTGCCCGTCTTCGACCTTGATCTCCCACGCTCTATCTTCTCTCTTGGCCTTCCTCTTCCTTCAACACTCAAAGCATCTCCAGATGATTCACCTGTGCTTTTCCTGCGTATCTCTTTGTTCAAGATTACACTCACAATATCATCCACTTTTAAGACTTTTGAAGGAGACACAGTATTAGAAACTACCATTACCATACCTTCCCAACTTTCAGGTAATGAACACAAGATTAAGAGAGCTCTTATTTCATCATCAAATACAATATTGACTGAACTTAACTGGTTTACTAAACCATGGAAATCACTAAGATGGCTATGAACAGATCCACCTTCCAACATTTGCAAATTAAATAAACGCTTCATAAGAAATACCTTATTCGAAGCTGAGGGTTTTTCATATAAATTTGCCAAAGATTCCATCAACTCCACCGTTGTCTTACACTGTGATAAGCTGGAAATCACAGATGATGCAAGACTCAATCTAACAGATCCAAGAGCCTTCCGATCAAGAACCTCCCATTCTTCATCTTTCATATCCAAGGGTTTGCTAGCAACCCCACCCAACGGTAAGTACAAATCTTTCTGATACAGATAGTTCTCAATCTGCATCCTCCATAATTGGTAGTTCTTGCCATTGAACTTCTCCATTCGTAGTTGACTAATTTCTGTCATTGCTCAACTCCCACTCAAACAGAAACCCTGTGAGTAACCTGTAATCAAAACACACTACCCAAATCTACACCAATCTGTTAGTATCCCAACCAAAAGCTCTGATACCGATTGATGGTATCAAGCTTAAGAACTTACAACCAAGGCTCTGATACCAGTTGTCAGGAATCTAGAACAACAAACATGCTCTGATGCCACTAGTTGGGATCTTGCTTCTCAGAAAAAGCACAGTATGATTACCAAGTATAAGCAATTGAATATGCGGAAATAACCAGAAACACAAGTAACTAGAATTCACCAATAGCACAGAATATGAGAGACAATACACTATCTTGTATTAACACTGACAGAAAAGAATACAACAAAGAGCCGCCACACCTCAAGTGTTCAGTAATTCTTCTCACACACACTCTTCTACACAAAAACGGTCCCAACAACCAACTCACACACAGAATTGGTGTTCACCTCACCAACCAGTCAGTAATAACCCTGCCGGTACATCAAGCACTCTATAGCACTTCAAGCTGATCTCTCATGAACCTACAACCTGCAATTCAAAGACCAAACTTACATGTAGATCTCCAATGAGCTTGCAATAACCTGCAACTCACAGATCTTACAACTAGAAGGAACTCTTCCTTTCTATCTCATGCCTTATACAATACATGCCAATGGGTCTATAAATAGATCTCTAACTCAAACAATAACTTAGACTCTTAATTTAGACAATAGTCCTCGCAGCACAAGACTCTAACTGGTCTCAACATGCAAACTCTTCGTTCACTTAACTAACTATCCGTGAAACGAGCAGTTCTGGAACACACAGGCGACCGACGTCGGTCCCTGCTTGTCTGGTTCTGCCGACGTCGGCCGACTTCCTGCCGTCGCCGGTGGCCTTCTGCACTGGACTCTGCCGACGTCGGTCCTGCTGCCGACGCCGGTTCCTGTAGAACTCAGCAACCATCTGTTCCTCAGTTTGCAAAGGTTGAAGCTTTTAGCTCCACAACCTAACAAATAAATCACCTAATCAACCTTTTACAAGATAAGTATTTGATTTTCAATTTTTAATTACTTTATTTTCTTTTTGTATTCAACCCAAAAATAACCCAACTCTCAAAATCTCACTTTTTGATCCAGCTAACCTGCCTTTTTACCAACCTAGATCCATACATAGTAACTGTTAATGTTTATTTCAACCATCGATGGTCTGTCCAAATGCCGATGATTACCTTGACCACTGATGATCACCTTAACCATTGAATTTCATCCCATCCATGGATGGTCATTATGGTAATAAATTATAGAAAACTATTTTCACCTACCTACCCTCAGCCAAATCTAATTTTTTATGTCCTTGCCTAGTCATAAATCCCTTTTTGATTTTATGAAGCATACCCCAACCACTTAGCACTAGTATTATTAGCTTATTATTATCTTAATCATTTATAATCTGTTTTTTAGCAAGCATATCTTGTGTTCAATTTTAGTACCTTTTGATTATTGATACATATAACTTTTTTTCCATTTGTTAAACTTAATTGTTTAAAATTTGTGGATTAATATCCCCTGAGGAAGCTCTTGCTTCTAGGATCTAGCTATCACTAGGAAATCCACTCAAAAATCCATCTAACAAAAAAATATGCCTTAGTTCTTTCTTATTTTTAGGTCAACCTCCAAAGCCAAAGAGGATTTCTTCACAATCTTTTGATTCTATGCATGCACAATCAAACAAGTTTTTCAACCATACCCATAGTTAGTTTCTTCTTTTTCCTTTCCAATAATAAGTAAGAAATTCATTGAAACATTTTGACATGCCTAATGGGACCTTTGTGTCTTTACTTGGGTTCTTGTTTTCTTGCATTCTCTCTCTATTATATACTCATTAACAAAATCAAAAGTTTTTTTTGGGCTTAAAATTAAGAGCATACATCGACTGCTTGAAATTTTAGTTCACATAGCTTGACTTAAAATAAAATTAATCTATCATAGATTCACTCTTTATTGCACACACTCAACCAAACCAATTTCATCAATTAAACATCAAACAAACTTGAGACAAGGCCCAATTAAGATTTCATCACCTAACGATAACCTTACCCTTTCCCGATAATCCTACATAGAGGTCATTACCAAGGGGAGAACTAACTCAGCTCTCTAGTTGAGTATATACTCTATATATCAATATATTTTGGCTAAGCACCTAACACCCTTATCACTATGGTGTGTGAAGTGAGGGGGTAGGCCCCAATACCAAGTCATGTATTGATTTCAATACAGATTCTTTTTGAGCACCTAAACACAATATGAAACTAACCTTAGACTTCATTTTTAGTGTAGACTAGGAATTTGACTCAAAAGAGGTGATTAGTATTATGTTAGTCCTAAAATGAAAACAAATTGACAAAAACACACTAACTAGCATACATCTCTAGGCCTAGTTTCTAGGGAGAGCTTAGTTCATAAAACATGAATGAAACACACAACTAAAATGCAAAAGAAACATTCTTTTACCTTCCTTGGATGCTCCAAAATGATTGTTATAATGGCTTACTCAATTTGTGCTCATGAATTCTGCATTAATAGAAGCTTGGCTACCTCTATCTCTCCTTAGCACCTTATGTCTTTGGCTTGGCTTGGCTTGGTTCAATATTTGGGCATAATAACAATAATTTGCATGAGGCTTTGGAAAAAATTCAACATTATAACTTTGCATTATCCAAGCTTAAAATTCAATAGGCAAGGCCTCCTATTTATAGATTTTGGAAATGACTAGAATCAACCTGAACCGTCTATCTCAAGATTGTGATGTGTGGCTAAGGATTAATCCAATTATGTAATTAAAAAAATATAAATAGGCTCATTAATGTTTGGGATAGATGTGAATTTAATAGGTATGGGAGGGGTTAACCTTGATATTTTATGCATTTATGGCCTAAAGATGTCTTTCCAAGATGTCACCTGATGATGCAGATATTCAATATTCATTTCTAAAAACAAGTATTCAACAAGTTTCCATGGATTTCTTAATTAGGCCCTAATTTAGTTTAATTTTATCTTCAGAATGATTAAGCATTTTATGCACAAACTAGGAATTGTATCCCATCAAGTGTGCCATTATTTGGACTAGGAATTTGACTCAAGAGAGGATGGTTAGTATTGTCTTAATTCCAAAAATGAAATAAAAAAATGAAATAAACACACTAGCATAACATATCTAGGCCTAGTTACTAGGGGGAGCTTAGTTAACAAAACAAAAATGGAAGTACAATTAAAACATGAAATAATCTTTCTTTCACCTTCCTTGGATGCTCCAAAATGCTTGTTGTAGTGGCTTGCTCAGCTTTATGCTCATGAAGTCTGCATCATTGAAAGCTTAGTTACCTCCATCTCTCCTTGGCACCTTAAGTCTTTGGCTTGGCTTGGATCAATATTTGGGCATAATAACACTAATTTGCATGAGGATTTATAACCAATTCAATGTTATAACTTTGCATTATCAAAGCTAAAAAATCAATAGGTAAGGCCTCTTATTTATAGATTTTCAATAATAGCTATAATCAACCTAAACCGTCCATCTCAAGATGGAGATGTGTGGCTAAGTATTAATTTAATTATTAAATTCAATATATAAATATCCCCATTTATATTTGGGATAGAGGAGAATTAACTTGGCATGGAGGGTCTTAATGAGGCATGGGAGGCATAAATCCTAATATTTGTTACAATTATGGCCTAAGAATGTCTTCCTAAGAAATGATGTCACCTAATGATGCATATATTCAATAATCATTTCCAAAAATAAATATTAAAATTTTTCCATGGAATTATTAATTAGGATCATGGTTTGGTTTAATTATCTCTTAATCATGATTAAGTATTTTGATGCAAACCTTGGCTCTTTGTGCACAAATTACTCAAATTGGTCAAAATGTCATATTGTTGGCCTAAAATTTGACTGGATTGGAATTAGGATGTGATGTTAGATGAACTGGATCTATTATCCCATTTTGGATGTTTTCAATAAAAAATAACAAAGGGACATGTCTTGTGCAAGATATTTGATAGAAAAGAGCAATCCAGGGCACCTATGTGCAAAAATGTCATTTTGACTCATAATGATCTAATCAAAGTTAGTTGCTTCATAAATTGCATTATCCCATTTAATGATACTCTAGCCAAAATTAACACTTGAATATATCAATTTCAACTCATTTAATGTGTTTTAGTGTTTTTAGGCCAAATTATGCATTTTGGTGGAAATTGGTCAAAACCCTGGTTGGAGGTTATCAGTGGCCAATTTTAGGTGTCTACATTTAGTACCCATTCTACATGCTAATTTTATTCACACAACTTCTTAAGTCATAATACAAAAGTGATATTAATTTAAAAAATCTAGGGCTTAACATCTCTCTTAGAGTGTAATTTTATTTTTTTCATCATTTTCTTATCTTCTCTTTGTTTGAGCAGTGAGGTTGGTTATGCTTTCTATCTCCCCTATCTCGTATGGTTCTCACTCACCAGTATCAAAGAGACCTTACAGATCAAAACCCATCACCAAGATATCTTACCTCTTTATCCATGGATTACATCTTTGAACCAATATACTCTCTTCACCCCTTATAAATTCCTACTTTCCCTCAGGAGGTTCCTCAAGGAGATGCAAATTTTGCTACTTTCCTATATAACAATCCCATAGCTTTGAAAAATTATCTTACCACCATGTCTTACTATATCCTAGCTTTGACCCCACCCATAGATCTGACTTATGGCAAGCCTCTTTACCCTTTGGGGAGCACTTCTATTTCCATGATTACTACCCAACTGTTGACTACCCAAGCTTCCACATTAACCAACAACCCCTTCAAAACTACCATAAAAAGTAAACCAACCCAAACTACTGCTACCATTATACCTTCCACTCCTCCCAACCACTCCTCCATAATAGGAATGCCTACCTCTAACACTACCAACCTTCCTTCAGCTACCCTCAATCTGTCAACCACTACCCCACTTCAAATCCTTATGGTGTCCATACCCTCTACCTTGTCACCAATCAACATAAGGGTCACCACCCTTCCTTCGGTCACCAACCCAACTACCAGTCCTATCCAACAAGTACCCCTTGCACCAAAATTTGGCTACATACCTAACCTATAAGGGCATGTACCCCTACCCACTACCCAAACACCTACCACTACCTACCCTTATCTATCTTCCATATAACCATTGGTATTCACATACCAATATGTGGTAGCCTCCCAACCTTCCACCCACTATTAATATATCTCATAACCATCACAATAGTATGCATATTATAATTTTATGGGTACGTAACCCCAAACAAACATAATGAAGATGCTTATGACAAAGTTGAACTCCTTAGAGTCATCCATCTCAGGTTCTCACAACATCTTATCATATGACTAAATTTTTAATGAGCCCATCCATCCATCCATCTGTACCTATTAGACCATATCATCCCCAATAGAAACTCCCCAGGTTCTCTAAATTCCAAATTAAGGATAATCCACAAAAACACCTTAAGGAATTTAGGCATGCTTGTTATCTGATTACCTATGATGATGCCCTCTTTATTTGTACCTTCCCCATGTCTTTAGTCAGTCTAACATTGGATTGGTATAGTGCCATACCCAAGCACTCCCTTTTCTCCTTCACCCAACTAGGTCAAACCTTATTAGATCATTTTTTGATCAATATCTCTAAGAAGATCTCTATCATAGACCTCTGCTCTATCTAGAAGTTCAAAGATGAATCTGTTGCTGATTTTGTGGCTTGTTAGAAGAGACTAATTAGCCAAATTTCTTTTTCCCTACCTTAACCTTAACTCATAGAGCTCTTTACTCAGGCATATGCCAAGCATATCTCCTCTACATTACATGTCCAAAGCTTTCACACCTTTGATGAAGATTTTACCATGGAACATAAGTTAGAGAATAGATCCATTGACAAAGGAAAGTTAAAATTGAAGAACAAGAATTCCACCTAAAAAACCAATGGGGCCTCTTCTACCAAACTGAACAACCAATCTAATACCAAAACCAGGGGCAAGGGAACCATGAATGTGGTTAAGATACTCCTCTACCATCAGTTAACCAACCAAATTCATCTAGTTTCTGAAAGAAAAACACCAAGACCCAAAACCATAGCAACCAAAATCAATTCACTCCACTTGGGGAATCTTATGTTTTAATGTTGGAGAAGTTATTGAAAGCCAATATCATTCAACTTCCTCTTATCAAACCACCCCATCAATTTGACTCTTCTCATCCTGCACCTAGTTGGTATAATGAGAATAACCTATGTGCATTCCATTAAGTGATAAGGCATGAAGTTAGTAGGTGCAACACATTCAAGAGCATTTTCTAATCCCTCATTGACAAGGGGGAGCTCGCATTGGACAATGCCAATACACCACCAAACTAAACCCTTAACATATTTAGGCAAAATTTTACCAACCATACTCCTAATAAAAATGAAAGCAACATGGTTGAGTTTTCTCATGATTCCCATAATGTTAACATGGTTTTTGACACACTCACTACTAAAGAACATGTCAACCAACCTATCTATCCCTCACCCTCTCTGCTTATTGAGGTAGCAAAGTTAACTTATTCTATTTTAGAAACCCAAACCTCACCCTCTCTACTTATTAAGGTAGCAAAGTTACCTTATCCTATTTTAGAAACCCAAACCAAGGAAACACTCCTCTTCCTCTACACATCAATCTATTAGAGCCATCAACCTCTCCTTTGACTGACATGCCAGACCAAGCACCCATATTACCTTCCTCATTAACTACCAAGTAAATTATCCCTCCTATAAAAATCATTCTCAAGGAAGAAATCCCAATGTTTATTCCTCCCATAGAGGATTCACCCATCCAAGCCTCATATCCTTTGATTGAGGAAGAGGATGAGGTTACCCTCCCTATGTCTCAACCTATGGGCTTATCTTTTAGGTCCACTATCCAAGGAATAAAACCAACCTACAAACCAATATTTAGGTTAGTGAGAAATTGGAGTTTATCTCAAAACTTGACATGGATCAATCTACCTTCTGGTAGTAATTAGGCCTACCTTATATCACTAAGCAAGAAACTCTAACCATTACCTTAGAAAATCAACCTACCACTTTTGATATCTAAACTCTTACCCTATTGACCAAACCCATAGCAATTCCTACCTATCTAACAATCCCTCAGCTAGCCAAGGAACCTAAACCCCAAGTAACCTAATTACCTTCTCAAATCAAACTGATTAAAAACCCTAACACCTTCCCTACATTGAGTTTTAACCACCCATCTGTGAAGGTAGAGTTTGCCTCACCAAAACTGATAACTAAGTGCCAAACCAAAGCAACCAAAGAGGTCAAACCACCCAAAGGCCAAAATTTTACCTCCCTCAACTTTGCCTTCCATTTTATGACCTCATCCCTCTACCTTGAGTAGGAAGCCTATTATCTCTACCACAATCCCACCACCTATTTTGGTTACACCTTCATAGTTGCTTTCCAACACACCCCTCTTCACCACACCAACAATACCTAAGATACCTAAATTTTGATCCTCCACCTCTATCTCATCAGTTTCCTTACCAAAATTGATGCCATCAACCAAGCACAACACCTTACCTAAGGCACCTATCACCAAACCTACTTCCAAATAACCTTCCACCTCAACAACCAAAGCCAAGATTGCTAAACCTATAACACCTTTAGCTAAATCCTATTCAACCATTTTATATAGGTTATTGGAAACTTAATGCTTGGCCTTACCTCACATTAGACCCTTTAAACCTCTATCTTTGAAACCCATCTGGTAGAATGACCACCAAGTGTGTGCTTATCATAGGACACCAAGCCATGATACGAAGAACTGTAAAGCTCTCTAAACCAACATCCACTAGCTTTATGATGAGGATGATCTATTAATAGATGAACCTCATATGGGACCTATACCAAACCAACTAACAACCATACCTACCCAACTCTTACCTACTCTTTCACTCTCACCTTCGAGTGAAGATGAGTCTACCCAATCTAATACCTCAACCTCCCCTTATATCCATACTATAAATGTGGTCACTCAATCACAATAAAGGGATAAGGGGAAACCTTAAGTGTCTATCTCATAGACATATCCATCCTCAACCTCCCAACCAAATCAAACCCATCCATCCCCATATTTGACCAAACCCAAGGTGTCTATTCCAGGTGCTACCAACCTAACCCCTCTGAGTCCATTAAGAGAGTTATCCTCAACTAACTTCACTAGACCCTAGTGAAGATGAGCTTATATGAGTTGATCTCTACCTCTCCCCATCACCACCAAGCACTGATAGAGATTTCTAGTTTGTTAAGGTCCATCCTAAGGACCCTCAACCTCTAGTAGCCTTTGTTGGCACCCTTGAAATTTTTAACCTTGTTACCTTCAAGGATTCAAACATACCTTCCAGCCATCCTAAGGACTCAAATCTCCCTCTCTTTATTTTCACCTACATCAACCAAACCCACATTGAATAGGTTATGATTGATGGGGGAGATAGAATTAACACTATCTCTTCCCATGCCTATAACAAACTTAACCTTCTAGACAATGTCATGAATGAGACCTCAGTCATCCTATGTTCTTGTAATGATACCATGACCACCACCTAAGAATGGTTATCCTTCATATCTATGTAGGACCTCACATGCTTTTTGAAATTATTTATGTACTAGAAGGTGAATTCTAATACAATGTTTTGATGGGATGACCTTGGATCCATTCCATGGTCTACATTCCTTCTACCCTCCATGGTTGTATTAAGTTTGAGAATGATGGATAGATCATCACCATCTAAGCTGACCCAAGTTATTTCTTGACATGCAACATGACCTATCTCCCTAATGATGTCCTCATACCCCCATCTAATACACCCTCAACAACTAAAACCCAATCTTCAATAACCAAAGTGGATATCATTTCCCATTCTACCAATGAGGTGTTGACTAGTTCCTCTATCCCTTTCAATCAGATCCCCACCTTGGACCCTTTTGAATCAATGTTCCATCACCTTTTTCTAGGGGAGTATTTACTTTTAGCCTTTGATGCTTTCATTACTCCTCACAAGTATGGGCAACTCACCAATCAATCGAGATATGACCCCAATATCAAAACTATCATTCCATTTAGACCTCTCTATCATCAAAACCATTTTATCTATGGGGGACTTGATAAACCCCTTGGTAATTTTACCACCTCTATTCCATCTAGACCATTTACCTCTAGTTTCCCCTACTTAGATAAACCAAGCTTCACCAAGACATACCTTCTTTGGCGTGATTGGAAAAGCTTTGGTCTTAGGTAGTATGAAAATGGCCCATATGATTTGGTCTCTATTGAGACCAGGAAACCTCATGAGAAGCATGGCCTTGGTTTCATCCTACCCAACATGTAGCAAGCCAAACCTACTAGCACCATTATTGAGGAAGATACCCCTCCTCATTGACCTCTCCACCACTTGCATGTGAGGATGATGACATCATCCCACCTAACTTTTTATTTCATCAAAATGTCTAGCCTAAGACCCCTGACTTATCAGAAGGAGGGGGTGATTGTAACCGTCACTTTGATCTAGCCTAAGATGATTGGAGAATACTCTCCTACCATTAACACTATTTAGTGATAGGATGATGATTTTATTCTCACCTATATTGGTGCCCTAGATTCTTTCATCCAAAAATCCATTCTTCTCAAGACCTCAACCATATTGAGTGAATCCACCATGAATATCAACTTGGGCATTCTGAACAACCCCCGTAAGGTCAAAATCATCCAATCACTGACTACCAAGGAATTTTAAGACTTCTCCTCTTTCTTCCAAGATCGTAGCATAGCCTTTGCTTGGTCTTATAGTGACATGCCCAAGATTGACCCTGCTATTGCTACCCATAACATAGTCACTCACCATAATGCCAAACCTATTAATCAAAAGCTTTGACTCATACATCCCCACATAGCCCTTCTTGTAAGAGAAGAGCTTCATCATCTTCTATCTTTCAACTTTATTCAACCCATTGAATACCCCTAATGGATCTCAAATGTCATACTTATCACTAAATCCATAGGGGGACTATGCATTTGTGTGGAACTTCATAACCTCAACCTTGCCTACCCCAAAGATGACTTTCCTCTATCAAGCATCGAATAACTAATTGATCTTATAGTTGGCCACTAGATGCTATCTCTCATGGATGGGTTCTTGAGTTACAATTAGATCTTAATTTCTCCTGAAGATCAATATAAAGCCACCTTTACCACCCCTTAGGGAACATTTTTCTATAGAGTTACACCTTTTGAACTAAAGAATGCTAGTGAAACTTACCAACATGTCATGACCTATATCTTCCATGAACTTATCCATATGATTATAGAGGATTATGTGGATGACCTTATCAAAAAATTCAAACTTTGAAAGGATCATTTAGCCATTTTCAAAATCATATTTGAGAAACTTATCCATTATCATGTCCATCTTGACCCCAAGAAGTGCATTTTTGAGGTCTTGTTAGGAAATATTCTTCGTTTATTTATCTCCCTTCATGGAATAAAATTTGATCCCACCCAAATAAAAGCAATCCTAGACATGCTTCCTCTAACCAACCTTAAGCAACTCTATAGCTTGCATGGAAAACTTCAATCCATTCATCATTTCATTTCCTAGCTTTCAAACATATGTCAACCTTTCCACCACCTTCTAAATAAGGATGTATCTTTCTAGTGGAATAACGATTGTCAAAAGGCCTTTTATTCACTTAAAGAGTATGTTTTGTCACCACCTATCTCTTTATCCCAACCAAGGATGACCAACCTTTATATCTCTATATCTATGCTACTGACCATTCCCTAGGGGAAATGCTAGCTCATCTAGATGAAAAACACAGAGAGTAAGTGATTTATTACATTAGCCACATGTTGGTAGAATATGAGACTCAGTACACTTATAAAAAGAAGCTTTTTTTATATTTAGTCTTCATAGCCACCAAAATTTACCACTACCTTCTTAACTATAAAACTTATGTCATAACCAACACTGACCCCCTCAAGTATATGCAGTCCAAGTTATACCAAAACTAGTGTATGGCCAAGTGGATCATGCTCTTAGTAGAGTTTGATATTGAGTTACTTTAATAAAATTTGATTAAGGGGTAAGTCATTTTTGACCAATTGGCTGAAGCACCTTTAGTAGAAAGCCAACCTCCCCCTCTCGAGTTTCTTGATGAGTCTATTACAACCCTTTCTCAGGAAAATTTCACCTATTAAGTCTTCATGTTCTTTAATGGATTGAAATGTCAACATGGTGGGGGATTTGGTATCATCATTATCCCCTTTGATGGTGAACCTTTCCATTTATCCTTCAAGCTTGATTTTGAATGTACCAATAACATGGTAGAGTATGAAGCCCTAGTCATAGGCCTTCAAACTACCTTAACCCTGGGAGTCAAGATGATCAATATATTTTGTGACTCCTAACTTGTGGTCAATAAAATCAATGGCTCTTACTAGTGTAAGAATGATGTTTTATAATAGTAAAAGCAACTAGTTGACAAAATCTTAGCATCATTCAAAAACTACTACATCTAATCAACCCCATGATCTATCAACAAGTTTGTTGACTCCATGGCTTCCCTTGCCTCTCAGATACCACCTACACCCTCCTATGTCAAACTAGATTCTCCCACCATTTTTAATGTGGAGGAGACCTAACCTAAACTTTGGTATAAGCAAACCTTTGACTACCTTAACCTTGGCATAGTCCCTTCATGCCTTTCTAAGAATGATAAAATAGTGTTTATCTAGATCACCTCTTGTTATACCATTATGGGAGAAATTCTTTATAAACATGACTTTAATGGCCTCCTCTTTTGTTGCCTATGTAGTCATGAAGCATCTCACGCTATCAAGGAAACACATGATGGTATCTATGGGGGCCACTTTAGTGGCATCATTTTGGATAAGTGCATCCTTCATCGAGGATATTATTGGCCCACCATTAACTAGGACTACTATAATTATGTGAAAAAGTGTGTTAAGTGTCAACAATATGTCAATTTACATCACACACCCAACCGTAGCTTTCCCGTTTATATCAATTTATGGTCCTTTTCACAATGAGGTCTAAACCTCATTGGTGAAATAACCCCCATTACTCTTACTGACATCATTAAATCATTACCACAACCAAATAGTTTACCAAGTGGGTAGAGGTTATTCCTCTAGTCTTGACCAAAGCAAAAAATATTGTCAACTTTATCAACCATCATCTCATCTGTCACTTTGGTGTTCCTCATAAGATTATCACTAACAATGGAAAATATTTTAATAAAAAGCAAGTCCAAGGTATATGTGATGCATTCAAATTTAAGTTAAGCTTATCCTCACCCTATCACCCTCAATTTAATGGATATGTAAAAGCCTCTAACAAAACTCTTAATAACATGTTAACTAAAATGGTCAATGAATCTGGTTGGGATTAACATTTGCACATCCCCTTTGATTTATGGGAATATCATACTAGCATTAGAACCACTATGGTGCTACCCCATTTTATCTTGTGTTTGGAGCATAGGTGATCTTACCTTTTGAAATCTAGATACCCTCTCTTTGCATATCTTTTCAAAATCTCATTTTTGAGGAAAATTATTGTTAGCATCATTTGGTTTAGCTAGAGATACTTGATGAATGTCACCTATCATCCCTTACCCATATTCATGTCTATCAAGAGTACATAAAGTGTGATTATAATAAACACCTTAAAGTGCAAGAATTCAACATGTCACCAATATTGAAAAAAATAAGTGGGGCTAGTTTAATTTCAATTAGCTTGGACCTTATATCATAACCCACAAGTCTGGATCAAGAGCTTACTGGTTGTCTTCTCTCAAAGGCCACCCAGAGCCTAATCCCCTCAATGATTTGCATCTACATCCACTCTTTTGTTAAGAAGGATCAAGCTCACCTTTTGTTTGGCTTAAGCTGATCCCTTACTATCCACGTACATTTTATCTCCCTATTTTAGGGGAAATCGATTAAAGATGAATCATGCGATTATCTATCACAATCGTAGCCTAATATTGAATAATGGGTATGATGAATCTACCCATGGCATGGTTCTCATGGTACTTTCCACCCCTTTTTAGGATGGATCCCCATGATCATTGTCACCTAAACCCCTATATACCTAATCAACCCTTTTTTGATTCTAGTTTCACCTTCATAAAGGTGAATCCTTAAACCTATATAAGCATGTATATGTCAAGAAAAAATAAATCAATAAAAAGTAAATCAGCCCTATCATTAGCAATCATGGGTCATTCTTATCATTCATAGACTACTCCCTTAAAGGATAGCTATTGAAAATTTGTTTGAAATTGCCAAATTTAAGGTAGACTACTCCCTCAAAGGATAAATATTAAAATCATTAAACAAATCACATGAAGTTAGACCACTCCCTTGAAGGATGGCTAATTAAAGCATCTATCAAAAGCATATAAATTTCTTAGAAGCTTCTCGCATCGATTAGCTTCCCATATACAATAATAAAACAAAAAACCCATTATCACAGTTAAAATAAAAGCAAAATAATTTAGAAATATGTAATCAACTCTCAAGCAACATAATAAGGTTGGAATCCATAATCATATTTCACGAGTAGACTTCTCACATTGATTAGTCTACACTTTGTATGGCATAGACTTGTTTATAATGACTCTTTCGACACCTATAAAAGAGGCATGTTAGTCTCACAAGAAGGTTCTATTTTCATTGATCTCCCCTATATGCAAGGGATTTTAAACTTCCTTAACATTATGTGGTCAAGACACCTTTTAACCAACTAACAAATGCTAATGTGAAGTATTTGAAGGGCTTATTTTCATTAAGCCAATCCAACTTCGGTTCTACTTTAGTCCTTGTCAATGAAGAAGCATCATGTTCTCTTCTTATCCTATCATGACTAGTTGATATTTTCATTATGGCATTTATCTCTTGATTATATTATTTATTTTCCCATTTAGTGTTGTTAATTAAACTACCTCATGTGTTTTTATCATAAACATTAACAACTAACATAACCATAACCATAAGAATAACCATAACCATAAGCATAACCATACCAAGCATGATAATCATATCTATATGTAATTAAAATAATAAACCATTTTTCACCACATGTCAAAATATAAATAATGAAGCATATAATATTTAAGATTTAGCATATCATAAGAAACCAGGAAACATAAACATACATCAAAACCATCTCATGCCTAGCTAAGCATATATCCATGTCTACACAACCATAACATAAGCATAATATATAAGTAATGTAAACATCACATCATAAGCAATAAATACCATATGTAAATCATACACCATGAGCATGATCAATAAACAAAGATCACACACACACACACACACACACACACACACACACACACACACACACACACACACACACACACACACACACACACACACACACACACACACACACACACACACACACACAAATATATCGTAAGTCAAATAACATCATAATGTGTACAAATAAATAATATATGTAATAATGTATATCCTCTCTCTTAATGCATATAAATATCACTACATTGACACATAGGCTAGTATCAAAATCATGTACATCTATATTTATATGTCATAACATAGCATATCATGTCCCCCCAAGTACCACTACCACTGGCTCCACCTTCACTACCACTACCACCTAGTGCCTATCCTCATGAGATGCCTATCTTTCCCCCCACCAAAGCAACCCACTGACTTGGAGTCACCATAACTATCCCACCTACTAAGATAACTCTATACTTGCCCCATCAAGGCTGATTAGGACACTATGTCAAAATAATGTCCTTATAATACCTTAACTCCTCTACTATGGCCAAATATTATGCCAAAGAGATGGTACCTGGTGTCCCCCTACTGGTGCTATCACTGCTCCTACCCTCTACCTCAAGGTGTCCTCTCCTGGGGCACCAAGCTAAGTGAGGTCCTTGCCTGATCTCTCTCACCTATCATGATGGAAACCTGACCCTATAATGTCATAATATAGCCCTATAATGTGGCCACCTATCCCTATATCCCTAAAATTTGTGCCTATGTGGTAGTTAGTTCTGCCCTTGCTTGCCTATTAGGGCTACCTCCTTATACCTGTACATGTAGACCCCCACTAGTTGGATCCACATCCATAGCCTATCATCCACCATCATCCCACCCAAAATTGGCTACTTCTTAAAGTGCTTGGTACCACGTTACATAACTATAAACAAAACCAACTTCATCAATCTTAGTTCTAACTAATAGTTCCTCAAAATATAAGACCACCTCCTTTGGTTGTGGCTTAGGAAGTAAAAAATCAACATCTTCCCTCTTGTATCTTGGGAATGGACCTAGGATCCCTTACACTAGGTCAAACTACCTCTAAACTCTATAAGATGGGATGAGCTCAATCTCACCCTCTCTCCTCCCATAGATCCATCTCCATATCTACAATGATAAGGTATGATAGCTATAGAGTCTCCCTTTAGGAAAACTAAAATATGGCCTCTAGATCACATCCCCCATAAACAAGCCATCCAATGCATCTTGAAACTAGTCAATATCTCTCACACCTCCTCTAGCTCCTTTGAGTGTATTATCACCCCTCCATTATATGAAGCCCACTCTGAAATCCATCTAGGCATAACCCTCTCATGGTGTCCCCAATGGTCTTAAAACCCTAATGTGTTCATATGCCCAATAATGGAGCATAAATTCCACATTGATCTCGTACCTCTTGTGAGCATGAAACACTTAGATCTCCCTATATATCTAGACTAGCAAAACTAGTGCCCACCCAAACATTATCTTACCAAATAACATCTCCACTAGCACACCCAATAATAGATAAGGAAACTATCCACTACTTAAATCTAGTAGGGAAAAAAAAGAAACTACCACCATTATCATAGTCATCAAACACCTCTCATTTGGATCCCTATGGTACAATGGCTCATAACCAAAACCACCAACATGCCACCTAGCAAGGGACTGATCCTCACCATATAGAAGCTCTATTTACTTATCCCTCTCCTTTCTTTTTATGTGATATATGATCTCCCCCTGAATGGGAAGCTGTGTGATTCTATGAGCATCCTCCAATAAGATGGTCATCTCTCCTATCAGTAAGAGGAAGGTGTTTGTGGCCAGATCCCATCTCTTGATGAGGGATATGATCATCATTACATCTTGTGACAAGTACTGATAGTGTCTCATGGATCTGAGGCTAACCTCCCCATGTGTGTCCAATCATCCTTGATCATCCTTCCATGGATCTTTGCAAAGATCCTAAGAACCCAATCCCTCATCTGGATCTGATCTCATACCTAAAAAAATCAAAGTTAACACACAAACTTAGTTTTCTATTTCCATTACTCATTATTAAATCAACCCCTTTATCAACCTACACCTACCTAAATCAACCTATTCCACACTAACCCACAACCATTATCATGTTTGATCTTTGATGGTTAGGTCTAACCACTAACGATCACTGTGTGTGACTGTTGATGGCAAGCAACCTAACCCTACCTACCTATAAACTAGCAAAACAATAGAAATTTAGCACCAAAACTACCTAATCCTATCCTATACCCAACCCCTAACCTGAATGCCCTTTTAATTTCAAATTTCATCAAATAATTTTACAAGAATAGGTAAAACCTAAATCTAGGTCAAAACCCTACCCAAAAAACCACATACTACCCAAATTCAACTTTAAATCAACCAAATCCACTAATTTATCAATTTAAAACACCACCTAACTCATTCATCAACCTTTGTCAAGGATGGAGCCCATGCCCCACTACTCAGCCACATCCTCATCCACCCTACATCCTTGGTCCCAATAGATCACCTACACACACTTCTAACCAATCAACAACCTCTAAGTAAACATAATGCTCAATCAACCCTCTCACATAAAATGCCAAATCATCAAATCACAAAAAATATGAAATTCAAATAACAAAAAATGAAAATGAATTTTTTTTTCACTCTTTATGTTATGAAATTTTAGGGTTTCCCCCTAACCATCGATGGTCACGGTGATTGTCGATGGTCAATCTTAGGACTCCTGACAGTTGACAGTTAGGGAACCCACATGTTAAATTTTTTTAGGCAACCACACCTAAGTTTATTTTTTTTGTAGATTACCTTCTTTTGCAAACCCAAACCCACCTATGGAGACTACCTTCTCTAGCCACCCTGACCACCTTGTCACCTCATCATTGATTTATTTTGGCCTAACTAGTATGTATTTTATGATACTTTTTACCAAGTCCTTTGATTGCAATGATAACATTGCCATGTTGACCCTTTTTGAATTTGTGCCACTTCATGATTACCTAACCCACTTGTGTCTTTTTAGGAGCACTTCCTACCTTGGATACCCATAGAAATACTGACCTTGTCTAGGAGACTAACAAGTGTACCCAACCACCATACCTAAATGTAGTCATGCAGTACACTGGTCACTTGTATTTATAGCACCTACCTTTATTATTTTCAACTATGGCAACCTCATCTTTATATGATCTTAGCTATCATACCTTTTTATCACACTTTATGTGCCTATTTATGCTTTAGTTCCCAACCTATCATCCACCTTTATTGCCCACATCATTCACCTTGTCAAACCCACACCCAATAATACTTTACCTCATCATCTCCTAGTTTGAGGGGGAATACCTCCTCTCATACTTGGGGTAGTCAGACCTTTGACCTAAAAATTGGTTATTATTTTATATCTTGTTGATTCAAAGCTACATAGAAAAAAGGGGTAAAATGTAGACACCATAAATATGCACACCATGATCTCAAATGTCAAAATACCCCTACTCTACTTTGGGACCCTCTCAAGACCAATTTGAACCTCTAACCCTCTAACCCTTAATCAAGCTTACCCGCAGTCAGCTTGACTAAACTAGCTTAACCCTAATTTTTACCCATTTTATTCCTTTACCCTTGACCATCGACAATTAGGTTGATCACTGATGGTCACCCTGACCATCGATGATCAGATTACACCTCTTTAACCACCAAAATGTAAAATCACCCACCTTGCTAAAAATAACTTTTCCTCATCCATGTATGAGCTATTGCATGAGTGAATTATAATAAGAAGGCCTAGTTCACATCTTGTTGCAAGTATCTTACTTTGACTATAAGAAGAGATGAGCAAGAGGTGAAAAGGGATATGCAAATATATAATTGTTACCAAGAGTTTGTTCATCTAGAGTTCCTTTATTATGCAAGTCAATTTAATAATATAGTGAGCTAGTTACTATGTCAAAGAGTCAACTTGTCACCATAGCTCCACCAAAGCATCAAGTACTATTACTCTATCAGAATCACATCAGACTCCATCAACAAGTCAACTACCTCAATCAATCATCCAATATACCTTTT
The DNA here is from genome assembly GCA_037957365.1 of Torreya grandis. Lineage (NCBI taxonomy): Eukaryota > Viridiplantae > Streptophyta > Pinopsida > Cupressales > Taxaceae > Torreya > Torreya grandis. Next base: position 915,591 of record JARHVA010002595.1, on the reverse strand, counting down.
ACAAGATAAGTATTTTATTTTCAATATTCAATTAATTAATTTCTTTTTTGTATTCAACCCAACAATAACCCAACTCCTAAAATCTCACTTTCTAATCTTGTTAACCTACCTTTTTACCAACCTATATCTATACACAATAACCATTGATGGTTATCTCAATCACTAATGGTCTATTTAACTATCGATGATCAGCTTGACTATCGATGGTCAACTTAACCACTGATGGTCAGCCTAGCTATCAATGGTCAGCCCAAACATTGATGATCATTATGGTACTAAATTCTAGTAAGCTATTTTCACCTACATAATTTTATCTAAATATAATTTTCTATGTCCTTTCCTAGTCATAGATCCCTTTTTGATTTTTTGGAGCATACCCCAACCACCTAGCACTAGTATTAATTAACTTATTGTTATCTTAATAATTTCTAGTCTCTTTCTTAGCAAGCGTCTCTTGTGTTCAATTTTAGTACCTTTTGATTATTGATGAAAGTACATTCTTTTTTTTTCTAAACTTAATTGTTTAAAACATGTGGATTGACAGCCCTTGAGGAAGCTATTTGTTCTAAGATCTAGCTATCGCTAGGCAATCCACTTAACTATCTATCTAATAAACAAATCTGCTTTAGTGCTTTCTTATTTACAGGTCATACTCTAAAGCTAAAGAAGATGTCTTCACAATAGTTTGATTATATTGACACATAATCAAATAAGTGTTTCAACCATACTATTACTTAGTTTCTTCTTTTTTCCTTTCCAATAATAAGAAAGAAATTCACTAAAACAAACAAACACACACACACACACAGAGATCTAAAAAATCTTCATATTATATATACATGAGTATATATATGGTAATAATACCATATATGAATATTGCAATAGAAATCCATTTTATAGGAGATAAGAATGATACATATTTTTTACTCATTGATATATAAAAATATCCACTGAGATGTGACATATTTAATATGTTTAATATAATAATCACTAATATGAGGAGGATGTATAATCAAGATGTTTTATGGTTATATTACTTGGAAGGCATAAATGCTAAAATTGGTAATTATAATGTGAGATTAGTGATTCAAATTGGTTTATTAGCCATTAATGTTGGGATAACCATATTAGTGTTTAAATGGAGTTGAACAAATAAAACATAACTACCTCATATTATGGATTTAAATTTGCTTAACTTTTAGACTCCTTATAACATGGAAACCCATCTTATGAAATTTGACATTGAGTTACATGTTTTATGACTATTAACATAAATAGGAGAACTGGGGTTTGGTTTCTTAAGTTAATATTCTTGAGAGAAATATTAATCAAAAATTGAAAGAATTGAATGGAATAGTTTATCAAATATTTGCTTAAAAACTTTTAAATGTGAACCAATTAATAAACAAAATATTTTGTGTTTTCAGGAAAAACAAAGTTATGGGTTATTGTATGAAATGAGTGTATTTTATGTATTTATCACTACTTCATGAGTTGATTATTATGTTTAGTAGTTACTATTAAAACACTAAACCATGGTTTAAATATTATATAATATTTGAATACCTACATGTGGTACACATTAGGATGTGTAAGTGATGGTATATAAAAATTATACCTATAGTTCATTAGATGATTTGAATAAGTCTTTAGGAAGAAGAAACCATAATCTTTAGAATAAGCTCCTAGAAAAAATAATTTGATAGAGTGTAAAGTCACAATAGTTTTATGGATTATCTAAATCATAATTAATAATATGAATGATTGTTAATTATGTGTATTTAGTATGGAATACTTATGTACACTACAAATGTGTTATTATGTATAAATATTTAGCTATTCTTAGTGCATAATGGTGCATCATGATGCATGTTATGATACTTTGGTTTGCTTGTATGTAGAATATTTGGGTGTTATAATTATTTATTGTTTGCTTTTTATTATTTGCATGGATCAGTTGAGTCTTAAAAATCATATGTTTAGAGTATGTATTGTTATGTAGTTGGGAACTTATGAAAGTATGTGATATCATATGGTACTATAGTATAAAAGTATGTTATCTCCAGGTGGTACTTACTATAGATATTATGCCTAAACTCATATCTACATTTGAATATTTTACTATATACATGTTTGTTATTGTTGTGGATAGTGTGTGCTATTATAGCTGGTAAGACTTGTGTATGTGTGCATGCAAACTTGAGAGTTTAGCTAATGTTGTGTTGGTATGTTATTATGTACCATAGAAAGATGACTTATTATATATAATTACTTATATAATTTCTGTGTTTCTATATATATGAGACTAATTCATATGATTGATTTGGAAAATTGGTAGTTAGCACACTGGACTGTGGTAGTATGGGTTATCACAAGGTGTAGATAATTGAAAACTAATTATATTGTTTAAATTGTAAAGTTAAAATGTATGTTTACTTGGGTGATATATTTGTAATCATTATTTCTATTATGAGATAAAATATAATAAAAGATTCATGAATATGTTTGATGGACTAAATGTATATTGTTATTAATCCTATAAATAGTATGTGTGTGATGTATTTGATAGTAGGATGTAAGTTTTTGAATCTTGTGGTTGAATTATTTTTGACCAATTTGCATTGCTAATGTGGAGTAAAAATTTGGGCCAAAGTATGTTTAGTGAAACATTATCATTTTATGAGTATGATTTACATGTATGTGTGATATATTGCAAAGATCAAGTTTTTTATGATACACTACATGCTCAGTTTGTTATAAATCATACAACACATAAGTACTTGCTAGTATCTCTAGATTCCCATGCCGTCACTATCTACCCATTCATGAAGGGAGGGATATTCCCTAATGGGATTAGTGTATGGGATTATTGGTCCATATTTGGTGTGGTAAAGCATTAAAATGATGCTCTTCCTCCCCATACCAGTACTAGTTATCGAGATGACACTTGAAATTGCCACATATACTTGAAGTTTGAGAACTATGCTCTAAGGTAGATAAGTATCCTATTTGTACTTTGTATTATATTGTAATTGTTATTTTAAATTTTCATGAAGGATTATAATTATACATTAGTGCACATTAATAGTGGTGATTATGTATTTGGATAAGTTGAGTTCAAAATGTTATACATACTTTCTATATCTAGTTGTCTTTCTCTCATGATATTGTGGATCAGTATTTGATGTTCTAATATGAGTTGATGACATATTTGCATTTGAATACTGTTATTATCTAGGTTAGACACTTTGGATGTAGTCTACTTTTGCATATGTGTTTATTAAAAAAAAAATCAGATTTCTAGTTAGATCTCAATGGGGATGTTACAAACCTTTAGTATGAGTCATAGAGATTACTTATTCTAGATCATCACTTAATAAGGCATTTTTTTGCATCCATTTAGAGTATAATCAAACCTTTCTGACCTATAAGAGCAAAAAAAAATCTAACATAACTTATTTTTTATACATAATAAAAGGTTTCAACATAGTCAATCAGAGGTTTTTGAGTAAAACCATGAACAACTAATATATCTTTGAATTTGTCAATTTTACCAATTGAATTATTTTTGATTTTGCAAATCCACCTAAAACCAATAATATGCCTTTTAGGTAGAGGTGGGACAAGATCCCAAGTCTAGTTTACAATTAAGACTTTATATTTAGATTTTATTGAAACTCACCATTTAGTGTCTTGAATAACTTCTTTAAAATATTGAGGTTCACATTCATACAAAGTCAACAAATCATGATAGGTTTGATGAATCCTAGTCACTTTATTAAGATTATCAAGATTCGATGATTGAATTACATATTCAGTCCATTTAGGTCTTTTATATTGAAAATGCAGTGGATAAGGTTCCTCAGACTCTAAATTATCTAAAATTGGATCAACTTCCTCTAAGGCATCTGCTTCTTTAGAAGGAGTAATATAAGAGTCATGTTGATTGAAAGAAACAATTTGAGGGGGTTCCATAGAAGGCTAAAAAAATATTTCTCAAGGATGTGGACATAAAATTTTAATCATTTAATTTTTTATCCATAAACTACAAAAATGCAAGAATAGGAGGTAGGATCAAGTTTCTTTCTTTTTAATTTAGGAATAAAGATGGAAGTAGGACTGCCAAATATTATAAGGTGAGCAACACTCAGTTTCTTATTAGACTATATATCTTTAAATAGAGTTAATATAAAATTATCATTTGTAATCTAAAAATAGTGTAACAATTTTTTATTAAGTTTAGGAACATAGAAAACATCATTTATGACTACATTTACAAATTTAGTTTTTCTTTGTATAGTAGTTACTAGAATTGAATTATCACATTAATAAATTTTTGTAGATATATCTTTACTATCCAAAAAAATATTTGATAATTTTGTCATGTGTTGTGATGCACCAATATCTAAAATCTATTTATTTTTTTAGAATAAAAAAAGTCAGTATATAGTGAAATAATGTTAGTATTTTATTCCTGATTGTTGTTTTGATTCTAGTTTTGATTTTCTTATTGATTTTAATTAAAATATTTCTTATTTTTAGAGGTTTTCATTATAAATATTTATTTTTTGTTATTTTCTTCCCTTTTATGTACATATTTAACACACATATTGTAATTTTCATTAAATTTGACTTTATGATTTTTATTACCATATTTCTTAATCCCATTTTTCCATCGGTAGGTTTAGGTTTAGTGTTCTAATTTCTAGTGTTATTAAGAACACTATTAAGCATGAAAAGTTTTTGAGTGACATTATCTTTAGAATAAAAATTTGACACCACTTGTTCTTATTGAATAAAAGGAGTAACCAATGTAGTGAGGTTAGGAATGTCTTGTTCTATTTGGTATTTAGAACAAAGAATAGAATTGAAAGTGTGAAACTTTTCATGAATTTTCAACTAAATAATAAATTACAAAAGTTGATCTTGAATAATATTAAAATTAGAACCATCTAACAAAGATTTAATGATTTTGATTTTTTCAAGAAAATTAACTGCTTTTTTGTCATTTTTTATGGGAGTAGTAAGCAGTCCATGTATAAGTCTTATTATTAGAGACAAGTGCCATCGTACATAGATTTAAGGAGTTTCTAAGCATCGTTTAGTGACCCTGATTTCCAATGTAGAGTATGAATTCATCCTTTACAACATTAAAAATGATCAACATGGATTCTTGTTATTTTTATTAAAATGTATTGATAAGTTCGGTCATGACATGTCTCCTTGATGGGGGTTTTTAGTACCAACAAAAAAGTTCAAAATTTTCTAGGCCATAAATTTAGATTTAATATGAATTTTCTAAATGTTATAATTTTACCCACTCAAAATTTATGACTTATCTAGTAAATTTTTTGGAGAAGCTATAACTTCCCTTTAATTTTTGACACTTACTAGTTTTTGTTTTATACTAAAATAACACTAAAAAGGCTCTAAAAATAAAAATTATAATGTGATTTAATACTTTATTTTTGTAATAAACATATATTTTAGGGTTTAAACAATAGTAATCAATTTTTACATGCAAATTAATTAAAAACATAAAAAAATGCACCTATAGTAAGAGTCACAAGTGTCACAAAAGGACTTTTACAAGGTATAAAGAATAATTTTTTTAAAAGAATAAAATAAACCTTTATTTTTTAAATTTTTTTGACCAAACAAAGTTTGACCAAAAAGATAAGAAAAAAGAGTTTTGAACCTTGTACCTCTCTTTTACAAGTGTTTTACAAAATTACACTAACCAACTCCCCTACAACACTTCATGAAACACAATTGCACAATATAATATTTAAAGCCTATTTTAGCAATTTTATTTAAAATTAAAAAATAATAATTAACATACATGTAAAAAAATTACTTCTTTTTTTACTATTTGGGTAAAAGATAAAGTTTGAATGTGGGGCCCCCTTTTTGCATGGATTTTCCTTTTTTTAAGTATTAAAAAATAATATTTACAAACTATAGCCTTACCTTATAATGCTTCTAAGTAGCCATGGCACAAGAGGAGGAGGCAGGGGCATAATAAAAAGTTTTAGGAGGCCAACTCAAGTAATGAAAAAAGTTGTACAACCTTGCTAAAGGACTCTAAAGCATTCAAACATAAACAAAATTAATTTTATCTATTAAAAACAAATTCTTGTGTTTTTTGTAGTTATCTCAGGTCATATATGCACCATATAAGAGTTTTAAAAATTGACACAAGTGATTTTGATGTTCCAAAGTGTCTGCAAGAAGGTTTTATGAAAGCTAAAACTGAATTTTCACCACTTAAAACATAAAAACATGATGCAAAACAAATTTTGAGTGATATTCTAGGTCGTACTAGGTTGTATAGGGATGCCATTAGAGGATGTAAATTTTCTAGAGGATGATATTAAAGATTGACATGCTTTGTAAGAGGTTTAGGTAGGCATAACACAAAATATCCCCCTCATGAACAAGAGAAATTGTCTTTAAATTCAATAAAATGAATTTTGTTTGAATTTTCATCCCTCTCGAGTTGTACAAGGCTCTACCATCACCCCATACTAATTTTTAATGCTTATTTATTTTTAGGTAATGTTATTTGTTGCTTTAATGATAGTTTGAATGCTCTAAAAAATAGAGATCCAAGTCCACAAGCCACTATAATTCCCAAAATAATTTTAACCTATGTTCCTTAAAATAGCCATTTATTAGGTCACACAAGTCTGAGTTTGTATGAAAAATTTATTACACAGGGGTAATTGAATGCTTCACAGGAAGAATAAATATTTTTCAAGATCATGACAACAATCCACACATCAATCTCACTCTAAGACCATGTTTAAATAATTCATATACACACATATACAGATTGATATGTGTATATTGTAGTGATGACACAATACATAATATAGAGTTACGTGGGAAACCCTCACACAGAGGTAAAAACCTCAAAAAAAATTATTCAATAATTTGAGAAATAATTTTTTCCCAATACATTAATCCCTCTCTTCCTCACTCTTTCTCAAACACTTTCTTCACAGAACTTCAAATGTTCAAGTTTGAATGTGTTGGTTAAGTTATAATTTTACAATGTAAAATCATTTATAAGTGGAGTGAACCATTGTGACCAATGTGTTTAACCTCCCAACTAATTCATAACCATAAGAAATATAAAAATGTATTTTATTATTTATTAATGTAAATTTAACCTATGTAATTTAAATAATAAAATATAATTTTTATTATTTACCAATGTTATTAATGTATTAATGACATTTACTACTAACATAAATTGTTCTAACATAAATATGATTATATTATGGTTTCATTAACATAATACCTTATTTCTAAAATTATATAGACTAAATTTGATAGAAAATTATTGAGTGTATATTAATTTACATGGATTTTTACATGTTTTGTAATATTTTATTATCTTCCTAAGGGGCAGAGGTACAAGGTTACTGAGCTAGGTGTAAATGACATAAGTATGGATGCAAATAAAATGGGAAACCACTTCCCATTAACTTAACAAACATTAAAATATCGATTCCACATGACCTAAATAATGTTTTTTTGATGTGAAATGTAGATAATTTCACTAGATGAGCTAATGGACATGGTCTACCTATATCTAGCTAGTGTCTCCTATAGACTTGTAATAAGGGGATTGAATGGCCCATTTTTTTATCCATATCATAATTATTTATACAAATTAAATAATTTAGTAATAATTTGTTAATTCATCATATAATATAAGACACTTATGTGTTATTTATAATAAGTAGATAGTTATGTTTTCTAGTTCAATTTGAATTGACTATTTGTGATACTTACTTATACCCTATTTCACATGGTTCTTTGATACTCTTTATAATTTGAGACATATAAATTTTATCCTCATTTAATTACAAATCCAGTCCCATATGAGATGTGTTGGGAATCATTTACAATTTTTTGGTTGGAGGAAAAATACATTGATGATACTCTCCCTCTCCTGATCAAAGTTATTGATAATGAATGATTACTTGATGTCTATGTATTTGAAACCCTAGATTGAGTTATTAAACATGTATGTTATTGATGTACTTATAGATTTAAATGCTTTTTATATCATAGATATTTGTATTTTTGAATGATTTACTCAACTAATGTATATGATCCAGTGTGGTATGATTGTTCCCCACATGTTTTATATTTGATATATAGAGTTATATTTTCTTCTCTTAGTGTTTTACCTATTGTAAACTTTTTAAGTTCTATAAATTATTTAATTATGCATATATGTCATATGTTTTAATAAGTGGCAAATTAAAAAAAATCCTAGATCAAAAAATCCTAATGATCATGATTAATTGATAGTTAGATGAGTTTATTTTTTATTTTCCCCTTTAATGGTTTAGTAAAATTTAGGGAATCAATAGGGTAGGTCAATTATAGCACTTTTAATTCACTCAAAATAATGCATTGAACCAAAAAAAATAGTGAGTGTTCAAAGGTGTTGTTACATTACGGTATCGGAGCCTAACTTCAATGCTTGGGATTTTTTTGTGTTTTATAATGCTAACACAATGTTAACATTATATATCTTCATATACCATGGTTCAAACTAGAGGTAATGGAATAAAATGCAACATGAATATAGAATATAAATAGGGTGAGAGAATAAATCAAATTTAATAAATTGTCATCGACTTATGACCACATGACCACCCATAAACACATATTTCAGGGAAAAAAAATATGAATGAACAAGATGATGGTCATGAGAATAATAATTAAAACTAGAATGGACATAAAAATGAGAACCAAAAATATAAATATAAGGATAATCAAAATGGTGAGGGAAAGTGACTTAGGGATCAAAGAGAACATGATAACGCTGATGATTAAAGGTTAAATAAGGTTCCATTTGATACATAATTAGTTCAGGACTTAAAATTTATATCTCCACTATAATTTGAAAAATTGAACTTATTAATGAAGTAGAGACTTGGCTCATCAAAATGGAAAAATATTTTGATATCCACAACTTTCTTAGAGATTCAAAGGTAGTCTTGGGAACTTACCAAATTTATAGGGAGGGCTCTTCTTGATAGGATAATGATAAAATTGAGATGGGATTGACTCCCACTAATACCACATAGGAATATTTTGTTGCTTCTCCAATTTTATTTTTCATGAAAATGACCTATTTTTAGAACATCCACCAAAGATAAATATCAACGACCAACTATTAGGTGTAGGTCACTAGGATTCTTAATCATGTAACACAATATCAATTTGATGAATGACTCTACATTAGGATATTTATCTTATGACTTGATCCTTGGATTAGGTAGATGTGGACCTACATAGACTTATCTCTATGGATTATGAATTTGAAAAGGCCATCAAGTAGGAGATGAAATTGTTTACATTTATATTCATGAGAATAAAAAATAGGGATAAGATGAATTTATCAGAACCTAAAAAGACACCCTTGATTTAAATAAGAATTATTGTAATAAAGGAGGAAATTTAAATAAATTCTATAGGGGTGAGAAAATCATATTTTGAAACACTTCAAATTTCTAAAATAGAGATAATCAATACAAGGGCCATAATGGTAACAAAAATAACATAGGTAAACCAATAATGAAGAGGGTTACCTCTAGGGAATATTATATATGGTGGTGATAACTATGCCAAAATTTTATCTCATAAGGGATATTTCACAAACACTATACCCACCATATTGTCTATGTAGTAGCAAGCCTTCCAAAAATGAATTCATATGGCACTGGACAATTGTTAAGGTGACCATTAGTTCAAGTATGTAGAGGTATCAAGTACTCTCTTTGGTTACCTCGTGATTGTTTGATTTGATTTAAGAGGATTGGAATTATTTTTACTCTTGATATCTTGAGAAAAAATCAAATAAGGCTAGTTATATGGTTAAGAACAAGATAGTGTAAGATGGTAACTAATATGAGAAAAAAGTACATAAATGTTTGTTTAATGTTGATTTAGGGGATACATTTATTTTTACCTAATTTTTTAAAATATTTAGTTAGATATTTTGGTGTAATACTTAGGATGAACTGGATATGGAATCATAATGTTAATACTGATTTATTCACTATAATAGTGACATGCTTAGATGAACTAGTGAACTTAGTTAACGTTAATATGGTCAAAGACTAGTTAACTTGTGGAAGGTTTTAACCATGAAACTAAAGAAGGCATGTGTTAATGGATTAATTATCTATTTGGTGCACATTTATGACATATGGGATTCAAATAATCCTATCTTCAAATACTATGATTTTTCAAATGCATAGAAGTATGCGTTCCCCAATTTTTTACTTAGTCCTCCTCTAAAAAAAGAGTTTAACTACTCAAATGATGTTGTAATATGATTAGAGCCCAAGGATAATGGTCCTTACTAAATGATGACCAAAATTTAAAGGCACAACTTTAAAAAATGATATATTCAGGTCTAATCTACCTTATTTTATTTTCATTGGGTGTACCTATATTTTTTGTCAATAAGGATGGAATTATTCAGATATATATTGATTACCAAATGCTAAATAAGGAAGAAAGAAAAATCTAAAACCATTTCCCCACATTGATGATATATTTGATCAATTACATACGGAAATCTATTTTTTAATTAAATAATTGAGGTTAGGGTATAATTATCTTAGGATTCATGAGATGTTTATCTATACAAAAAATTCAAGACCTATTATGGTCACTATGATCTCATAATTTTGTCATTCGAACTTGTGAATGTGCTAAAAACTTCATGAATATCATGATCAATGTGTTTATAGATTACTTATATAAAAAAAATATTTTATTATTGGATAATATTCTAATATACTCATGGAAAAATAAGAGGATATTAAAAACTTTCATCTAGTAATGTGTTGATATGGATTTTATCACACATTAAAGATTGATGGGTTTACACCCTATCATTTTAGAATTATCAAAGATAACTCAAATCAGGAGTTACAGTTTTGGGTTGTCCTACATAGCTTGGTAGGAATAGCTTTGATTACATACAATTGCTAACACACAGAGACATCAAAACATACTCTCGAATATTATGTTAACCTTAGATATCATTACCAATTTTTCCAGGATGAATATCATTAGATGGTTTCTAATTCTAGGAGTGGCTCAAGTAAAAATAACACAAAAGAGAAAGATGCTAATGCTTATGTGCATAATTAATGGGTTTTATTGGAATTTCCTCTATGTAGCTAGATTTTGTTTTAGATAAATATGGGGATATTTAAGGCCCCTTGCCAAAAAAAACTTTACAAGAAACTACCAAAAAAAGAAAGAACTAGAAAATAACAAAGTCTGCACCAAGGCAAGACATAAAAAAACACATATAACCATAAAATAGAATAGGGGATTACGTTAGCTAAGATGGGAGATAGAACACATGTAAAACTACTTACAACCAACAGAGACCAATACAAAAAGCCAAGAACAATAGACAATCATAGTAAAAATAATTAACACAATCTTGCATCTCATCATCCATAGCCTCAATGAAGATGAGTTCCCTACCAATGAATTCATTGATGAAAACTTATTCAAAAACTTCTCACTTATGTTTTTTCAACAAACCTTTACAACCTTCTTCAAGAGTTGTTGCATTGAGTTTAATAGATTTTCCCTAAGAAACCTTTGATTTTATAGAAATTTTAAACCACTGGGGGACTACTACCAAATAAAAAGCCACCAGTTTTGAAATATTCTTAACCACTTCTACCCTCATGTTATTATGGTGACTATCCTGCCACTGGATTGTCTCAAGAGTCAGACTTTTTAACTGTGACAAGGGTGGAAAAGATAGAAATTTTCCTTCTAAAGGATCAAAAGAGCTTACCTTTTTTTGCAAGTCATCCGAAAATTCTAATGATCATAAAGCACATTTATAAGGCACAAAAAGTAGAGACTAGGACTAGACCTGAACCATCCAAACCCATGAAAGGTAAATTAGGGAGGGGCCCTAGGTCAAACTTGACAATATTATCAACTAGCCCAATGTGATGATCTGACTTAATGTAGAATGATACGATATTGAAAACCACCTCAGAGTAAAAAACTAGAGCCAAGATACTAGATGCAAACAAAACTATCACCTCAAAATTTATCTGATAATGAACCCCCTAATCCAGATATTTAATCCCCAAAACTAGTGAGATAATTACAAAAAATTACTTTGATGGTAACAAAAATATGTTTTTAAGATGTGCCCAAGAAATTGCTCCCTTGAATTACATTTCATTAATAGAGCTCCCATTTTAAACATCAAGGGTGGTGAGAGTGATTTCAACTGCACATTCCATAGCAAGACTAGTAACACCCACTGATGACACATAAAAAACTAGGGAGAATACAAAGTGGAAAGCTAATGAAATAAAAACATTCACCATTCAGATTATGTTGAAGATGTGAGAACAAAAGGAAATAGGGTGATTATTAACTAAATTAAAAACATCTTGATGCACTTGTGCCATGAGAAAATCACCACTAAAGCCAATAATATCATCATCCTTCACATTCATAAATGTAAAAACTTCACTAGGGTAAGCATGATGGAAGGTAATGATGGAAGATTTTTACAAAGATATAATCTACCATATAAATTTACTGCCAAGAGTTACCATAACTCTTCCAAAATGACTGACTGTTAAATCCTCTATTTTTTGTGATTTTTTTCAGAATAAAAATAATACAAAAAAGAAATGAAAATCAATTATCAACCCAAATATATAAGAAAAAGGAATGGGAAATACTCTTAGGTCTCCTAAACATTATACACATGGCTTAATTCAACTTGATCAATTCCATAACTTGCTAAGAAATTATTTTCCACATTAGCTTCATGATAACAATGGTTTGATTCAATAGAAGTGAAGAGATCTAATCTATCCCAAAAACTTGAAAAAATGTTTTCTAATTACTAGGAAGTGGATTTTTTTTAAAAAAAATATAGAGATGATAATTTTTGAGTCACATTTGATTATTAGCTTAGAAATATCACATTGAATTGTGAGTTCAATCCCACTAACAAGAGCCTATACCTCTACTTCATTATTGGTACTGTCTGGAAGTTTTCTGGATATTGATCAGAATAAAGATTCATTGTAATCATGGATAATAAAACCAACCATAAAAGCTCTAGGATTACCTCTAGATGCCCTATCAAAATTTAACTTAAACCATCCTACAAGTGGAGGGTTCCAAGAACATTTACCCTTTCTAGCTTTTTCCCCAAGAACTATAGTTGACCCATTTAAGAGGTATGCAACTAGATTTTATTAAGCTCAAACTAGATTAAATAGGGAAAAGATTATGAAGGAAGGTTAGTAATGATAATGATCCTTAAAGAATTATGTCATAATATTAATAGTCATGAAGATTTTAAGCAAAATAATTTATATATGATTATTTAGATAAGTGTAATAAACCACAAAGATTAATTAAGTTATCAAATGACTCAAATTGAAAATTTACATACATAATGGTATAAAAACACATATAATAGTCCATTAAAAAATTAAATGTTCACCACATTACACCAATAATTGGGAAGGCTTTCACATTAAGAGCTCAGTGGTCATGAACATTCTTATAAATTTATACAATCTTATGAGTTTTATATTAAAAAATATAACCCTTTTACAACATCTAAGATTATATATATATATATATATATATATATATATATATATATATATATATATATATATATATATATATTTCTAAGAGGGACTATACCATAGTTTGTGTGGTCCAAGATAGTTACAAAGGACATAAAAAACATCATGACAAGGAATTGGGAAAGTTGGCACATCATGCGAGAATTTTCAAATTCATCCAAACAATGGATCCTCCTAAAATTTAAAAAAAAAGATTTTTACTTCATTTTTTTGTATTTTATGATCCATTTTATTATTATTTGAGGAATATTATGAACCACATCATCATGTTTAAGTATTATCATTTTAATAAACTTTGAGAAAGATTCGTATGCTTTATGACCACATCTTTTGTGGTATTTATTGTTGAGTATGATGTCAATATATTAACTTGATCATTAATGTTAGACTTATTTTATTTGATGTTGTTTTATTTTAATAATTTAATTTTATTTATTTATTTCCTAAATTAATTATCATTCTAAGTTTGAACTCTTTTTGGGAACTTCTTAAAAAATAACTAGAAGTGTCAGTTAGAGCTCAATGCACTTAATGCGTACTTAACAAAGATAAAATTTGTATCCATTAATCCCAAAGAGGTTGGGTAAAATTAATAAGTATTATTTAATGTAATTTAATCATATTTTAGTCAATCTCCTATTTCTAAGAATTTGGGTGCCTAGTTTTTCTAGTGTGTATGTTTGTGCTTACTTGTTAAGAAAGGCATCTCGCATGTTGAATCTATCTTATCATTGAGTCAAAAAATTATTGAGTAAAATTTAAGTTATTTTAGAGCCTATTTTTACATACCTTATTTTTTAATTAAGTTCTTAATTTACTACTAAATTATTATGCAAGTTACTTGTAATTAGCTAGTTTTATCCTTTCTTGTTAATAAAAGAATGTGCAAAAGTGTGGCACAATAGTTATTATTGGAAATTATTTTTGATTGTATTTATCTATAATTTTAATTTTAGGTATTCATAAATGAAAATCAACAAGAATATGTATTCTAATTTTAATTTATTTGGTGCAATTTTTGTCAACACACTTACAACATTAATAGATTAACAACTAGTAATTATATGATAGATTAGTTGATATATTAATTAAATTGTAGAGTAAAAAAAATTTTATTTTCACTCCCTCCATACATAAAAAATTTAATCTATTATCATATAATCTTTTATAAAATGTTCAAAAGAGTTTCAAGCCATTATCATGAGAATCATGGCTTTTCTAAATTCTCCTTCTATTAATATCCCCATCTTTAAAGGTGATAACTTTGAATATTGGATAGATTAGTTGAAAATAATACTTGTTTGGAATGAATTTAGGGATAATTTTATCCATGGATACACACCACATATATATTGGAATAATTTAACTAAAAATCAAAAGAAAACAAAAAAAAGAAGAAAATGTAGATTCACAATCTTTCTTCTATATTCAAAGTGCCATAGACCCAAAAATCTATCCAAGAATTTTAGGATGCAAAAAATTACATGACACATGGAATATCTTGGAAACTTCATATCAAGGATCCATTAAGGTAAGAGAAAAAAAATCCAAAATCTTAAAATGAATTTTAAAATATTAATAATGTCAGAGAATGAAGGAGTTGGAGAATATTACATAAGGATAAATGACTTAGTGCATAGAATGAGGGATTATGGAGAAACTATATAAGATAGTAATATAGTAAGGAAAATTTTGAGATATTTAACTCAAAGATGGTTTCATATTGTGATCACTCTTTAAGAGTGTAAGGATATGAAAACTATAAGAGTTGATGATTTAGTGGGTTCTATATTGTCCCATAAGGATAAGATGAGACTATATGCATGAGATCTAGAACATGATCAAGAACATGCACTTGAAATCAAGATAATAAATTTAAATCCTAGAAAGAAAAAGAAAAATTAGAATCAATGGATTTAAAAAGACTAAGATCCAAAGTATAAAGATAAAGATAACTTCATAGGTAAAATAAATATAAACCTCACTTGTCATTATTGAAAAAAACTATGACACTTTATAAAAGATTATATGACATTGGCAGCTAAGAATCAAGATAATCAAGAGGGTGAAAATAAGACATTCCAAGATAAAAAGAGTGAAGAGAAAGAGAACATATATTATTTTATAAAATTTATTATGGGAATAGAGGATGGAAATATTTTATGGTTTATTGATTTAGGTTGCTCAAGTCACATGACAAGTTACAAAGACAGTTTCAACAAGTTAGATGATTCTTTCAAAATCTAAGTACAATTAGAAGATGGAAATTCCATCCAAATTGAAGGAAAGGGTAGCATGAAAATCACCAAAATTTAAGGTAAGGGTGAGATAAAAATTATTTATGTTTCTCAAAATTTATATCCTAAGAGTATTGATCACAATCTCACAAGATATAAAAATGAAAGCAAAGCATATGAGTTGTATAATCCTACTAATAAATCCATAATTATTTCTAGGGATTGTATTTTTTTTGAAAATGAGATATATGTTTATTATGATCATATAGATATAGAGTTTATAATTAAATAATAATAATAGCTCTTCGCAAGAGACTTGTCATCCATCTTCATCAACTCAAAATAAATACAAGTGTTTGTTGAATCCACATCCAACCAACTAAATGTTAGATCATAACTATGATAAGAGGATAAAAATGATTAAATATCATGAATTTAATTTGTTTTATGATGATTATGATGAAAATATTATGTTTGCATTGTCATATATGGCTAGTGAACCTATAAGTTATGTATAAGCTAGTCAAAAGAAAGAAAGGGTTGATGTTATAAAATTTGAGATGGATTCAGTTAAGAATAATGATAAATGGACTCTTGTTCAAATTACATATGATAAATATTTTATTTGAAATAAGTGGGTCTACAATACTAAATTCAAGACTGATGGTATAATTGACAAGCTCAAATATAGACTAGTTACAAAAGGGTTTGCATAAACATATAGGGTTGACTATGAGAAAACCTATGCACCCATGGAACATCAAGATAATATAATACTAATTATTGTTGTATATTCTTATAAAGGATTTAAAATACATAAAATGGATGTAAAAATTATGTTCTTAAATGAAGTGATTGAAGAATAAGTATATGTGTAGTATCCACAAGGTTTTAAGGTAAAGGGTAAATAATTTTGGGTATATAAATTGAATAAGGTTATTTATGGGATAAATCAAGATCAAATATATTTTTACTTGAGAATTGATAGTTGATTATTAGACTAATGCTTTATAATATGTCAAAATCAACCAACTATTTACATATAAAAATTTGGTTCTAATGTTTAATATATTTGTCTCTATGTAGACG
Source organism: Torreya grandis (assembly GCA_037957365.1). NCBI lineage: Eukaryota > Viridiplantae > Streptophyta > Pinopsida > Cupressales > Taxaceae > Torreya > Torreya grandis. Next base: position 898,565 of record JARHVA010002595.1, on the reverse strand, counting down.
ACTTGATATTTAAAGGTAGATCTATGGAGATATTGAATAAATTAAAGAAATATATTAAATAATAATTTGATATGACTCATCTTGAAATTATGAATTAATTTTTTGGCATGAAATTCCATAAAAATAAATAGAAATTATTCATTTTTCAAGCTAAATATGTCCAAGACATGTTAAAGATGTACAATCTTCAAGATTCTGAATCCCTAGAAACTCAAATTGAAAGTGAAGAAAATATAATGATAGAGGATGGGAGTCTTTCAGATAATTAAAATAATTTTAGAATAATGGATGGAGGTTTGATATATCTCACTGTGAGAATACTTGATATTAGTTATGGGGTTTCATTAGTTTTTAGATTTATGGATAAACAATCACTCAAATATTTGCGAGCAACAAATATAATTTTTAGATATGTTAAAGGTAGTTATAATCATGGTATTATTTTCAAACCAAAAAGTTTATTATGTATAATTATATACATAAATTCATATTAGGTAAGATATCTTGATGATAATAAGTCAACTTTAGGTTATGTATTCACATTGGGAAGTGGGTTGGTTTGTTGGTCTTCAAAGAAACAAGCTATAGTTGCATTATCATCTTCTGAAGTTGAATATATATCCTTTATATTATATTTAACACAAGGATTATGATTAATAATATGATTGTTTTATTTCAAATAGACTCAAATTTAACCAACACATATTCCTTGTGATAATAATGGGGCAATATAATTGTACAAAAATCTAATTTTTCATGCTAGAACCAAACATATTGAACTCAAACATCATTTTTCAGAGATTTGGTCAATGATAAACACATTTTTACTGATTATGTGAGAAGTGAAGGTAAATTATATGATATTTTCAACAAGGGATTGTTGAAGAATATTATGGAATACTTAAGGATGTGATAGGCATTTATGCTCTTTGTATCAAAGGGGGAAATGTTGAGTATGATGCCAATATGAGCACTTGATTATTAATGTTAGATTTATTTTATTTAGTTTTTAAATAGTTTAGGTAGTTTATTTAATTAATTTATGTCCTAGATTAAATTTTTGGTCAATTTTAAACATTTTTTGGGAACTTCCTAAAAAATAACTAGAATTATCAATTAGAGTCCAGCGCACTTAATGTGTACTTAATTGAGATAAAATATTTATCCATTTATCCCAAAGAGGTGGGATACACTTTCTAAGGTTTATTTAAATAAATTTTATATTATTTTAGTTAGTATTCTACTTTATATGGATTTTGAGTGCCTTGCTTATCTAATGTGCATGTTTGAGGAAGACATCTTACATGTTGTCCTCATCTTATCATTGAGTCAAAAATAACTATTGAGTCAAATTTGATTTATCCTATAGTATATTTTTAAGGTTATAGTTTTAGTTAACTTAGTTTTTAATTAAGGTCTTAGTTTATCATTAAATTTTCATACAAATTACTTGTATCTAGTTATTTTTAGCCTTTCTTATTTATAAAAGATTTTGCACAGGTGTGGTGTAATAGTTTTTCTTGGAAATTATTTTTGTATGTGTTTATATCCAATTTTTATTTAATTTATTCAAAAATTATAACCATCAATCATATGTATTATAATTTTAATTTATTCAGTGAATTTTTTTCAACAATCACATTTACAACACTACTAGATTAATAACTAGTAATTCTAGAACAAATTGGTTGATATATAGCTTCAATTTCAAAGTAAATCAAAGATGATTTGCAGTCCCTACATACATAAAAACCTTCATTTTATACTATCATGAAGGTATCCATGTAGAGGAATGGTAGATGATGAGGTTTTGTTCTAAGGATCACCACTTCGAAGAATGGGAGTTGTAACAGTCTTGGCTTTAGAGGTACTAGATGGTACCAAACTATCAGACCAAGTCTACATTACTTTAGTACATGCTAGGTAGTCTTCCTCAATAGTGGGTAGGTTGATAATGTAAGTTATAAATAAGACCTTAGTTTTACCTAATTGAGTATCATGTGAGGGGATCTTGGAGGGTTCTTTTCATAGCAATGGATCATTCTACCTTCTCCTTAGCATAGTCATCCGGTTAAATTACTTGATTGTTCCTAGTAATCTTAGCATCTCGAGTTATACTAATGAAGTATGTCATTAAATTTACCAAGTTAATGGATTCCTATATGAAAGAGTCATTTTTTCCATCTGGTTTAATCAATGACACAATCCATGCCTCCTGAAACTTTTACATATTAAAGAGGATAACATTGGAAATGTAGTTTACTATGGTCTCCATCTCTCTACCCCATTAGTGTAGTCAATTATTCATTTGAATCATCAAAAAATTTATCATTATAATGTCATAAGGGGTCATTATTTTTAATTGTGTAAACATGTTCTAATTGACATACCTAGCTAGATGTGTGAATTTGATTTTAGTTGGCAATGTGGTCAAGGAAACACTTCACTTTATTCTATCATGGAGTACCCCTTACCTTGGCTTGGTAACATTATAAAAATAGGTAATATAGAGATTATATTGCACATTTAACATTTTTAGTGATGTTTTCAAGGACTATATCCTTATTTTGGGTTTCTAATATTTGAATTTTCTATTTCATGCCCTAGACTATTTGTTTAGCTACATCTCCAATGGTGGTGATGGTCTATTTAGGATATTACACCCATTCATCATGTTCTCATTTATTTTTATAGTTAAATATAAAATATTTTATTATATAACATGATAGGTGGGTGACATTTGTGTGGTGATTTTTATCCGAGTCACCCTTTTCATCTTTCTATTGCATTTCTCAAACTCTAGTTTGACTTCAGGGTCCTTTGTGATTACCATTCCTATTCTATGAGCTTGAGGGAATTGAATGATCTCTTATAATTACTATGAAATTGTGGTGAAAACATATGAAGATGGATAAAAGGGTTACTCATAGGATGGAAATATAGGAATAGGCATGGTAGAGCTAATAATCATGAAAGTTACACATGCTACTTAAGAAGTGAATGTGGGAAATGGTGGGATTAAATCTATGGGTGAGAGGTGGTAGCAATGGGAGGAATGGTAGTCCTAGTTGGAGGAGATAAGGATGTAGGTGCCAGATTATGAGTAGGATGAAAGGTATTCAAAGTGACATGAGTATGGGTTTGTGCTTATTTACCCTTTAGCTCTTTTGTTTCAACTGTGGAGGGTGATAGATAAAGTGTGGGTGCATGCATAATTACAAACTTGGAATATGGTGAATCAAAAATTGGGTCTACCATTGACACCTGGGCTTGTTATTAAAGTAGTTTTAGGGTGATATTTCTTAGAGAAGTGATATATATAATTTTGTAAATGGGTGAAGTCATTGCCTATGTGTGGTGTACAAGTGTTGATGAGGTGGCAATAATGATAATGGTAGAATCCTTAATGGTGATCCATAGTGAAGTGGTTTTCCTAGTTGTAGTGGAGGTAACTTGAATATTAGGCACCGCATAAGTGGCTTCCTCATGTGAGTAAGTAATAGAAGTGTTAATTAGGGTAAAGGTAGAAACACTACATAAAATAGGAGGGGTAATAATTTACTTGATATGGATTGATTTAAAGAGAATGAAGGTGAAAATAATAGGGTGTAGATGATGTTTATGGATTATATATCACCTCAATGTTATACACTTAGAAAATTTAGACCTTGGTTGTTCCTCCCAATCCTAGACTTTTCCCATTTTTTTAAGTTTTGCATCTTTTCTATCTTGTGCCCCTTGGCCTACATATCTTAGTCCAACAAGCATTATAATGATGAATTGGGCCTTTTATTTTTCCTATAATGCTTAAAATTTACTTATCTTCCATATATAAAAGTTTTAAACCTATACCCACTTTCCTACTCCCTGAACACTAATGTCCAAGATAGACACTAGCATTGATGTTAGTGTCCTAACCTAATGCAAGTGTCCACTGCCATAAATTCATCTAGTTTTCAAATAAAACATATCCTAATGGTTAGCCTAAGTGTTTTAATGAGATTTATTACTCCAAAGATATTGATATAAATATAATATCAACACTCATTCATTCCTCACCTAGCAAAAGACCAAAGAGACCAAGGCAACTTATCAAAATAACTCTATCAAGTTTTCAATTGAACAAAGTTTCGATATTTATATACCAGTCAGAGGTACATAACATATATAGGTATAAATTAACAGAAGAGTAGCCCAAGAGCACAATTTTCCAAGTTAAAATATAGGCCACTTTTGTATTTTCTTTACACAATATTACATCATTCACACACAAGCCAACACATAGGGTATAACTACATGAGTCTGAGACCCTCTTCTGGAGTATTATCTATGTAGGTAGTGCCCACTTATAGTAGGGTATTTGAGGTCAAATTGACACTATGACTCCACTAACCTATTTTACCCAAGGTCACCATCAAGATAAAGAACAAGGGTTTTGTAAATTCATTTGGAGTAACAGTCCATGACCCAAATATGAATATAACAGATAATAGGCAAATCCAAACCCAAAAGTATCCAAGTGGTTACATCCAATTTTAGTAAGTATTATATACATCACACTTTCATTGAACCTAGATAGTAGCATTGATGCAACCATCCTAGACAAACTTTAGTGTCCATAAAACTAGAAGCATCAGATCTAGAATTTGATGATTGTTCTAGAACCATCTCCTAGCCTGTTTCCTCCCAGTTCTAGATCTAGCAATGTGTTATCATTAGGATAAAATAAATATATTACTTATTTGTCATTTCCATGCATATATTAGTTTTAATTTCTATATTTAGCCTATATTTAGATTAATAAATTTAGTGTATGCTTATATCTAAGTTTATCACCCAATTGGCCTACTATAGATTTGATTATCACCCTTGTGTTTATTCATTTCTATATTCTTAACCCTTATACCATAAAGGATAGGATAATCCCTCTTATCCAAATTAGTGTTAAACATTTGGTGAACTTGAGGTTATGATAATCCACCTAGATCTAGTGGGTGCACTACTCTTAATACATCTATCATGGAATTACACATTGTTTCAACACAAATATCAATTTCAATGCCTATTAATACTCAACACATGTTTTCATCCCATTTGGTAACTACTCAAATTAATAATACAAATACCACTAGGTATATATTTCAAACACTCCTTCAACTCATAAAAGCCTTGGAAGACAAGGTTAAAAACATTGAAAAAAAGCTTTAAAATCCCCTCATGCTATAGATTCGCAAGATGTGTTGCATAACCCTATTATACTAAGATCTCTTTTCACCCTTTGCCAACTAGATTTGTTGCACCTAAGTTCACATTTTATGATTATAATAAGGGTGATATATAATAAAATATTCAAACCTTTTATGTGACATGCCTTTACTATGCCTCTAATGATAAAATTTTGACGAAATTATTTACAAAAAGCCTTAAGGACTATGTTTTTAAGTGGTTCTATGATTTACCTCTACAATATATAAAAACATTCAAACCTCTTATAGACTTTTTTTATCACATTTATTAATTAATATTTATGAAAAGGTTTCCTATGCTCAAATTTATAAAATCAAACAAGGAACCAATGAACCTATCAATGAATATGTCTTGAGATATAAGACAATGCTAGCCAAAATGACAAATCTTATGACATATAATGAGTTTCAAGACATTAAAGATTTTTTTTTTCTCTATTACATGATTCCATTATTTTTAATAAGTTTAAATCTTTCAATTACTTATGGCATTAAGTATAGGACTGTGAAAAGAAGCTTATGTCATTGAATAAGCTTGAGTATCTCGCAAACACACTAGTAATATCTACATCTAGTACCAAGTTTAAAATCAAACCAAGTTATAAGGTAAAACCTCTTGAACCTAAAAAAGAAGCAAACACCATGGTTAACATAGTTTCTCAACAACCTAATTGAGTTATCTTATCCATTGTACCAAGGAGACAATTTACACATTTACCTGAGTTCCCAACTTCATTAATCCTATGGTTACTAGAGTGCCAGCTTATATCTCTCCCTCATCTTATCAAGGTTTATATGAGTTGACCTCTACCCAAAATATATGATGAAAATACTTATTTTGGTTATCATTGAGGACCAAGGCATTCTACATTCATATGTTTTACCTTAAAGCACAAGATCTAAGATCTTATTGTGACCAAAATCTTACATTTGAGGATGCTCAAAAGGAATCATGATCATAACATGGTGATCACCATAAACAAAAAATATTTAACAATCTTTTTCAATAACATTCTAAAAAGGGACCAAAAGTGCAAATGAAATATAATACACATCTTACCCCACCACATTATGGAGACCCACTAGATGGGATTATTAGTATTTACACATGACATATACCTCATGTGGTTCAAATACCCTCTATTAATTTTGGTGAAAATGAGGTTAAGGATGATGACTCTAATTTTCATCATTTATTCATGTGAGGATACCTTGATAAACATCCTATATGTAGTGTTATGTTGATAATGGTGAAAACAAGAACATTTGTACCATGACATTACTTACACATTTAGGCTATACTCATAATAATTTATAGATCAGTTAGAGAATTTGATGGGACCTCCCAGAAGGTTCTTGGTGAGATTGAAATATCTCTATAAGTAGGTCCCACACAAGTGGTTACTGCCTTTTTAGTCATATCTTCCATGGGCATATTTGATATGTTATTAATAAGACCTTGGATCCATACACTTTGAGCAATACCTTCTACAATGCATGGATGTGTAAGATACATTCATGCCAATTAGGTAATTACATTTTTCAAAATTTCATATGAGTATAATCTTGAAGAAGGAAAACTTATACCCTAATAGTTATTACCAAGCCTACTAAGGCTAATTCACTACAAAAGGGTGAGCAACAAGCAATCCCCTTTACTATGTGGTCAGTACTTGAGAGACCATTACATTAGAGACATGTAGTGGATTCCAGATAATTCCCATCTTCTACGCACTATGTTTAGATATCTAAAAAACTTACACATGTTCCTATTACAATTATTCTGAAGAAACCATAAAGCACTCAATGATGGGTTCCATGAACCCATACTTCTATTACTCTTACTAATACTAAACAACCATTGGGTTTTTTTTTACATACACAGAGGATCATCGATACTACTTTGATAAATATTGAACCTATATGTGCTCTCTGACATCATCACAAGATTATTACACTAGGTAACATTATGGAGATATTTATGACCATCCATTATATGGCACCATAGGATGATCTTTCCTTTTCAAACATTCCAAAAATACAAAAAAAATCAATGACATTCAAAATTTATAAAAACACTTTTGACACCTATATGTTCTACTAGTTTTGTGGTATCAATGTGTTAGTTCCATGTTGATGGTTGGCATACTTAGTTACTCCCACATACACATGTGTCACACTTCTACTTGAGTTTGATACATGCATACACAAATATATGATCTACTCCTATTTTTGAATGTTGGGATTTCCCTCTACTCATGTCATATAGACATTAGGGGCATCCAATTATTTGATCTTGATACACATAGGTTATATTATTTGATGATCACTCTACATTATCATGTTTAAGCTTACATAAGTACTTACACATGCCTTTATCCATCTTACATAGGGTACTTGATATGTTGTACACTTGACATTTTTTCCATACACACTTGATTTATGAGCAACTATTGCGTGTTTATGCTAGTTGCTTATGGTTTACTTTATGCACTTCCTTGAGTGTCTTACCTTATTATTATATGGATTCTTTGAGCATTTGAATATGATCCTTTATTTATGCCCCATGTGACTATATATGCTTTTATTAACATTTTCATATGTAATTATTTCTTTCACAAATATTTGAACATGTCATCCTTGCTTTTATGAACATTTTACTAAGTCATGTCCCTTCAATTATGTGGTATTTGAACATGCCCCTTGTTTATGGTCTCCTTGGACCATTAATTTTTAACTTGATTTTGAGTGTTTGTGTGTATGTTATTTTTTTCTTATTGATATTTTACGATATTTATTATGTATCTTAAGCCTTCATGTAATCACATTGGTTCTATGTGCTTTAATGTTATACTTACCTAGATATGTTCCTTATATATGCTATATGGTTATAATCATATATTATATAGTTGTCTTATTCTTGTGAGGTGAGGTAACTACCAATTCTTATATTTCCCTCACCTCAAAGAAGGGGAATATTAGTGGGGAAATGTAATAGTGGCATGTTTTCCACACTTGGCATAGTTTCCAGATTTAATGGGGTATGCTTTAGAAGCATGTTCTTCACACTCATTTAATAAATGTTAATTATATAAATTTACATACTTATTGGGGGCATGTAATATGAGCATGGATTCCACATGTTCATAGTTCTTAGATTTAGTGGGGGGATGATTTGGAAGCATGTTATCCACACCTATTTAGTATTCAACATCTCCAGATTAGAGTGGGGTCATGTTTTGGAAACATGTTCTCTACTTTGGTACTTATATCAATTTTCATATTTATCCATATATAATGTGGGCATGCTTTGGATTGATGTTCTCCACACTTACGTATTTTTTTGAATTGGCCAAAGCACACAATTATGATTTAGATTGATAGTTGTGGTAGAATTTTATACATTAGTATCATTTTTATACATAATTTTAGCATGAGACATATCTAAGGTTAATATTCTATGTAATGTGTACCTAATATTGAAAAATATTAATCTATTTCAAAATACAAAAATATCTTATGGATTATGACCACATCATAGACTTTTTCATACTAATACCCCATGGAATTTTATAAACTTTATTGAGCCAATCTACTATAGTAGTTTTTTCACTTTTTGGTATGATTGAGGTGATCGAATAACTTAATCTTAACAAGTCTTTAGGTTGGAATTGATTATATCATCTAACCTCACCAGGTTATAGATATCATTGGGTTTCACAATTGAATTAATATCAACTACTAGATGGAAACTCACTTTTGATCCAAGGTTAGGGGCATGGGCCTTCCAATCTCTTCCTTTCTCTATCTATATCTCTCCTTGAATATATGTGATTTAAGGGTTTGTCTATTTTTGTCCTAATCTCAATTTCTAAGCCTTAAACAAGGTAGTTACATCGATACACAACTATACTCCTAAACCTTGATCTTTCAATTCAATCTATTTCAATTACTTTCAACCCATATTATATGCACTAATTATATATTGTAACATGCTCTTGGTTATAGGTTACTCACTAGAAAATCACTCAAGTTGGGTACACACAAAGATAAGGCATGTTATATAAACGTAGGTATGTATTCTTTTCCTTTAAACTAGTAATTTAATTACTATATTAAAGGGGGGGAAATGTAGATGATATTTATGGATTATATAGCACCTCAATCTTGTATACTTGGAAAACTTATACGTTGGTTGTTCCTCCCAATTTCAAACCTTTCCTACTTCCAAAAGTCTCACATCTACTCTATCTTGTGCCATTTAGCCTATATATCTTAGTCTAAATAGTCTTATGTTGATGATCCTAGCCTTATATCTTGTCTAGAATTCTTAAAATTTACTTATCTTCCATATCTACAAGTTCTAAACCTATACCTACTTTCCAGCTCCCTGGATACTAACATTCAGTACAAACACTAACATCAACATTAGTGTAAAGTGTCTAGTACCTTAAAGTCATAAATTTCAAATTAAATGTATCCTAACAATTGACATAAGTGATTTAATTTTAATTATTATTTCAAAGGGATTGATATAAATACAATGTCAAGCCTCATTCATTCCTCTCCTAGAAAAATACCAAAGAGACTTAAGGCAACTTATCAATAACACTCTATCAAGCATTCAATTGAATAAAGCTTCCCTATTTTCATACCAATCATAGGTACAAATACATCTATAGGTCTAAAATAATAAAGGAAAAGCCCAAGAGCATGATTTTATAGGTTACAACCTAGGTCACTATTATACTTCTTTTGCACAATATTGAATTATTCACAAATAAGATAACACATAGGGTAAAACTACATGAGTCTAAGGCCCTCTTATAGAGTATTGGATATGTAGGGAGCACCTATTGATAGTGGGGTCTTTGGGGTTATCTCAACATTGTGTGCCCACTAACCCATTTTTCCCCAAGGTCACCATGAAGATGGAGAACTAGGGTTTTAAAAATTCATAGGGAGTGACAATACATGACCTACATTTGAATGTATTAGGGCTAAGGTGAAGTCAAACCTAAAATGATCTAGGTGGTCACATCCATTTTTAGTAATTATTTTATACATGACACTTTTGCCAAACCTAGACATTAGCGTCAACACAACTATCCTAGGCTAGTGTTACTATTCAAAGTCTCAAAAACATCATATCTATAATTTGATGACTATTCTAGAACTATATCCTAGCATGTTTCATGTATGTTTTAGATCCAACATTGTGTTATCATCAGATCCATCTAAATATATTACTTATTTGTCATTTCCATGCATAAATGAGTTATACTTTTTATATTTTACCTATACTTAGCTTAATAAATTTAGTGTATGCATATATCTAAGTTTGAAACCCAATTAGCCTACTATATATAAACTAAAAGGGGTAAAAATTTATTAAAAAAGCCCAAAAATGGGAAAATTACAAAGCCAAGACCTGCTCAACAAGTTGAGCCAACTTATGAGAAAAATCCAGGGGCAACATCTTTTGATCTTCAATATGCCAATTTGGGCCATGCTCAAAGGCCCATTTAGCCAATACATCCACAACTCCATTCCATTCTCGGGGAATGTGCTTAAAAGAGACCAAATCCAAGGAAGTACTTAACTGGAGAATTTGCTAGACTACCATAGCGAGTTGCCAATCTACGTTATCAAACACCCTCTTACTCAACAGATTAACCACCACCTATGAGTCTGATTCACAGCTAATGTTTTACCATCCCTGTTGACAACAAGTTTGCATAGCCTCCAAAATGGCCATGGTCTCCATAAGATTGTTAGTATGCTGGCCCATATGAATAGAAAAAATGAAGTGAATTACCCCTGAGTTGTCCCTTCCAATGCCACCAATCCCAGCATCACCTGGGTTCCCCCTAGAGGACCCATCAATATTTACCTTGATGAATCCATTCTCAGGGGGATTCCATTGACCTACGTGATTGACTGGTCGCACCTGCTGACTTGGACCTCTCGTGGGGTGCATGGGAGGAGTGAGGAGGGACATGTTAGGCAAAATAGGGGAAAATTGAGCAAGGATCACAGCATCCACAGGACTCAAGTCCACCGTGCTACCATATTTAACCTGGAGGGTCTCTTGGAGAGCCGTGAAGATTTTCACCCACACAGCCCTGAGCTCCATACAGACATTTTGAAAGATCCTCCTATTCCTTTCAATCCATAAGTTCTAAAGAATAAAGGTCAGGCCAATTGTCTAGGCAGTCCACAAGATAGAAGCCTTAGAGGGAGGATGGCCCAGGCGCTCCCAGAAATCTACCAAGGAAGAGGCATGCCAACATGAGTAGCCCCAAATCGCCCACCACAGGTGCCATAGACGTTTGGCAAAAGGACAATAAAAAAATAGTTGGGGAGTAGTCTCCCCACTGCTACGACATAAAACACAAATGGAAGGACCCTAAAAACCTCTGCTACATAGATTCTCCCATGTCAGGCACCTATTATAAGTGAGAGTCCAAAGAAATAAATTACATTTTGGCCAAGAGAAGGAGCTCTAAATTTTCTTTCCCCACTAGAAATCAATCTCCCCAAAACATTGCTTTGATAGCTCAAGGTAGTCAGAAGATATAGAGTATAGGCCAGTGGAGGCTCCTCCCTAGGCCAAAACTCCCTCCCCTGTAGGGAACTGCATCTACGGGCTACAAGGATTCGAGATAACTCCAGTCTCTCTCCATCAATCCCTCTTGGTGGCCAATCAAAAGAGTTTTTCCATTGATACCCAACAAACATGCCCAGGTTAAAAGCTTCTTTATAATGCTCTACGGTATCCCATCCTTCTGACAAAAAGGACTCACAAATAGGCTACAAATGTGGATGAGAGGATAGGAGGGGAGGAGCACCATCCCAAGAATCACACCAGAAGAGCGCTTCCTTGCCACTGTGGCAAATCCAAAAAAGGCTACACTTCACCAGGTGAGCTCCAAGCTTAAGGGTGTTCCACACCATAGACCCTCTTCCCACTATGGGGAACCTGGGAACCTCAGACAGAGCAACTCCTAGAAGATACTTACAAGAAAGGATACGGGCCCAGAGGTGGGATTGATTGGTGCACCAATGCTAGTATAGTTTGGCCGCAAGGGCTTGACTAGTCAAGATGGCAGAGCGCAAGCCAAGACCTCCTTCCCTCTTTGGCTGACACACAATATTCCAGCTAACGAGGCTCCATTTGGAATTCTATAAATTTCCACTCCAGAGGAATTGCTGGGATAGAGCATCAAACTCATTAAGAAAGTATTTCAGAGCTGCCTAGACCATACTGTGGTATGTAGGCAGAGCTTGAATCACGAATTGTAGGAGTGTCACCCTACCAGTAGTACAAAGCCATTTGTGTGACCAATGATTGACTTTTTGCTTTAACTTATCTAGAACATTCTACCAGAACAGCCTCAGCTATCTTCCCACCACTAAGGGGATCCCCAAGTAAGTCACCGAGAGAGATTGAGTCCAAAATCTTAGGGTAGTGGTAATCCTCTACTGTATGGACTCTAAAGTATTAAAAAAATAGATGGAAGACTTATGCTCATTAATTTTCTGCCCTGAGGTAGCCAGGTAAGTATCCAGGGTAGCTTAAAAAGCCTCCACTTCCCTAACTCGGGCTCTCCCAACTAGGATAGTGTCGTCAACAAATTGGAGATGAGTCAACGTAGTTAGCCCATTCCCCCACTACCATCCAAAAACTGTGCTTTGAGATGCTTGATACTTGAAAAGTTAGCCCAGTCCCTCTGCAAGAATAATAAATAGGTATGGTGAGAGCGGGTCTCCCTGCCGAAGACCTCTGAAGGCACCAAAAAGCCTGGATGGCTCCCCGTTGATGAGTACTGAAAAGGATGGCATAGTCACACAACTTAGCACCCAACAGACCCATGCCTGATTAAATCCAAAGGCCAATAGGATTTTTTGTAGGAAGTTCCAATTGACTCTATCATATGCCTTGGCCATATCAATCTTCATAAACATGGCTCTCTCTTGAGACATACTCATGGAGTGGATTGCCTTCGAGGCAATCACCACCCCATCCAAAATTTGTTTTCTAGCCATAAAGCCGCCTTGCTCTTCTAAAATAACCATGGGCAGCCACACTTTAAGCCGCTCCATAATAAGCTTGGTAATTATTTTATGGACCACGTTACATAGCACAATGGGCCTGAAAGGATCCAACTAATTAGCCTGTTCTTTCTTCAGAATTAGCACAAGGAAAGTTGCATTAAAAGCCCTGAGCATCTCTTTATTGGAGAAAGATTCTAGCACCACATCCAAGAGGTCTTGGCAAATAATCTCCCAAAAATCCTAAAAAAATTTAGCTGGGAAGCCATCCGGTCTTGGAGCTTTGCCTCTATGCATGTTGAAAACAACTTTCTCCACTTCCTCCATGCCAATTGGCCTCATAAGCATCTCATTCATAGCTATTGTAACCACAAGAGGAATGCATGACAAAAAAATGTTTTCCTCCCTTTCGGCTAGAGGCACATTGCCAGATAGAAGCATTGAAAAGAAATGGATAGCCTCCTGAGATATAGCAGGGGAGGACGAAAGACAAGTGCCATCCAGGGTAATAAGAGAGGAAATAAGTTCTTATTGTGTCGCGCCTGTATAGACTTGTGAAAGAAAGCTGTATTTTTGTCTCCTTCCTGGAGCTAGTCAATTCAAGCCTTCTATTTTTAAAATGTTTCTTCCCAAAGTTCCCATTCAGCAAGATCCTTCACTGCTTGGAGTTATACCCTACATAACTCCTCTGAAAAACCCAAATCACGAATCTGTTTGGTAATTGAGTCCAGCCGGTCCTGAGCTCTTTTCTTCATAGTATAGAGATTCCTAAAATAGTTTTTATTCTAGTCTTACAGCTTCCTTTTCACATACTGAAGTTTCTTAGCAAAAGAGTACATAGCTGTGCCATAGTCAAGCCCACCCTGTCTCCACCATTGGATCATTAATCCATGGAGAGACGGATCCCGAAGCCACATTAGCTAAAATTTAAAAGGAGGCTTCTTGGGCCCCGCAATATGACTGGTGGTGAGCTTGATGGGCCAGTGGTCAGACCCTCTCTAGTCTAGAATTTCAGAGGCCAAAGAAATTGCACTAGATTGCCAAAAGCAAGACACAAGGAACCTATCTAGAAGTTCAGAGATAACTTCCTTACCTGATCTCCTATTGTTCCAAGAGAAGAGACCGTTAAGAGGTTTGACATCCAACAGGTGAAGCAAGTCCATATTATGGTGAAGAAGCTTAGACATGGGTCTTAGGCGTGCTGCCCCTCCCCTCTTCTCCTCCAGGCAAAGGACAACATTATAATCTCCTGCCAAAATCTAAGGCAGGAAAGAGTGACAACTTTTGATCTGTCGTAGATGCTCCCATAGCTTATGCTACCCTGAGATATCCACTGGTGCATACACTAAGGTGACTAAGATCAGCTCCCTGGTATCTAGAGAAGAGGTGACCATAGAGAGAGCTGAGGAACTAGCAATCTAATGGAGTGGCGTAACCTTTCTAGGATTCTAGCATATGGCTATGCCCCCAACACTTCCTGAAGCACCCACACACTGGCATTGGCCATAAAGCCAAAGTTTGGGCAAATAGGTAAACATAACATCAACAACAAGTTTAGTCTCCTAGATACATAGAATATCAGGAAAGTGATCAACAACCAACTTATGGATAACCTTCTATCTAGGGGTGCTACCCAACCCCCTTACATTCCATGATAGCAAAAATATTGGGTAGAGGGAGGGAAGTGTTCATCCAAGGTCTTGACCACCCTTGAATCTACCAACAAATCTCTTATAAGTTTGATTTTGTCTTGATCCTTCCTGCATCCCACTCTAGAAGGTGTGGTGAAAGATACTTTCTTGAAAGGCCTTTGCATTAGGCCTAGCATGGATGCCAAAGCCTTTTCTTTCCTAGAGAGCTCTGCCTCATTTACCATGTCTACCCAACTGATATCCTTGTCTTGCTAGGTTGGGAAAAAAACTAGGGTCCCTTATTCTGGTTTAGGGGAGGTCTCCTTAATCGGCTGGATCACCATGTCCTGAGATTTAGTGAGGAAAGAATCCTTTCCTTCACAATCCATAGGTCCCCCCTGCTCGCTCAAAGGGATACCATCCTCAATGGCCATACTCTCAAGAGTCTCAAAATGGTTGAAGCCCATCTCCACTTACCGATCTAGATTCCCACGCTTTTGCCCTCGGCCCCTCGATCAGTGTTTGACTTGGGTAAATCCATCCTTGTCCCTACCATTAAAGATAGGTGGTCCTTGCGTCGTGGCTCCAAAATTTGTAGGAGCATTCTCCTTTATGGCATTGCCCTACTAAACATTTCCAGCTTCCATATGGGCTGGTTGGTCTAATCCTTTGGTACTATTGGCAGCCTCTCCATTTACTCTAGATGGCTGAGGGCATTGACAGTGTAAATGTCCATATTCATGATAGATTCTACACCTGAAGGGAATAGATTCATAGTCAATTTGCTGAACCCAGGATGAGGATCCCAAACATATCTCCATAATATCTGGTAGGGGGTTATTTAAGTCAATTTCCACACAAATATGGGCATAAGAAATGAGCTTTTTATCTAACGATTGGTGCGCTATGGTAGTAGGTGTACCCAACATGGCAGCTATTTGACATAGAATATCCTTACACCAAAATTATAGAGGAAGTCTCGGGAGGTGCTATCAAATAGGCACACATGCTGGAAGATCCTCTATGAAATTAAATCTTATATGCCAGGGTTTGAGAAATAGGCCAATCTGGTCAAAGAAGTAGGGTCCTCCCACAAAAATTTGATTTTGATCAGATACATAGAAGAAATTTACCATAAAATAACTATTCCCAGCTAACATAATGTCGAGGTCACCCTCCACCTGCCAGGTTCGATGAATCCAAGCCTCCAAGGCTGGCACAAAAATTTGGATGCCCAAAAACTTGTAGATTAGAGCATGAGCTGAGAGGTATTCAACATCCTCCTTCACAGCTTCAGGAGGGATTACAAGAATGGGCTTATCTTGGCAATGCGAGAGACACCCATTCACCTTATTAATCCTTACACAGTCACTAGAATAGACTGGCTCCTTCCCTTTGGTAGACGTCTCAGCTGTAGGTCTCTCTAAATCCAACACCCCACCAGGGTCATCAATCTGTGCCCTACCGCTCACAGCACACACCATCGCCTCCATTCCAATCAACAATCTAGTCGGCCTACTATATATTTGATTATCACCCTTGTGAATTATTATTTTTGTATTATTAACCATTATACGACAAAGGATAGGATAATACACCTTATCTAGATTAAGTTTAAACACAAGGGCATATTGCATGGTAGCTTCCTCATATTTTACTCCCATTTGGGAAGGAGTAAGGCTAGTGTCAACTGGAACATTTTGTATTTGGAGTATAGAATTATATGGACGGGAATTTGGCCACATTTCATGTACTACTTCATCCACTTGAGGATTGGAAACATTGGTAGCCTAAATAGTATAAATAAATGGAAATGATGGAGAAGAAGTAATAGGGTATGTTACCTCTTACATCTAGACCACCCTCAAAATTATTGGAGGGCAAACCCTATATCACATTTATCCTTATTGTGGATTCAATCCATGGGTGTTCTTCTCACTAATCCTTGAAATTCCCTAACCCATCCTCTTTCTACCATGGTTGTTAATCTTACACTATGATATCTACAAGTCATGTTGTGTGCATATTTATCCTTACCTCCTCTTCATCCATTACATTGACAAAAAATGGGTCATGCAAATTAGTAGCGTGTATGTAAATTGAGGGAAACTTTCCTTTTAGAGAGTCTATATACTACCTAACTCTAAATTTTAGGTCCCAATTATGAAGGCCATGTTCATTAAAAATTAATGAGCCCTTATGGGTTGAAATTGAACTCAACTAATTTAATTTTGTGATAGTAAAATGACCAAATTTTTAATGCAATGAGGGGTAATTTTCTTATTTCTTCTATCTACATACCCTTCCAATCCCATGGAAGATATGAAAAGTAATTCATGTTCTACTATTTGTTTAGTGATGAATATAAGAAAGTTGAGGGGTGATACAAATAATCCCTCTATCCATATTACTATGAAGTTGGGATAAAACCAATAGACACCCCATGCTTTTGATTGATTTCTTCATTTCATTTTACAACCTCAACATAGGATATTCATATGTGGACCAATATAATAGAGAATAAAACACTCATAGATCACCTCCATATGTTTCCATTGTGAGATGTTTTCAAAGAACACCATGGTAGCAGTGACATCCACCATGTAGGACATCATCTAAAATTATCACCGATCTTTACCCATGATATTTTTTTCTTGATATTGAAAGCCTAGAATTCACCCTAGTCTAAAATTTATTTTTCATTGATAATCATATCCAAGAGAGGCACCCAAATTTTATTCACATGAGATATATCTATAACACCATAGAATCAATTCATAAGTGTCAACCCAATCTATAATCTTAAACTAAAGTTTTAAATGTGAATATTATCTAAACCCTCTCACTTGACCCAATGGTTAGGTTATGTAGCTCAGTGCTTTAGTGCCTCCATTTGGTAATTATTGGCAAGAAAATGAGAAAAATATCTTGTTTATACTATTTTTTTGAGAGGGGAAATATATATTATCTTTCGATTTCCATTCCATCCACGTATGTGATTTTATTTTTCCTTTTGAGTAAAAATATAAAATTTTCCTCATGCCTAACTTGAATAAATATGCCATAAATAAAATCAATGCATGGGAATACATATGGTTTCACGACAATTAAGTGAAGCATGACTCACTACATGGCCAACAAGTCATCATGTAGGTGGCATCGTCTTTTATGGTTTGTCATATTCCTTGAATGGCATGTCTTTGGCCATATCCTCATGTATTATTATGTAGTGATTGAACTTATTCAATAGAGATCCTTAGAGGGAGTGGGTATTTGATAACACCTTGCTAGTCACATATGTGAATAGATAACTCGCCATAGTATCTTCGAGTTACTAATCCTATTAGATCCTCTAACTACATTACTTTTCATTTAACTTGGGTTGTTAAATGAAATTGTGTTGCAGATTGAAATTTGGGTAATGGTGAGTAGCAAAATTGGATTGATAATTTCAACTTCTTAAGTTGGTTTAAATATTTGAAAGACTTCTAATATAAATTTATTCATTCATATTTAATGCCAAGGTTATTAACATTAATTCAAAGCCTAATTTCTTATTATAATTTGATTTGATTTTTCTTTTCTTAGCCTTATGGGATAACTATAGCAATCCATGTGTCCCTTTTTCACTCACCATGTAATCTAGGTTCAAGCTTAGTCAACATTTGATTGATTACATGGGCATGCCACATGTCCTCATCTAATTAGTTTGGAGGGATTAGCATTATCAGTTTGAGTGCAACGCTAGGTAAATTACAAAACATGATAATTTTAAATCATGTCACATGGCATGGTTTAATTGGATCATAGTCTCACATGGTTTGGGCATCATGCATACCTCATTGAATAGTTTCTAATGTGTGAGAGTATGATTACAAATCGTATGACACAATCAAACTAGCTTGTATACCTATAAATTCTCAGCTGAAGTATGAGCTCCTATGTGACTTGTAAGATGGTATTGAATGAAAATTCACCAAGTGACATAATATGATTATCTTGTAGTCTTGAATCTTAGACATTATGTACTTTTTGAATGAATCATGAGGTGAGATGGCATGATAATGTGCCAAACATCACCACCTAATTAGATTACCATCTTGGATTTTACAAGGATGATCTAGGTGAGATGATATGTGATAAGTTGTAAATGAATGACACGTATATTGCATAGAAAATAAAATAAAGTTAGCATTCAGACAAACAACCTAAAAATAGCTCAAAACCAAGTTAGAGAGTTTTCAAAAAGAGATGCAAAGAATTATTTTATATTCCACCAAGCTTATCATAATAAATTGATGTCTTCAAATAATACATTTTATATTCCTAATTAAATGTATTAAGGCCCTTTTATTATGTCAAGAACTTGTATCCTTCTTGCATAAACTTAACTCAAATTTCATTCATCAACCCTTAGTATTAAATCCAAAATTTCAAATTTCAAAGAGAAAATCAAATTAAAACACTAGGTTACAAAATAAATATAAAATATAAGAAATGAATTAGCATGTAATCTAAGCTCATAAGAGGGTCCCAATTTGAAAAAGAAAAATGGGATGTGTTTGGCATGACAAATGGTGACTTTTGTATGGAAAATATTGTCAATGGTTTAGAATCTAGAATTTTTATTCTTATTTCAAACATATCAAATAAACCATGGAATAAAATTCTATATTTTCAAAGAAAAATGGGACATTTGAGTGAGATTCAATATCAACATGCTAATATCTAATACATCCAAGAAGATAGTGTGTGTGAAAATTGGTTCATGTACCCTTTCCCCTTGAGGTTTTGATATAGTATAGGAATCCTTCTCAGGACTTCAACTATTGAATGGTTTATCACTTCATTTATTTATTAGCTTAGGAGGGAAAGGCTTGGGCATTGTTATGCATCTAGTCAGGCATACATAGACCTAATAGAGATACCTTTGGTTCTAGTTTAGGCCTTGATATAATGCCATATAGGTGGGAAAAACTATAATGGAGGTTACCCAAATCACCATTTCTTAGGATACAATATTTTATAATCTCAAGATCCTTAGATTATCATTTTGTTTTTCTTTAAATTTTGATTTATTTTCTCAAAAATTATTGGGAACTAGAACATCAAAATTTAAGGGTTTAGTTAAGGAATATTATTTCCATAAGAGAATTTATTCTATTGTACCACAAACCTCAAGGTTATTTTTTAAAATGCATTAAAGTGTAGTGTTAACTTTTATTTAATAAGGAAACTATTCTTAATTCACATGTTAATTATTTAAAATAGTTATTCCATTTTTTCTTAAAAACATGGAAGATTTTGCCAGTGTATTTCTCTATCTATAATAAATTCAAGCTCAAAATAATTAACTCCTTTACACTATCTTCATTTCTTACTAAACCAAATTTAAGGTGTTTGACAACTAAATTTAACGGTAACATGATGAATCAAAGCATTACAAAAAGAGACATGAATTTTTTTTGTTTATTCTAGGTGCAAGATATTTATTAAGGGCTATTTTCACCAATTGGATATTTTTTATAAATTCAAAAATATATATTCGCCAATGAGCAAATTTTTGAAAAATTATTCACCAAGTTTTCCTAAAAAATGTCCATAAAGTTACAAAACTCACCAAAATAAACATGTATTTATAGTAAATTTTATGGTTTCCTTAGAATTCACCAACCATCCACATGTTTCATATTTTTCAATATAAAAATATTTTCATATAATTAGACACCTCTAAAAAATTCTCATTCCTTAAAAAATACCCTAACTAGGTGTCTCACAAGTCAATTTTATTGAAAACTCAAAGAAATGCAGAAAACAAGGAAAAGGGAATAACACCAAATAAAGGAATAACAGAAAAATAAAGGAACAAGAATCAAAACAAGGAAACAAATAAATAGAAATAAACTACTCTAACCTAATATACACCTACACGAATTATAAACTAAAACTCACAGTTAGTCTATGGTGGTGGTAAATGGCACAGTCGATAATTAATGATTCAAGAACTATACATCATAGGCAGAGAGATTATTTCCTTAAAAGTCCTTCAACCTGAAGGTGGTATGTCCTAATGTTTCATATATTTGATAAGGGTTGACCAATTGAACATCTAGTTTGGAATGCTATCCCTTTTTTTCATGTGTTTTTTCCCATAATGTGAAAGTTTTGAGATTCTAAAATATTTGGTTTTCGATCTCTTATCAAACCATATATTTACTATGCCTTGGTGCTTGTTAAAATTTTGAAAGGATTTATCTCAAACGTCCTCCATTTTTAATATATTCAACAATCTATATTGTACATGATCATCTTTCCCATGTAATCTTGCATGAAGTGATATGTGGGAATCCTCAAGGAGATGGGAAACACTAGTTGTTTACCATATACAAGAAGAAATGTTGAAACTTTTAGAGATTAGGTATGCCTATTTTAATTGGCCCATAAGGCATATTTTAATGTGAAATTTAACTCCTTGGATTTTCTGTAGTAGATTTACTTATGGAATTAATAAGTTTTTATTGGTTGATTATGCCATTCCTTTTCTTTGAGTGTAATAGTTTTAAGAAAAATTTAAGGTGACTTTGTTTTCATAAGCCCACTAATGAATTATATTGATTGGAAAGTAGAGACATTATCATAGACAAGGGAGAAATGGGTTATGATCCTTATTATGATGTTTCCCTCAACAAACTCAATCACTTAGCTAAAATTCTTCTATTTTGACCTAATTCTATCCATTTGGTGTAATAATAAGTGGTTGTGCGAACAAAATTATGTCATTCAAAAGAGTTACGAATAATGACACCAATGAAATAAATCCCCCATTGGGTGAAGGGTCTACCTTTTATGACTAGTTTTAAGGGCATAACCACATGTATCTCCCTCTTCATAAATACTTGATATTCATGGCATGTTCAAACATGAAGGTGGAAATATTCGAATATTATGAGCCAGTAATACCCAACTCACAATATCTTGTGTGTTGTGGAATTTATATAGGGATGACCATTTCCAATTTTATCATGAAAATTACTTATGGTTTGGTCTACCTTAGTCCCAATCAAATAGCTAAGATATATCCATTCATATTTTTTTCAGTACAAGACTCCCATCTTCAACATGTAGTGTGATTATTTCAACTACAGATCCATTATTTATTTTTTGTTAAGATCATGGGAACATATCCCATGTAGAAAATAATGAATGATATGATCATGCCATTGATCTGACATAGTTTGGGCTTAGTCCATTTTCATTAAAATATTCCTAAGATAAATTTTAGTGATTAGTTTCATGAGACCTTAACTTGTGACCATTTTAGCATTCTTGATCTCAATATGATACTCTTTCAATTTAGCCAACCAATTTACTCTATGTTATCCTAGGTTCTTTTATCCTATCATAAGTTTTATGGTTATATCTAACATGATGGCATGTAATTTATTCCATAGGATATAGTTTTGAAACTTCTTAACTTCACCAAAGAACAAGCATGTTTATCTAGATAGGATAATTCTATTTTGCATCCTTTTATGCTCATGAAATTTGTTGTATATTCATCTTCATCAACTCTTTGCATGATCATGATGACCATTGTATGTTCTGAAGCAAAGGGGTAGAGAAATAAATATTTCATGTATTCTAGATTGATCAAGATATATGCTCACATTATGGAATTTTTGATGTCCTAAAAGGCTATCTTGGTTGGGTATTTTCATTCAAATTTTACTTCCTAGTTCAACATAGCATTAAGGGGTTTGAAAATCTCAACAAATTTATGTATAGAAATAATTTTTTATAAATAAGGACTTAAAATATGTTCTAATATTAGGAAGGTGTATTTTAGAGATTAAATTTGATATATTAGGTTAAATGGGAATACCTTCTTTCATGATTTTATTGCCCAAGAGATTACCTTTGGTGACCCTGAAGACACTTTTCTTAGGGTTTAATGAGATGCCATACCTTTTACACATTTTGAAAATCTTATGTAGATGATGAATGTTATCATACCTATGTTTTGGTAAAATAATCAAGTCATTCATGTAGATAATTATTATTTACCAACTAAGCCCTAGAAATCAAAATCCACAACCCTTAGAAAAGTAGCTCAGACATTTATGAGGTTAAATGGCATTATTTTGTAGATAAATGTACCCCACTTAGTTGTGAAATCTAATTTTACTTTATCTACCTCATTGACAAATAATTGGTTATATCCTAAAAACACATCCAAGAAGGACATCATTGGGGATCCATTGACCATTTGGATTACTTCATCTAAGGAAGGTAGGGGTAATTATCTTTTTTTTATGCTTATTTTAAGTTTTTGAAATTGAAATAGAGTTTGATTCCCCTATTTTTATTATGGACAAGGACTAAGTTAGTGACCTAAGTATAATGATTAACTATAAAAATAATTCCATCTGAGATTAGTTTCCATACTTCTTTATGGATAAGGGGTTCCATAATTTAAGATTGATGGGTATTTATCTCTATCTAAAGGGCCTTTATCCTTACTTTAGTGGGATGGTATGTGTTATGAAATTTGGGTTTAAAACATTCAAATCTTAATGGATATAAGTGATCATATATTTATATCATAAGATCAATTGATTCAACTCTTTGATACCAAACTAGGTACAATTGGGACCAATGTTAATGCTACAAGGTTCCTTGATTGATCCTAGGTTTATGGTTTTGGATTGTTGATACATGAGGGTTGGTCGTTTAGGATTTATTATTAACCTATCCAAATCAAATAACCTTTATAGTGAGACTACAACCTTTGGGATACATTTTTATCTTAAATTTTTGATGTTGTCATTATAGTAGTCATTACCCAAAAGGTCATCTCTCTCTTTAATTATCTAGGCATTAAAAATCCCATATCTATTTAATAATTCCATGATATGGTGATCATCATCAAAAAAATTAAAAAATTAGGATGTTTTTAGGGACTAAGGGGAAAGGTACAATCTTTATTGAGAAATGTTGTAGTTCAAAGTCATTTAGGGGAGTCAGATTTGTGGTTAAAACTACTAAAGAATATTTGACCTGATTGTACTCCCAATGAATGGGGATAATATTAAAATCATTAGAGGAATAAATAAAATAGAAATCCCTATATTTGTACTTTTTCAAGTAGTAAATATTTAATTAATTCAGAATCCAAAAATGCTCTTAGTTATTTAAACTTGTGTTTTAGACAAAATTGCAAGCCAAAATTTAGTGTTTTATACTTAATAGGTTTATTGGTGTAGGAAGACTAAAATATATGAAAATATAATTAATACTTGATTTTATATTCATTTAACAAAATCCCATATCCCAAACCTTGTTTGGAGAAAGCACCATCAAAATAAAAGAACCACAAACCTGATGAATCATATTTTTTGTCATCTATTTTACTAGCATGTCTAGTCAAAAGGATGTAGATATCTATGTTTGAAGACATGGAATTAACATTTTAATTCATAAAATTGTGTTAGGTGATGATGTGATTCATCTTATGTTCTCAATATATTATAATTTGATTGGATAGACCTCTCTAAGGTATCCACACATGAGAAAATTTAGTGACCATGTAGCCGTTTAGGGTCTTAGACCAGTCCATAGTCAACAATATACCATAGACCTTGGGGATATACACTACTTGAATGCCATTTTTTTTTTGAATCTATGTTTTTATGCCAACTACATATGAATTTTCAATAATACCCTAAATATTTTAGCTATTTTGTAAGACTTAATTAGAATTAGACCTACTTTCTTACATATATATTCTAGCATAACATTGGTTTAACTGCTTGAATGTACCAATAAATTATGTATATTATTCCATAATATCCTAACCATGATGAGGAAATGGGGGAATTTAAATTTATTTTTATGAATCACTATGTGGGTATAGGTGGCCTTCTACTTATTCTAAACTAGTTTCTTTATTAGCACTTTCAGAATTCGATATCATTACTTAATGATTTGGGCCAGTTCATGTAACATAATATTTTCCTTGATCCTTTTAATGTCCTATACTATATTATAAACACTTTTACCTAGGATTTAGGACTAGCAGTGATTTTATAGGAAACCTTTGGTCACCACCTTTTTGGGCCGGGTGATTATTATTACCTTTAGGATCAAGAGGCATGGTTCAATAGTAGGAGGAGTAGACATTGTGAGAGGATATTGTTGGGTATTGATTCTGAACACATATATTTTTTTTTGGTATTTATGGAATGCATGAAACTCATCAATCGTATATTCTAGTTCATTCTTTTCTTTGCTTGGGAAGTCAATTTTTTCTAATACTAGAGTAGTGCTTGGGGATCTAGATGTGCTCAGGGAATAAATTGGTTTGGTTGGATTGTGTCAATTAGGAACAACCTTGAATCCCTCCATATCCCTTTAGAATATGTCTAAATAATTATGCAATCTATTTGTCCATCTTGTATAGTTTTTTTCACTCTACACCAATTAGAAAAGGATAACTCACAAATGTTGATCTATGGAAACTTGTTGGGTGAGGGTTCATAGTGATTAATAGGACATATGAAAGGATGGTTGTATCTATATTAAGATAATTTCTTGTTGGGTATTTCTCCACCAACATTCTCAACTTATCTCTGAAGGCCTAAGTATTAATACTAAAATTTTGCACCATACATTGTATGTCATCTAGTTCACCTTTTGTAGATTCTCAAGGCACATTCTAGACTTATTAATGATGGGGATTAACACTAATTATGAACTTGGGTTTCAGACTCACCATTAGGTAGGCTAAGTAAATATAAATTTTATTTGGGTGTAGCTTACATTAGGGGTATATGATTGATTATTTATATTGGGTTTAGCATTGGGATGTTTTGATTAGAGATAAGGATTATATTCAAGGTTAGTAAAGGTAGGATGACATTTAGATAATCACCATCATTTAAACTTGGGGGTTTAGTTTCCTATCAAATTTGATATTCTCCACATATACTAATATTAAGTCTACTATGAGGGGATTTGTTCATAAAAATACCACTGTCTTGGGATCTAAATCAATCTTGTACATCTTCAAAGCTAGTTGGGAATCTATTTTATATAACTTCGTGATTTGACTATACATATTTTGAAACCTAGAATTGAAATATTTAATAGACTCATTATATTATATTTTCATTCTATAAAAATGTTGGTATATCACAATGGGACATATAACCTATACAAATTGAGATAAGGTGTATTTTAATTGGTCTCAACTAGTGATAAAATGTTTAGGTAAGTTGAGGAATGAGGAATAAGTAACATTCCACAAGGTAAAGTGAAATATATTTTAGGATACATATTCATGTTCAACATTTATAAGCCTCAAGATAGTCTTGTAAGAAGTTATGTGTTATTTATGATTACACCTCCATTAGGTGAAAATTAGGCTAGGTATCTTTCTATGTTCTTAGGTAAGTATGGAAATCCCCAAAAACATTAATAGTTGATCCAACTAATCAAGCCATGGGTTCAAGATTGGGATTTCAAGGGATAGGGGAGCTAGGTTTAACCATAGGGGATCCCAACCTCCACCTACTGAGTCTAGGTCTCCTATGTACATGAAATGGTAGGAATAATAGTAGGCCTAAGTTTGATTTAGACCTTGTGATACGTTGAGGGGAGTCTAGGTTGTTCAAAGGTTAATCAGTGATCTTAAGGGATAGTTAAAAGGTGACCCTCATTATAAAGCCAATTTATTTTTATTGATATGGATTTTATCCCACACTAAATATCAATAGGTTTATACCCTCTCATTTTATAATTTTCAAAGAAAAATCAAGGCACAAGCTATAGTTTTGGGTTCTCTTATGTAGCCTATAAGGATTAACTTTGAAGACATTTAGGTGCTACAACATAGAGAGCTCAACCCTTACATGCAGACACTATGTGAACCTAAGATATCATTCCCATTTTTTCTAGTATGAATATCAACATATGGTTTCTAGTTCTATGAGTGGGTCAAATAAAATAAACCCAAAAGAGAAGGAGATTAAGGTAAAAAAAACTCTTTGGGTCTTATAGGGATGCTAATGATTTTGTGGCTAATAAATGGGTCACATTGGAAATTACCTTTAAATAGCTATATATATTTAAGCCCAAACTAGAATAAATAGGATAGAGAGTCTAAATTAAGGTGAGATATGAGTGTGCCCTACAACATTATCTCATAAGATGAACAATTATGAAGATTGTTAGCAAAACATATTTATATATTACTATTTAGATAAATGTAACAAACCATAAAAATTAATACATTTAGTGAATGAATAAAATTGACTAAGCACACACAATAGTACAAACTCATATCATAGTCCATGAAAACATTAAACATTCACTAAATTACACCAAGAATTGGGAAGGTCTTCACAATAAAAGCTTAGTGGTCATGAACATTCTTATAATTTTATACAATATTATACATTTTCTATTTAAAACTCTAACCTATTTACAAAATTTAACACACACACACACACACACACACACACACACACACACACACACACACACACACACACACACGCACACACACACGCACGCACGCACGCATGCACGCACACACGCACACGCGCACACACACACACACACACACACACACACACACACACACACACACACACACACACACACACACACACACACACACACACACACACACACACACACACACACACACACACACACACACACACACACACACACACATATCATGAATTTAATATTGCTATACAATAGGTATTATACCATAGCTAGCATGGTCCAAGATAGTTATAAAGGACATAGATAACATCACGATAAGGAATGTGGAAATTTCTCCCATTATGTAAGGAATTTAAAATTTGGCCAAACACGAGCTTCTTTTCAACTTTTAAAGAAGATATTTCCCTAACTACTTTTTCTTTTTTGATCCAATTTATTATTTTATGGGGTGTTGAACCATGTCATCATGTGTATGTTATATTATTCTAACAAATTTGAGGGAAGAGTATTATGATTTATCAAATCATCTTTGGTCATTTTTTTTATTGACTATCTTGAGGGAACCATGTAGAGGAAAGGTAGCTAAGGAGGTGGTAGATGAATGATCACCACTTATAAGAGTGGTAGCTACATAATTTTTGACCTCAGGGCTGCCAGATGGTACTAAACCAATGGACTGAGTTTGCATTAATTTGGTACATGCCTGGTAATCTCCCTCAATATTTTTTAGGTGAATAATTAAAAATCTAAATATGACCTTAGATTTACAAAACTAAAAAACATGGTTGGCAAGGGGAGTTTATAGCTTTCCTTTCATATAAATTTCTCATTATGCCCTTCTCTTTGGCATAGACTATTAATTTAATGAATTACTCTTTAGTGGTCTTGTTAGCATATTAGGATATATTATTAAATTATGTCATGAAATTATCCAAATTAATTTAAAACACCATGAAATATTCATGCAGGCCCTCTAGTTTGATCAACAACACAATCCTTACCTCCTAAAATAGATACATAATAGAGAGGATGGAATTGTCAATGTAGTTGATTATGGTATATATATCTCTAACCCATTAATATATTAAAGTATTCATGTACATAATCTAATTTTAGCTTATTTTGATGTTATAAGGAGTCATTATATTTATCTAGGGAGAATTTTCATTAGTAATATATATGGCCAAATATGTCAATTTGATTTCACATTTGGCAATGTGTTTAACAAAATGCTTCACTTTATTCTACCATATATAACCCATTACATTGACTAGGTAATATTTTTCAAACATGTCATATATAAATTATAATTCCCCTTTAACATCTATACTAATGTTGTCAGGGACTGTAGCCTTCATTTGGGTTTCTAATCTTTGAATTTTATATTATGTGCCTTGGACTATATTTTGGCTATGTCCCTAATGGCAATGATAGCTGATTCAAGATCTTTTCCCCATTCATCATGTTCTCCTAGTTATCCCCTTATATTTATAGTTAAAGATAAAATATCCTCTTATGTCACATGTTTGGTGGGTGGTCCTTCTATGGTAACTTTTATCTTAGTAACCCTCTTCAACTTTCAAGTGGGTTTCTCAAACCTAGTTTGACTTTAGGCTCCTCTATGATTACCATTCTTATTTTATGATCTTAATCCAATTGAATGTTCTCCATTTAATTTTCCCCTACATGTGATATTGTGGTGGTAGTATATGGGGATGGAGAAGAGGGTGAAGCATATGATGGATGTTTGGGAATAAGTGTGTTATGTTTAATAAGTATGAATGTTGTACATGACACTAAGGGAGTGAATGTGGGTGAAGGGGAGTTGAAAGTGGTGGGGAAGCAGTGGTAGAAATGAGATGAAGGGTAGTCACAGTTGGAGAAGGTAGGGAGGTAGGATCCATATATAAAGTTGATTGAAGGGTAATCATTGTAATATGAGTGACATTAGGAGGGGATTTCATTTATTTTACCTTTATTTATATTATTTAAACTATGGATGATACTAGATAAAGTGGGGACCCATGTATAATTATAAATTTAGAATATATTGAACTGGATACTAGGTCCACCATTGACAGTGGGATTATTCTTCAAGTGGTTTTTCTATGATAATGCCTAGATAGGTGATAAATCTAGCATTGGAAATGGGTCTAGTCACTTCCTATTTGAGGTGGATTGGTGGTGACGAGGGGGTAGTAGTGATAATGATGGAAATGAAGGGATCTTGAATGGTGGTCCCTAGCAAAGTGGTTTCCATAATGGAAGTGGGGGAAAATTTAATAATGGACCCCACTAAAGTGGTTTTTATTGGTTCCCTGTTGTACACTTCATACATTTAGCCTTACACACTTGAAATAAATTGGAAAATAAAGATGAAAAACCTATTTATAATGTCATTGTAGCCAAGGAAGGGTTTTACATCAAGATTAGACCAAATATATAAAATGATTGAGAGGCACCTATAGAGAGTATGGCTAGTTACCTGTTACTTTTGGCTCTGCCAAAACTAAGGTGAGAGAACCTATGGGGTAGCTTGCTCACATGGAGTTATTTTACAACTCAATATCCATGGGGATTCTTGGTATATGGGATAAATATGACCAAAGCATAACTAAGTTTTCACACTTCACCTATGAAGGGTTGTCACATGAAGTGCATAAATGATCTATGTCATATACAAGGTACTAAAGATAGATGTGGGGATGAATAAAATCGTAATTATATAAAATATTCAATAAGGACCAAACAAAAAACTATAGCACTAGAATTTAAAGTAAAAACTACAAACACATTTCAAATATGTAATATCTCATGAATTTTCAAGGTAAGTAACACTTATAGTATGCAACAAGGTGTGTTATTTTCAAGATAGGATAGGGTAGGAAAAGTTAGATATTTAAAAAAAAGGAGGGTGGCATGCTGGTGGTTTCCAAACATTAGGGTATCTAATCATATTTCATGACAATATTCTTGAGTAAAAATGCAAAAAAAAATTCAAATACAAGATAATGATAGATACCAAATGATCCCTAAGAGACTAGAACATACACTAAAACTAGAATCTCAAATAATTTCTCTTGCTAAATTCATGAACCTACAACAACACATTTACAAATATAACTATAGAAAGGGATTTATAACCTAGGTACATGCTTAGATGATAACTAGTAATAAATACAAACTCAAATATCCAATCAGCAAAACTTGTAAAACATATTATTGATTTTCATTATCAGGATATAATAAAGAACCACAAATATTTTCCATTGACTTGAAATGAAATATTAAAAACATCAACACTTCAAAATGCTGCCATGGAGACAAGCACGGTGAGATTTTTATTTTGACAAGGGAGTCATAAACATGCTCTCAAAGCTTGCTAATGGCTATATAGATGCAAACACCTTAACAAGGGAGACAAAATCTACACACAACATTTGATCCTAGAAAAATATCTATAGAACTTAGATTTAGGGAAAATAGACACCTAAAATAGCAACCTAAAATAACCAACAACCAATAATAACCTTAGAAAAGAGGACAAAATCCCTATTTATACATTTTGAATCTAGAATTGTAGGTTGCAACTTGAAAAATTCTAAAATAAGCCTTCAAGTCAACCAAGATACTTCCAGTTGGAATATGCCATTTACCATGCCTAAGATCCTCATCCACTTGTAAGAAAAAAACCATTATTTCAATTGCCTTTACAAAGAATGATGAAGATTTACAATAGACATTTGATCTTTTCAATGTATATGCTAGTGAATTCATGATCTGGATGGTGAACTTCATAGTAGAGGCTTGAACAACTATTTGTCATCATATTCAACCACTTGAAGATGATCTTGACCACTCACTTACATAGCTGGAGGGATAAAATCATTTGAAGAGCTAAATAGATTTTGTCCTCATGTGTAAATTATTTGGAAATGTTCTCCTACAAATCATGGAAACTTCTAGAAAGGAAATCTCTTCTTTGTACATGCCAAGGAAAGCCCAATACCTTGTGATGATTAGAATTGGAAATATCCAACTATGATTAAAATAAAAAAGATCCATGATCGTTAAGAAGAACTATAGGTCTCATACTAAAAGTGTGCCAGTTGGCATCTTAGAGGGCTATCTACATCCTATTCTATCAATCTGATCAGGCTAATGTGCTCTTTCCAAGTGGTGGTCCCACATTCATTCTAGGATTTGTTGAAAATTCTTGACTTAATACACACCATAGATCAGATTGTGTACACTTGAATAAGCACTATCAATCTTCAAGAATGTGCTCAATATTTAAATCATGCCTCAAGAGCTCAACACTTATCATGCTTACACTTATCTTGGGTTCCTTTGACTATTCAAATTTTATTACATGTCATCAAATCATCTTGATTCACACAGATGCATGTCATTGAATCTGCCTTCATTTGAAAAAAAATGGCTACTTCATGGGGTCTAAAATTGATGCTCATGCAACCGTCTTGGAGTATTTGAATCCTAATGGCTAGTTTCTACATATTAAAGTTGACATTTTTATGACCATCAAAAGATGTCCACAAGATCATCATACCTGCAATTTGGAAATATTTCTTTGGGGAATTTTTTTGGTGGTAATTTGGTTAGCAGGATCTTTGTCTTCAACATTCTTGTTTGCTTATCAGGCCTTTTATCTTCAGCTTTTATATCTTTGGTTTTTATCCTCAACACTTTTTCTTTAGGATTTTCTTTAGCACAATTATCTTATAATAATTATTTTAGGCATTCTATCAAGATAATTATCTCAGATAAAATATCTAAGATAATTTCCCTAAAGGATTTGACTTTACACTTTTCTCACAAGATTTGATCTTTATAGTTTTCTCAAAGAAATGCAATTATTTTAGACTTTTTACATGGGAAAGATGCCCAAAATAATTTAGCCTTCAAATTTTTGCCTTTGTCAGAACAAATTTTTTTGGACATTTTGTTTGAAATAATTTCCTCGAATAAATTGGTCTCTTGCACTTTTGCTGAAGGAATTAGACCTTTACACTTTTATCAAAAGAATTGAGACTTAGCTCGTTTTGTCTTCATTGGGACAATTATTTTGGATAACTTATCTGAAATAGTTTCCCCATAGAAATTGAATTTGGTACCTTTCCCAAATAAATACAATTCTTTTGGAATTTTTTAAATGGGAAAAATGCATGAAGAAAATAGGAATTCTACTCCATAGCAGATTTACCATAAGTATCCTTCAGTCATTTAAACATACCCTTCAGAAGTTTTGTCAAGGTCACTTACCCTAAAAAATTACCCTTCAGCCTTTTGGAATGGCCCTTAGATCTCTTGAAAGTGCCTTTTGGACTTTATAAAATTTTCCTCTAGATATTATGAAAGTACCCTTTAGAATTATTAAAAGTGTCCTCTGGATCTTCTAAAAGTGCCTTTTAGACTTACTGAAAGTGTTCTTCATCCTTCAAAATTACCCTTAAATTTTTTTGAAGGTGCCCTTCAAGAATTTTGAAAGAGAAAAATGCTTGAAGGAAATGATCCTTCAGATGTTTTGCAAAGGCAAAATGACTCTTTTTCAAATGTCCTTTGGAAATTTTGTAATGGTAAAATGCCCAAAGGAAATGACCCTTTAGGTTTTTTGTAAAGACAAAAGGCCCAAAGGAATAATCCTTTGGAATTTATATAAACACTTTGGTTGAAATAAATAAATAATTACATTTATTTCAATATTTTTGTGTGGGAAAAATGCTCGAAGGGTAAGTGCCCTTTGGACTTTTTACCATAGACAAAAAGTCCAAAAAAAATAAGACTTTGCAACTTTTCTAAAACAAAGGATTTCTGTTGAGATTTTTGTGCATGAAAAATACCTAAAGGGAAAGAGCCCTTAAATTTTTTTGCCATGGACAAAAAGTATAAAATAAATGAGCCTTTAGATCTTTTGTGAAACACTTAGCATGATGCAAAACAAGACATTGAATTCCTTTGGATTTTTTAAAGTAGAAAAAATGTCTAATGGAAATAAATCTTCAAACTTTTTTTTGAGACAAAAATCCTAAAGGCCTATTTTTTTCAGACATTATGTTCATGAAAAAATATCAAAAAAATCTAAGGGAAAGACACATTTGCCAAGCAAAGACTAGATTAGGACTTAACCAAATTTTACATGAACTTGACCTTCTAGAGGAACACTTGGAGATATAATTTAGGCTAAGGACATAGTCATTTACACTTGACAAGGGCCCAATTACTTCAGTGTAATTTTGGGCACTAACATTATCTCTTGCCCAGAGATGCATACCCCCAGTGGGTGTGCAAAAAACCATAAAACACAAGACCAAGTGCCAATCCATTAGGATACGGAGTCAAGATGCAATTTTTTTTAGAAAACATTCATGAAGGCTCTAAAAAACATGGAATACTTAACAAAAATAGATTAAAAGGATATAAAAATGAACACACAATAGAAATACACAAGGAAACTTTACAAGTAAGGCCTAAAATAGAGGGATAGAA
Organism: Torreya grandis; assembly: GCA_037957365.1. NCBI lineage: Eukaryota > Viridiplantae > Streptophyta > Pinopsida > Cupressales > Taxaceae > Torreya > Torreya grandis. Next base: position 864,613 of record JARHVA010002595.1, on the reverse strand, counting down.
AAATAAGAGAAAGATAAAGCAATAAAATACTATACAATATGGTACACGTGTTAAGGACTTAATCAAATAAAAGTTTTAAGTGTCTACCATTGACATGAAGATCTAGTATTTCACCATCCATATCTCTCAAAATAAAAGTATGCTCCCCAATCTGATAGTCAATGGAATAGGCCACAAGCCATTAAACTTGCCATGCTTTCTTTTATCCGCATGCCTGTTGTCCCAAAGTAGAACCAGATCACTTGATTGGAAGTTTATTGGAGTGACCTTCCTATCAAATATTTTTCTTTTAACTTGAGGTGTATTTTATTATATTATCTTATAATTTCATCAATCTCAATAATCTAGTTTACCCTGTCTCTCATAGTGGTTGATCTAATCATCATCTTCTAGTTGATACATGAGCTAATAGGTGGGTAGTTATAAATTCATAGTTAGAACTATTTGAGTTCCATAAACAAGATCAAAAGGGCTTCTACCTATATCTCTCTTAGGTGTGATCATGACAGCCCATAGAGTAAACTTTAGCTATTTATCCCACTTCTTCTTGTTTGATTCCAATGTTCATCAAATGATCTTGATTAAGTTATTTTTATTTGATTCTGCTTATCCATTCCCTTGAGGATTATAATTAGAAGTATAGGTCAATTCAATCCCATAATTTTTTCACAATATCACTAAATTTTTATCTTTGAAGCTCATAACATTGTCAGTAATAATTTTGATAGGCACACCAAATCTACAAATAATCTGATTTAACAAAAAATCCATAACTACCTAGTGTGTTACTTTTTTTGTAGGGATTGCTTCAACATTTTTTGTGAAGTAATTAGTTACAACTAGTATCCATATATTATAGTGCTTCATGAATCAATAATTTATCCAATGAAATCTATTCCCCATTGTCTAAATGGGCCTTTAATCATCATAGCTTATAAGGGAAGAGAACCTGAAGCTTTCATCCTCCCAATAAAGCACTGACATTTCTCACATCTTCTGACTATCTAAGCAACATATTTGAATAATGATGGCTCCTAATAACCAACTCTCATAATTTTATGAGTATAAATTTAGGTGCAAAATGTCCACCACATACTCCACTATGGAAGTCTTTAATCATAAAATAGTCTATTCTTCTAACACACATCTTAATAAAATCCCATCTATATTCATCCATGCTAGTCCATCCATAATCAAGAGGTATTTTTAGGATACAAGATTAAGAGTTATTATTTGATTCTTATCCAAGTCAGGGGGATAGTTCATATTTTTAAAGTAGTAAACAATTTCTCTCTACCATGGAGACACATTAAATTGACTCAAGGAATCATTACAATTGAAAACAATAATGTTTACCTCAACAACTTAAAAATTGGTCTCAGCCATAAACTTGGATAGAACCGCCCCTCTTACTAACTTGGTGGTCTGGATATCAATGTCATACTCTTGTAACTTGTTGACCCACCTACACCCCTTGTTGGATACTTCAATCTGAGTTAAAATGTCCTTCACCATGGTGTGTGAGATGTAGGCAATAATCCTTGAACTCAAAATATATGACATAAACATTTTAACAACCTTTTAAAGAGAAAAAGCTTTTTTTTCCATGATGGTGTAGTTTAATTTAGGACCTTGCATAGCTTTGCTAAATAAATTTATGGGATGCTTATGACCATCCTCATTTTTTTGCAATAGAACAACAACAATAGTTTTGTATGATGCAAAAGAGAATATCTAGAATGGCTTTATGTAATCAAGACTAGCCAAAATAGGGGCAGACTTTAAATCTCCCTTGATGTCATTGAATGCTAGTAAGACCTTCTCCTCCCAATTGATGGTCTGGTCCTTTTTTAACATAGAATTAATAGGTAGAGTGATCTTTGTAAAATTAGACACAAACCTCCTTACAAAATTAATTTATCCAAATAAATACTGAATTCCTTTCTTGGACTATGGGATAGACACTTTGTCAATGGATTCAATCCTTTTAGTATCAATCATAAAACCATATTTGGACACTATATGTCCCAACAACTTGGCCTTTTATAATCCAAAGTGGTACTTATTTGGATTAAGTGAAATGCTAAACTACTTGCATCTAATTAGAACCTTCTCCAAATACTCGAACTGCTCTTCTCTAGTTTTAGAATACATAGTAATGGCATCCTAATACAAAATAATGAATTGGTTAATTATGCCTATAAAAATAATTTCCATAGCTCATTGGAACATTACACTAGCATTCATCAACCTGAAAGGCATCCTCATATACACATAGTGCCCTAAGGTGTTATGAATGTAATCTTAGATCTCTCAAATTCCTTCACCATAATTTGGTTATAATATGAGAAACCATCTAATGTGGAAAACATATATGATCTAGTGACACTTTTTAGTAGTTTATCTATATTGGGTAGGGGATAATTATATTTTAAAGAAGCTTTGTACAAATTTTTAAAATCCACACACAAGCAGATGCCACTATTTTTATTTATTACAGGGACTAAGTTTGCCACCCATGACTAATACCTAATGGGTTGAATGATACCACCATCCCTCAGCTTATTTAGTTCATCCCTCATATTTGTGGTAAAGATGGGGTTAATGGGTCTCTATTTCTACTTGAAAGGCTTACTATTAGGCTGCAATGGGATGACATGCTAGAACAAATCTTCCCTTTATGCTTTCAACTTAGAATAAAACCATGCTAAGTAATCCTAGTACTTCTTTAATAACTATATATAAGTTTTCTTCTCAACTAAACTTAAGTGAGTACCCAACCAAAATTTTCTTGGATTCTCATGAGAACTTGAGTTACACTCAGTCATGTCCTTTGAAATGAATGAGTCTATCAACTTGATTCTATTTGTTCCATCAAAAGATGATTCTAAATTGACTAGTCCTCTTGGGAGAGTGTTTGTCTTTAGATGAATAATGTCCTTCCCAAACAAGGTCTCCTTCCCATCACTGACCTACACCATAGATCCTAGATCTATGAGTTGATCATGGAACTCAACCTCACAATTTAGAAACCTCTTGATTTGTTCATTATCATCAAAGACCTACCAATGATGAACATTTTCTGGGACTGAAGGCTTGACAGGCACCTCCACTTGATACTAATAATGAGGGCTCATATTTACTATATAAAAATGAGTACCCAACCTTGTAAGTCTATCAACTTCTTGGTTGAAACTTATATCATGATAACACAGATTAAATGCATCAAAAAATTCAATAAAATCCCAAACAACATTTTGATATTATTTCAACCTTTAATTTTTTGTATCAAAAGCATAATGGACTTGATTTAGCACTAGCTCAAAATCTCCCTTGATAATCAAACATTTGATTCCATATTTATGGGAAATCCTTAAACCAAACAAGAGTTCCTCATACTCAGTAGTATTGTTCATGCACTCAAAAGAAAGTTGAAAAGAAAACATAAAACATTTTCCATTAGGGGAATATAAGACAACCCCAACTCCATTTCTAATATTAGAGTAAGCCCCATCAAAAGCACATCTTCCAAACTGTATTTTATTAGTTAGGCTCAACATCAAGAATAATAGGTTCTTTGATAGTATCAACATTCCCAACAAAGTTTCCCAATTCAACATCTATGTACAATATTTCATTAAGATCATGCTTCAGATATTCAATTACATGTATCATCTTTGGATCTCTATAAAGTCTAAGCATTTTACCCTCTAAAGGAATGGTGGCATAGGAAAGGTCCATATACACACTTCCCCTTATGCTTGTAGCCCATTTATGTGATAACAACATCCCCCATTTAGGTGAGTAGTCTACAACTACCACATCCATGTTCAAGTACTTACTAGGATAAAATTCCAATTGTACCACCAACCCATTAACTTATGTAATAATTAGAACCTCTCATGAGTCCATGGCATAAAACTTGCCAAAGGCTTACATGATCTTCACTCCAAGCTCATTGAGGACACCCAAGGGCATCATATTATAAGAAGCACCAGAATCAAACATGTAGTTGTGAATAATCAAACCATTGATCAACAAGGTTGTGTAAAATGGATCCACATTTAGCTAAATTTCTACAAGTGTAGTCCTCAAATAGACCTCCAGAGCACGTTCAACAACCTCTTCTAATTTTTCATCTTCTTTCAGGGATGCTTTGGGTAACTCAACTTCATTCGCAACTGACCTTTCACCAAATTATAAATATTCAAATGCCCTCTTCTTTTGTTCAGGTATTCATAATATTTCAACAAGTGGCATAGTGATTTTTATTTGACTCAACACTTAAGCCATATCACACATACTATACTCAAGAAGAGATGTATTTAGTGGAACTTCGGATAGAATATAGTTGATCAAGGTTTGAAGTGGAGTAGGTTGGGCTGGATTTGAAATGTTGACATCAACATTCAAATGTGGATTTTTTTTGAAATCATTAGCACCCTCAGGGATACTAGACAATATGGGCATTCTATTTCTCTTAGTAGTAACATCTCTAGTCTTATAAGTTTGGGTTATAGGTGCTATCTTGGAAGCTTCTCAGACTACTATAGCCTTCTTTACCTCCTTGATTACATTCCCTACCTTTGAATTTGTAGGGGTAGTCTCTTAAGGAGTAACACTTGGTTTCCTACTTCACAATTTATATTCCTTCTCTTGGGTAGTTGTTACATTAATTAACAACTATCTATGCTCAATTGATGAAATTACCCTAGGGTACTTCTTAATCATCATAGAGCATAAGAAATCAAAATCATGGATGGCAATTCATATGCTTATGCCACATTAAATTCACAAGTAAATTCAAAAGTTGGGACACTCTCCATTTCAATTGCACTCCAAAATTGATCAACTATAGTATCATATAGTAATTACGTGAAGGCATTTGATTCATTCTAAAGACTTTGACAATCGAACATAAAAATCTCATAGTCAAATGATGTACATTCAGGTTCATATAGATATTTAACAACTTATTCAATAGTATCACATGAAGGGTGTGGAAGGAAGCACTTGTCACACCAATCAATGTCTAAATTAAAATTCACAATATTTACCTTGGTGTTTAGAGGATCAGGCACTTCCTTTCTAGACCCTCTATTTTGGTTTCTCTCCATCCTTTATTCATATGTAGGCCTTTTCCCTTAGTCATTATATTTATTATGGAAAATAGGCCACCTTAGCATTTGATTTGGATTTATATCTCTCTCTTAGCTGGTGGATGCATGAGGGACCCCCTTTTTAGCTCTAGCCAACTTGTATGACATTTTTTTGACAACAGAGGCCAATGTTTTGATAGTTTCCTCTACGCTGGTTATCTTCATGGGCTGTGTCTTTTCTAAATTGACCAACTTCACATTAGCTCACTTTTTCATGGGATTTCCCGTAGCCTTTATGTTGTTCTCAATTTGGATGGACATATTAAATGCCAAATATAGGTTAATGGGAGCCTTATCCCTCAAGTAATACACAACATTCTTATCAAAATCATCATAGTACTTTATCAAGCATGTTGTATCACTAGGCTTGATGTTTTTAGGCAAATGCATCATAATATTATTGAACCTTGTGTTAAAGTCCTATACACACTCATTAGGATTCTTCTTGATATTCTCAAATTTATCTAAGAGAAACCTCAGATCAATCCTAGTACCACATTAAATTCTAAAAACATTTTCCATCTCTTCCCATGAATCAATGCATCTAGTGGGAAGGGAATTGAACCATTTATGAGCATATTCTTCCAGCATGTGCATAAAAAAATTGATACACACATCCTCATACTCAACCTCATAATCTTCAATAATATTTTGAAAGGCCCTTAGATTCTAATTGCCACTCACTATATTATTCCCTTGGAATTTTGGGAGGCATTTCCTAACTTCACTAGGATAGCCTTCCATCTCATTAAAATTGATAGGCCTAAATTTGAGAATGTAGAGTGTAAGATGTGCATTCTCATCTTGGTCCTTATGCCTCATGATTAGTTTAATAGGAGGTTCACTAATAAATGGTAAAAGGATATGAGGGGGTGAATTAGGTGGACTTGGTAGATCAGACTTGCAAGGGGATTTAGCTGGTTAAGAAGGGGCTAGAAAATAAATATTACTATGTGTTTTAGAATCAATAGAAGAGCTATGATAGTCCTCAATGATGGTGGGTCAACAAAGATTTCAAGATTATCAGGATCTTGATGGTCCTGAGCAAATAAACTTTACCCTTCAATAGGCCTCTTGACTTATCCCCTTACTCTTTAGAGAATACCTAAGTGTGGAACAAGTCTCTTAGATGGGTCAACATTGAAAGATGATCTCAGTCCTTCTAGCTTTGCAAATAAGGAAATACTCAAAGCTAAAAGTTAGCAGAGATATCCAAAATAGTCACCAATATTACTTAAAACCAAAAAATAGAATGAAGTTACCACTAGAATTAGAATTCTAGAATATAACAGTTGATAAACTATTTGTAATACATTCTAAAATTAGACTTGTTAAATCTTAATGAGATAGAGAACAAAGACACTAAAATTTTCAAACTAGTGTTCAAAAGGGACAAAACACCTTTCAACATGCAATGTTAGTAGTCCCTTACAATAGACTCAGTATAAGTTGAATTATCAAACCTTAAAAACTTCTTGGCATATCCCTAGTGGAGTGATGTGATGTTGACAACCAAGATAGTTAGATCAATGTAGTAATAATAGAGAGCTTCACAAGATGAAATACTTACAACTTTCTGCAATAATTCCTCGCAATACAAGTGACCAAAAGTTCAATTTAGTCCCCAATAATGGTTTAATAAGATTGTTGGTTCTTAGTTGTACACCTCATACATTCAACCTTGCACACTTGAAATATAATGACAAACAAAGATGAAAAACCTATTTAGAATGCCATTATATATGGGGAAGGGTTTTGCATCAAGATTAAACTAAATGTATAAAATGAATGAGAGACACCTATAGAGGGTATGGTTATTCTCTAATCATATTTATCCCTTAGGCAAAGCATCCCTCCATGTAAAGACAAAATTAGAACATGGAGGGATTTTACAATTCAATCTCCATGGGGATTCTTTGCCTAAGGGATAAATATGACTAGAGAATAACCAAGTTTGTACACTTCGCTTATGAAGGGTTGTCACACAAAGTGCATAAATACTCTATGTCATACACACGCTACTAAAGATAGATGTGGGGATGATTTCAATCTTCATTCTATAAAATACTCAACAAGAAGGGCGAAATGGAAAATTACAACACTAGAATTTAAAGCACAAACTGCAAACACATTTCATATATGCAAGATCTCATGAATTTTCAAGGAAAGTAACACTTATAGTATGAAATAGGGTATGTTATTTGTAAGGTAGGATAGGGTAAGAGAAGTTAGATGATTAAAAAAAATGAGGGTGGCATGTTGGTGGTTTTCAAATAGTATGGTATCTAGCAGTATTTCATGACAATATTCATGAGTAAAAATGTATAAAAAACTTCGAATGTAAGATAATGGTAGACACCAAATAATCCCTAAGAGACTAGAACATACACTAAAACTAGAATCTCAAATACTTTTTCCTACTAAATTCATGAACCCAAGGTGCCCTTAAAAGGTATTCAAAAACACATTTCTAAATATAGTTATAGAAAGGGATTTATAACCTAGGTACATGCTCAAAATGACAACTAGTAATGAACACAAACCCAAATATCCAATCAACAAAACTTGTAAAATATATTATTACATTTCATTAATAGGATACAAAAAAGAACCACAAGTATTTTCCATTGACTTGAAAAGAAATATTGCAAACATCCACACTTCAAAATGCTATCACGGGACAATCATGGTGAGAGTGCTCTTTTGACAAGGGAGTCATAAACATGCTCTCAAAGGTTGCTAATGGCTATATAGATACAACCAACTCAGCAAGGGAGACAATATCTATACATAGAATTTGATCCAAAAAAAATCTACAAAAGCTAGACTTAGGGAAAATAGACACTTAAAATAGTGACCTATAAAAACTAACAACAAACTTAAAACATAGGATAAAACCCCTATTTATACATTTTTTAATCTAGAACTGTGGGTTGTAACTTGAAAAATTGTAGAAGAATCCTTCAAGTCCACCAAGATACTTCTAGCTAGAATATGCCCTTTGTTATGCTTGAGATCCTCATACACTTGCAAGAAAAGAATCATTTTTGCAACTACCTTTGCAAATAATGATGAAGATTTGCAACAAACCTTTGATCTTTTGACTGAAGATGGTTTTGAATTCATGATTTAGATAGTGAACTTCATAGTGGAGGCTCAAAAAACTATTTGTCATCATATGCAACTACCTAGAGATGCTCTTGGTCATTCACTTACATAATTGGAGGGAGAAAATAATTGAAGAGCCAAACAAATTTTATCCTCATGTGCAACTTATTTAGAAATGCTCTCTTATAAACCATGGAAACTTCTGGATAGGAAATATTTTCTTTGTGTATGCCAAGGAAAGCCCATTACCTTTTGATGATTAGAATTGTAAATCTCTAGTTGTAATGAAAACATAAAAGATCCATGGCCATTAAGAAGATATGATCTGGAATGGTAGTTAGACATTATTTTGTGTTTTGAATCATTTCCACACCCATGAAAGAACCATAAATTTTAGATTTTAAACCAAATCTTGCCACATACTAACATTTGACATGCCACATCAAATCCAACTAGGAATTTATGGGGCCTAAGAGTGACTAAGTTAATTGATTGTGTCTAAAATGGAAACTTGTCACTTCATCATGTAATTTGACCCCTTTGAAAATTCCACCTCAACTCACATCATTGGATGATCCTTGCCTAAGCAAACATGATCTATATATCTTGCATGAGATGTTTAGTTTATAGTTTGTGCTACATAATCATGCCACTTGTTAGTTTTACATTTGCTCACAGGGTCCTTGACTTTTCAACATTGGCTATGCACTAGCAGATCTGGCTAGGATGAGAAAATGTGCTCCATCAAATCATGATCTAAGGGGTGGAGCATTATTGGCTATTTATAGGTCTCATACTAAAATGATGCCACTTGGTAGTTCCACAGGCTCTCTTCATCCTGCTCTATAAGTCCAATCAGGTTAACATGCTTTTACCAAGTGGTAGTCCCTTTTTCATTATGGGCTTCATTGAAAATTCTTGATTTAATATGTGCTTTAGAATATTGTGTATACTTGAACACACATTGTTGATCTCTGAGAATGTGCTAGATCCTTAAATCAAACCCTACAATCTTAACACTTGTCATGGGTTTATTTAACTATTCATCTTTGATCACATGTCATCAGATCATCCTAATATATGTAAATTCATGCCATTGGATCTTCCTCCATTTGAAAATAAATGACTACTTCATGTGGTCTAAAATTGATGCTTGCATGACTGTCTTGGATCATTTGAATCCCAATGACTAGTCCCTGCATTTTAAAGTTGACATCTACCTGCCCATCAAAAGATTTCCACAAGACCATCATACCTAAAATTAAAAATATTTCTTTGAGGACTTTGTTCCATAGTAATTTGGTTAGTGGGCTCTTTATCTTCAATGTTCTTATTTGTTTCTCAAGCCTTTTGTCTCCAGATTCTCTATCTTCAGATTTTATCCTCAGTACTTCTACTTTGGGATTTTCTTTGGCATAATTATCCCACAATAATTCTTTTAATAATTCTATTAGGATAATTTTCTTGGAAAAAATGTCTAAGACAATTTCCTTGAAGGATTTGACTTCATACTTTTCTCATAAGAATTGATATTCACACTTTTCTTGAATAAATGCTATTCTTTTGGACTTTTTGAGTGGGAAAGATGCCTAAAATAATTTAGCTTTCATATTTTTTCCTTTGTTAGAACAAATTTTTTCAAAAATTTTGTTTAAAACAATTTTCCCAAAGAAATTGGTCTCTTGCACTTTTGTCGAAGGAATTGGACCTTTGTACTTTTGCTAAAAGAATTAAGACTTAGTTCCTTTTGTCTTCATCAAGATAATTTTTTTGGACATCTTGTCCAAAAAAATTTCCTTGTAGAAACTAAATTTGGTACCTTTCCCAAAGAAATGCAATTCTTTCAGGCTTTTTGCCTGGGCAAAATTCTCAAAGAAAATAAGACTTATGCTCTGTAACACCTTACTAAAAGTACCCTTTAACCATTTGAACATACCGTTAGAAAGTTTTTTCAAGGGCACTTGCCCTATAGAATGGAACTTCATCCTTTTGGAATGGTCCTTATAACTCTTGAAAGTGCCTTTTAAATGTTTTGAAAGTGTCCTCCAGATCTTTTGAAAGTGCCCTTCAAAATTCTTGAAAGTGTCCTTCAGATCTTTTGAAAGTACTTTTTGGACTTATTGAAAGTGTCCTTCACCCTCAAGATTTTCCCTTTGGACTTTTTGAAGGTGCCCTTTAGGAATTTTTCAAGAGAAAAATGCCTAAAGTAAATGATCCTTTAGACATTTTACAAAGGAAAAATGACCCTTTTGTAAGTGTCCTTCAAAAATTTTGCGAAGGAAAAATATGCGAAGGAAATAACCCTTCAAAAATTTTGCAAAGGTAAAATGAGCCTTCAATTTTTTTGTGTGGACAAAATTCCTAAAGGAATAATACTTTAGACTTTTTGTAAACACTTTGGCCAAAATAAATAAGTCCTTACATTTCTTTCAAGATTTTTGCATGGGTAAATTACTTGAAGGGTAAGTTCCCTTCAGACTTTTTGCCATCGGTAAAAAGTCTAAAACAAATAATAATTTACACCATTTCCAAAACAAAGGATTTTTGTTGGGATTTGTGTGTGGGAAAAATGCTCAAAGGGCAAGTGCCCTTCAAAAAAATTTCCACAGGGAAAAAGTTTGAAACAAATGACCCTTCAGATCTTTTGTGAAACACTTAGCACGATGCAAAATAAGACATTGAATTCCTTCCAACTTTTTATAACAAACAAAATGTCTGATTAAAATAAGTCTTTGGAATTTTTGTCTGAGATAAAAATCCTAAAGACCTATTTCTATCGGACATTGTGTTTGTACAAAAATCCCAAAAAATTCTAAGGGAAAGACACATTCACCAAGCAAAGACCAGATTAGGACTTAACCAATTTTTACATGAACTTGACCTTCCAAAGGAACATTTGGATATGGAATTTGGGCTAAGGACATAATCATTTACACTTTAAAAGGGCCCAATTTATTTAATTCAATTTTGGGCACTAAAATTTTCCTCATATGAGTCAATAATAGAAGTGTCAATTAGGAAAAAGGTGGAAACATTACTTAGAATAGGAATGGACATAGTTTGCTTGACATGGATTGATTGAATGGGAATAAATATGCATATAATAAGGGCATCTTACATGGCATCTTCCTCAAAATCTAATCCTATTTGGGAAGGATAAAGGGGAGTGTTAATGTGAACATCCTCTAACTCAGGCATAAAAGTAAATGGGGTGAATTTGGTTGCATTTTTTCTGCTTCTACCTCTACTTGTGGAGCGAAAAATATTAGGAGATAGAATAGTATAAATAGATGGAAAATAGGGAGATGAATCCATAAGGTGGGTTACATCTTACATTTGGACCACCCTTAGAGTTATTGATGGCAGAGACAAACCTTAGAGCACATTTATACTTAGTGTAGCTTCATTCCATGGGGATACTTCTTCTTGATCCATGAAAGTCCTTGGCCTCTAATCTTATTGCCCTGGATACAATGCTTATTACATGTATCTTTATCTTTACCTCTTTGTTTTCCATCACTTTTAAAAAAAATATGTCATGTGGATGAGTAGTGTCTCTATAAATTGAGGGCACCTTTCCTTTCATAGAGTCTATCTATGCCCAAACTCTTCCTTTAAATTCCTAATGATAAAGGTCATGGTCATTAAAATTAAATGATCCCCTATGGGTTGAAATTCAACTTAGCTCATTATAATTATGATAGTAAAATGGAAAAATTATAAGGGAATATGGGAAAGGTGCATATTTCTTTTCTCTACATACCCTACCAATCCCATGGAAGATCTAAAAATAAATATCTTATTCCCATAGTGTGTCCAAGATGAATATAAGAAATTTTAGGGGTTATATAATTAATCCCTCTTTCCAAATGACTATGAAGTTGGGATAAAATCAATAGGCACCCATCATTGTGATTAATTTATTCATTTCATCAGAGAACCTAATCATTTCCTAAATCATTTAATGTGAATATTATCCACTTCTTATCGATTGACCTAATCAATTGAAGCTCAACTTGTTACATGATGAATAGGTCATCCATATAGGTGGAATACTCTTATCTAGGGTTGTCATATTCCTTGAATGGCATGATTCTATCCATTTTGTCATGTACTATAGTGTAGTGATTTAAATTATTAAACATATCTCCTTAGAGGAATTAGGTATTTGAAAACACATGGCTAGTTCCATATGTGAATAGACATCCTATCATAGTCTCTTGGCATTGTTAATTATGCTAACTCCTCTAACTATATATGTGTTCCTTTGGCTATAGTTTTCTAAATTTAATTTTTTTACAAAAGGAAAGATAAGTTTAAAAATTTATAAAAATTGGATTGACAATTTGAACTGATTAAGTTGGTTTAAATATTTAAATGATTGTTAATAGAAAGCTTTTTATGTGGCTTTAATGCCGAGATGATCAACATTAATTCAAAACTAATTTTCTGTTACAATTTTATTTTATTTTCTTTTTCCTATCCTTATGGTATGACATTTTAAATCTACATGTTCCTTTTTAATTCACCACATAGGCTAGGTTCAAGCTTAGTTAACATTTGATTTTTTATGTAGATGTGCCACATGTCCTCATTTGATTGGTTCAAAGAGTTAGACATTATCAATATAAGTGAAATGGTGGGGAAAATATAGAATGTGAGAGTGTGAAAATGTGGCATGTGGTGTGGTTTTATTGGTTTTAAATCTCACATGTCTCAATCCATGTGCATACCTTATCAAAAATAAATTGAGGTGCAAAAGCGTGAGGACGTGCCATGTACCATAATTTGATTGAATCACATTCTCATAGAGTCTCAGGCTTAGTGTTACCATCCAACTTATGAGGTGTGAGGATGATAAAAATCACCAAGTGGTATAATATGATTAGATCATAGTGTCACATATTTGACATAGTGCACTATTTTAATGAACCACGAGGTGTAGGGCATAAGAATGTGCCAAACATCACAATATGATTGACTCAGCATCTTTGGGTCTAAAAGGATGATGGGAGTGAGTGAATATGTGTGAATTTTTTAATTAATTACATGTGTCCTACATGGAAATTAAATTAAATTTATCACTCAAAAAAATAATCCAAAAATAGCTCAAAACTAAATTAGAAAGTTTGTGAAAAGGGATACAAAAGGGTGTTAAAGCAAAGTCATTTGATATTCTACGAATCTTATCATAATAAGTTGATGTATTTAAAGAAGATGGTTTATAGTCATAATGAAATGGATTAAGGCCATATAATTACATTTAGAACTTGTTAATCCCATGGCTTCCTACAAACACTTAACTCAATTTTCATTCAACCATTAGTCTTAAATCCAAATTTTGAAATTTAAAAGAGAACATTGAATTAAAATACCAAGTTACAAAATAAATCTAAAATATAAAAAATAAATTATCATGTAACATAATATCACAAGATGGTCTCAATTCAAAAAATAATGATGTGACATGTTGGGCACAATATAATGTGGTGGATTAGACAACATAAACTTTACGTAAGGTTTTTTGAATGCACTTTATTATAGAGGAAATTTCATTTTCTAGGCTGCATCATTTCAAAGGATGGAATATTAGTGGATATATCCAAGATTTATGAAATCATGGATTGGCCTACACCTTATAATGTTCACAAGGTTTATATTTTTATGGGATTGGCCAACTATTAAAGGAAATATTGTATGAATTTTCCAAGATAGTTAATCCACCACTTCATTACAATTTTTTTTTTTTTTTAATAGTTAGAGAAATGTGAGATGGAATTTAAACATCCAAATAGAATCTAACTTTATCTCTAGTACTAAGAGTACACAACATAAATGGTAATTTCATAGTGAGCAATAATGCAAAATTTTAAGGTTTGGGTGGAGTATTGATGTAATAATGTCAAGTATTGACTTATGAGTTCAAAAAAATCAAACCCTATGATTTTAACTATGTCCTATGATTTGAAGCTAGTATCCATTGTGGATGCACTACATGTGGAGTAATTTCTTGTTGGTCAATTCATTTGAGCTCAAAATAAATAATTTTGGGTTCAAGTTCATCTTCACACAATGAAACCTCATCACTTGATAAAGGTGTTGTCTTGATTTTTTTTTAAATAAGAATTTGGCATTGAGTACATCAAAGGAAATAATATAGTAGTCGATGCCCTCGACTATTAAAGGCACATGAATACCATGGATACTAAAATGTCCTCCTCTATAGAGCATATGTTGGGTAATTACCTACATAGGTGTTATACATCAAGGTTAAGGTGTGCTAGTAATGCACAAGACCATCAATTTAGTTGAAAAAAATATAAGCATATTAGGTTTAGAGATAAGATATATATTCTTGACCTTAGTACTTTACAAACCAAAATACTTGTCGAGGCACATATTATATCTTATTTGGGTCACCCAAAAGTTTATATGTTGTTAGAGGATCTAGAACAACTCCATTAATAGCCAAATATCAAGAGGGGAAAAAATTATAGCTCAATTCTTAGTCACTATGAGTTAATGTTGAACACAGGGACCTAGTAGGACTATTATACTCACCCAAGATTCATGATTTTAAATAGAAAATAATTAGTATGAAAATTATATGGGGTATTTCAATGTTGAATAACATAAACAATGTGATATTTGTTTTGGTGAAAAATCTCACCAAAGTTTCTTATCTTATTCATAAACCTTACTAATAATGCATTGATTTTGGCCAAGCATTTTGTACAATATATTTTTACATTTCATGGGATTTTAAAAAGATTCATATTAGATAGATATATGAGAATGATTTCAAGGTATTTTAAAACCTTATATGTAACATTGGGAAAAAAAATCAATTTTAGTTATGCCTACCACTATGAGATAGATAGTTAGATTAAATAGGTGATCAAGTCCTTGAGAACATGTTGAAGACACACTACATAAATAGAAAATAAAAATGGGAAGAATATATACCCTTGGCCAAGTTTACGTTAAAAACACACATATGTTTAAATATAAAAATGGTCTAGATTGGGGTTATCTAGGGTTAAAGGGGTAGAGATATCTTAGGGCATAAGGATGGTAAAATATCTCTAAAATATGTCAATTGGATGCTAAACTCATATACAAACATACACTAAATTTCTGAAATTGAGAATAGGTTAAATATAGAAAGTACAACTAAGCTATGTATGGAAAAGATAAGGAATTAATATATTTAATTAGTTCTTATGCTAAATGGTGATGGATCTAAATGGGTAGAAAGTATACTGGAAGATGACTCTAGAATAGTCATCTAATTTTGGATTTAATGCTTTTAGAGCTAAAAAAACTAACATCAACTAGGAACAATTGTGTTGACACTATTGTCTGAACTCAATACAAGTGTTATATATGGAATACCTACTGGAAAAGGATGTGACCACCTAGATTATTATAGGTTTGTCTTCACCTTAACTCTAATGAATTTAGATCTAGGTTATGGACTATCATTTCTCATGAATTTGTAAATCTGTTACATCTTGATTTCACCCTATGATTTATAACTTTTAAATACATGGATTGTATGGTTATTAAATAATTATTATTACTTTAATTTTAATCTTTAGAACATATACTATAATGGGATAGTGATATTGTTGATTAGTATACATGATGTGACAACTATATTTTATTATTATCTACATTGAAGATGTATCTTTGTTAGTTTTACGTCATTGGTTGATATATATAATGACTCAGACTAACTACCTATTGTTGTGAGATTACAGGATAGATCCAACCTTCAAAACTATTAGGAATATAGAATGTAGAAAAATAATAATGAAATAAAGATAAAATTAAAATTTAGAAAACACAATAAAATAGAGACACAAATTTAACATGGTTCACCTAATATGGGCTAAGTCCACACATAAATTGTCAGTCCTTATTATTTATTCCAACAAATGAAGGGAAAAAAACCTAAAATACATCCACTGTAATATCCTCTTCACTCTCACTTTTTCCACCTGATTATAATGACCTCATATCAAAAGAGGGTTGTAAATTAGGGTAAAAATTCACTAACTTAATTTTTACCATTAGATCTAAAACCTAATAGTAAACGGTCTAGATTAACTACAAAATTACAATATTTTATAATGCCTTTTCACAAAATTTTGTTTTAGAGGTGATGCCCCTAAACCCCTATCAGGGGGGATCCAAAAGAGGATACCACCCCCCTTAGACCCCCATGGAGACCCTATTGGGGGGGTGTTTCCCCCCCACACCTCCCTATCAGGAATTGGGCATTAAAAATAAGATCAGGTTCCACCATCCAACAATCTCCCACTTGGAGATTGATTGTTGTAACTCCATTACTACAACTCTTACTTGAAATTTTATTTAAATTTTGATCTTGACATATTTTTCATCTTCCTTGTTATCCTTGAAGACCTATTAAAGATGAACAATTATCCATCTTATCTTTAGTGACTGCCTTTGTTAGCATATCTATAGGATTTTGATTCATATGGATCTTTTCCAATTCAGTTGACCATCCTCCAAAACTAAATGAATGAAGTGGTACCTAAGTTTTATATGTTTAGTTCTTGAGTGGAATGTCAAGTTCTTTGCTAAATGAATTGCACTCTAGTTATCACTATAGAAACTGTAATCTTCCTTCTTATGCCTCAACTCTTTCTAGAACTATTGCATCCATATCATCTCCTTGATAGCCTCTGTATCTGTAACATATTCTACCTCTCTAGTTGATAAAGCAACTATCTTATATAATTTTGAAATCCAACTACTATTGTGTCACCAATAATGAATACATAACTTGTGGTGCTCCTCCTATCGTCTAAATTTCCAACCATGTCTGCATCAACATATCATTGTAAGGTAACATCTGAACCTTCATAGCACAAATGTCTATCAATGGTCCCTCTCAAGTACTTGAGAATCCACTTGATTGCATCCCAATGCTCTTTTCCTAGATTATTCATAAACCTATTGATAATTCCCACTACATGAGCAATATTTGCTCTAGTGCACACTATAACATACATTAAACTTCCAACTATTGAAGCATATGGCACTTTGGTCATGTAATTGATTTTTTCCTATGTTTTAGGACACTATTCCTTGCTTAATTTGAATTTACCTCCCAAAGGTGTACTCACAAGTTTTTCATCTTGCATATTAAACCTGACTAACACCTTCTTGATGTATTCTTCTTGAGACAATGTCAATTTCATATTTTTCTTGTCTCTTATTATTATCATATCAAGGATTTGCTTTGCAGCACCCAAATCCTTCATTACAAATAAATATGCTAATTTTATTTTTAGCTCATTTATATCATGCATGTTAGACCTTGCAACAATCATGTCATCTACATAAAATAACAAGATAATATAACTACCATTATCTAATCTCTTAAAGTAAACACAGTGGTCAGAATGACATCTAATACAAACTTGTTCTATTTTAAACATGTCAAATTTAAAATACCACTATCTTGGAGCTTGTTTTAGGCCATATCAACTATTATTCAACCTGCACACCATTTTTTCCTTACCTTTGACTTTGTATCTTTGTGGTTTCTCTATATATATTTTCTTCTCTAAATCACCATGAAGGAATGCAGTCTTCACATCTAATTGTTCAAGGTGCAAATCTTCTATTGCTACCAAACTTAAAATAGTTCTTATAGAATTCATTTTAACTACTAGAAAAAATATTTCATCAAAGTCAATACCTTTTTTTTGTACAAACCCCTTTACAACAAGTCTGGCCTTATACCTATTTTTACCTCCATCTTCTTCCTTCAACCTATAAATCCATTTATTCTGCAATGCTCTTTTACCTATAAGAAATTGAATGAAATCTCAAGTTTGGTTGTGTACTAAGGAGTCCATCTCCTCTTTCATGTCTTGCTCCCACTTCTTTTTGGTTTCTACCTATATTAATTCTTCATATCTTTCTAGTTCACCACCATCAGTCAATAATAAATAATAAAGTGAAGGAGAGTAACATTCAAAGAGTCTACTTTAGTAGATCTTCTAACTACACTTTTAGGAGTTTGGGGTACTTGTTGTAGTTGTTGCACATTCTAATTTTTTGGCACTTTTAGAATTTAATTTCTAGTAATTTAATCAAGTACTACATATTCTACATTTGACTTTTCATGTTTCTTTTCCTGTAACTGATCTCTATACATGACCTTTTCATTAAAGATCACATCTCTACTAATGATTTTGTGATTTCTAATATCCCATAAATGGTAACTAAATCATTAACTCCATATCCAATAAATGTATATTTCTTGGATTTTACCTCAAGCTTGGTTCTATTTTCTTTATCAATATGGACAAATGCTTTACAACCAAAATTCTTTAAAAAAGAATAATCTACCTTTTTACCTATCCATGCTTCCTCTAGAATTCCATTATCCGAAGGACTTGAAGGCCCTCTATTTATTAAGTAAATAGTAGTATCTATAACATTTTCCCAAAGCTATAAGGGCAGCCCTATATGCAATCTCATGATCCTTGCACACTCCATGATTATCTTGTTCCTCCTTTCTAACACACCATTTTGTTGTTGTATTCTTGGAACCGTCTTCTCTCTATGAATACCATGGGATGAACAATAATTATCAAACTCCTTATTGTATTATTCACCTCTATTATCTAATCTAACACACTTCAACTTATTTTCTATCTCATCTTAACCAAAGCTTTTCATTTCTTAAAATTATCAAAAACATTAGATTTATTTCATATGTAATAAACCCAAGTTTTTCTAGTTGTATCATCGATAAAAATAACATAATAAGAAGAGCCACTAAGGGATGATACCTGAACCAATCCCCATACATCTGTATGCACAAGATCTAACTTTTCATCCTTCTTTATCCTCCTAAATCTGAGAAATATGACTCTCTTCTATTTTCCATACACACAGTGCTCACAAAAATCCAAATCTACCTTTAAATCGGGCAACAAATTCTTTGAGTGGAGAACTTGCATCCCCTTCTCACTCATGTGCCCAAGTCTATGGTGCCATAATTTTTTATCCACTTCTATATAATCTAGATAAACATAAGAGTCAACATCACCATTAGATAAATACAATGTACTCACCTTCTCTCCTTTTACTATTACCAGTGATCCTTTAGTGACCTTCCATGATTTTTTTATGAATTTAACTATGCAACCCTCACTTCCTAGCTACCCTACTGAAATTAATTTTTTTCTCAACTCAAGAACATGCCTCACCTCTTTTATAAACCATTTGTTTACATTCTACAATTTTATCTATATCTTATCCTTTTCTATAATTTTACAGGGTTCACCATCACCCAAATAAACCTGCCCAAAATCACCTTGAACATTGTCTTGAAAATATTTCTTATGGGGTGTAGCATGAAATTAAGTCCCTAAATTTAACATCTAATAATCATTAATATTATCTAAATAAAGGATTAAATCATCTTGTAACACATCACCTACTACATTTTATTCCTAGTTTTTTATCTTATCTCCTTATTTTTCTTTTCAAAACCAACAATCTTTCTTTAGGTGTCCTTTCTCCTCACAAATCTAGCACACCAATGTTCCTCTGGATTTAGATTTTACCTTATTAGAATTATCATTATTATCTGGGACTTTTCCCTTATCCTTTTATCTTCCCCTATTATCCATAGTCAAAGCATTATTTGATGTCTCACCTGTACTTTTTTATCACATTTCCTTGCTAAGGATAACACCAACAACATCATCAAACTTTAAAGTGTTTGATTCAAAGATATAATTGCTCACAACCATGACCAAGCCATTCCATCTTTTTGGAAATGAACATAGAATAAAAAGAGCCCTAACCTCATCATCAAAATTTATTCCTATAGAGCTTAATTGATTTATGATTATGTTAAATTCATTGAAATGATTATCAACAGACCCATCTTCTAACATTTCTAGATTAAATAAATGATTCATAAGAAATACCTTATAAGAGGTTTAGGGTTTTTCATATAATCTATCTAATACCTTTATGACATCCATTGTTGTTTTTTCTTTTGAAATGTTGAAGGCCATTGATGCTGCCAGGCATAGTTGTATTGTTCCTAGTGTCTTTTTATCAAGAACCTCCCAGTCTTCATCTTTCATAGTCACTAGCTTCTTTGATCTTCCACCCAATGGTAAGAAAAGATCCTTCTGATATAGATAGTCCTCCATTTACATCTTCCATAGATGGTAGTTTTGACTGTTAAACTTCTTGACCTTAAACTTGCTTTCTTCCACCATTTCTCCCACACAAACCAAGAAACCTCTTTTCCTATAAGTTTATCTACCAAATAAATCTTTGGCTCTGATACTAGTTAGAAATATAGAATGTAGAGCAATAATAATGAAATAAAGATAGAATTAAAATTTAGAAAACATAACAGAATAGAGACATAGATTTAACGTGGTTTACCCAAAATGTGCTACGTCCACATAGAAACTACCAGTCTTTCTTATTATTCAGTCTAACAAATAAAGGGAAAAAAACCTATAATACATCCACTACAATATCCTCTTCACTCTCTCACTTTTTTTACTTGATTACAATTCCCTCATATCAAAGGAGGGTTACAAATTAGGGTAAAAATACACTAACTTAATTTATACCGTTAGATCTAAAACTTAATAGTAAATGGTCTAGATCAACTATGAAATTATAATATTTTATAATGTATTTTTCACAAAATTTTGCTTCAGGGGTGCTACTCCTGAACCCCCACCAAGGGGCTCCAAAATAGGTCACCACCCCCTAGACCCCCATGGCAACCCTACTGGAGGATGTTACCTCCGCCCCCCCCACCACACCACCCTGTCAGGAACTAGGCATTAAAAATAAGATCAGGCTCCATCATCCAACAAAAAATTGATGAAAGAGAGCATCATTAGAGAGGATGGGATAAATGGGATGATTGGGGAAATAATAGAGAAAATTGCTAGTGACCCTACACACATGCACGTTAGATGTTAAATGTTATATACATAAAATATTAGTGCATAGTTAAAAAAATATTGTTTATGATTATTTTATATGTGGATTTAGTTTTTTATTACATTAGATTTTTTTAATTTAATTAGCTTGATTTTTTGAGAATGAATCAAGAAGATGGATATTTAATTACTACATATGATTGGTAATCAATTATGCAATTATTTTAATATTGTAAACTATTAGAAACCTATTCATCTATTGGATAAATAAACATTACCTTTATTTTAATTGTTTTTAAGAAGTTGGAAATATCCTAGAATAATAACATAGAGTAAATTGATCTAAGTTTAGTCTTTTTAAAGCATGCATGAGATTTCATTAAAAGTTAAAAACTAATATATTTACTATTAAAGATAAAGATAACTTAAATCTCAAATATCAATACATGGAGTGCATTAAGTATTCAAGGTTTAAAATTATCATTAAAAGATGACTTAAACTAACAAGAAACACGACCTTGATCACAAGGATTTAAACATGAATGATTTAAGAAAATAAAATGGAACTCAATTTAAGTAATGTAATTAAATTATGAACTAAAACTCTAAAGATAAATATATAGTATAAATTATTAAAAATGAAGGAAGAAGAGGTAGCAAAGGAGGAGGAAGAAAGGTACGGATGGGACACAGAGAATAAGGTGAATTAGAGAGTAAGAGAAATAGGAAGAATGGCATATCTTCTCAACACAGACAATTATTTTTAAGAGGTAGATTTTGTAATTTATATTCATGTTAAAATATAAGAAATAAAAAAGATGAAATAAATATATTTCAAAACAAGTTCAAGAACCTGAATAAACTCTTTAGCAAACTGAGGCTTGTTTATTTGGTAGCACTATATACATTTATGGCAGAGCCTTATTTCAAACTAGGTTTAGTATTTTATTTTATCAAGCCATTATAATGATATTATATATGGATAGTTCCTTATCAATTAAATTACAAAATCTATTTGTATACAACGCTGTATACATGTCAACAACATTTTACTAATGTAGATGGTATCTTTAATGGTGAATCTAAACTTCTACTTGTAATATAAATGAACAACGGCACCTTGTTTAGAATATTATACTAAGGTAGTGTTTTTAATTTATTTTGGACTGAATAATATTATGTGCATCATTTTAATTGAAACACTTAGCATTATTATTGGATGCTTGGCATTATAGTTGAATGATAGCATTATAAAATGACCAGTATAAATTTGAAATTCCTTTATATAAATTTAAATTTTGAATAGATAGTTGAGTCATAAATTTACAATGCTAAGCTGTGTATAATGAAAATTATTGATTAAATGATATTAAAGCGCTAAGTAAATTTATTGAAGATGCTAAGTCTGAAACACTAAAGTGCTGAAATACAATGTTGGGTCTTTAAAATTGTAAAGCTGAATTAATTTAAAACTGAATATATAATGTAGCATTGAGACTTTGAATAGAACACCAAGTTTAAAAGTAAAAACAACTGAGTCAAATAGGTAAAATTATTGAGTGTTTAAAGAAAATTGCTAAGTATATTTTTTTTAAAAATTGTGAATATATTTGAGTCATTATGTATTAAAAGATTCATTATGTTAATAAATGATATGTTGTGTAAAAAATAGAAGCACTAAGTATATAATATAAAGTGTTGGGTATTAATTTGAATTGCCTAGTTCATGATTTGAATCACCAATCATCTATTTAAAATGTTAGGTCAATAAATTGAATGTTAAGTATGTATTATAAGTGTTGAACACATATTAATTCATTGGGTATATTATTTAAACATTATAGCAACAATTAATATAATGATATTATATTTTCAAATGTTGTGTCATAAAATTGAATTGCAAAGTTAAATAACTGAAATGCCAAGTCATGTATTTGAAGTGCCTTGTCTTTTAATTAAAAAGATAAGTCAATTAGGTAGAATATAAAGTCACTATATCAAAATTATAAGTCATTTAAAAGATTTATGTTTCTTTTTATTTTAAGATCAAAGGTTCAGTGGAACTTTATTTTTGCCTTGGATTTCCATATTGCAAATAGCTCGAGTGGGAAATAAAATAAAAGAGTGTGTTTATCATGAGAACTTAATGGGAATGGTGATTTTTTTTTAATATTTCCCCTTGATTGATAATTAAATTTAATGTGATTTGTATACCCTGTTTAGAAATAAATATTAAAACTTGGGTGTCATTTCACATAATATTTAATTATGTAAACCTTTTGAAATAGTGTTAGAATATAAAAATATATATGTAAATGAAACAATCTAGAGCTTGTACATTATATTAGTGGTAATATATAAAACAAATACTTGTAATACTACCAAGTAAATAATGGGTCAATAGGTTAAGCAATGGAGAATGGAAGGAGTTAAATTTGTTAAGAATTAAGGGTAATTATAAACTATCTTTTGTAGGCAAACATTTCGTTGGTTCTACTATTTGTATGTTTATCCTTAGTCTAAGTTGAATTATTGGTTTATCTTACATTGATGCTTGAGAGACATGGGAAATAAATTTTAAATTAGGATAATTACATTCTTGATTAATAGTGTTATGCAAACATGTCGGCAGGGTCATAATTACAGCATCATGTAAAAATGAAAACTTGTGTATGGTATATATTTTGTGAAAATATTAATATGTGTAAGTGAATAGACATTTATATAATAAAATAGTGCATCATGTTATGTGACTAGATATTATATTTTCATCTAATTATTTTTGTGCAGTATAACCTAGGGTATACCCGAATGATATAATATTCTGATTGCTTATTTGGGTGCTCATGTATAATGAGATATGATAATATGGGATATTATAGAATAATTTAGCTTAAATATATATGCCAAGATAGTACATATTATAGTTTTATATCTAGACTCTCACCTATGTTGATTGATTAAATATATGTGTTGGTTATTCTTGAATAATATGTTTTGTAGCAGTTAGTAGGATATCATGTATGCATACATACAACCTGGAGAGAGTAAATGAATGTTAGGTTAGATTTTTTATTTTTATATGACTTATTTTGTGATATGTACTTATTTTATTAAAAGCATATAATTCCATGTATTTATGACTACTTTGTATGACTAATTATGGAAAACCTAGTAGTTATGTCTTAGAACTCTAGACTGTGATATTATGGGATATCATGGGGTGCAGTAGTATGGATCTTATTGTTGTAGTTGAGAAACTGTAGTTTAATACGAATTTTACCCAGGAGGTAAAAAATATAGGCATTATTTTTGGTTTGGGATAGATAATAATGTAAGAATCATTCATGCATTAATGGAATAAATGTACACTCACTTACTTCTATGTTTAGCATGTGATATGATTTCTAAGAGGATGTATTTAGTATGAATCTTGTATTTAAATAATGTATAGTAAGATATTATATTTTGGTATGTATGATTTTCATGTCAGTATGATATTTTGTAATAAAATGAGTTTTCTATGATACACTGCATGTTTAGTTTTTAGAAATCATACACACTTGGGTACTTGCTTGTTCTCTAGATTCTTGCATTATTATATATACACATACATGAAGAGAGGGCCATTCCCTCATAAAGGATTATGTAGGGGCTTTTTTGCCCATGGTTGGTGTGGAAAAATGCTCAGATGATGATCTTCCTCCTCACTATAATACTTTTTTAGAAACCAGATTTGAAATTATCAATGATAGACGAGTTGGTTTGACTCAAGCTCAGAGAGCTTAGTATCTATCTATTATACTAGACTGAATGCCTAAAGGAAATATAATTATAATATATGGTTATTTATTTAAATAGTATTTGTTGTATTATGGGACCAGCTATAGTTGTGTCCTAATGCATTTACTTTCCTTAGAGTTGTAATAAGATATATATTATTTTTGGTATTTAAATTTAAAAATATTTTTGTTTTGAGTTGTTTGGTTAATTGTTAAGTATTTTTAAGTAGATTAAATGTTAAGTAATTAGTTTTTTTTTAAATTAATAAATTATTTTAACTATAATTTGAGGGGTTGTAACATGTGGTATCAGAGCTGTAGCTCAAACTCTAGGATCTAATGAGCCCATTAGCATTTTCATACATCTCTATTTATTAGAAAGGAGGATCATGAATGTATGTATGGTACATTGAGTGTGTACCCTAAAGAGCATTTGTACCCCCTTAGAGTTTTTAAAGAGTTAGTTTATCGAGTGTCTCATTGGTGATGGTTTTATAAGGTGTTTGGGTAGGTAATTGCATATCATAGTTCATGAGTTATGAACAAAAGTTTCTTACCAGATTATTGATCTTTTAGATAGAACACCTCAAGTGTGATTATGTCTTCCTTATTAATCAAATAACCTTCACCATTTGAGTTTATGTATTATGAGTGTTTTAAAAATCATGGCGTTCTTCCCACTTAGGTATTTATGCATTAGTTTTGTGTCTTGTTTATACAAACCTAGGAATGAGAATTTTCTTGTAATTGAGTGTAGATGTCATGTTTGAGAATTCCCTTGTGTTAGGAGTTTGTGGATTAGAATCCTTACATTTATATAGACTTGAGAAGAAGTGCCATATCTCTTAATTAACTTAGAGTTCAGTTTTTATTCTCCTCTTACATCATTTTAGGCTACTGAGAAGATTCATATTTTTAGTATGTTGATTTAGTGTTCCTTAAAAAGAAAACTTGTTTATAAATTTTTGTTTTGATATTATTCCCTTGAGTTCATGGGATAATGTTTTCTAATTCTTGTTGAGATAATATATAGGTTTGAATGGATTGATACATCATTGTTGCTAATATTTCCTTTCAGTTGTAGAATTAGGTTGTGTTACTACTCTTGTAAATTTTGGTAAATAGTTAGTGATTGGAAACAAAGATTGTGGTGTTCTATTTTGCCATGTGGGGGTATGTAGGAGATTTGATTTTGAGATGTTAGTTATCTACTATCCACTTGTGAATTTTTAGAGTCACTCTTTTATCTAACTTTTTAACTTGATCATGAGGAGTGGATAACCTTGAATTTATGTAAATTCTAGTGATTATAATTATTATGTTATTATATACCTTTGTTTAGATTGATATTATTCTCTTTTGGAAGCATGTTATTTTAAAGAGTTTTATATGTACATTTTTTTTTGGATCAAATAAGGTATATGATGTGTAGAACATCTTGGTAGTCTAAAAGGATTGGGATAAACTTTTTAAATTATTGCGTGCTAGTTGTGCAAGTAAAGAGACATTGTCTTGATTAAGTTTGTATGGACGGTATGATCCTTAGCCTTTGTATGTTATGTTAATTATTATCTCTTAACTATGAATATAATACTATAGGTTAAAATATGAATTTTGATACTAGTTATGTTTGGCTAGTGAGAACTTAATGCAATTATGAAATAATTGAATGATTTTTATTGTATGTATGTTAGTACATATGGAATTATTTAGCATATAGTATTGATTTCTATGATCTGTTAGTATATATTTGTGTTTCATTAAACCTTGAGCACATTTTGGAGATTTTTAGTTCATGGAGACCCGAGGGAGGAGTGGTGAATTAGGAACATGAGTTATAAGTGATAGGATGGTATCCTACTTAACCTCATATTGACTCGATTATTACTAAGTTGGATTCAATTTATAGATTTATTGAATCCAAGATTTGATAGACAAAATTGGTCAAATTTAGTTGTATGGCCATATGCATGTATATTATAGATGGTTATTCCATGATTTTGTATACATTATTTTCCAATTCCTATTCATCATCATAGTTATCAAGAACTATGATTAAGTAGTGACATTATTGACATGTTATACTTATTTGAAGCTATGCAGAGTAGAGATAGTATTAACATATACACATCATTCTTGATAGGTTCCCTAGTTACGTTTATTCAGAATGAGAAATATACTCTCTAGATTAGAGAGATGTGCAATGGGGTTGGAAGGTTTTGTGGAACTCTTCTTGGTCATTTTTTTTACTATTATGATGATATCATGTGTTTTTAAGAAGCCAATAAAACTTTTACCAATATTTTGTAGGTTTGTCTTGCATTTTTAATGCCTCAATGTGATCATGATACAATCAATTAGTGTAAGTGGTTTTCGCAAAACTTATTTACATAATAGGAAATGTCATAGAGTAGGGTCTTGTGAGACCAATACTTTAAGAATAGTGTTAATTGAGAGAACTATGATGATTTTTTAAAGTAAATTTTGTATTTATTTGAATGATTTGATACTTGATACTATGCTTTTATATTGTTATACTATGTTTTTTATTTAAAACTATTGTTGAATAAGAATCATCAGGATAATGACTATTTTTAGGGGGGAGGATGTTACATCCTAATTTAACCCTATGATTTAATACCTTTAAATCTATGGATTAATATGGTTATTAACTAATTATTATTTCTTTTATTTTGAGCTTTAAGACATATATTGTAATGAGATAGTGATATTGTTTATTAATATACATGATGTGACAGCTGTATTTTATTATTTTATATATTAAAAATGTATATTTGTTAGTGTTGTATCATTGATTGATATATATAATGATTCAGACTAACTACCTATTATTGCGATGTGGATGTAGGATAGATCTTACCCTCATAACTTGACAAAGGAGAGCATCATCAGAGCAAATGGGCTAGATGGAATCATTGAGAGAATAATAGAAAAAAAATTTAGTGACCCTACATACATGTACATTAGATGTTAAATGTTATATGCTTAAAATGCTAATGCATAGTTAAGGAAATATTATTTATGATTATTTTGTATGTGAATTTAGTTTTTGATTACATTAGATTCTTTTAATTTAATTATCTTGATTTTTGAGAATAAATCTTGGTAATCAATTATGCAATTATATTACTATTGGAAACTATTATAAACCTATCTATTGGATAAACAAACATTACCTTTATTTTAATTGTTTTCAAGGAGTTGGAAATATAATAGAACAATAATTTAGAGTAAGTTGAACTAAATTTAATCTTTTTAAAGCATGCATGAGATTTCATTGAAAGTTAGAAATTAATATCTTTATTATCAAAGATAAATCTATCTTAAATCCTAAATACCAATGCATGGATTGCATTAAGTATTTAAGATTTAAAATAATCATTAAAAGGAGGACATAAACTAATAAGAAACATGACCTTGATCACAAGGATTTAAACATGCATGATTTAAGAAAATAAAAAGGATCTCAAATTAAGTATTGGAATTAAATTATGAACTAAAATTTTAAAGATAAATAGATAGTAGAAATTATTATAAATGAAAGAAAAAAGAGGCAGTAAAGGAAAAGGAAGAAAGGTACAAATGGGACATGGAGAATAAAATGAATTGGAGAGTAGGAAAGAGAGGAAGAATGACGTATCTTCTCAACAAAGGCAATTATTTTTAAGAGGCAAGTTTTTTAATTTATATTCATATGTGAAATATAAGGAATAAAATACTTTAAACAAATATATTATAAAATAAGTCTAGGAACTTGAATAAACTCTTTAGCAAATATAGGCTTGTTTATTTGGCAACACTATATACATTTGTGGCTAAGTCTTATTTCAAACTAAGTTTAGTATTTTATTTTAAGAAGACATTATATTGATATTATATATATGGATAGTGTCTTATTAATTAAATCATAAAATATACTTGTAGACTACGTTGTATGCATGTGAATAATGTTTTACTAATGTAGATGGCATATTTAATGGTGAATCCAAACTTTTGATTGTAATATAAATGAGCAAATGCACCTTGTTTAGAATATTAATATTTATAATTGATTTTGGATTGAATAATATTATGTGTAGCATTTGAATTGAAACACTTAGCATTATTATTGAATGCTTGGGATTATAGTTGAATTATAGAATGCCCAATATAAATTTTAAACACCTTTATATTAATTTGAATACTGAATAGATAGTTGAGTCATACATTTAGAACACTGAGCCTAAAATTTTGAGGTGTTAAAATAAAATACTAGGTCTTTAAAATTGTAAAGCTGAATCAATTTAATAGGAAGAGTTGAATCTATAATGTAGTGTTGATATTTTTAATAGAATGTCAAGTTTAAAAGTAAAAATAGTTGAGTCAAATAGGTGAAATTGTTGAGTGTAAAGAAAATTGTTGATTATATTTTTAAAAAAATTGTGAGTATAATTGAGTCACTGTGTATTAAAATATTTGTTGTGTTTATAAATGATACACTATGTATACAATAGAAGCACTAAGTATACAATAGAAAGCATTGGGTATTAATTTGAAGCACCCAGTTCATGATTTGAATTACCAATAATCTATTTAAAATGCCTAGTCAATAAATTGAATGCTAAGTATGTATTATAAATGCTAAGTCACATATCAATTCATTGGGCATATTATTTTAATGCTGTAGTAATAATTAAAATAATGAGTTTATATTTCCAAATATTGCATCATAAAACTGATATGCCAAGTCAAATAACTAAAATGCCAATTCATATATTTGAAATGCCTTGTCTTTTAATTAAAATGCTGAGTCAATTAGGTAGAATGCCAAGTCATTATATCAAAATGCCAAGTCGTTTAAAAGATTTATGTTTCTCTTTAGTGAAAGATCAAAGGTTTGGTGGAACTTTATTTCTGGCTTGGATTTCCATATTATTGATAGCCCGAGTGAGCAATTAAATGAAAAAATGTGTTTATCATGAGAACTTAATGAAAATGGTGATATTTTTATTAGTATTGCCCCTTGATTAGTAATCAAAGTTGGAATGATCTATATACCTGGTTCAGAAAGAAATAGTAAAACTTGGATGTCATTTCACACAATATTTAATTATTTAAACCTTTTGAAATAATGTCAGAATATAAAAATTTATATGTAAATGAAATAATACAAAGCTTGTACATTATATTAGTGGTACTCTATAAAAAAAATTATCGGTAATACTACCAAGTAAATAATGGGTCAAATGGGTTAAGCAATGGAGAATGGAAGAAGTTAAATTTGTTGAAGAATTAAGGGTAATTATAAACTAAGTTTTGTAGACAAACATTATGTTGATTCTACTATTTGTATGCAGATCCTTAGTTTAAGTTAAATGCTTAGATTATATTACATTGATGCTTGTGAGACATGGGAAATATGTTTTAAATTAGGATAATTACATTATTAAATAGTAGTATTATGTAAACATGTCGATGGGGTCATAATTGCAGCACCATGTAAAGATGAAAACTTGTGTGCAATATATATTTTGTGAAACAATTAATATGTTCAAGTGAATAGACATTTGTAAAATAAAATATTACATCATGTTGTATGTCTAGAGATTATGTTTTCATCTAATTATTATTGTATAGTATAACCTAGGATATACTTAGGTGGTATAATCTTGTGATTGCTTGTTTAATAATTATAGTGTAAAATTGATTATTCATGGTTGAGTAAGGTACTCATACACAATGAACTATGATAGTATGGGATATCATATAATACTTTACCTTAAATGTATATGCCTAGATGGTACATATTGTATATGTATGTTTAGACTTTCACTTACGTTGATTGATTAAATGTATGTATTGGTTATTCTTGAATAATATGTTTTGTAGCAATTAGTAGGATATCATGTATGTGTACATACAACCTTGAGAGTATAAATGAATGTTAGGTTAGAATTTTTATGTTTTATGACTTGATTTGTTATATATAATTACTTGATTAAAATCATATGCTTCCATATCTTTATGACTACTTTGTATGACTAACTATGAAAAAACTAGTAGTTGTGCCTTGAACTCTAGCCTATGATATTATGGGATATCATGGGGTGTAGTAGTATAGATATTATTATTGTATTTGGGAAACTATAGTTTAATGTCAATTTTATTAGGGTAGTAAAAATTGTAGGTATTATTGCTAGTTTGAGATAAATAAAAATGTAAGAATCATTCATGCATTAATAGAGTAAATGTACACTTTCTCACTTTTATGTTTAGCATGTGATATAATTGTTATGAGGATGTAATTATTATGAATTTCTTGGTTAAATAATTTATAGTGAGACATTATATTTTGGTATGTATGATTTTTATGTAAGTGTGATATCTTGTAATAGAATAGGTTTTATATGATACACTACATGTTTAATTTTAGAAATCATACACACTTAGGTACTTATTTTTTCTCTAAATACCTACACCATTCTATCTAGCTATCCATAAAAGGAGGGCCATTACCTAATAGGGGATTATGTGGGGGATCATTGTTTCGTGGTTGGTGTAGAAAAGTGTTTAGATGATGCTCTTATTTCTCACTATAGTACTTATTTGGAGACCACACTTAATATTGATAGCGATACACAAGTTGGTTTGACTCAAACTCTAGAAAGCTTAGTATCTATTTATTGTATTGGGTTGAATGTCTGAAGGAAATATAATTGTAATATATGTTTGTTTATTTGAATAACAGTTGTTATATTATGGGACTAGCTATAGCTATGTCCTAATGTATTTAATTTCCTTGGAGTTATAATAAGATATATATATATATATATATATATATATATATATATATATATATATATATATATATATATATTACTTGATAGGGGATTATGTGGGGGATCATTATTTCGTGGTTGGTGTAGAAAAGTGCTCAGATGATGCTCTTATTTCTCACTATAGTACTTATTTGGAGACCAAACTTAATATTGTTAGAGATACACAAGTTGGTTTGACTCAAACTCTAGAAATCTTAGTATCTATTTATTATATTGGGTTGAATGCCTAAAAGAAATATAATTGTAATATATGTTTGTTTATTTGAATAATAGTTGTTATATTATGGGACTAGCTATAGCTATGTCCTAATGTATTTAATTTATTTGGAGTTGTAATTATATATATATATATATATATATATATATATATATATATATATATATATATATATATAGTTTTTGGTATTTAAATTTAGTATTAATTTTGTTTTGAGTTGTTTGGTTAATTGTTAAGTACGTTTAAGTGGAATGAATGTTAATTAATTATTATTTTTGTTTTTAAATACTGCATTATTCTAAGTACAAATTTAGGGGTTATAACATTAACCCTAGTTCTTCATCTTCATGGTCAGTTTAGGGGAAATATCTTAGTGGGAACATGGTGTCAAGTTGACCCAAAATACCCCTCTATCAATGAGTGTTGCATACATATCCAATACTCTAAAGAGGGCCTTAGACTAATGTAGTTATCCCCTATGTGTTGGCTTGTGTGTGAATCATGTAATATGTAAAAGGTAAGTATGATAATGACCTATATTATAACTTAAAAAATATAGCTCTTAGATTAATTATTTATTACTTCAAACATGTGTATGTGTTATCTCTATGACTGATATGGAAATATGATAAAATAGTGAAGCTTTGCTTAACTGAATATTTGATAGAATGCTTTGATAAGTTATCTTAGGTCTTTTCTAGGTCTTTTGTAGGTCAGAAATTAATGAGAGTTGATCTTGTATTTATATCAATCCCCTTATATAAGTAACTCACATTAAATCACTTAGGTTGACCAGGAGGATACATTTCATTTTCAAAATAGATGACTTTATAGCACTAGACACTTGTGTTGGGTTAGGATACTAGCATTAACACTAGTTTTTATCTTGAACGTTAGTGTTCAAGGAGCAGGAAAGTATGTATAGGCTCAAAACTTGCATAGATAGAATATAATTACATTTTAAGCATTATAGGAAAGATAGAAGGCATACTTCATCAACATAAGACTAATCAAACTAATAAATAAGCTAAGGAGCATAAGGTAGATCAGATGTGAGACTTTAAAAAGTGAGAAAGGTCTAAAACTTGAGAGGAACAACTAAGGTCTAAGTTTTCAAAGTGTATAAGACTGATGTGATATATAATACACAAATATCATCTACAATATCCCCCCTTAATCTAGTAATAAAATTTATAGTTTAAAGGAAAGGAATGCATATCGGGTATTGATGCCTCTAAATGCACCACAAGGTTCTTTAGTGTTCAAAAAACACTTCTCATTTTAGAATTCAAGGAATTTAGAGCATGAGTAATAAGTTATGGCAACTTGATGTTACTTATGATGAAATAAATTTGTGGGACACCAATATATATATATATATATATATATATATATATATATTGGTGTCCCAAAAATTTATAATGAGTGATGGTTGGGAGCCATCATGGTCTATCCTTTATGATTTTTAGAGAATCTATGTTGATACTTAGTGAACTACGATCCAAATTTAAGCTACAGACTAATCTAAATGGATATTTATAATGAAGCTAAAACTAAAGTGGTATGGTGTAAAAAAAGAGAAAAGAGAAGGGTAAGACAAAAAAAATGAGAGATTACCAATTTTAGTCTCAAACATCATGACAAAGCATCAATTGTAACTAAGTAAACATTCAACCAATATATAATGCAATATAGCTTAAGCTCAAATTTCACAATATACCAGGCAAACTTCAAAGGATATTGTAAAGAGTCATGATTAAGACCCATGTTTACTTTGAGTTACTACTGTAATCAAATAGCATTTACACATCTAAATATAGAGTAAAATGAAGTGAAACAAAACCTAAGATCCTCCAGCTAATCTAGCATATGCACAAATTATAAACCTTGTGATTAGAAAATGTAACTTAGAATTCAAAGACACCATTCAAATCCAAGACATAACTAGCAATTGAAAGAGAAACTATTTAACAATTGACATATCAAATGTGGACAATCTTTGTAGAACTCTTTGATTATATTAATTGCTTCAAGTATATAATATTTTCTCAAAATTCTCTCTTTTACAATTGGTAATACATGTCTTTATAGAAAGATTGGGTAGTATACTAATCAATTACAATACACAGGTGTAAAAAAGACAAGGACAACTATCCTTCCTAAGATGGTTCTAGAATAGACTTATTTTCTACAATTGAATTGACCTAGGGGAAATATGCTAACAAACTAGCATATGCCTTTACAATTGAATATTCTTTTTCAAAAAGTTATAAAATTCCACAAAGTAGAATATTATCTAATTTTTTGGTGGGGCCTCTATTTATTGGTGTTGGAGGATGCTCATGGCTTTAGTATGTTTCTCATTAACTAGATTTAGATCCACATTAGGCTTTAGGATATGCTCTTCCTCTTGATCTACCAAGTCCTCAAGTTTTCTATCATCTCTAGCCATGGCTTCTTTGATGCTCTTTGATTCATTTATCCTCTCTCCAACATTGAATATCATGTCTAGGATCTTACTGTTATCAACCCTAGATTTGCCTTGGCTCTTTTCTTTGATTTATTGAGTTACCAAAGTATCCTTATGTTTGAAATCTTCATCACTTATGATTCCAAGGGTAGTGGGTTGTGTATGATCTATAATCATAGTCCCAAGAAGCTATTCAATCCTTTCAATCAGCTCCTTATCACCTTCTAGGAGTCTTTCCACATTATTGTGCCATGTACTCAAACTTTGAACCTTGTCAACCACAATTCCCATAATTGTGCTCAAGTGTCCCAAACAAATGGTTTTAAAGCCTAGGATCTATTTCCTTGCTTGGATGTTGAGAAGTTTATTTATTTTATCCTTTGAGGTTTTCCATCGGGTAACCAGGCCCTTGGCTAATGCACCTTATTATGTTAATGTGATCTACCTCAGCTTCATTGTTTTGAGTGCCTCAAACATGTCATAAAATAACTTATCAAGCATTTTGTTCATTACCTCAGGTAATGATAGAATTGCCTATGTCTCCAAGTTTTCCTTTTCCCTTTTTAAATTATAGATCCTCTATTTCATTCCTCTAACCATTACTTTTGTTGTGCTGATTGGGCTTATATTAAGCTTTTAACATCTTCTTCATGAATGGTAGCTTCACCTAGCTATTACCCCCCAACTAGGGTTAATCCTACAAAGGGCTCCACCTTTTGGAAGATGAATTACTCAACTCCCACCACAGCCTTCTTGGTGGTGACCCTCTCCAATATAGTTTTCTCTAGATTAAATTTCATGGTTGTGGATGACTTTTTAAATTTTAGAGGCTTTGAGACCTCTGCATCAGTGTTAATTGATGCTCTGAGAGCATCTATCTTCTTGTTTTATGGTCCTGAAGTAACCATAATTCTTCTTTATTCTTTCTCTTTTACCATGGCCCTAATCCATGTATTTATTTCATCATGCACTTCTACATTTTTCATGGCCCATGAATGGGAAAGAGTAGGGATCTTTTTCAATTTTCCATAAATGAACCAGTCAGGGTTAACTAGTCCATGAATTGGGAATTCATCATTGAAGAGATTGACTTCACTAGTGGTGTGAGTGAAGGTCAATCTTGGTCTCTTCCTTGGTCTAATAGGGACCAATAATTTCTCTACCTTCATCTTCTCTTAAGATTTTGTAGGGACAAGCTCTTTTCCTTTATCTACTTCAGACTCCCTTGCTTGGACTTGAACCTCTTCAAACTTTTCTTCTTCCCTATTAGTATCACATACCTCTACAAGTTCCTTCAGGGTACCCTCAAGTGTCTCTTCAGACTCTAATGCTATCATATCTATGTACTTAATTGGGGAAGGTGGCCTTTGTTGGATTATTGAAGATGAGGGCCTCTCTCTAAGTCTCGCTTCCAATTTCACTTCTCCCAACTTCTCTTTGCCACAGCCTTATTTGTCCTAGCTTTGTACAATTTGTCCTTGAGGCTATGGTTGTTCTCTTTAGGGTTATTATTGGGCTATCCCAGATGGTCCAAGTAGCAAGTGATATTTCAAGGGATGCATTTGCCATCTAGATTGCTTGTCATCCTTGGTCAATCTATGTTCAAGTTTGATGTTGTACCCTTGGATCTTAGCCAACACTTCTTCATAATTCTTAGCCTTAATATAAATGGTGTTATGAACACCAAGCTAATATATGTACTCAAGCTTGGGGAGCTTCTTCTCTTTGAAATGGCTACTCATTATGTTCTTAGGATCCCACATCTTGAGTTCATCAAGCTAAAATTCAAATGAATCTTTGTGCTTGCCCATGGTATCAACTTGTTTCTATTCTTAAAGAATATTCCTCCAAATATTTAGAGGGAATGGTGGAGAATACCTTTCCTCTTTTCTTTGTAAATCCCATCAATGCCAATGATGAGCTAGGAGGAAATTTATTGCTCAGTAATCTTACTTGGAACATATATCAATAATATGTAAGGCTGGGACATGATCCCATCAATCATGATGACTGTGAAATCAGGGTAGTACCATATGTCACCCATCATTTAAATATACTTCTTGATGAGTGGGTGGACCCTAGGCAGGGGAACACCTATGTTAGCCTCTACTATGGTTGGGTAGATGTAGTCAAAATAAATTACATATGGTTTTTGTATTTAAAGATATGTAATTTGGAGTAATGGTAGGAAATGGTGGTTTTTACCTTAGGAGACCAATTTCTAATACCAAGGAAGTTGATTGAGGTAAGTAGGGTGTCTAGTAGGTATGACATCATATAAAATTACTTAGATGTCTTTTTTATATGGCATTGAATTGCTTGGCCAAGAAGACACTAATAAAATATCTAATTGGAGGGGTGAGCTTTTGTTCCACCATGAAATGTATATAGGGAACCCATATTTTATTCATATAGGTCGTTGCGGGGGCTCCAACAGCTTAGTTCAATAGTGCCAATATTGCCTTGATGCCCTTTTTGAATTGAACTATTAGGATTTTTCCCTCAAATTACCTAAAGATATGGGGTCCTTGGTGTAGTTAGGGCCTAAGGATAGAATCTAGGTCATGATTATTGGTTCATTCCTTAATTTTGGGCAGGTCTACATGGGGAAGAGGGAGCTTCAAATACTTTTCAAAGGCTATAGGAGAAATATATTCTATCCCCTTGGAATTCCCTTCCTAAATGATTCATTCATTATCTACCCTAAAATAAACAAATATGGGAGCAAATATGTCTATATAATGTAGTATATTGGACTTTGCAATAGCGTGGTAGAGTCCATCCATCTAGACAACAACCAAGTCATAATGCCTTTTGCTCATTGTAGCAATCCTCTACTCCTCCTTTATAATGGGCATCAATTCCTCTACCATGAAGAAGAGTTTGAACCAGTTCCTAATACCCAGGACATGTAGGGATATAAGGTCTAATTCAATGTCCTTAACGATTTGTCCTTCATTATCTATTGATGAGTAGAGCTCGATCTCCTCCTTCAATTATTGTCTATGAGCTGCCATGGTCTCTATTTATACAAATTTTTCACACTGGTTTGCAAATTGGTCTTTTCAAAAGCTCTTTTTCATTTAAAAAAAACAATCAATCTCTTCTTGGATCAAGTTATGACCAAATGAATTCAATTGGGTCACTTTTATGTAGGGTTTAGGATTTTTTGAGATTTAATGGCAAGATATATTCAAACTTTGGTTCATATATGCTTTGGATTTGAGTTAAACCTTTCAATTTATACATTTACATTTTTGATCCCATAAGATCTTGCATTTTGTCTTTTTTTGCTTGCATGGTGCCTATGTGGCATTGGTCTAGACCTTTCATGGTATTTTTTGTAAATGCCTTTGAGAACTAGCTATTGGTATTTAAAATACTTTATTTTACTTTGCCCCATTAGATCAACATCTTAGATTAGTATGAACTAGTGACTATAATCAGAGCCCTTGCCTATAATTGGCTCCTTTCTACTCAAAGCCTCATGGTTGTGACACTTGGCATCTTTGCATGTCTTTTCCATGCTTCTTATCCTATGTTAGTGCTTTGTTGAATGAACATTGGCCATGTGGTGAGATCACAAGCCTTTGAAAATTCATGAGCACCTTCACATCATTGGATCATCCTCTAGCAATAAATCATTAACCATTAGATTATCATGTCAAGTTTACTTCAAATGTGCTTTCACCACACATTGATTTCATGGGCTCATGGGGCCTCATTGAAAAGTCTATGGGAGCCTTGTGTCATTGGATCATCCTCTAGTGATAAAGTGTGAACCATTTATCTTTAGAGATGCCAAACTTTAAGTTAGTACATTATTAAAATAGGACTTAGGCTTAAATTCCTTAAGCTAAGGTTTATTACATGTTTACTAAGCATGAAGCAGACCTTAGCCTAAGGGATTTATGTCTAAGTTTTCTTAATTATACAAAGGGGAATCATAGCTAAATATTTCAAGCTAATGTTTAAGTTGTGTTTAAATAAACAAAATGTATGCATTGGTCTAAAATATTTATGTCAAGGTTTATAAAAAAATGCTCAAAAGGATCAACATGACATAATGGTCCAATAACAAAGAGGATTTTATTGTATTAACAAAACACATTAAAACTTTTATCTAGAAATCACTTGGACTAAGTCCTCCATAGCAAAAATCTCATTTTAAAATAAGACTTAGTATAAGTCTATAGTTTAAGGTTCATGATATTTAAACAAAATGCCTGGGGACCCTAATGCATAGATTTAAGCTAAGTTTTATTTTGTATATATTTAGACCATAAGACCATTTCCATATTTTTAGGTCAAAGATTTATGATGTTTGAGCATTTTATAAGCACTTACCTTAAATTATAAAATAATTTATGAGCCTTCCAACAAGATTTTGGAGTGCATTTTGATCCTGAGTAGAATAATTAATTAGCTTAAATTTAACAGTCTTACAGACATCAAATACGTCTTCATTAACACCAAAAAATAGTTGCATGAACATCAATTTTTTAAGTTAGTAAATTTTTTAATTTATTGGGCTTAAATTTGACGGTCATGTGGACATCAAATACATCCTCACGGATGTCAAATGATGGTCATGTGAACGCTAATTTTAAGCTCATCAAATTATTGTGACCCACTGTGAGAGTGCCACTGGGTACCTCTATAGGGATTTTAAGGATTTTGGACTTAATTCACTATGTTGGATCAAAATTTGGGATGAAACAAGAGCTATAGGATCATGATTCATGAGCTTTCTCATGATTGGTTGTTTCTATTAGGTGGGCCCCTTTGCTTTTAATCCTTGAATGCAAGGGTGCCACATGTTGATCATCAATCCTTCCATAATCTTTTGACTTTTTAACTATGATGTTCTCTATGTAATTGGTTCCTCGTTATGAAATGAGAACCATTGATCATGATCTGAGGGCTTGAATATGATTGGTCTAAGGGCTTATGTATAGGGTTTTGTCAGTTTTCTTCACACTATCTGATCAAAGGGCCATGAGGAAGCATGAACTGTTAGATCATCTGAGATGCATGCTATTTACATCAAAGTTCAAGATTTTCTCACTCTGTTAGATCAAATATCATGATGAAGTGAGGGTCATTAGATCTTACAAGATGTAAGGAAGTTAAGTTAGGACTGTGGCGATAAAAGACTTAGGCTAAGGTGTTAAAACTAAGTTCTTGTTTGTATTAATAAATTTGCAGGGCCTTAGGATTAAAACCTTAAGCTAAGATATGAATAAGGGACTGAGCTAACATAAAAGTTGACTCAGAAAACTAGAACTTAAGTTAAGATATTAGGACTAAGATCCTGTTTGTATTAACAAATACAATGGGGACTTAGTGTTAAAATCTTAGGCTAAGTTAGGAAATATTAAAAGGGACCTTGCAAAATGAATGTTAATTAGGCATACAAAGAACTTTAAAAGGGGAAATAACAATGGGGACCAAGTATTTTAGGCTAAGTTTTAGTCATGTTTAAAAATATGACTAAGCTTAAAATATGAACTTTATACTTAGGTCCAAAATGGATTTTTAAAAGGTTCTCACTAATTGGTTCCCACCAGTATTCAAATTTGAAACTTAGGGTTTTACCAAGGTTTTGGAACATGATTTTCTCAAGAATAAACCTTAATGAACTTATAACTAAAAGCAATAAAGACCATTTATTAGCATTGAGTAATAGGCTATGGAAAATTGATGCTACCTATGGTGAAATAGTGTCAGAGATATGTATTAATGTCCCAAAAATTTATAATGAGTGATGGTTGGGAGCCATCATGACTTATTCTTTGTGAATTATAGATAATCTATGTTGATACTTAGTGAATTATGATCCAAATTTAAGCTATAGACTAATATAAATAGATATTTATAATGAATCTAGAACTAAAGTGGTTTGGTGTAAAAAATGAGCAAAGAGAAGGGTAAGGTAGAAAAGATGCAAGAGGTTTCCAATTTTAGTCTCAAACATCATGACAAAGCATCAATTATAATTGATTAAACATTCAACCAATATATAATATAACATATCTTAAGCTCAAATTTCACTATATACCAGGCAGACTTCAAAGGATAATGTAAAGAGTCATGAGTAAGAACCATGTTTACTTTAAGGATTTACTACATAATCAAATAGCATTTGCACATCTGAATATAGAGTAAAATGAAGTGAATTAAAACCTAATATCACCCAACTAATCTAGCATATGCACAAATTAGAAACCCTGTGACTAGAGATGTAACTCAGAATTTAAAGACACCATTCAAATCCAAGACATAAACTAGCAATTGAGAGAGAAACTATTTAGCAATTTACATATCAAATGTGGACAATCTTTGTAGAACTCCTTTATTATATTAATTGCTTCAAGTATATAAAATTTTCTCAAAATTATCTCTCTTTTACAACTAATACTACATACCTTTATATAAATATCAGACAATATACTAGTTAGTTACAATACATAGGTGTAAAAAAGACAAGGACAATTGTCCTTCAAAGATGGTTCTAGAATACACTTATTTTCTACAATTGAACTGACCTAGGGGTAATATGCTAATAGGCTAGCATATGCCTTTAAAATGGAATATTCTATTTCAAAAAGTTATAAAATTCCACAAAATAGAATATTGTCTAATTTGCTAGTGGGGCCTCTACTTTTTATTTTTGGAAGATGCTCATGGATTTAGTATGTTGTTCATCAACTAGCTTTAGATCTTGAGCAGGCTTTAGGATACACTCTTCCTCTTAATCTGCCAAGTCCTCAAGTTCTCTGTTGTTTCTAGCCATAGATTATTTTATGTTCCTTGCTTTATTTATCCTCTCTCTAGCATTGAATATCATGTCTAGGATCTTACTATTATCATCCCCATATTTTCTTTAGCTCTTTCCTTTGATTTTTTGAGTTACCAAAGTAGCCCTATGTTTGATTTCTTCATCACTTATGATTCCAAGGGTAGTGGGTTGTGCAAGATCTACAAGCATAATGCTAAGAAGTTGTTCAATCCTTGCAATTATCTCCCTATCATATTTTATGAGTCTTTCCACATTATTATGCCATGCACTCAAACTATGAACCTTGTCAACCACAATTCCTAGAATTGTGCTCAAGTATCCCAAACTAATGGTTTTGAAGCCTGGGATCTATTTCCATACTTAGATGTTGAGAATTTTAGCTATTTTATCCTCTGAGGCTTGCAATTGGGTGATAAGGCCCTTGGCTAATGCACCCTACTATGCCAATGCACTCTGCCTCAACTTTATTGTTTTGAGCACCTCAAACATGTCATAAAATGACTCATCTAACATTTTGGTCATTACCTCAGGTAATGATAGAATTGTCTATTTTTTTAGGTTTTCCTTTTCCCTTTCCAAATTATAAATCCTCTATTTCATTCCTCTTACCCCTAATTTTTATTATGTTGAATGGGCTTCAATTAAGCTTTCAACATCATCTTCATAAATGGTAGCTTCACCTAGATGTTGCCCCCAATTGGGGTTAATCTTATAAACGGATCCACCTTTTGGAGAGTGAATTCTTTAGATCCCACCATAGCCTTCTTGGTAGTGACCCTCTCCAATCCATCTATCTCTAGATTAAATTGCATGATTTTAGATGACTTTTTAAATTTTAGAGGCTTTGAGACCTCTATATTGGTGTTACTTGATGCTCCAAGTGCATCCATCTTCTTGCTTTCTAGTCTTGAAGTGACCATAATTCTCCTTTCTTATTGCTCTTTTACCATGGCCCTAATCCATAGCTTTATTTCATCATGCACTTCCACATTTGTCATGGCCCATGAATGGGAAAAAGTAGGGATCTTTTATAATTTTCCATATATGAACCAATCAAGAATGATTGGTCCATGAATTGGGAATTCATCACTAAAGAGATTAAATTCACTAGTGGGGTGAGTGATGGTCAATCTTGGTCTCTTATTTGGTCCAATAGGGACCAATTCTAGCTATGTCTTACTATTCTCTTAGGATGCCATAGGGACAAGCTCTTTGCCTTTATCTTCTTCAGACTCCCCTACTTGGAATTGAACCTCTTCAAACTATTCTTCTTCCCTGTTAGTATCATATGCCTCTACAAGTTCCTTGAGGGTACCCTCAAGTGTCTCTTTAGGCTCTAAGTCTATCATATCTATGTACTAAACTAGGGAAGGTGGCCTTTATGGGAGTGTTAAAGATAAGGGCCCCTCTCCAGGTCTCTATTCCAATTTCACTTCTCCTAACTTCTCCTTTCCATGACCTTATTCATCTTAGCTTTGTGCAATTTATCCATGAGGTTATGGTTTTTATCTTTGGGGTTTTTCCTGGGTTGTCTCTGATGGTTTAGGTAGCAAGTGATATTGTAAAGGATGTATTTTCCATGCTTCTCCAGATGACTTGTCATCCTTGGTTAATTTGTGTTGAAGTTTGATGTTGTGCCCTTGGATCTTAGCCAACACTTCATAATTTTTAGCCTTAATATAAATGGTGTCATGAACATCGAGTTGATGCATGTACTTAGGATTGGGGAGCTTATTCTCCTTAAAATGGCTACTCACTATGTTTTTAGGATCTCACATCTTGATTTCAACAAGTTAAAATCTAAATAAATCCCTATGCTTGGCCATGGTATTAGCTTGTTTCCAGTCTTGAAGAATAGTCCTCCTAATAGTTAAAGGGAATTGGTGGAGAAGACCCTTCCTCTTTTCTTTTCAAATCCCATCAATGTCATTGATGAGTTAGAAGGCAATTTATTGCTCAAAAATCTCACTTAGAACATATACCAACAATCTATAAGGATAGAATATGATCCCCTCAATCTTAATGACTATGTAATCAGGGTAATACCAGATGTCACCCATCATTTCAACATACTTCTTGATAAGTGGGTGGACCCTAGGCATGCGAACACCTATGATAGCCTCTACTATGGCTAGGTAGATGTAGTCACAATTAATTGCATATGGTTAATGTATTTAAAGATATTCAATTTGGAGTAATGGTGGGAAATGGTGGGTTTTCCCTTAGGAGACCAATTTCTAATACCAGGGAAGTTTATTGAGGTAAGAAGGGTGTCTAGTAGGTATGACATCATGTAAAACTACTTAGATGCCTTGTTTTTGATGGTAGTGATTGCTTGGCCAAGAAGACATTGATCAAATCTCCAATTGGAGGGGTGACCTTTTATTCCACTATAAAATGCACATAG
Source organism: Torreya grandis (assembly GCA_037957365.1). Classification (NCBI taxonomy): domain Eukaryota; kingdom Viridiplantae; phylum Streptophyta; class Pinopsida; order Cupressales; family Taxaceae; genus Torreya; species Torreya grandis. The sequence goes on along the minus strand of JARHVA010002595.1, from coordinate 820,855 downwards.
GGAACCCAAATTTTATTCACATAGGTGGTTGAAGGGGATCCAAAGGCTTGGTTCAATAGTGTCATTATTACCCTGATGTCCTCTTTAAATTATACAATTGGGATTTTGCCCTCAAATTCCATAAAGATATGGGGTCCTTGGTGCAGCTAGGGCCTAAGGACAAAATCTAGGTCATGGTTATTGGTCCATTCCTTAATTTTAGATAGGCTACATGGGGAAGAGGAAGCTTATAATAATTTTCAAAGGCTGTAAGAGAAATATATGCTATCCCCTTGGAATTTCCTTCTTGAATGATCCATTAATTATCTACCTTATAGTCAACAAATATGGGAGAAAGGATGTCTATACAATGTAATACCTCAAGTTTTATAGCAGTCTGGTAGAGTCTGACCATTTAGACAACAACCAAGTCATAATTCCTTCTGCTCATCATAGTAATCCTTTGCTCCTCCTTTGTAATGGGCTTCAATTCCACCACCATGAAGAAGAGCGTAGACCAATTCCTAAGACCTAGGGCATTCAAGGATGCAAGGTCTAATTTGGTGTCCTTGAAGATTCATCCTTCATTATCTATTGATAAGTAGAGCTTGGTCTCCTCCTTTTATTGTTGTCTATGAGCTGTCATGGTCTCTATTTTTGCAAATTATTCACACTAGTTTGTAAATTTCTCTTTGTGAAAGCTCTTTTATGCTAAAAAACACAATCAAGCTCTTCTTGGATCAAATTATGACCAAATGAATTCAATTGGGTCACTTTTATGTAGGGTTTAGGGTTTTTGAACTTTAATGGAAAAACATATATAGATTTTGGTTCATACATGTTTTGGATTTGATTTGGACCTTTACCTTTATACCTTTGTGTTTTCAAGCCCAAAAGATCTTTCATTTTTTCCTTTTCTACATGCATGGCACCTATGTGGCATTAGTTTAGACCTTTCATGACATTTTTCATAAATTCTTTTGAGCACTAGCCATTTTTATTTAAAATACTTTATTTTACTTCACACTATCAGATCAACATCCTAGATTAGCATGAACCATTGATTATAATTTGGGTCCTCACCTATGATTGGCTCCTTTTTTTCTAAGCCTTGTGATTGTGACACTTGGCATCTTTACGTGTCTTCCCCGTGCTTTGTATCCTATGTCAGTACTTTATTGAATGAACATTGGCCATGTAGTGAGCTCATGGGACTTTGAAAAATCATGAGAACCTTCACATCATTGGATCATCCTCTAGTGACAAATCATGAACCATTAGATCATCCTATCAGGTCTATTTTAAATGTGCTTTCACCATGTGTTAAGCTCATGGGATCTCGAAGCCTCATTGAAAATTCTACTATAGCCTCACATCATTGGATCATCCTCTAGTGACAAATCATGAACCATTAATCTATACATATGCTCAAAATTTAAGTTAGTACATTATTAAAATGGGACTTAGGTTTAAATTCCTCATGCTAAAGTTTATTATGTGTTTATTAAGCATAAAGAAAACCTTAGGCTAAGGGATTTATGTCTAAGTTTTCTAAATTATACAAAGGGGGACTATAGCTAAATGTTTCAAGCCAATGTTTATGTTGTGTTTAAATAAACACAATGTATGCATTGGTCTAAAATATTTATGCTAAGGTTTATAAAAAATTTCTCAAAAGGATCAACATAACATAATGGTCTAATAACAAATAGGATTTTATTATATTGACAAAACACATTAAAACCTTTAGTTGTAAATCACTTGGTCCAATTCCTATGTAACAAATATCTTCTTTTAAAATAAGACTTAGTATAAGTCTATACTTTAAGGATCATGATATTTAAACAAAATTCCATGGGAACTCTAAAGTATAGATTTAGACTAAGTTTTATTTTGCATATATTTAGAGCATAAGACCATTTCCATATTTTGTAGGTCAAATATTTCTGATGTCTGAGTATTTTTTGATCACTTCCCTTAAATTGTAAAGTAATTTCCAAGCCCTCTAACAAGATTTTGGAGTGTATTTTGATCCTAAGTAGAATAATTCATTAGATTTAATTTGACAGTCTTGCAGATGTCAAATACATCCTCATGGACGTCGAATGGTGGTTGTGCAAACATCAATTTTAAGCTAGTCAAGCTTTTAATTTGATGGGCTTAAAGTTGATGGTCATGTGGACATCAAATAATGGTAATGCAAATGTCAAATGATGGTCATGCAAACGTCAAATGATAATCATGTAGACATTAAATGATGGTCATATAAATGTCAATTTTAAACTCATTAAATTATTTTGACCCAATGTGAGAGTGTTATTTAGCACCTCCATGGGGCTTCTAAGGATCTTAGATATAATTTGCTCTGTTGGATCAAAATTTGGGATGCAAAGAGAGCTATAAGATCATGATCCAGGAGTTTTCTCATGATTAGTTATTTCTATTAGGTGGTCCCCTTTGCTTTTAATCCTCAAATGAAAGGGTGTCACATGTTGATCTTTCAAGTTTTTATAATCTTTTAACCATTCAACTATTCTTCACTCCATCTGTTTGGGTCCTTGTGATGAAGCGAGAACCATTGATCATGATCTGAGGGCTTGAATTTGATTTGTCTAAGGGGTTATGTACATGATTTTGTCAATTTTCTTCATGCCATTTCATAAAATGGCTACGAGGAAGCACAAACCATTAGATCATCTAAGATGCATGTTATTTAAGTCAAAATTTGGGCTTTTCTCACTCCATTGGATCGAATGCCATGATGAAGTGAGGGTCATTGGATCCTAAAAAATGCAATGAAGTTAAGTTAGGACCACGATGATAAAATACTTAGGCTAAGGTGTTAAGACTGAGGTCCTGATTGTATTAATAAATCCTTAGGATACAATATGAACAAGGGATCGAGCTAATATAAAAGTAGACTCAGGGAACTAAAACTTAAGCTAAGATGTTAAAACTAAGGTCCCATTTGTATTAATAAATACTATGGGGCTTTAGAATTAAAATCTTAGGCTAAGTTAGGAAATATTAAAAGGGACCCTACAAAATGAAAGTTAGTTAGGCATACAAGGATCTTTAAAGGGGGAAATAACAATGGGGACCAAGTATTTTAGGCTAAGTTTTAATCATGTTTAAAAACACGATTAAGCCTAAAATATGAACTTTATACTTAGGTCCAAAATGGATTTTTAAAAGGTTCCCACTAGTATTCAAATTTGAAACTAAGGGTTTTGCCAAGGTTTTGGAACATGAATTTCTAGGATCAAACCTCAATGAACCTACAAATGAAAGCAATAAAGACCATTTATTAGCACTGCTAGTCAAAATTAAAGCCAAACATAACCAAGTAAGCTTGATTTTGATAAAGTGGATGATCTTTAAATTCCAAAAATAACCTTATCATGCCATATTTTCATGTTTAATTTCTAGGGTTTCTTAAGGGTCCCAATTTTCAAAAAATGAGGGTATGTTGGTCCCAACACCCACGTGTGTATAACACACCTCTTTGTATGTGCCCAACTTGATTTCTTTGTTGGTGATTGAATTTCAACCAATAACATGTTACAATATATAATCAATGCATATAATCCATAATTTAAAATATTGAAAAGATTAAAATTGAAAGATTAAGGTTTATGAGTACACCTATGTGTCGACATAACTACTTTACCTATTAAAATTTTGATTTGAAAAATATGTATCATTGTAAGGATCTGAAACTGAGATTAGGACAAATATAGATACATCTAGAAAGTGCATATATCTAATGAGAGAGAAAGATATATATTAGAAGAAACATGCCTCCAACCTTGGAGTAAAGGTGAGTTACCCCCTGGCAATTGAGATTAGCTCAACCATGCAACTCAATTATACTTATAACCTGGTGAGGTTGGATGATACAATCAAGTCCAACCTAAAAAATTATAAATATTGATTGATTTAATCACCTCAAACATACCAAAAATCAAACCAACTACTGTCTTAGATTAGCTCAATAAAGTTCATAAAATTCCAACTGAGGTATCAGTACTTAAAATTATGTGATGTGGTAACAATACATAAAAGAGTTTTGGAATCTAAAACTGATTTGTATTTTGAAATTTTAGGAATAAATTACATATTATATTAACCTTAGATATGTCTCATGCTGAAAATTTGTATAACAATGGTACCAATGTATATATTTCTACCACAATTATGAATTTGAATCATATAATTATGTGTTTTAGCCAATTTGGAAACTGTGTAAGTGTGAATAACTTAATTCCAAAGCATGACCTAACTATATATGGATAAATATAAAAGCTAATATAAGTACCAATGTGGATAACATGTTTCCAAAATATTTCCCCACTATAATCTAGAGATGTTAAATATTGAATAAGTGTGGAGAACATGCTTATAAAGCATACACCCACTAAATCTAAAAAATTATGCCAAGTGTGGATAACATGCCTCCATGATAATCCCCCACTAATATCCCCCCTTTTGATGTGATGGAAAGATAGGAACTAGTAGTTACTTCACCTCAAAATGATGAGACAACTGAATAATCTATTAATGAAAACTTGTATCATACATAAGGAACATGTCTAGGTAGATATAGCATTGAAGTGCATAGAACCAATGTGATCACATGAAGGCCTAAGATGCATGATAAAGATCATGGCAACATATATATATTAATAATATAATATCAACAAGAAAACAAGCACACACACACAAGAACACTCAAAAGCAAGTCAAAAGGCAATAGTCTAAAGAGACTGAAAACAAGGGGCATGTTCAAATGTTGCACAATCTAAGTGACATGACTAGTCAAATGTCCATATAACAAACAATAAAATATTCAAATTTTAAATAAAATATACATAAGCACAGGGGTCACAACTAAAGGATCATATTTAAATTCTTGAACAAGGAGTAAAATAACAAGGCAAGACACTTAAGGAAGTGTATAAAAGAAATCATAATCAACTGGCATACATATGTCATAGTAGCCTATGTATCAAATATGTTAGGTAAAAATGTCAAGTGTATAGCATATCAAGTATCTTATGTAAGATATAATCATGGATAAAGGCATGTGTAAGTACATATGTAAGCTCAAAAATGATCATGAAATTTGATCATCAAACCATATAACATGTGTGTATAAAGATAAAAAATGTGGGTGCCCCCAATGTCTATATGACATGAGTAGAGGGATGGCCCAACATATAAAATAGAAATAGATCATGTATTTGTGTATGCTTGTATCACACTCAAGTAGAAGTTTGACTCACATGTGTATGTAGAGTAACTAAATATGTCATCCATCAACATGGAACTAACACAAAGATGCAAAGGAGTGAATAGAATATGTAGGTGCCAAAACTATTTTTGAATATATATATATATATATATATATATATATATATATATATATATATATATATATATATATATTGGTATTTTGGAATGTTTTAAAAATAAAGATCTTCCTATGATGCTGATATTTCCCCACTATGAATCAAGTGTAATAATCTAGTGATGTTGTCGAGGAGTACATATAAGTTGGATATTTATCACCATAGTATCGATGATGCTCTATGTATGTAAAATAGAAATCTACATTCATGAAGCAATAGTAGGAGTCATATAATTAGGGGTTCATGAAACCCATCATTGGGTAATTTGTGATTTCTTTAGAATAATCGTAATAGGAAAATATTTAGGTATGGATATATGAGCATGGTGCGTAATAGATTGGGTTTTTATAGAATCCACTATATGTCTATAATGTAATGGTCTCTCAAGTATTATTTTCATAGTAAATGGGATTGCCTATTACTTACCCTTTTATGATGAATTAGCCTTAATAGGATGGGTAATTAAATATTTGGGTACAAGTTTTCCTTGTTCAAGAGGATGCTCACATGGAATTCTAAAAATTATAACTACTTGATTTGTATAAATGTATTTAACATACCCATGCATTGTAGAAGGTATTGCTTGAAGTATATGGATCCAAGTTCTTACAAATAACATATCAAAGATACAAGTGGAAGGTATAACTAATAATATAGTAACCACATGTGTGGGACTAACCTATAAAGTTGGGTCAATCTTACCAAGAACCTTCTGGGAGGTCCTATCAAATGCTCTAACTAATATAGTATAAGAATGCAAATCATGATGAGTATAAATTAAGTGCATAAGTAATGTCATGGTTAAAATGTTATTACTTACACTATTATCAATCATAACACTATGAATAGGGTGTTTATCAAGGTATGCTCAAATGAATAAATAATGAATATCAAAGTCATCATCCTTAACCTCACTATCATCAAAAGAAATAGAGGGTCTTTGAACCATAAGAGGTATATGTCATAAGTACAAATAATATCATCTAATATGTTCCCATAGTGTGATTGAGGAGGATGTACATTATATGCCATTTACACTTCTAGTTATTTTTTAGAATGGTTTTACAAAGGATTGTTAAATATTTTCAATTTTTGGTGATCCCTAGGTTAAGAACCTGATTCATTTGGAGGATCAATAAATGCAAGATTTGGTCATCAAAAATATATTAGATCTTGTGTTTTAAGGTTAAACATATGTTTTTAGAATGACATGGTCCTTTATGATAATCATAATAAGCAATCACATCATATCCTTTGGGTAGAGGCTAAATCATATCAATTTGATAAGATGAGGGAGAGATATAAGCTTACACTCTCGTAACCACAAGAGTAATGAAGATGGGGACTCAGGAAAATGGGAGAACTATCTCTTTAGTGAAATAGATAAGATAATCTGATTAGGCTACTATGAAACTATGTTAACCATGGGGTTATTTCCTTTTTAGGCTTAGAAGGTTTTACCTTATAACTTGGTTTAATTGTCAACTTGGTACTAGATGTAGATGTGGCTGGTGTGTTTGAATTTGGAAATATTAATAGAAAATTATGTTAAAATTTGATCTACATGAGCTTTTAATGTTTTCATAGATTGGAGATGTAAATCATAGAACCACCTCAAATCATATTCTTTTAGGTTTCTTAGAAATCATTTGTTTAAAATTTTATCATTGGAGTCATAATCAATGCATGTCACATAAAAATATCAAATATTTTCACAATTACCCTTGCCATCATAAAATGGAAACTTAGGTGCAACAAAACTAGTTGTAAAAAGGTGAAAATAGATCTAAAGTGAAAGAGGGTTATGCAACACATCTTATGAATCAATAGCATGAGGATATTTTAAAGCATTTTGTTCAATGTTTGTAACCTTGTCCTCTAAGGTCTTTATAACTTGAAGGAGTGTTTGAGTTAAGGACCCATTGGGATTTAGATTAGTAATTGAGTAGCCAAAAAGGGGGATGTAAACATGGTTTGAGTAGTAATAGGCATTAAAACTGGTATTTGAGTTGAAATAATTGGTAATTATGGTAGATGTAGAAATAGTGGTTTATTTTTCAAGAAACAAAGGTCTAAACACATAACTTGTGCCCCCACTAGATGTGTTATGTTTTAATGTGTTCAAGTGAAGGGATTTTTCAACTATACCTTTTAAATTTTTTGTTTCTAATATAGTTTTTATGATCTCATCAAGATCTTCAAGGTTTTGATGAATATGCTCACAAAACAATGTAATTACTTGCACTTGATCATAGTCTATTTGCTCATTTTCATTTGTTCACAGGTTTCATTATCATAATCTTCCTATTTGATAACCTTATAAGTATCTTTTTCATTGTCAACATAGGTATCATCATGATCCATAGTATAAGATCCCTTATTAGTTTGAGACATCTTAGATGGTGGGAGGGGAAGCTAAATGTGTTCAATAGGCACACCTCCCAATCTAAGGCTACACATAGGTTTCATGTAAAATAATAGAAGTAGAGAATGAAAAAGTACAACAATCTAAAATTCTAGCTAGCTAAAAACCCTAGGAATAAAAAAATTTACATTCATATGAATCCTATTCACCAAATTTTTAACCCTAAAAATGATTTAGATTGGGGTTATCTAGGTTTAAGTGGGTAGAGATAGCTTAGGGCACAAGGATAGTAAACTATCTCTAAAGCAGGTTAATTGGGTGTTAAAGTCATATATAAATAAACACTAAATTTTTAAAACTTAGAATAGGCCAAATATAGAAAGTATAACTAAGATATGTATGAAAATGACAAAAAAGTGATATGCTTAATTGGTTTTGATGCTAACACAATTTTAGATCTAGAATAGGCATAAAGTAGACTGGAAGATGATTCTAAAATATTCTTCTAATTATGGATTGGATACTTCTAGAGTTATATACACTAACATTAGCCTAGGATAGTTACATTGATGATACTATTTGAATCAATGCAAGTGGCATATATGGAATACCTATTGGAAAATAGTGTGACCACATAGATTTTTATAGGTTTATCTTTGCCTTCACTCTAGTGCATTGAAATATAGGTCATGGATTGTCATTCCTCATGAATTTTCAAAACCCTAGTTCTTCATCTTCATGGTGACTTTGGGTGAAAATGGGTTAATGGGCACATGGTGTTGAGCTGACCCTAAAGACCCCTTTGTTAGTGAGTATCACCTAAATATCTAATACTCCAAAGAGGGCCTCATACTAATGTAGTTCTCCCCTACATGTTGTCTTGTGTTTGAATCATGCAATATGTGGAAAAAAATACAAAAATACCTAGCTTGTAACTTGGAAAATATAGCTCTTGGGTTGATCCATCAGTACTTTAGACATATGCATATGTTGTCCCTATGAGTTATATGCTAATATGATAAAATGTGTAACCTTTTCTCCATTGAATAATTGATACAATGCTTTGATAATTTGCATTAGGTATTTTCTAGGTCTTTTTTAGTTCAAGAATGAATGAGATTTGATCTTGTATTTATATCAATCCATTTATAGAAGTAACTCACATTAAATCACTAAGGTTGACCATTAGGATATGTTTCATTTGCAAATTAGATGACTTTATAGCATTAGATACTTTCATTGGGTCAAGACGTTAGTGTTTATCCTAGACTTTAGTGTCTAGGAAGTAGGAAAGTAGGTACAAGCTTAGTTCTTATAGAGGTGGAATATAAGTACATTTTAAGAATTTTAGGTAAGATAATTAGCCTAGGTCATCAATATAAGACAAGTCAGATTAGAAAATAGTCCAAGAGGCACTTGATAAATTAGATTCAAGAGTTACAAAAGTGAGAAAGGTCTATAACTAAGAGGAATAACCAAGGTCTAAGTTTTCCAAGTGTACAAGACTGAGGTGCTATATAATACATAAATTTTATCAATAGTAGCACTCCACTTTGGGAATGGTACCCATTTAGGCTATAATTTTTACATAATTTATTTCTCTTCTAAACTAGGAAAACATGAGGGATAATTTGATTTTAGGCCTTGAGATGTTGAAGGAGATTGAAGAAGTAAAAAACGTAATGCAACACCTTGTTGAGGTACTAGATAGAAATAAGAGTTATGCCAACCTAAAAATACCTGCAAGGAATTTCTCAATAGGTGACAAAATAATTTTATAACTAAAAGCCAAAATGATATCCAACATGTTTGGAAAATATTCCAAGTTGTACCCTAGATATGTTGGTATATTTGATGACTCAAAATTCATGAACTTGGTTCCTTACAGACATGTATTATGCCCATATATCACCTAGTTTTAAAAGAAAACATATTTATTTGTTGGATAAATATAATGTTAATCTCACTCATGTAATTAATGCAAAATATTTATAGGTTAAATATCATGTAGTGGTGTTGGAAAATCTCATGAGTGTGATCGAGAATCATAAGATTCAATTACAACATAAGGATTTTTTCTAATACAAAGTCTAATGGGACTAATAATCTAAATAAATTTCTAATTGGCAAGAGTATGAGGAAGTCTGTAAGGCTTTCACCTATCTAACAAGTTATTTTGTTTATCATAATTATAGTTGTGGATAATGACTCTTTGTAGTGGGGAAGGATGTTACAATTTATATTTTAACAAGGATTGGAAAAGATGATAATGAATTAAATGAATATTTATTTGACTTAATTTACCACTTTCTATTATTTTATGATGTATATAATTATGATTATTATATGGGTTGTGTTTATGTCATGTGTTTATTATGAATGTAATAAGTGTTGTTTACATTACATATTAGATAAATGTAGATTGGTAGCATTTATTATTTCTTATAATTTATTTTTAGTTATTATTTAATAAATTTATATGATTCATGATAACCAAAATTATTTATTTAGGTGGATGTATAATAATTTTTTCCCCTAACTATGGCCATGCCCTAAGGGAGATCATCATAGAGGAGAGGATGGCAGATGGGAGCTAAAATATTTGGATAGAATTAAACAAGATCCTACACACACCAAATTATGTTGGTTATTATGTATTTATGCTTCATATGCAACATGTTTATGCACATATTTTACTATCTCTTCTATATCCTCATATAATTTTCCTTGATAGCTTGTTATATTTCTTAGAGTAGTATGTGTAGACACCTAAAATTAGACACCAATGGCCTTCAACCAAACTTTAGATTGATTCTTACCAACCATTTTAAATTAAGCCTAAGAATCACTAAACATCCCAAATTTTCATGTGCATCTCAACATCCCTAATGGGGGTATCCTACTATAAGCAATCATAATCTCTCTCAAATTAATCCTTAATCATCTTGCAGCATCACAACATGCAATTTGACCTATGGACCTATTAAACGGTGCACATGGACATAAAATCAAATATTTAAAATGCTAAAAGGCCTAATCATAATTAATTAACAAGCTAAACCAAATTAAATACCTATTTGAATTATCCATGTGGAATTAATGAAATTCAAAAATATAAAATATCTTAGCTTTTCATGATTACCTTTTGTGAGTTGTCAAGCCTTTGAAAATATCTCAAAATATCTCACCCATGCCTATTCATTACAAATCATTAACTCTTGACACCTTTTAACTCTACTAGGGTTAATCAACTCACTTAGCTTAGGTTTGAACCCATTCCATGTTTAAACTACACTTTAACTCACCTTAAGTTATGGTTAGTTTCAAAGACTATAAATACAATCCATTGCCTATTGAAAAGAGAGCTTGGAAATTGTAGAGTTATAATCCAGATTTTATAGCATGATTTATATCCATAATGTTATAATGACAAAATATTGATCCAAGCCCCATCAATCAGGTATAAGCCACACCAAGCCAACAATGGTGCCAAGGAGAGAAGGAACAAATAATACTCCATTACTAAAGACTCTTTGAGCACAAACCGAGTAATCCACACAAAGAATAATTTGGAGCATTCAAGGAAGGTAAGATATTTTTGTTATTTTACATTTTAGTTATGTTTTAAATTATTTGTGTTCATTAAACTCCCCCTAAGGTCTAGGCTTAGAGATGTTAGCATGTTAGTGTGTTCTTTTCATTATTTTATGGACTAACACTTGATCTAACCTCCTCTCTATTGTCAAATTCTTATGATCAAATATGGCATGCCCAATAGGACCCTAAAAACACCTCACATAACAAGGAGACCAAGATAAAACTCCAAAATTTTCAAATAAATGCTTAAATAACTTAAAAATTGGAGTTTTAGCTTTGATTTTACTGTATTCTATTTTTTATGCTAACTCAAATTTACACAAAGACCGACATCGATCAGACATAACTAGCATTAGTTCTACCTGAACTATCATCAGTTCTACCTAATTGACATCAGTTCTAGATAACCATCATTGATCAAGGTGTAGGGTAGGACATGGTTTAAAACCTTTGATTTTGATTCTTCTTACAATTCCTAGTTATTAGTTCTTTATTTCATTGATTTGTATATTCCCTATATAATCATCTTATTGCAGCTTTTATGGAGTTTTTGTACTAACATTGGCTATAAAACATTATTAAAATCATTTTTGTTTTGCCTTTGGGTTCACAGGAAATTGAACTTGATCCTTATCAATCAATATTGATTATTACCAACTGGCATCGATTTTTTTGTAATCGACATCGATCATAGGTGACTAGTATCGGTCTCTGTGTAAAAAAATATAGAGAAACCTGATAGCTATCTTTTCAAAATTATTTTATCATCCATAAATGTGTTTTAAATTAGAAAGAAACTCTTTAAAATATGTAAGTCCAAGGTAAGAATAGAACATAGATTTTCAAGTTTTAACTCTTGAATACTTCATTTTGGTGCCTAAATAGAATTGTTAAGTCTTGAACATTTAGTTTTTAGGGCTTAAAATGAACCTAGGTGTTTTGTGTTAAGTTTTTTTGTGTAAATTCTTAAAAATTTTGAAAATTTAAACTAAGGGGACTAAATAAATTTATCAAAACATTTCATTTGGTACATAAAATTAACACTTACTTAGATTGCAAATTCTAAAAAGTGTTTGTTTTATACTTGTTTGTTTGTTTGTGCAAAATTAAGAGCATGTGTATGCTCTCCCCTATCCCCTATATGGAACTTGGGTGACCAAAAGAACCTTTTCACTTATAAATTATTCATAGTCTAAGGTGTGGAAAGAATGTTTTTTAGGTTCTCCCTAAAACCCACATGGTTTGGGTGATCTAAAAATAACACTTAAAGTCTTTTCACTTAGTTTTCTTTCATATAATCCAGCTTGTGGAGGGGAGTTCATAACTTCTTCATGATATCTTTAGGGAAACTTTGATCCAGGGTTTCATCTCTTGACATTATTTCAACCCTGATCCAAAGTGAGGTATATAAATTAGGGTACCCAAACTATGAGAGCCACAGGGTTGAGTAGTTAACCTCTCCTTATATAAAGAAACCCCAAGTTAGGTCTAGTTAACCAAGGGGTTCCACTAAGCATTACACAAATGGAATCACTATGCAAAGGAATAGACCATTGAATGGTAAGTTAATCTATATGAACTCAATTGATGTGATGCATCTCTAGTGTTAATCACACTTGGGACATCTAGGCAGTCAAAAATTTAAGTTTTAGACAACCCCAATTGTAGTAGACATATTGTTGATGTAGGGTGAGTGGCCCAAAGATCTATATCATCATATAATCCCTTGAGAGAAAGGGGTGTAAAAACCCTACTACTTCATGCCCTTTTATTTTTGGATTAACACTTAAAATCTTCCCAAGAGCACATATATAGATGGATTTCAACAATATGATACAACCTTGTTAGTTATAGGATCTAGGATGTTATACGTAGTTATATTTGGTCTTTTTAATTTTGATAACTTGGTCTTTTGATTTTAAAAAAATTGTTTGTTTGTGTCCTCATCACTCTATTATTTGAGGAGGCATTATGTCATCCATTTGACACCTTGATTATTTGCCTTAATATTTTTATCAAAAATATTATGTGTCACTTGATTGAAATAGGTAATGTTACACTGCCCAAATCACTTCAAGTTTTATGCCTTATATTCTTGAGACAAACCATTGTTTACATCTTTAGAGAGCAATAACATTATTACGCTGATCGAATCATTTCATAAACTTAATTTATCTTGTGTCCAAGTTTCCATTTTTAAAACCAATCCACATGTGTCTTTGGATCTTTGTCTAGTGCCATTATGTCATTCAATTCCATCTAGCTTGTTTGTTCAAGAACCTTAGTTTTTCCAATTTGAGTTTTTAATTAACCTTTACAAGTTTAAATCTAAAAATTGATTGATTTCTACTTATGTCTTGTGTAATTTGGGCTTAGACATCAATATTTCTATTTTGGGTCATGTAAATTAGGTTAATTTTTTACCCAATTTTGATTACTATTTGTTTGTGCCTTTTTGGGGGAGAAAATAGTCTATCTCCAAATGCCTTTTATTTCATGCCTCATTCCAATTTGATCAAGTTCATGTCTAGAATCAAGTGCCTAGTCTATGCCAAAGTGTTCTAAGTTTGTAAGATTAAATACCCCTTTGTTTTAAGTGTAGCTTTTGACACCACATTTGGCCAAAGGTCCTAGCATATGCCTTTGTTTGAGTCTAGCATTTGATGCCACATTTGTCCAAAAGACCTAGCAACCTTTATTTTCCTAGATTAGACCTATTTGGAACACTTTAAACCTAGAGTTTGGTTTTTTTTTTAGTTCATCCACTTGAGCTTTTTGTGTGAAACATTTAGCATTAGATATTTTATGTTAGATTGTTTTATACTAATATTTGTCATAAACCATTTTAGAGATACATCTCTATCCCTTTAACCAAGTTATACCAAGTTTGAATCTTTTATCTTTTTAGACATTTTTTTTAGAATTTGTTGAACTCTAATCCCTTTTGTCATGAAGCATTCACCATTTACTTGACCATGTCTCACTATACACATAGTGGCATCATTTACAATCTAGGGTATACTAATCTAGTTTCACAAGAAGTCTTTGTTCAAGACCCTTATGAAAATGATGTCATTTTTGAGATGGATCCTTATCCACCTTACAACACTCAATCGAGGAAACAAATCCAAGACATTTTGGCCCATTATTTGGACAACATGCCTCTATAATCAGAGTAAGACCAAGATTAAATGGTGTAATACCTAGCTAGCATACCTTAGGTTATAGAACAAGTCTAATAGAAACCATATTATGTTACAATGCCATCAGCCGATGACCCTTATTTATTTGATCATCACTTGCTTGTAAACAAGGATGAAGTCTTAATCAAAGCCACAAAAGTAGGGGCTAAGTTTCTAGCATACTTCTCCCACAAAAATTTACCAAGTTTAATAAGAGGACCTTACAACATGCCTTATAATCAGAACATTGAACAAGCCTCTTCCAATAATCCTCATGCTATAGTACCAATGGCATATCAGGACCATGTCAAACACTCCTCTTATTGAGATAAATCCTTTAAAAAGAGTCTTAATCAAATTGATAAGCCATAATAATCAGGATATAGACCCATTTTCATAAATTAATTTAGTTGGAGACATGTTCAATACCCAACTATCAAAGAAGTGTCTTTTGCTTCTACACAGAATAGTGAGCCAAACATAGTGGACAATACTCAAGTATAATCTAATCCAGACCAAAGTGGTGTAAATGCAAAAATAACTAGTCCACAAAAAAATGTGCATTTAATTAACACCATGAGTGGTTTAAAAATGCAAGTGAAATGAAATTTTACCTCTCAAACTGAAACTAATACCTCTAATCTTCAACTAGTTACTTC
The DNA here is from genome assembly GCA_037957365.1 of Torreya grandis. Classification (NCBI taxonomy): domain Eukaryota; kingdom Viridiplantae; phylum Streptophyta; class Pinopsida; order Cupressales; family Taxaceae; genus Torreya; species Torreya grandis. The sequence goes on along the minus strand of JARHVA010002595.1, from coordinate 805,662 downwards.
TTCAAGCACCCAAATGCCTAGTTTCCATGCCTAAAAAAATGTGATGAATATTAATCCACCATAATAGGTGACAACTAACATTTCAAAATAATAGGCACAATCCAAGATACCCACATATTAGAGGCAAAACATTATACCACCTCGATAGAGGCAACCAATGTTTCACCTTACCAGGTAGTGATGAACATACCTCTTCAGTTGTGGACCAACATACCATTACAATCATAAATGATATCTAATAAATAATGTACAAATATTGGTTAGAGAAAAATTTTAAACCTTCATCATGCATCTACCTCCCAACAAGGGTTCGCATAGCCAAGAGGTTCCAATGTTCTATAAGTACTGACTAGGCAACAATTGCCTTTTGTGCCAAACATGCCACAAATCCAATGATAGGGCCTTGGTTCAAAAGTTTCCATCAATCAACCAGGTATGAATAGTTGATATTAATTCCCTATTCAACCTCAATAGGCATATTAAAACCATATCCCTCCATCTTAGTCATTATTTCCCTAAAGTCAAGCCCATATACTAAATCCTAACTAGAATATCACACAATAATGAATTTAATTATAAAAATCACACCCTAATCTATGTATGCATATTCCTAGTCAATTCATAAACCAAACCAACATTCCATAACAAACCATGCCTCTAATATACCCTAATCAAATTAATCCACTTTTGATAACCCAACCTCCACCTCAGGCCAATGTTCCCACTCATTTCCTCGCATAAGAACTACAACAAATAAAGGATGCAATTTGAACCATCTAAGCTAGGAAATAGACCAAAAATTTCAAGTTGGATGATGTGTGTTCCTACCCATTCAACATGGAGTATTTTGAAATACCATTTCCTCTGGGGTATGAACCACCAAAATTTGATAAATATCAGTGGAAAGGTGATCCCAAGGCCTATTTAATGTAATTCTTTGTTGCTTGTCAACTAGTGGCCTGACATATACCTCCTAATATTATTTCCAAGGAGTCTAAAAAATAACCATTAGAGTGGTTTTTGAAATTTCCCAATAATTTAGTATCTAATTTTGATGATCTTTTAGACAAGTTTATGCAACACTTTTACAATCTCAAGCATGAAATTTCATTGGTAGATTTGACACAAGACATAAAAAGGGTTGGTGAAAGCTTTCCAAGTTATCTATAGTGATGGAGATCACTTTTTAGTTGATTCACCCATAGTCTATAAGATAAACAACTAGCCATTATGTTTACCAAGAATTTGCATAATGAGATATCTTATCATTTGGAGCTATAATGTGTGTACATTTTTAAGGAAATAATTGACAAATTTTTGTTGATCAAAATATCCCTTATTAACAAAGGGGTCATTAAACTTAACTCATAAAATTATAGGTAAAGCCAAAACTAGAATAATGGCCAAAACCAAAATCAGAACCAAGTCCAAGTGCAAGCATCACAACCAACCCAAACTAGAAATTATGATAAACCTAAGCATTTCAATCACAATAAGAATGTTTTGGGAAATGGAGTAATTGACTCATGACAAGTCTAAATGATGAAAATGCCATCTGATCAACCTACATCGTATATGCAAATTACTCCTAACCAAAAACCTCTTCAACAAATGCAACAAGTGTAGTAGCCTAGACCAATGCAACCAATGTAGCAACCATTGCCTTTACAAACCCTTCCTACAAGGAAAGTTATGCCTACTCATCGTGTCTTTAGTGACCTTGGACAACCCATTAAATTTGTGTTTTATAAGCTCACAACTACTAATATAATTAATTGGCCTCTTTTAATTCACTATCTTGAGGGCATTACCTATCCAAACTGGTATAGGTAAAATTAATTCTATGAGTATCATAGGGTTAATAGACATAATTTATGCCATTATGTGTAAATTAAACATTTGATTGAAAATATGATAGAAAATGGAGAGATCACATTGGATCATGGAGCTTTCACATTCAATCAGAACATTGATATCTATCAAAACCCCTTTCCACAACATAATAACCAACAATGATAGTAACAATGGCCAACACAACAATAACAATAGTATTAGTAGTCGAGATAGAATCAACAAAATCAATAGTAGAACAAACAACATCAAATAAATGGATAGAACCAAGGCTAGAATTATGCTAGCAACTAATAGACCTACCATGCATTTGCATATGACTACAAAAAAAGTTGTAATCCATATTACAAAAGGTCATGTTTCCACCATTTCTATTAATTCAAGACCAAATACCAATCAAACAAGACTGTTACTAATCAATTTCAGTCAACTAACCCATGTTGGTGAGCCTTCTTTGATCTGGGACTACATATAGGTATACCATAAAATAGGGATTCCCACTTTTGGACCCTATATCGATAACTCATTATTGGCCTATGACTACACACAAATGCACCAATAATCAATACTTATCTTATCTAGTCCCCCACCACCATCATTTGTTAGTAATAATGGTCGATGATCAAATATTACCATCTTAGGCCCACATCCATCTACCACTTCACCCATCCCACCAACCATTTTAGCTGAAAATAATCCATTTACTATTGTTTAAGAAAAGATGTTTGATATTGTGAAATAATTACATAATATTCTTGCACAAATATCCATTTTGGATTTATTACGTACGTCTATAATCCATAAGAACATATTGAAAAAAATCTTTTGCCAATCCCAAGTTCCCAATGACATATCTCCAAACAAATCTCAAGCTTTGGTTGGACATCTAGCTCTAGGCCAACAATTAACCTTTGACCAAAGTGATATGTCATCCCTTGGCCCACTACATAATAATCCCTTATACATTGAAATTGTCATAACATGACACAAAGTGAAGCATGTCCTCATAGATAATGGATCAGGTCTAAATATCATGTCTCTAAAGCTCATCAATATTTTTGAATACACTATAGCTAATCTCCAACCAAAAATGATCATAATTAAGGCCTATGACAATGAAAAATGGGAATCATATGGCACTATTAGCTTGCTAGTTATCTTTGGGCCCTTGACTAATGATACATTATGCCATCTGTTAGACCTCAATTTATCAAATAATATGCTTTTGGTTAGACCTTGGATACATGAAATACACACAATCCCTTCAGCATTTCACTAGTATATGAAGTTCTCTCATTCAGGTATGGAGGTCACTATCCAAAGAGATTTATATCCATATGAACATTGCAAGCATTTAGAGGTCGAGTACCAAAGCTATAACTACCATTTCATCCTTAATTTGGTTCTCAAGAAGGACAAGGGAAAATAAATACTTTTTGATTCACTAGAGGCCAATTGCATTGACTTGATATCCTTGATTCCCTTTCCCACATACCACCTCTTAAAATGTCTAATCATTATATTATCTTGGCTAATGGCCCAAGAGAATATTTGACCCATGATACATTTCACATTTCCAAGATTCCACAAAACTCCAATTCCTTTGGAAGACCAAAACCAAACCACCTTTCATGAAATGGAAAAGTAAAGGCAAATGCTAAATGCATAGTCTAACACCTATTACTTTCATACTGGCCACTGGCCAAGAATAGGACTTGCTTATAGATGATGAATCTTAGTTATATAATGACAACTTGGTCGATTGTTACCGAAAATGCCAAGTATCTCATTTCAAACAAAATCATGGAAAGACATGCCTATGAGGGAGGAGGGCTTGGGCTAAATAAACATGGTCCATTTGAGCCAATTTTTGCTACTTAATACAATGGAACATATGGTCTCAGATTTAAACTACATGGGGATGACCCCATGTACCTTATTCATGTTCCAAGGCCAATGACTAGTGATGTCGATGACAATAGTGAAGTAGAGTCTAGTTATAGCCTTTTTGATGACATAGTTAATACCAATGTTTTTTATACCAATGCCATTTTTACTCTTTGACCAATTATTCACCATAATCCACTTCCTTTATACTATCTTTAACTGATAGATTGGGGCCAACAAGAATCAATAATGTCAGTCAACTAGTTTTAGAATGATGAGGCCTTATATGATTTTCTAGGCCTAAGGGACAATGTTCCATTGGTAGATCACAAACAAAGGTTCTTAATTAGTGAAGTAGAGTCCAGTCATAGCCTTTTTGATGACCTAACCAATACCAATTTGTTTGATACCATTGCCATTTGTACTCTTTGACCAATTATTCACCATAATCCACTTCCTTTATACTATCTTCAACTAATAGATTGGGGACAACAAGAATCAACAATGTTAGTCGATTAGTTTCAGAATGATGAGGCATTCTATGATTTTCTACGCCTAAGGGACAATATTCCATTAAGAGATCACAAACAAGGGTTCTCAATCAAGTTGGATCTTGAAGCCTATTTTGGAGAGTGGGTGAACACCCTTAGCCAAAAACAAATAAATAAAACATTGAGGTCCCAAATTTAAAACCTCTTTAAGGCACTTTTGGACCAAGAAAATAGTAAAGATAAAGGCTAGTATAGTGGTGAAAACCTCTTTTAAGAGTCATTTGATGGGGGTGTTCAAACTTATTCAAACATAGCTCTAGAGATCACCAATGATGAACTTACCTATGGGTCCAAGTTTAACCTTGAAAAGAAGCAAGATTTGATCGAATCATCCAAGAGTTTTCAAATGTATTTGTCACATGGCCATCACTACCATTAGGATATTTTGATTCATCATGCCTAGGAAAACTTGAAGAGCCAATCCTAATATAGGACTCTACCATTATAGGCCAATTTTAATCTTTGCTGACCATTTTAGAAGATGATTCAACCCTTCTTGTAGAGGACACAATAGAGGTTAATATTAGGACTCCATAGGACCCAAAATGGATCAAATTAGGTGCATCCCTCATTAAAGAGGAATGTGAAGTCTTTATAGCTCTATTAAGGGAGTTTGTTGATATATTTACCTGGGCCTATTTTGACATGCTAGGTTTAGACCTCACCTTGGTTGTGCACCACCTTATGGTATATCCTGATGCCAGACCTATAAATAAAAAATCATGCAAGATGCATCCTCACATTACTATATTAGTGAAGAAAGATTTGAAAAAACTCTTGGAATCAAGATGTATTTTACTGATCAACTACTCAAAGTGGATCTCTAATGTTGTGTCAGTCAATAAAGAGCCAAAAGGAATCAAGATCTTCAATAATTTTAGAGACATAAATAAGGATTTCCTAAAGGATGACTTTCATATACCAAATATTGACATGATAGTCAACTCCATAGTGGGTTATGAAATGCTTTCATTGATGGACAAATTTTTAGGTTACAACCAGATCTAAATTACACCAAAATTGTTAGGGTGTGGAGCTAAAAGCTTCACCAAGGAGCATACTTAAACAGGTTCGGGTCTACATAGACGCCAGCGTCGGTCAGGAGTGATCGACGTCGGTTAGTAGCAGTTGCAGAGGTGCCGACGTCGGCAGTAAGGTCGGCCGGTGACGGTCACAGGTGAACAGGTAGGAACCGACGTCGGTTACCTGCGTGTCCAGAAATCTATTTCCGTGGACAGCAGCGAGTGTTTGCATGATAAGTTTGAGTCGTGGACTCAAGCTTGCGTCTCTATTATTAGCAATATTATTTTTAGAGCCCTTGTTCAAGAGGCTTAACAATTTTTTGTAAGAGCATGCTCAAGTTTCCTATTTCTATATGTAGGAAGATCTTCTTAGCTTAGAATTGTAGAGTGTTGTAGAATGAGAGTGTAGAACTGTAAGAGTAGAACATTGTGAATGTTTGAAGGACAGTACAGAGTTGCATCAATCCAGGTTGTTGGATTTGAGTGTACTTGAGAGAGAGCTCTTAAGGAATAGAGATCTAGTGAGAGATCTTGTGTGCATCTGAGAGAGGTGTGGAAGAACGAAGTTTCTTCAAATTGTATTCCTATTGTAAAGAGTTTCAATACAAGTTTTCAGGGTGTTTTCTTGTATATCTTGTTCTGTGCTATTTATCATTTCAGTTACTTATCTATCTGATTTATTTCTGCGCTTATTGCTTTCACAAGTGTAATCTATTGTTGGTTTGATCCCCCAACAAGTGGTATCAGAGCCTTGGTTACAGGTTACAGGTTACAGATTACAGGTTGCTCACAGGGTTTCTGCAGGAATTTTTGTTTGAGTGGGAGAAGCAATGGCAGAAGAAAGTAAGCTGAGAATGGAAAATTTTAATGGCAAGAACTACCAACATTGGAGAATGCAGATAGAGGACTATCTGTATCAGAAGGATCTCTACTTACCATTAGGTGGGATAGCAAAGAAGCCCAAGGACATGGAGGATGAAGAATGGGAAGTTCTTGACAGAAAGGCTCTTGGGTCTATAAGACTGAGTCTGGCCTCCACTGTGATATCTAATTTGTCACAGGCAAAAACAACAGTAGAGTTGATGACCACGTTAGCAAATATGTATGAAAAACCCTCAGCTTCAAATAAGGTATATCTTATGAAGCAATTATTTAATTTGCATATGAATGAAGGTGGATCTGTTTCTACTCATCTGAATGATTTCAATGGAATTGTTAATCAGTTAAGTTCTGTCAATATTGTATTTGAAGATGAAATAAAAGCTCTTTTGATATTATGTTCTTTGCCTGAAAGCTGGCATGGCTTAGTAATGGCAGTTTCTAATACTGCATCTGCATCAAATATTATGAAAGTAGAGGATGTGGTTAGTGTTATCTTGAATGAGGAAATACGCAGGAAAAGCACAGAAGAGACATCTGGGAACGCTTTAAATTTTGAGAGCAGGGGAAGGCAAAAAGAAAAGAGCAAGAGGAGATCAAGATCTAAGTCTAAGGTGAGAGGAAGATCCAAATCCAGGAATGGCAGGAAGCCACAATGCTGGAACTGTGGAAAGATGGGGCACATAAGCAGAGATTGTTGGTCAAAGCCTAAGGAGGACAACCAGCACGAAGGAAAGGAAGAAGCCAAGGTTGCAGGTATTGCACAGGATGCTTTAATTTTCTCTTTGCATAATAACATAGAATCTTGGGTATTAGATTCTGGTGCATCTTTCCATGCTACCCCTAACAGAGAGTATTTCAGTGACTATATCCATGGAGATTTTGGAATAGTGTACTTAGGGGATGATGAGCCTTGTAAGATTACTGGCAAAGGTAAAGTGCAGTTGAAGATGCAGAATGGCAACACATGGGTGTTGAGAGAAGTGATGCATGTTCCTAGTTTAAAGAGAAATTTGATTTTTGCAGGTAAGCTAGGTGATGAGGGTTGTACAGTAACTCTCACAGCAGATTCTTGGAAGGTGACCAAGGGTGCACTAGTTATGGCCAGAGGTAAGAGAGAAGGTACTCTCTATTTGTGTAATTGTGTTACTAACAAATCTCCTTCAGTTTTATCTACTTCAGGTGTGGATTGTAAATTGTGGCACTCAAGGCTTGGCCACATGAGTGAGAAGGGGATGTCAATACTTAAGTCTAAAGGTATGCTTTTAGATTTGAAAAGTATGGATCTAGAGTTTTGTGAGCATTGTGTATTTGGAAAACAGAAAAGGGTTAGTTTTCTCAAGACCGGGTCTACTAAGAAAAGGCAGAAGTTGTAGCTTGTTCACACAGACGTGTGGGGACCGGCTCAGGTAGCCTCTATTGGCGGATCACGGTACTATGTTACATTCATAGATGACGCCACAAGAAAGGTATGGATCTACTGTATTAAAAAGAAATATGATGTTTTTGAGACTTTTAAGTTTTGGAAGGCTATGGTTGAGAATGAAACAGGCAAAAAGTTAAAGTGCCTAAGATCTGATAATGGCGGTGAGTTTTGCAGTCTTAAGTTCAAATTGTATTGTTATACACAAGGAATCCGTAGGCAAAGAACGGTTCCAAGGACACCTCAGCAGAATGGTATTGCTGAAAGGATGAACAGAACTATCATGGAGCGTGCAAGATGTATGAGATTACATGCAGGGTTGCCCCTAGAGTTTTGGGCAGAAGCAGTGGACACCGCAGTGTACCTGATTAACAGAGGACCCTCTACAGCTTTGGATGGTGGAATTCCAGAAGAGGCATGGACAGGTAAAAAGGTAGATCTCTCATATCTCAAATTTTTTGGTAGTGAAGCCTTTGTGCATATAGATAAGGAAAATAGAAAGAAGCTTGATCCTAAGTCTATGAGGTGCACGTTTATAGGCTATGGCTCAGATGATTTTGGTTTCAGATTTTGGAATCTAGGAACTAACAAGGTAATCAGGAGCCGTGATGTTGTTTTCAATGAAAGAGTGATGTACAGTGATCAGATAAGGAAGCTGGATCAATCTGGGTAGAGCAATAGTGAATTGGACGAAGTTATGGTCCAAAATGAGCTCGCGGGAAAAGGAAATAATCACTTGCAGGAAAACACAGAGACCGACGTCGGTAGGATTGGAATCGGTGTCGGCAGTACAAAGACCAATGTCAGTCATACAGAGACCGATGTCGGCAGACCAAGCACCGAGGTCGGTCAGGCAGAACCGACGACGGCGAGTGACAAGTCTACAGGTGGCTGAGGTCGGTCACTGTCAGAAAATTTGGGTGGACAGATTGTTGAAAACAAGTCCAAGACACCCACCAGGAGGTCTGAAAGGGTAAGTAAGCCTCCAATTAGATATTCTCCTTCCTTATATTATTTATTGCTAACTGATGGTGGAGAACCAGAGAGTTTTAAAGAAGCATTATAGGTGGAGTCCAGGAGTAAGTGGGAGCGTGGCATGGTTGAGGAGATGGAGTCCTTAAGAGAGAACCAAACATGGGATTTGGTTGAGTTGCCAGCTGGTAAGAGAACACTGAAGAACAGATGGACCTACAGGTTGAAGGAAAGTGAGGATGGACAGATGCAATATAAGGCCAGATTAGTGGTAAAAGGATTTGCACAAAAGCCAGGTATTGACTTTGGTGAAATTTTTTCTCCGGTTGTTAAGATGACTTTTATAAGGGTTGTATTGTCTTTGGTTGCTTTTGAGGATTTGCATCTCGAGCAGCTAGATGTTAAGACAGCATTTCTTCATGGAGATTTGGATGAGGAAATCTATATGGAACAGCCAGAAGGATTCGAGGTCAAGGGTAAGGAGAAGTTTGTGTGCAGGTTAAAGAAAAGCTTGTATGGCCTCAAGCAAGCTCTAAGGTAATGGTACTTGAAATTTGACAGGTTTATGACTAAGCATGGCTAAAGTAGGTGTCAATCGGACCATTGTGTGTATTTCAAGAGATTTGATAATGGTAGATATATTATTCTATTGTTGTATGTAGATGACATGCTGGTTGCAGGGTCTCACATGCAGGATATCTCTGAGCTTAAGGAGAAGTTAGCTCAAACGTTTGCTATGAAGGATTTGGGAGCAGCGAAGATCCTTGGCATGAGCATTAGGAGAGACAGGAAAAATCACAGGTTGATATTGTCTCAAGAAGATTATGTGAATAAGGTGTTGGAGAGGTTTAATATGCAAGATGCAAAACCGGTAAGTACACCTATGGCTGGACATTTTAAGCTAAGCAAAGAACAATGTCCCAATTCACATGATGAGGTAGAGTACATGAGTACGGTTCCATATTCTTCCACAGTAGGGAGTTTGATGTATGCAATGGTGTGTACTAGACCAGATATTGCCCAAGCAGTGGGAGTAGTAAGTAAGTATATGGCCAATCCAGGTAAGGAACATTGGAAAGCAGTTCAATGGATCCTTAGATATCTGAGAGGAACCAGTAGCAAGCATTTGTGCTATGGAGGTTCAGGTACTTCTCTACATGGTTATGTAGATTCAGATATGGTAGGGGATTTGGATGGCAGGAGAAGCACCACAGGTTATGTTTTTACTGTAGGTGGAACAGCGGTTAGTTGGATATCTAAGTTGCAGAAGGTTGTAGCCTTGTCAACTACAGAAGCAGAATATATTGCAGCTACAGAAGCTAGCAAGGAGATGATATGGATGACACGGTTCATGAAGAGCTTGGAAGGGAGCATGGGAGTTGTAGATTGTACAGTGACAGTCAGAGTGCAATCCATTTGGCCAAGAACTCGGCCTTTCATTCTAGAACCAAGCACATACAGCTAAGGTACCACTTCATACGGCAGGTATTGGAAGATGGTGAGTTGAAGCTGGAGAAAATCCATACAGACAAGAATCCTGCTGATATGCTAACAAAGCCAGTTACTAAGGAGAAGTTGAACTTGCATTTAACTTCTATTGGTCTTCATGATTGAGTTGAAGATGGAGGAGCTAGAAGATGATGCTGTACAGGTTGGTGCAGCTGGTTTATCTCCAAGTGGGAGATTGTTAGGGTGTGGAGCTAAAAGCTTCACCAAGGAGCATACTTAAACAGGTTCGGGTCTACATAGACGCTGGCGTCGGTCAGGAGCGACCAACGTCGGTTAGTAGCAGTTGCAGAGGCACCGACGTCGGCAGTAAGGTCGGCCGGCGACGGTCACAGGCAAACAGGCAGGAACCGACGTCAGTTACCTGCGTGTCCAGAAATCTATTTTTGTGGACAGCAGCGAGTGTTTGCATGATAAGTTTGAGTCGTGGACTCAAGCTTGCGTCTCTATTATTAGCAATATTATTTTTAGAGCCCTTGTTCAAGAGGCTTAACTGTTTGTTGTAAGACCATGCTCAAGTTTCCTATTTCTATATGTAGGAAGATCTTCTTAGCTTAGAATTGTAGAGTGTTGTAGAATGAGAGTGTAGAACTGTAAGAGTAGAACATTGTGAATGTTTGAAGGACAGTACAGAGTTGCATCAATCCAGGTTGTTGGATTTGAGTGTACTTGAGAGAGAGCTCTTGAGGAATAGAGATCTAGTGAGAGATCTTGTGTGCATCTGAGAGAGGTGTGGAAGAACGAAGTTTCTTCAAATTGTATTCCTATTGTAAAGAGTTTCAATACAAGTTTTCAGGGTGTTTTCTTGTATATCTTGTTCTGTGCTATTTATCATTTCAGTTACTTATCTATCTGATTTATTTCCGTGCTTATTGCTTTCACAAGTGTAATCTATTGTTGGTTTGATCCCCCAACAAAAATACCAACATAAAATAGCATTCACCACTCTGTGGGGAACATTTTGTTATCAAGTTATGCCATTTGGTCTCAAAAATGTTGGGGTTACCTACCAAAGAGCCATGATAATCATATTTCATGATATGATGCATGACATTGTCAGAGACTATGTCGATGACATACTAGGGAAATCAAAGACCAAGGTCGATCATACAGTAGTACTAAGGAATATTTTTGAGTGACTGCATGAATATAAATTCAAGCTCAATCCTAAGAAGTGTGTTTTTAGAGTTACTTCAGGCAAATTTGTTGGATTCATTGTGTCCTGTAGAGGCATTGAAGTCAATTTAGCCAAAGTACAAGCCATAACTTGGATGTCACTACTGACCAATTTGAAGTAGCTCCATAGTTTACAGGCAAACTTCAATCTATTAGATGCTTCATTTATTATCTGGTCAAAAAATGACATCTTTTTACACATTTATTGAATAAGGTTGTGACATTTCATTTGGATGATGAATGTCAGTAAGCTTTCTAATAAATGAAAGACTCTATCAAATCCACTTATTTTATTACCTCATATGCTAGGAAAACTATTCTTATTATACCTATTAACTACCAATAAAGCCCTGGGGGCACTTTTCACTCGACCTGATGATATTGGAAAGAAGCATGCCATGTACTATTTAAGTTATACACTGGTTGCATATGAGATAAATTATACACCCATTAAAAATTCCTATATAGTTATGGTCTTCATAGCTCAAAAATTGCACCATTACATTTGAAACAACAAGACCATGGTCATTTCAAAAGTTGATCTGATTAAGTATATACTATATATAATAACTTTACAAAGATGCATGGCCAAATGGATCATGATTCTCGATGAATTTGAGATAGAATATGTCAACCAAAAATCCATCAAGGGGCAAGTTCTTATTGATTATCTTGTTGAAGTACCCCTTACAGATACATAACCATTAGCATTCTAATTCCTAGACAAATCCATTATGACCACCACTGAAACACCTCTTGAGGATAAACACTAGAAGTTGTATTTTGATGGATCATTCACAGCACATGTATTAGGGGTAGGTCTTTTATTCATTACACTATAAGGGGATCTCATTCCTAAATCATTTAGGATCAACTTTCCTTATACCAATAACATGGACAAATATGAAACACTTGTTATAGGGCTTTGACAGGTAGTATAATAGAACACACATCAACTCAAGTTTTAAGGTGATTCTCAATTAATCATTAATTAGGTTACAGGCCATTTTAAGACCAAGGATGATAATTTGATACTATACAAGGCCATGATCGACACTCTCAAGAAATATATTATCAATGTATAGTTTGAACATATACCAAGGGATAGTAATAGAATAATATATGCCATGGCTACTATTGGATCTCTGATTTGACATATTAATATGGCCAAGGAATATTAGTTTCTCATTGAAAATTTGCTAGTGCTACCTCATGAAACTTCAACCATCACAATGACCTATGGTATTATTGGTTCCAACTCTATTTGGTATTAAGACCTCTACACCTAGCTTCATGACCAAATAATGCCACTAGACCTATCCCTCAAACAAACCAAAGCCTTGGTCCACCATGCCACACATTATACCTTACTTGAATCAACCCTATACCACCATAGTTTTGATGTAACTTTGCTTTGTTCCTTAACTTTGATAGAATATATGTTAACATTATGGGAAGTTCACAAAGGAATATGTGGAGCCCAAACTAATGGGGTAGTCCTATCCAAAGATTTCTTGTGTACAAGGTACTTTTAGCCCATGATGGATGTAGATGCAATTATGTATATAAAAATGTATGATAAATGTCAACATCATGCTAATATGATTCATGCCTCAGAGAAGAATTTAAAACTAATGCTTACACCATGGCCATTTGATACATGGACCCTTGATCTCATTAGGTAGATGAACCCCACCTCATTCGATGGCCATAAACATATCCTTACCACTACATAATACTTCACTAAATGGGTTGAAGCTATACCCCTCACGTGACTGGAAAGCAAATTTAAAAATTCATTTTCAACCATCTCATTTCCTACTATGGTATCCCCTCTAAAATTATATCTGATAATATCAAATCATTTAAAAATAAAGATGTCAAATCACTATGTGCTAAGTATAAAATTACTCAACATTTTTCCATGGCATATTACCATTAAGGTAACAATCAAGCCAAAGCATATAACATAACCATTGTCAACATCCTCAAAAATATTATTGATGATGTTGGCCATAATTTACACCTCAAAATATTTCATGCCCTTTAGGCATATCATACAAATCACTATACTCCAACAGGTGCCACTCTGTATTCACTTGTTTATGGCATTGAGGCCATTCTTCCCATTGAGGTCGAGTTACCTTCTTTGTGCATCTCTTTGAAGTATGTCTTGGATAATTAAGACTATCGAGTAGCTCACTTGCAAGAGATAGAGTTACTTGATGAGAAATGCATGACTGTAATTAATAACCTACAAGCATACTAGAACTATCTCTGTGGATACTATAATCGACATGTTAAACATAGAGAATTTAAACTTGGTGATCTTATCCATAAATAAAACCAACATAATAATATGGTAGAGAAGAAACATAAAGGTAAGTTCAAACCCAACTAGATAGGCCTATTCATCATTAGTTAAAACTATGACACTGGTGCATATAGGCTCACTACACCAGATGGGATAAACTTGATGAGACGATGAACATTATACAACTCAAGTATTGCTTCACTTAAGTGGCCTAGTGTATTGTGTATGGGACCCATTTTAGTTTTACTATAATATTGACATTATTCTTTTTACTATATTATTCTACCATTCTATCACTTTACCATTCTACCATACCATTCCACCATACATTTCCTATCAACCAAGTAGTTTTTTCCCTCCCTACCTAGCCCTTTAACTTGGTTCTATTCCATTAGTTCCATGATCAATTTTAGCTAGAAGATTAAGATCAAGTTTTAGAAGTTGTTTTAGTATTCTAGATAGAGGTTGTATTTTGGATCAGTATGATAGTGGTTTGGTAGTTGTATCCTTCATTTTCTTGTTCCATCTATATCACGTGGGCCTAATTATAACTACCTTTTGGCAAATTCAGTGTCGCAACATCATGCTATTAATTATAACCACCTATGTACAAATTAGTATTATTGACCTATGCTATTATTTCATAGCTATAAATACCTATAGGAAAATTATGGGAAAATCTTTTTTATCATGCCTTGAAGTACCACATTGTCATTCATCTATTGTATTATGCCATTTTCCAACTTTGCCTATTTTGTTTAAATTGGATGATACACTAGTCATATTCATATGTTGTAAGGTAGAACTATAGTGACTTGAAGTCCCATCCTAGGATTATGTAGGTAGTGTTTGATTTACATTGAGGTCAACTCAGTCACCCTTATCCACTCTCACCATTTTTTGAGCAACCTAAGTTATGCTCTTTCCATTTTACAAGCAACTTAAGTTTGAAAGCTCTCATCATTTTATGAGCTTGGACCATTTAGTATCTCATAATTATCCATCGAGTTGAGATGCTCTAAAAATTACAAAAACATTTATAAATTGATTTAGAAAATCTAAAAACATTGACCACTTCTTTGCCTTAAGGATTCTAGGAACCCTCACTAATTCACAAGAAATCACTTATTATTTAGTTTCCTCATCCTTTTGTGCCTTGCATCTCATGCTCTCACCATTTTGTGATTCCATTCCCACATTATTATATAACACTCATCATGTTTTATTTCTCAATCATTTTCTTCTATCCCATTTCTTAGGATAACTACATTTGGCCTAAAATTTTGTTGGATATTATGTCTATGGAACTGTGTAGGCAACATCTATTTGCCTAGTGCATCTAAAGATAGCTCAACCACCTCCTTCCTTTTCTTCTATTCCCCTGTTCTAAATTTTTTGTTCCATTGACTTCTATAATGTATGGGCTATGATCATTGTCTTATTTATGTCATGTTATTTATTCTCACATTATGATTAACCATTTGTTTGTGTTCTTATGGTTGTTTGTTTGTTTTTATTGTTTTATTTTTCTATTTGTTTGTTCATTTGCCTATTTGTTTATTTTCTTGGTGTGCCTTTATTCAATCTATGTGAATTCATTGGGAAATTTCATGCACATTATTATTAAATCTATCCATATTCATATGTCAACATTATCATCATGGTCTTTATCATTGGTGCTTTATTTTCCTTTGATTATTGGATTGCATGTCAGTCCTTATGCATATTTTAGCCAAGTTATCATGGTTTTCTATCATGATTCCTACCATCACATGCTACAAAAAAAATCAAATCTAAGATTTTAAACAAGAAAGAAGCAATGATATATCTCCTTATCACTAGAAACATTCCCAATCTAATACAAATCATATCCCATATAGAGTAATTAAGCAATGAAATAATTTTCCTCGCATGTTCGGATGATCTTTTCCTTACTTTCAAGGTACCTAGATTCATCTTTCTCCCATGTACCAATTTTACATAATATTCCATATCATGTTTTCTACTATCAAGATATCAATGATTATAACCACCTTTGGGTAAATCATTGTATATTGTCCTACTTATATTACCAATTATTCTAACCACCTTTGGGTAAATCATTATGTTTCCCTCCATTTGAAGGTTGATAATTATAACTGCCTTTAGGAAAATAATTCTCTCTCTTCTTCCCAATTGGGGCACATTTTCCTTGTGATAATGCTTATAACCACCTTTGGGAAAACCATTATCTCTATCTGCCCAATTGGGTCATGTTTTTATCTTGTTAATGATTATAACCACATATGGATAAATCATTATTTTCCCTTTTCATGATTATAATTGCCTATAGTAAAATCATTTTGTTGTTACCCTAAGCCTTTTTTAATGATTATAATCACCTTTGGGAAAATTATAACCTTTTTTATCCCACCTATGCCAATGATTATAACTGCATGTTAGCATATCATCTTATTTATCTGCACTAACTGGGGCAACTCCATATGCCACTGATTATAACTACCTTTGGGAAAATTAGTATTTTCCACCCCATTTCATCTTTTTGGTCCAATCATTTCCTCCTTTGAGGGACTGATTACCGACCCCCTTTGCCAACATCCCCCTCTAGGGTCAACTACAATTCATCCATTGTCATTCAAGTCATAAGAATATAGGACCTTTTCATTCTTTGAGAAAACTTTACTATGATTATAGCTTGAAATACCTTCCCAAATAGGGAAAAACTTTAAACACATAAAATTGGCCACTAGTGGTCTTTAATCAGACTTCAGATCGATTCTTACCAACCATTACAAATTAAGCCTAAAAATCATTAAACATCCCAAATTTGCTTGTGCATCATTCGTCAAATCTCAAAATCACATTGAGACATCCATAATTAGTGTATCCTGCCATAATCAATCATAACTTCTCACATATTCATCCTTAATCATCATGCGACATCACAACATGCAATTTAGCCTATGGACTTATTAAATGGGGAACATGGACATAAAGTCAAATCCTAAAAATGACAAAAGGCCTAATCAGAATTAATTAAAAAGCTAAACCAAATTAAATGTCTAGTTGAATTATCCATGTGAAATTAATAAAATTCAAAAAAAGGAAATTCAAAAATATGAAATATCCTAGCTTTTCATGATTACCCTTTGTGAGTTGTCAAGCCTTTGAAATATCTCACCCATGCTTATTCATTGTAAATCATTAATTATTAACACCTTTTAACTCTATTGGGATTAATTAATTCACTTATGTTAGTTTTGAACCCATTCCATGTTTAAACTACACTTTAACTCACCTTGAGTTGGGGTTAGTTCCTAAGCCTATAAATATAAGCTATTGCCTATTGAAAAGAGAGCTTGGAACTAGTAGAGTTATAATATAGGTTTTGTTTCATGATTTATATCCATAATGTTATAATGCCAAAATATTGAGCCAAGCCCCATCAAGAAAGCATAATCCATACCAAGCCAACAATGGTGCCAAGGAGAGGAGAAAATAATACTCCATTACCAAAGACTTTTTTAGCACAAATTGAGCAACCCACATAATGAATCATTTAGATCATTAAAGGAAGGTAAGAGATTTTTGTTCCTTTTAATTTTAGTTGTCTTTTGAATTGGTTTTGCTCATCAATCTCCCCCTAAGGTCTACACATAGAGATGTTTGAATGTTAGTGTGTTCTTTTCATTGTTTTATGGTCTAACACTTGATCTAAACTCCTCTTTATTTTCAAATTCCTATGATCATAGTATGCTTGAAATATCATTTTTTTTTCAACCTTTGTCTTTATGTTGATCTTATGGTCTTGTGATTGTTGACCATTATGAGAGTTGTTGTCCCCTACCTTATTATGCGATAAGGTGATATTTAGCAATGGATTTCTTGTGTGGCTATAAAAAATGGAACTCATAACTTCATTGGCCATAAATATCTAGATAACATAATCATATTTAGATAAAAACACATTATGAACTTTACTAGGTTTTCCACCTAGGTTATTAGTTTATAGCACACATTTATTTTGTTGAAATGTTATTGGAGTATTAGGGAAAGGTAGAAAAATCATTAAAAATAACTAATTAGAGGTAAAATTAAAGTATATGACCAAGTGATTTGGTATATTATTAATTTTGGAGTAATTACTATTAGCACAAGGGAATTTGGCATCAAATCATAATTTCTCCTTTATTTGATGCCAATTCAATACACTATAAATTATCAACTCATAATCTTACTATCATCAAATGTGATCATAAGATGTTATGGTTAGGTGTTTATAAGTGTACCAAAAATCATATCTATTGGGTGGTCATATGTTGTAGGTGGAGGATGCATATTGTATACATAGTATACTTTTGGAGTATCCTTTGTTTCTATTATCTCATGCTTGGGAAATGGATTATTGAATATTTTCAACTTACGATTTCCACTTTCATATGGTATATATTCATATGTAGGTGTGTTTAGATTAAAAGTGTTTTCACCAATAATATCATGCATTTTATGTCTTAATTTGAATCATTTGTTTGTAGAATATCCCCCAATTTGGTGATAGCCATAGTATACATTGCTATTATAATTATTTGGTGTAGGCCTATTTGGATAAAACTCTTGTGGAGGAGGAAGAGTGATAATGTTTCACTCAATTAGTTTATATAAAATTATATGAGGATGTGATGTTAATCTATAAAATTACCTCTTCATTGGAACTAACAATTGAAGTTGACTTATATCTCATGATACTACATTAATTATCATATTTACCTCAATTGTATTGTTTGTTGGTTTAACCTTATAGATTGGTTTTCTTTGAAACTTTATTATTGAATTATTTTTAAGAGTAGGTGTATTGTTTATCTCTTTCAAAGATATGATCTTAACTTATATGTCTCTTACTGTGTTGCATAGGTCATCAAAGGATTTGAATCTCTTGAAGATGATTGACTTATGGAATAGTGCAAGTAATCTTTTCTTTAGTATGTCTTGGATTTAGTTTTTGGCCATAACATAATTAATCTTATCTATAATATTCATGTACTAAATTATATAATCATTGATATTTTCATTAGACCCTTGTTTCAATTTAAATTTACATTTAACATAGCTTCTCATTAGTGTTATAAACTAATCGATAAAATGGATATATGCTTTGATTGATTAGAGAGGAAGGTCATAAAACCATCAAAAACCATATTCCTTGAGACTTATTGAGAATGTATTGGTTAACAATTTGTCATTGTATATGTAATCCAATAATGTTGTGTAAAAAGATTGAAAGTTTTTTTCTATATCACCTTTACCTCCATATAGTGGAAGTTTAAGAGCTACAAAACCTATAAGTAAAATATAATATATTATCTGATGGATTAATGTATTATGAAACAAGTCATTAGAATCCATTTAATTACTAGCTTTAGATGCACCTTTTTCTAATTGAAACACCTTGGGATGCAGAGTTGTAAAATTCTTCTCAAGGGAATGTGTAGTAGGAAAGGTTTTGATGTAATATGCATAGTCATCATAGGAAGGTCAAAGGTTACCCATGTAGGAATAGGCATGTATTTTTTTTTAAGCCTTGTGTTGAGCCCACACCTTGCCTAGATGTGTTTTACCCTATTTTATTTAATAACCCCAATAAGCATAAAACTGTTGAGTAAATTAGAATGCTAAAGATATATAATTTACCAATAATTTTGTTTGAAAACTTGATAGATATATTAATATGTTATTTTTTGAAAACATTATAAATAAGTCAAGTTATCTTATATTATAAGATTCAAATAATTTTAGATTGGGTACAATGGCCTGAAACACACTAACTTGAGTCTATGATCATTCATGTTTAGGAACAAAATTCATGCTCATGTCTAGAGAGGTCTGAGTTCCATGGATAGTAGTGTGGTGCAAACTTGTCCATTGACTATGGACTTATCCATTATGAAAAGAATGAAATTTCGATTGTTACACAACATTAACCTATGTTCATTAACACTATTCAGATACTACCACATCTAAAATATCATGAAAAGATACCTATGATATTAAACATTATTTCTTGTACAAACCAATTTGATATCAAATAATTTTTTTCAGGAGAAATGGATTTAGTAGGACTAATATTTAGAAATCCTTGTTGATTGACCAAGAATTGTACTACATTTCTAATACTCTGAAGAGGGATCAAATTTGAATGTATTTATCGTACCAATATGTATGTGTGACATTGTGAATTCAAGCCCAGATGTTATTTATTCTATTTTACCCTTGGAACAAGCATGAAAATATGGATTAAACCTTTTTTAATTTCATATGTAAATTTATAATTTTTTTAAATGAGATGTGTAATCTTTGTATATCTCTTGATAATCTAGAGTATCATCACTAAATGCCTTATGGTACCTTTTTATTTATAGAGATCTTGATTTTAAATTAGGAAACCTATTGGCACACAAAATCCAATGCAACAAGACCTAAATAGGAAAAAACAAATACCCAAATGAAATGTAACCCAAAATAACTCAAAAAATTGCACCTAGATAATTCTACATTTCATAGTAAAGTCCATAGGCATGGATCTGTCTACAAACTACAAATTTATCTAGAAAGCACACAAAAAGATAAAAATAATAAAATAACAATCCCCATGAAAATATTAAAAGGATGAAATTTTTTAAACAAGTGCCCACACATGTATCAAATAAATATTAAAAACTCAAAAAAATTCACCAATAGATACTTTATTCATCATTAATAGTCTATACATAAAACATTGTATGAAAAGGTATTGAAAATAGACTTGTACCAAATTTGGGTATTTACATTTTCCACCCACCCCCCCCAACTATTCATTCTATTAATTAAATTAATATAATTAAAGGAGAAAAATATATCAAAGTGCCTATGAAACACTTTATATTTTCACATGAAACTCTAATTGTGTAAGACACTTGATAACATAACATGAAATAAGCACATGTAGTATTGAATATCTATATATGTAATTTTAAAGTGTAAAACTGAGATTAAATGGTGAAGAATAAGTGAGTACTATTTTCACTTGAACCATGCACCCATTGAATTGGAATATGGTTCAGTGAGACAATGGGATTTTCCCCTAAGGTGTGGGACTCTTACGCTCCTTAGGATGGACCTCTAGAGAAGGTTGGCATCCTTCTAGTCTAAATGCATCTGATTTGGGATTAGCATGCAACCCTAAAATATCTAAAAGGAAATATATTGCTACTCCTAAATCTAAAATCTATTGAGGGGAAAAGGGAGAGATTTGGTTGATTAATATAAAAGGTGATGCACCAAGATTATATATAACACCTCTATAGTCTTTGAAGAACATGTTACAACTAAAAAATAATATATCATTACACAATCTCTAAAATGGGCACTGCACTTGCATAATTGATTTATATGAAGGTGCAGGACACAATAAATCACTTAAAAGGGTTGAGAAATGATCCATAGATAGTGTCTTTATAGACTTGGATGCACACAACATATGACCTAAAATAGAGAGCCAAGTTTTGTACAAAGGTATAAATGAATAGACAATAATGAGAGGGCAAGGATTATCAACATGCAAAGATCAATAAACCAAAAATACATAGAATGTATGAATCATGAAGAAAGGAAAACTCAATTTTCATTAATTAAAAGGCTCAAGTGGTAAAGGGGATCATGGAAGGCAAATGTTTGTATAATTATTGTGTCCATAAATTTCCACCCTTTTATGATGTAAGACCCAAGATTTCATAGGCAATGGGAAGCCCATGGGTCATTAATTACAATCAAGAATATCGATGAGAGAATTAAAATTGGATATTAAAAATTGAGATATATAATATCTTTTAAAATTAAATAGGGATGGACAAATTTAATTGGGATCTTGATTATGTTTTAGAGGTATGGTGATGATTGCCTTAAACTTAAATCTATCAATTTGACATCTTATCTTAGTGGTTGTGGAGCAACCAGTATTTAATCATTTAATGATCATATCTTGATTTGAAAGATTTCATGTGAATGAATGTGATTTTAGATATCATGGAATTACTACCTTAGAGGATTTTGACCTAATTCCATTGATTCTATCACTCTCTTTATTGTGTCTCAACCATATTCATCATTGCATACTTTGGACAATTCAACTTCCATCATCTACTTAATTTAAATCTTGACATGTCTTCTCTATTGATTATGATCTATCCTTTGATAGGTGTCATCTATTATATAAAGTTAACTTGGATGCCATCGATTTATCTCTATCCAATTAGTGACTCAGACTTGAGCTTGATTATTCTGTGTCGAGTTCACTCATAATGAGTTCATACTTTTCTTTGATATTACTAAACTAATTTTTCATGATGCCCACATGATGGATAGATGACCATTAACTTTTACTAATGTCTACTTGATGCACATGAAATTCATTCAAGATTTATACATTGATTTATCTTGCTCATCTTTTTACCTTTATGGATTTCTCTTGCATTCTCATGCAAAAAACATGACACAATTCTCACTAAAGTGTTCCCTCTTCTTATTTACAAACTTTGATTTATATCTTCATGCTCACAAAAGTTTCAAAGACCTAAGCCTTTGGATTTTGTGTTTTCTCAATTTATTTCATTGCCTTAGTCTTCACAAAAATTTCTTTCACAATTTTTGTTGTTGAACCTTTGCGTAAAAGTTTTGACTGATCTTTTAACAATTTTTATGAAAACCAAAACTTTGAACAATCTTTTCAAAGTCTTTGTAAATTTTATTTGCAATAAAAGTTTTGACTAGTATTTTGCCAAAAAGTGTGAAGGCTAACATTTGAAAATATGCCAAGTCTTTTTCCTTCTAAGTCATTCATGTCAAAACATGTAAAGACCAAAACCTTACAACATGAGGTTTGATTCCCTTTTTCCTTAGCCTATTCCACTAAAATTTGAATAAACTTTGAAAATCCTTCCTTGATAAGCCCAAAGCCTTGAATTGAATCCATACATTTCTCTTCCATGGTGATATAAAATGGTCAACAATATGATTACCTTTGTAGGCTACTTGCTTACTAAGCAAGAATCCAATAGCCTTTGAATTAATCCATTAGGAATGGAGTCATGGAAGCATACAAAACTTATCATATTACTATAGTGTAAACTAGATATAACCTGACCAACCTATTATTGAATAAATGAACTAAGATTCACACTTCAACAAATAAAAATCAAGGAACCAAACAAACATGCAAAAGCACTTATGGAGAGAAAATGACTAAAATATTATGTTGCAACACTTAGAGGAAATAAAATGTGACTAAAATATATATAACTTGAAAATCACTTCAATAAAAATGCTTAAGATGGATCCCATTAACTAGGATTGGAATCTCTTCTTCATTTAATTTTGAGAGCTAAAAAACATTGGCTTATTTTTAGCCTATGATGATATAAGGACCACTCCATATTGCATCAAACTTTGTGTGCTTCCCAACTTTTGCTCTGTCCACATCTTATTTGAGCACTAAGTCTCCTTCCTAGAAACTTCTATCAGTAGCCTTATTATCAAAGGTTTTCTTTATTTTATATTGATGAAACTCCAAGGTATGCATCATTTTCCCACTGGTCTCTTCTAAATCCATTAGTTTATCTATCCTCACCATCATATGATCATTTTCAATTATCTCCAATTGGTGGGAAAGCTCTAGTGATGGTAATTCAAGTGACATAGGCATCTTGGCCTCCCTTCCGTATACCAACATGAAAAGAGAATTACCTATCATCCTATTAAATATTATTCTATCTACCCAAAGGGTTGATTTGAGTTATGTGTGCCAAGTCCTTTGATTTTACTCCATGGTTCACTTAATGATGCGGATCAGGTTTTTATCGATTGACTCAGCTAAACCATATTACCTTAAAGGTAATAATTTCAAGAGGTGATAAAATAGAAGTTACATCTTTCTTCTCACTCGTTGATTTTGGTCTTAATAAAATCCATAGCATTTTTTGAGATAATAGTGGCTAAAACACCAAATCTAGTCATAATTCCCTCTTATAAATCTAAGATAGATGTTCATGTACCTCTTTAAACACTATTGCTTCTATCCATCTTATAAATTAGTTTTTGGAATTTATAATCCACTTGTGTCCAACACTTGAAGGAGGGTTAATCATTTTAATGAAATCCAGACCTCACTGAGAGAAGGGTTGAGTAGCTTGAATTAGATGAATTACTATCCTCTATTTCCCTATGAATAAGGCACATTTATTACAATTATTCACCCATCAGTGAGAATATTTGAATAGACTTGACCAATAATAACCAATCCTCATGATCTTGATATCAATGGCTTTAGGTGATTAATGTCCTCCTGACAATCCATCATGAAAATCTTGAAGGATCTTATCAATCTAGTTCTATTTTATACATCGTAGAAGAACTCCATTTATGTCTTCTATAAACAATACATCATTAACAAGCACATAAGGAATAATTTGTAACCTAAAATGTCTTATTTTGTCTTTGTTAAGCCCTTGTTGATACTCATTTTATTGGACAAAGGTGTTCATGCTCTTAGTCTAGTAATTAGGGGGATCCTAATCAGTTGGTTGATCTTCATGTAGCATAAGGACTATTTTAGCTTTAGCTTCTAGGTTAGTTGCTAACTGTTCACACAATCATCTTTCTCTTACAAGCTTAGTGATCTTGATATAAATGTCATACTCCATCACCTTTGTGATCTAACCAACTCTTTTTTCATTAATATCTATGTTCAATAAAAACTCTTTTATACTCAAGTGCAAAACCATGAGCTAAATCTTTTTGTTAGAGAGCATATGTCTAAATTTATTCAATGTTCTTATGATAGTCAACACTTATTTTTCCTTGAAGATATATCTCAATTAATAATATTTAAGCACTTGATTTAATAAATCCATAGGCTATTCCATTTTGTCACTATACTATTGTACTAATATTGTCAATATGCTTTCATATCCTCTGAAATCATAGAGGATGAAATCCTTGTGATATCATGGATTCACAAGTGTGGGGGCTTGGTATATTTCTCTTTTATTACTTTAAAGTTGTCCTTACCTTATATTGTCTATCTAAAAGTGGCACTCTTCTTGATCATATAGGTAATTGGTTTGACCAATGAAGCAAAGCTTAGTATAAACCTTCTCATAAAGTTTATTTTTCCCAAAAAACCTTGGAGGCTTTTCTTGTGGTTTGGTAGAGAAAGGGACATGATGGCCTCTAATATCTCTAGGTCAATGGCCAATCCATTCTTAGAGAGAATGTGCCCCAATAAATGACCTTCATGGATAGAAAATACACACTTGTTTGGGTTTAAATATACCCCAAACTCTCTACATCTATCTAAGACTTGATTCAAATTATCCAAGTGATTAGCTGCACATTTTGAGAAAATAGTGATATCATTGAGGTTAACCAGGATCATATAATTGATCAAGCCCCTAAAGTCCATATCCATATCTATTTGGAAGGTCACACTAATTTTGGTCATTCTGAAAGTCATATTTATATACACATAGCCCCATTTAGTGGTAAAGGTTGTCTTGAATTGATCAGACTCTTGCACTAATATCTAATTGTAGCCTGAGTAGCCATCAAAAAGTGAAAACCTTTTAGCCCCTACTACTATTTGGAGGATAAGTTACATGAGTGGAAGGGGATAGTGATCCTTGAGGGATGCTCTATTTAGGTCCCTAAAATCTACACATAGCCTAATCTCTCAACTCTTCTTTCTCACTAAAACTAAATTGGCTATCCAAGAGGAGTGTTTAATTAGGAAGATGATATTAGCCTCTATGAGATTGGTCAAGTCCTCCCTCACCAATGGCTCTAATTTGGGGTTTATAGGCCTCTACCTCTACCTAACTAGATTAACATCAGGGTCTAAATTATATTTTGGGGCAAGGCTGGGTCAAAACCCTTTAGATATTGGTAACCCCATGTGAATATATCATCATAGTTTTTACAAAGGTGAATAAACCCTTCATTTCTAGGCTGAGTGCATACCTTTCCATCTCTCAATAATTTACCATTGGAAATTACCATTTGTTCACAATTCTCTTACTTTACCACCATATTCCTCTTCTCACCTTTAAACTAATCATCAGAGTTGAAGATGTTATTTAGTGTGATCAATCCTTTAGGTAATTATTTCCTTTTAATTGGATGATTTGATCCTCATATAATACCTAAAACCTTGACTAGATTTTGGTAGAAAAATCTACCTCTTATATAAAATTCATGATTTTCTCATCATTATCAAAAAAATTCCAATTATCATCATTATCAATCACTACAGATCTAGTTATTCACTTGATGAGTTGTTTTCAATCCCTCACAACATCAACAGGGGGCTTGTATTGAGATCCTACTATAGCAAGCCTATCTACATCAATAATTTACTTCCTTGACATAGCTTTTATGTTGAAAGAATATAATATTTTAATGAGGTACTATAATCCATGTTTATAAGCCTTTATTAGGCAATTTTTGGATGCATTTTGGGTTCTCATCTGATTTATAACCAACTCGCTATCCCTAAATACTTGTAGTATCTTAATTCCTTTATTTTGTGCTAACTAGAGGCCTTAGATTAGCACCTCATATTTGACCACATTGTTGGTGCAACTAAATTATAGTCTAGATGAATTAAATTGTTTCTTCTTTTGAATAAAAATCATCATAATGCCTACACCTACATCATTTCTACTTTTGGATCCATCAAAGAATATATATCATGTGCCTTCAAGGTCTTCCTAATTTTTTATGAGGCTTGACATAAAAAATTCATAATCAAGGATGTAGTAATTACCCAATAATATTTCCTCCATATAATCATATGGATAAAATCTATAATGCTCATTATCCTAGTCATTTAGTGTTACATCTGGGACTTCCTCTAGAGGTGTGATAGTCTCATGCAAGACTAAACTATATTTAAGGTCATGCATCATATTGTTCATGTTGATGGGATTGGGTGAGTATGGATCTATATGAACTCTACAAATAGGCTCAACCTTGATATTCACCTAGTTTCCATATGTAGTCCTCAATAGTATGTGTGACCAGTCAGAAGATAAGTAGCCACCCATTTTCATAGTGAAGTCCCTTAAAATACAAATGGGGAAAAAAAGGAGGTAGGTCTATAACAAAGATATCATGGATAATGGAGAGGATAAAATTTTCATGAAAATATTAGGTTTAAGACTTTAATAACACCAAAGGTTTTTATAGATATTCCATTTAGATGAATCTCATTTTATAATTGGGGAATACTCTATACCTAGCATATCAATTATTTTCTTGTGCATGATTGAGCTAATTTCACATGAATCAATCATATAATTATAGATGAGTTCCTTACCTATGATTAATGAGATATAAAATGGTGGTGGATTATTTCTTTTTCTAGGCCCTCCTTATTTTTGTTGACACAAGCTTGTGGAAGTAGCTAGAGAGGCCTTCATTGGTTCATGAGGGTGAAATCTCTTCAATGCTTCCTAAAGCAAATTCCTTTGAGAATGAATGGATAAGGCCTCAAAAATATTCATTTTAAAACTTTTTTTCTTCATTTATTCCATTATATTGAAGGGAATTTGAGTCCCTTTCATCTAAAACTTTAGGATAGTAGCTTTTTCTTTAGTATGCTAACTGACTTTAGGTTGATTCTCCTTTTGAACATGCTAATTTGTTTGAGTTTGGTTGGTAGAAGGAGTCACCTTATCTTTTTAAACTTCATGTGTAAATTTTTAATTAGAGGTTTGGCCTACTAATTAAGACTTATCACCCTCCACTGCCATTCTTTTATACCTTATGTTACAAGCCTCTAAATTATTGATTGTATATGGTATTTGGTTTTTATTTATGCCAATGAAGTCATTTTCCTACCAATTTTCCAAAGTGTATTCATTTTTATACATTTGGGACTCTTCATGCACTTATTCCATTTTTGAAGTTGATTCATTTCTTTTCTCCTAAAGGTATGATATACTTTGCACCATCAAATTTTGGTTTAGCACTCCATTTTTATAGGTAACCTAATTATGTGGCTGATTTCAAGGAAATCACCACTCATAGTCTTGGACTAGATTGTTTTGAATGGGAAAAAGGGTTATATAGGTGTTATAAGTATTAGAATTTTTATATTAAGTAGTCTTGAGTAAGTGAGATGACCTTAATCTTGTGCACTATATTGATAAGGCTATGTAGCATATTGATAAGACTGATTAAACAATTGGTATGGTCTAGAATGCTACCTCTTTAAGGATACTAACTCATTCCCAAAACTCTATAATAGTGATTTAAATTTATGTAATTCACTAGGATGAGTGGAAGACGTAGTTGGTGGGTTGACTGCAATAGGGATAGGTGTTAGTGAAGGTTGAGTATTAGGTAGATTGGGTGGTGGTTCTAGAAAGAGAGACATGGAAGGCTTGAGAGAAATCTTTCTATCCTAAATTATACAATTCTTATCCCTTACATCAATGTCATATGCATCAGGGAGTATTGTTCCTCCCATAGATTGAACCATTATAACTATATCACTATTTAGATCCCTTAAATATAATAAAAATGTAGTATTTGGTGAAGGCTTAAATAAAGGTGGTATTATGTTCCAAATTCTTTGGAACCTAAAATTAAAAAAAACCATCATCTCATATGGGGATCTCATAATGGTGTTAAGTTATTCTATCAATGATAAGTGGTCACTCTTGTCTTCAAATTCCTTACACAACTACTCTCCTAGTTCATCCTAATTGTGAATGGAATTAGGACTCAAACTCCTATACCATTAGAGGGAATTTCCTTTTAAAGAAGAAGTGAGTATCATAAATACTACATTATCTTTGGTGATATTTTGGACTTAGAAGATATTGGAAACATCTTGTATGTGTTCTATTGGGTTGATCACATTCTCACTGGTAAAGTATGACAATATTTTAAACATTGAAACTGAAATATCATCACACTAAGATAGAACCAAAGGATTACCTCCATTAAAAGGCATAAAAATCTAGTTTATTTGGGACACCATGAAGGGAATAGGAAATAACATTCCTCTAGGTAGGGGAAATCTATGAAAAGTGGGTTTAGACTGATCTCTTGGGGAGGATTATCTTGAAACACTAGCTCTTCTATCAAGAGAGAAAGATGATCTAACTCTTCTTCTTCTAAGATGTATAGGTAATTCAATAGAATGAAAAATAATACCTCTCAAAGATGATCTTATTTGTCTTGGCATATATATGAAACATTGATCGTTGCCAACCAAAAATAATTGGAGCCGTAGGTGATTTGTAGAGTGTTTTCAACATTGTTGTCCAAGAATAATTGTGGATTCTTAGTTAAATATTTGATATGGTCCCACCAGGCATGCCAAAATCTATTATGACTTGAATCATGCATAAGTTAAACTAGAACACGGTTCAGTGAGACAATGGGATCATCCCCTAAGGTGTGGAAATATTGCACTCTTTGAGATGAACCTCTAGAGAAGGTTGTCTTCCTTATAATCTAAATGAATCTAATTTAGGATTAGAATGCAAACCTAAAATAGATGAAATGAAATTTATTGATACTCCTAAATACAAAATATATTAAGGGAAAAAGGGAGAGATGGGGTTGCTAAATATAAAATGTGATGCACTAAAACTAGTAAGAACACCTCTATAAGCTTTGAAGAACACACTACAACTACAAAAAATGAGAAATCATTACACAATATCCAAAATGGACATTGCACTTGCATAAGTGATTCAAATGAAGGTGAAGGACATAATAAAACACTTAAGAGGGATGGAAAAAAAATCCATAGATAGTACCTGTATAGACTTAGATGCACACAAAATATGACCTATAAGAGAGCCAATTTTTTCACTAAGGTACAAAATAATTGACAATAATGTGAGGGGTGAGGATTATCGACAAGCAAAGATCAACAAACTAAAAATACGTAGAATGTAAGAATCATAAAGAAAATCCAACTCAATTTTCATTAATTATAAGGATTAAGTGATAAAAGGACTCATGGAGAGCAATTTTTTATAGAATTACTATGCCCAAAAATGTTTGCCCTTTTACAATGTAAGACCTAGAATTTTATAGGAAATGGGAAGCCCATGAGTCATTGATTACAATCAAGAATATAGATAAGAGAATTAAATTGAATATTGAAAACTGAGACACATAATCTCTCTACAAATTAGATAGGGATGGTTGGGATCCTGATTACATATTAGAGACATGGTGATGATTGCCTTGAACTTGAATCTATTAGCCTCAAATCTTCTCTCATTATTCATGGAGTAACCAATGTTTAATCATTAAATAACCACAACTTGATTTGAAAAATTTTATGTGTAGAAGTGCGACTTTATATATCATGTAATTATTGCTTAAAGGATTTGGGACTAATTCCATTGCTTTTATCACTTCTCTTTGTTGTGGCTTCACCATATTCATCAATGTGTGCTTTGGGTAGTTCATATATCACCATCTACTTGATTTAAAGCTTGACATGTATTCTCTATCAATTATGATCTATACTTAGCTAGGTGTCATACATTATAAAAAATTGACCTAACTTCCATCTATTTGTCTCTATCCATTGAGTGACTCAAGCTTGAGCTCAAATATTATGTGTCGAGTTCACTCACTATGAGTTCATAATTTTATTTGATACTACTAAAATAATTGGTCATGATTCTCACATGATGGTAAGATACCCATCAACCTTTATTGATGTCTCCCTAAGGCACATGGTATTCATTTGGGATTTTGGCATTAATGCACATTGCTTGGCTTTCAGCCTTTAGGGATTTTGCTTGTGATCTCACACAAAAAGTGTGCCAAAATTCTCATGAAAGTGATCCCTCTTATTATTTTCAACCTTTAATTTGGATCTTCATGCTCACAAAATTTATGAAGACCTAGGCCTTTGGATTTTGTGTTGTCATGATTTTTGTCATTACCTTAGTTTTTAGAAAAATTACTTTCACAACTTTTATCTTTGAACCTTTGCATAAAAGTTTTGACTCTTGAGTTAATATTTAGAAGTTTTTCTTGGAAAAATAGTTTAGACTGATCTTTGCACATTTTTTATGAATACCAAAACCTTGAACAATCTTTGTGAAGTCTTTATAACTTTTATTCGTAACAAAAGTTCTGACGAGTTTTTTGCCAAAAATTGTGAAGGCCAACCTTTGAAAATATGCCAAGTATTTTTCCTTATAAGTCATTCATGTCAAAACATGTGAAGAATAAAACCTTAAAATATGAGGTTTGATTCCCTTTCTACCTTAACCCATTCCACTGAACTTCGATTTAACTTTGAAAATCCTTCCCTAATAAACCTGAAGCCTTAAATTGAATTTGAATGATACTCTTCCATGGTGATCAAAAATGCTCAAAAAGTACATTTTTATGCAAGTGGTATTATACCACTTGTTGAGAATACTTGTGTTGTGAATATTAGAGATGTCATGGGTCACCAACTGACCCAACCAAGTGGAGAAAGGATGTTTTTTATCATACTCATTTCCTATGCAAGGAAATGAAAAATCCTTTGAGTGGTAATAGGATAGTAGTATATCATTGGGTGTAACTAAACCCATGACCATATTAATTCAAGTAAAAAATTTAGATATAATATTATACCTCAAGATGAAGGGTTAAAACCAATAATGGATTAACTAGAATTAAATCTAAGTTCAGTGAGTGTCTCTATACTTGAACATACATTACCCATAACATAATGAATCACACCATTGTAGAGTGATCTATATTCTATTTGCATGATCAAAATATAATTAACAATATTCATTTCCCCATCATTACCACAGTGTTAATAGATTTTAAGTGAAATAACAACCATTTGCCACTAAATATATAAAATTTATTGCAATGCATATGCACATGAACCAATATCATGCATTTTGTAAGTATGTGCATGAACCATCATCATGCCTTTTGAATTTCAAAAAATGTATATATATATATATATATATATGTGTGTGTGTGTGTGTGTGTGTGTGTGTGTGTGTGTGTGTGTGTGTGTATGAACCAACATCATGCCCCTTGAATATATGCCAAATTATATATAACACCATGCATCTATATGCTCAACTATAACTATATATGAATCCTATAATTGTTTGCATATACCCATGCACATGCATCCAAGTGTGTATGAATCTATATCAAGTCTATATAAATTGAGTGCACATGCATGTCATATGCCCCATAATATGTATCAATGTGATAATATCTATCTCATATCTGATTCTAACTCATTTTTAATTCTTAGAATCTATATTTTTTTATGTGCATATGTATTGCATATGCCTCTGAATATGTATAACACTAATAATATATGGTAATGTATAGTTATTGTGTTTCCCAATGGAGTGCATTTACATTGCATATGCCCTCAAAATTTATGCCAACATGAATAATCTATTAAAACCCATGTCATAAATATGTAGTGTGCAGATAATCTCAATCATGTATAATGTCCTATAATCAAGTAATCCCATAAATATTATCTATGTAGGGTTATCTTTTGTAACAAGCTCAATGCATGCCCCATTTTTATGCAAGGGAAGAAAGTATTGAATGAATCACATTGAAACAAGTGTAAGTTTAAATAATTTTGATCAATTGTAATTAATTGGATTAAGTAAATTTTGAGTTTGAGATGTTGACACATTTTAATTTGACCACTTTAACTTATATGAACATCTTAGTGTAATTTGATGGGTATCATATAATGATTTTTGAAGGTAATAGTATGAATAAATAATTTAGAGGTATTAATAAATATGTGGCACAATTTGTGTATAGGAAAATAAGTGATAAATTTGGAATTTTAAAATGGTTTGTAGGGATGATGGAAATATCTCCATGTGGAAGAACACATTACTTGTATTCCAAATCATCTAACAAGGAGTAATTTTGATAAATGTCACTAGAGATATTATGCACACAAAATTTAGAGGGGTTAATTAAAAAGTTTGAAAAACTAAAATTCAATCCATATAAATAGATTAGTTCAAAATAATTTTTCAATTCATTTGTGATTTTAAGCTCTGGTTGAGAAAAATACCATAGAAATGAGATCTTGAACTAACTTGATTCAAGTAAGTGGAGGTCATTGTATATTCCAAAGATGTTCCACCATTGGTACATTGAGAAAAACCATATTTTTAATGTACCTCATAAAATTTAAAATTATGTATTTTATGATTTTTAAAAATTTTAATATTTTTATTGCCATCTACCAAAATTGTCCCTTTGGATATAGTTACGTCCAGAACTTGCATGGAATTATCCAATTTTTGCATAGATGTATCGGCAGCCTTATCTGCTTCACCATAATGTTTTCCATGTGGTTGTCTACTCTAATGTGGTATCATATGAAATTTTTTTGAGAGATAATATTGATATTGTCTCTATAATTTGTATTTATAATTTTTTTTTAATTTTATGTCATATTTTTGTGATTGTAGGGTGACATGCCAGTACAAGAGTTTAGGGTGGACACATGATAGATAATGTATGATAATTTCCATTGAGTGATGTTGGCAAAGTTGTGTGACTCAAATACTTGCACATTTTGGTCCCCCATGGGGGTGATGAATATTACACTTGAGTTCATATGGAGGATATTTATATTTTTAGTAGTTGGAACATGTTTGAACCTTGGGGTGGTTATGGGAAGTAAAAAATAGGATAATACCATCAGTATTTGACTATATTATTGTTACTATTGAATGTTCCACATGTGTGTAAGTTGGCTTTTATATTTATGACATCCCTTTTTTTGTTGATGGTGGTAATATGTCTATTTCATATAGGATACATAATTGTGTCTAATATATTAAGGATCATAGTATCATGTATTCCTAGGTATGGACAATGTTGACTCATCTCTATAGGGACTTGCATCGATTCACCCAAGGGGGTTTTGGTGGTGGTTTGGGATCAAATACATTTACACTTTTGGTGATCATATTTTTTTGATACATCTTACAGGTATGCCCCATGTTGACTAGGAACATCCATAAATGTCTATGCATATATGGTTTAACATTGCACATGTTGTGTAGAGTGGGACCATGAAGAGTCATTGGATTCTTGATCAACTATTAGTAGGCTCTATTATATAGAGATAATATTGAGGATTTTTAGGGTGGGATGAGAATGGATTATAGTTTCATCATATTCATGTTAGTTATTGATTTCATGATCATTGGCCTAATGTTTGAGTAGTTTCAGTTTGAGCACAGTATGAGCCAATTTGGTATTATATAATATGTGCCCCTTGCACCAATTATATAGATATAATTTTTTATAGCTTTTTTTTTTTATGGAAACTAAGGATAACTTATTATAACTAAGTTGGCACCCATTTCCTTGATTTAATTTAACCCAATGACTAAGATTTTTGATGTTGATGACATTTTTTGTATTGTAACATACACACAATGGTGGATAGTTCATCATTATCTTACCTTATTTCTTATTATGGTATAGGGTTCCCTTGAGGCATAGGGTGAAGGAGGATATGTGGGTGAGATAGCAGTTGTTGATCCTAAGGTTCCTCCTATGGCTATGAGTATGTGTATGTGTTTTGAAAATATTTGCATTAGTATTATTTAATTTGATATTTTTATCATTAATATAATTTATTATTTTTTTATAGGAGGTGGTGATTATTTCTACCAATCATAGATGTGACACTTCTAATTTTGACTAGACATGTGTCAGGTGAGGTAGTTTCAAGGGGGTTAGTTGATTTTATTATAGATATAGTTGGTGATAATGACTCAGTATTTGATCAAGTTGCTATATCCACTACTAAATATGTGGAAAATGCATTAGATATAGATGACTTAAGAGTTGAGCATGATGAGGTCATACCTAAGCAAGACTCTCTTAGAGCATAATTTATGGGGCAATATATCTATCCTAGTTCTAGATATAAATTTGGGTCAAAGTTTAATAGCTAATTACATTTTATTGTAACATGATAACATAACTTTATAAACATGATTTATTACATAAAAGGATAGACATAGGATGATTCAGTCTCAATAAAGGTATTTACATGTTGATAGTGATTCCTCGGCATCACAAACCCCGATGTTGATTGATAGGGATGTTGGTAGAAATGTAGATGGGGATGTTGATAGAGATATAATATTATTGAGTCGATATATTTATGTTTTAATTTAATTATCATGTTGAACATTTGTTTTTAAAAATGGAATTTTTAGTGTTCTTCCTTACATTGTGCTTATGTGGAATGGAAGTTGCATATGTGTTAAGAGTAATTGCATTTTAAAATTGTAATTAAATATTATTGCATTATTATTAGTAATTGATATATTTTTTCATGTTTTTATATATGAATTAATGTGTTAATCATATATTATTTAATTTGTGACATGTGTATAATAAATTTAATTAAGAAATGTAGAATGAGTTGGCCACCTAGATGGAAATAAATATAATGCATTATATTGATCGTTATTTGTAATTGACTTTTGATATTGTATCTATGGATTTGTATTATTAAATATATTCAAACTTGTATTTTTTACATGTGATACTTGTGGTTAATATGATTTGTTCTTTTATGATTTACTTTAAGTATGCATTAAAAATTCATATCTCTGAATTTAGTCTTGGTACTTTTACTTTGGTACCCATGTCTATGTAAGGCAATATGTAACTTTATATTAGACCATAGTGTAATTCATACTTGTTCTATTACTTCAAAATGTTAATATCCCATCCTTTAAATTAAAATTAAAATTTGTATTATCCTTATTCACTATTTTTTTCATTTTTTATAACCATGGTTGTCCCAAAATGGCATTTCCTCATGGAATAGTAAGTTTTACAATCAATAGTTTATTTACTGTCATGAGTCGCAAACTTATTATTAAATTAATATGTCCCATATCATACCCATGTGTATAATGCAAATATCACTCACTATATCTCATACTCTTAAGAAATTATATTTTTTAAGTATTATGTAGTTACATAATATATATAATAATACGTTATTTATATTTGTTATTAACAAGAGCTTGAATTATGAATGGTTTATTTGTAAGAATGTCATCTAATATCCTAGTGTTCATAGGGTGATATGTAGGAGAAAATGAATAATTGGATTTTTTTCTCTTGTTGTCCATTTTGCCAAATGTAATAACCCCTTTATCGACATATTGTGTAATATTTTCTTTAAATGCATATAAATCATTATCTTGATGTCCATTAATACTATGATAAGTGAATAATGGTTTTATTTTTAATTTCTCAATACAGTGAGGAGGATGATAGTAATTAAAAATAAGAGTTATTAAATTCTTACTCAATAATTTCCATAGAATAGCATGTGGTCAATTTATAAAACGGTCAAATCTAAGTCATTGTCTCTTATTGAAATTAGATTTATTCACATTAATATTGTTTTATAAATTTATTCTTTTCCCTTATTAAGGACATTAACTTTATCTTCCTTGATTATAAATACTTTTGTTGATTCATCCTTCTTATGAGAGACTTTAATTGGAATATTTTATTTAGTAGAGGTTAACTTTGATTCCACCTTCTTATTAGTATATTCCTTCTTGAGTGAATATGGTCCTAATTTATTTGCATTGGTAGCCTTTTGTGTTTCATAATTAATATCACGTGCATATTTGAACACAATCATGTATAACTTCTCAAAAGTAGTATAAAGATTATGCATAGCTATATTTTTTAGTGGAGATAGAAGACACCTACTAAAAATGAATTGGTTTTATAAATCTATGGGTTGATATGTTAAATAATGTAAATTAATATTAAATCTCAAAATATATTCAAAGTTTCTTATGGCCCTCTTAAAAACCTTGTAGATGTTCTAATGTGAATTTAGGCACCATGTGTTTGTGATAATCTGATAGGAACAAATCTTATAATCTCTTAAAAGTAGGTTGGCAGCCACTAGGTGGACTATAAAACCAATATTAGGCATATATTATTAGGTTTTTTATTAAAATTTCTCCAAAATAAAGTGTATATATAGTTAAATGCATATAATTATCTCTATGACCATCAAATAATGGGAGTATAGGCATAAAAAATCCTTCAAATATTGATATTCACATATACCTCATGTAATGGGTTGTCCTAACATAAAATTATCTTTAATATTAGCACAACATGATCTTGTTTACAAAGTGAGATCTAGTACTTATCTACCGAGGTCACTAATAGCATGCATCATGGACACAATATGACTAGTAGGGATATTATTGGTTTTGAAAGGCTCAGTTATGGGTTGTAATTGAGCATATACTTTAAAAATTGGTATGATGGAGTCACGAATAATATCATTACATGGCTTAAGATTATATTCTGAGATAAAATCAATGGATACTTTAGAATCATTGCATATTTTGATATTATTATCACATTGATTTTGTATATACAGAAGAACATCACATTGTTTCTCATTGGATTATTTTTCTTAAGAGAGGATTGAGAGACATGACAAGTGATGTTATCATGATAATCACATTATATGGATATGGTATGACTTATTTGAGAATATTTTCATAATATTAAATTATCATCACTTTATAAAATCTAAAGTAATGGTATGACATTTTATTTGTATAGAATACAATACATCACATCCATTTGCATATTTTTAATTTCATGATAAGTATCTTGACATTTTATAACATTATTTTTAATTTTTGAGGGAGGAGAAGGATTATTGAAATCTTGTATATCATTATCCATGTCTAAAGGAGAATGGGGAATATCATATGCATTTACATTTTCTAGGGAAAGATAGGGAATAACATACTTATTTATATTGTTTTTTAATTCTATGTAAGACATTTGCCTTTACAGACTATATAAATTAATGAGGTGTAGTGCAATGATAAATTTTAGAGATAAAAAGGGTGTATTATTGGTATATTTTTCACATTATGATCCTGGTGAAAGATTAAGGGAAAGAAGATATTCATTATTAGTGTGATTTTTTTATATAATTAATGATAAAAAATAGTAGTGTATGTGATAAACATATTAATTTTACTCTTCAATTTCATAATTAGTGTGCTTGTAGAGATTATTCAAACTACTAATTAAATTTTTGCAAGACCAATCTCTAGAATACAACCCAATAGACCTTTTATGAGGGGTATCCATTTGGTTTATTGACTATGATACATCCATTAATTATCATACCAGGGTCCATAATGTTGGCAAGACATCCACACTATATATGTATCACTAATTATTTTATAATATTGAGGGACTCTAGGTTTTGTATAGGAAATACTCTTAGACAAAGTAAATTGCATGAAAGTAAAGTAGTTAGAAAGGAAATCAAACTTGATTTAATTGAAATGAACACTTTTTGGAAAGGAACTTTTTGTTTTATATATTTTAAATATTCCTTAAAATTTAAGAATACTCACACAAATATCAAATGATTTATTGTATTAATAAATAAACTGAACATGCATATAACTCAAATAGAAATTGTACTTACACAATAAAAATAAAAGCTATATTAACAGTTCAAGATATTTACCAAAAATATTAATAAGAGGGTCCTCCTTGGTCAAAGATAAGTTCTAATTATTCCCTTAACACAAATCATCTTTAACTCAAATTAATTATGTTTGTAGTAAAAATCATGTACCAATGTGGGTATTGCTATGAAAAATATTCCGTGTTAGATATTTATAATGTTCACATTATTAATAGTTAATAGTTAAATGTATATATTGTTAGCTTAATAATATATTACATATATATCTTGGAGATTTATTAGTGATAGTTTATAGGGATCTCAAGATCCCCATATATAGCCTATGCACTTCTTATATAAGTGTTATTTAATATTTTGAATGATTTAATTGAGTATGAATGAGAATATTATTGTGTGATAAAATAATTCTCTGTGTATTCAACTCTCCCACTACTATACAACTCTAATCTTTCCCAAGATATGGTATTAAAGTAGGATTTTTCAATAGTAAGATAGTGTAAAAGTATGTGAAAAGAATCCAAATGAGAGTCTTAGTTTTTGTATGAGTTTATTTAGATACCCTATGGATGAAATATTGGATGTATATTTCTATATCATGGTGTGATGGTATTTGACTGGTTTATGCAACAATAATGTCATTTATTACATTTTCATTCATGTTATTATTGGTTAACTAAATGAATATTTTAATGCTTTGAAGAGATGCATAGTAAATAAACTCATTGCCCATCTCTATGGTAGTTGATTCCTCATTGAAATATACCTATGTGTTTACTGATTTTTTCTAGTGTCTTTTTATATTCAATTTTCCATTCTTTTCCAAGATGATTATGCACCTATGACTATTATAGGTTTCAACATGCAAGATCGATGTAAGTCAACATTTCTCAAAAGAATAAAATCCATAGAGCTAATCACACTTCAAATATTGATATCCATTCCCTTCCATTGGATAGTTATTTACATCAAACCTATGTGCAATTAGAATGTTTCATTCCGGAACCTGAGAAAGAACATATTGTATTGTTCTATAGATCTCACACTTCCTCTCTTGTCTCTACCATGTATCTCCATCCACATCACCTACAAATTTTTTTTTTGTGCAACTATAATTAGCATGATTCAATTTTAGTGCAGTTCAATAGGTACACATGTTAGTGTAGTTCAATTATTTGCAAGCCGTATAAGTTAGAGTCTAAAGTTTTTAAATATTTCTTGGTATGGTCAAAATAGGTATTTGAGTCTTAGAAAAAGTGTATAATATTGTATGTAGTGGTTATTTTTAGGGTGTTAAGTATTTATATGTTTAGTAGTTTGAGGAATAATATTTTATTCATTTAACTCTCTCCATGTAATCCACGTACCTTTTAATTTAAAGTTGTTTTAGTCAAGTCAAAGTTATTTGTAGTTATTTGGTTATATGTTTGGCCAAGTGTTATTTTTTTGGTATTTAAGTTTGTTTTAGGTTTTTATTTAATGGTCTTAAAAAGTGTTTTATAGTTTGGTCTTTTATAGGTCATGAAAGTCATCAATAATTTTATAAATAATACCTTGTAAGCAAATGTTTTTTTGGGTGAATCTGATATTTAATGTGTATGTCATATCTAATGAAGTATTTTATCATAAAAATTACATGAAGTTGAGCTTCATGTTCCATCTAGCTATCTGAGCTAAGTCAAAAGGAGGATGAAGGCAATGAAGGAAGGAGGTTTCCAGAACCTCTCGTTAGTCGCCAACAATGGGACCCATATACTTTGGTGATACATTTTATTTCAATTGTTTGTAAATAAGAATTTATAATATATTCCTATTCACATTTGTAATAAGTGAGCTAAAAATTCTTTTGTATTTTCCATGAATATGAGATAGCGAAGAGAGATGATAAAAGTACTACACATCATGATGTGGTTGGTGGTAAGCCAATTGAAAAAACATATTTTTGTGGTGGTTGGTAAACCACTTGAAAACCATCCATTTTTGGTTATTGGTAAGCCATGTGAAAAACCATCATTAAGGTTTGTGGTTGTCCTATGAAAATCATCAAATCATGAGCATAGGTGTAGATACAAGATTGATGTTTTCCCCATGTTTACATTAATGAGGTGCATGGTAGGAATTAATAATGTTCATAAGGGGGTGAATGTTAGATACTTCTAGTGTTCACATTATTAATAATTATAGTTAAATATATATATATTGTTAGCTTAACAATATTATATATATATATATATATATATATATATATATATTGGAGGTTGATTAGTGAGAGTTTATAGGGATCTAGGGATTCCCATATATAGCCTATACACTTCCTATATATTTTTTATTTAATGTTTCAAATGATTTAGTTGAGTATGAATGAGAATATTATTGTGTAATAAAATAATTCTCTGTGTGTATTCATTTCTCCCACTGTTATGCAACTCTGATCTTTCCCAAGATTCCAAAGGGTTAAAATTATAATTCTTGTGATTTTATAATAATAATTATTTCTTACTTATTCTAAATCTCTTATAATTTCTACCAACCTATCTTAAACAGAGGAGATAAGTTTATTTTTAAAATGGAATCTAAGAAGATAACTTAATCAAGCTACATGACAATCCAAGTAGCTCTACAAAGAATAAAGTATTCAATTACATGGTTATAATAATAAATAAATATGGTACATAGATAATGAATTAATGGTGGAATATTTGGTTGTTATCATGCTCCTTTATAGGTCATGGAATGCATCTTCATACTTGACTGACCACCACAACCCATCAAGTATAATAGCCTAGTTCAATGGTTGAATCATTTTGATTAGGCTATAAGCTTGAATAATTATCATGCAATCTCCATGGGTTATTCATCTATGATTTCAATTACTATAAGATGTTATTTTTTTGTCTATTACAACCCATTAGTTTTTATGGGTTGTAACAGATAACCCAGTAGTTTCTAGGGGTTACAATAATTAACCTCTATATGTGCTAAAGGTTGGCATTCCCAATTACTATGAGATTGATTACCAAATTTATATGAGTTGAATATATCCCTACACTCATGATTTATCCCTATTATCTAAATATACCAAAATAGTAGTAAATCTAAATCAATAATAAAATTATGTGGTGCAAGCTTTATTCATGAAATAATAGCTTTAGACATAGAACATAAAGAGATGTACATTATATTAATTAAGTACTATGTGGTAAGGAAAGTAAAAAGGTTAACTTTGTATGCTTTTAAATAGTATCAGGAGATAAACAAAAAATATTTGTATTATGTATAAAAAGGCTCATTTCTATATCTCATCAGTGCACATTTTCCTCTTATCTATAATTTTCACTATTATACCACTCCTAAATTTCATAAATAAAATCATCCTCATAATCATAATCATTTATATCATCATCATATTCCTCATTGATATAAAAAGCATCAATAATCGTTAAAGTGGGATCATTAGTCCATTCATTAACATAAGCATAAAAATAACATTATTAGAGAGGAAGAAATCCATAGGGTGACCACCATCAAAGGTTTCATATTTATTATCCATTTTTACTAGTCAACCCAAATAAATCAAATATAAAAAGCACCAAACTTACTACTAATAACAATCTATAAAAAAATAAAAGATGTCAATAATTGGGACTGGGTAAGGTGTATTTGAATTGTAGGCTCTCAGATACACCAATCTTAGTCATAAATAGTGAACAAAGCCCAAATGGGAACTAACTATGAAGGACTCCACCATCTCGTAATTGCATTATCCCATGTCTAAGGTATATTGGTATAACTTTATATGGCTAATAACTTATTGATGCAATATAAAATCAAACAAATAAAGTCTTCTTATGGTTGAAAATAAAAAATCCTATGCATTTTTGATAAACTGTGAGGTCCAAGGAATCTAAAGTTTGCATATAGTATTTTTTGATGGCTTGAGTATTAGATTAATACCCCTCACACCACAGATCAAGTAAAAATGATGATAACTTTACTCATAATGACAACTCCTATGAGTTTTAAAACTACTAGAACACATTTCCATAAATTAAAAATAAAATAAATTGAAATTGAAAACTAAAAAAAGAAAATATTTTTTTATGTATAGGAATCAGGAATTCAAATTGAAACCCTAGGAGAAAATTTATAAAATTAATTCTCAAAAACTGTATCGATTCACCAATATGTTTTACCCTATTTCTTTATTTAATAATCCCAATAATCATAATTTTTTTGAATAAATAATAATGCTAAAGATAAATAACTTAGTAATAATTCTGATTTCAAACTTGTTAAATATAGTAATATGTCATTTTTGGAAAACACTAGGAAGAAGACAACTTAGCTTAGATTATAATATTTTTCTAATCTAATATTAGGTGTAATCATATAAAAATCACTAACACAAATTTATGATCATTCAAGTTTAGGAATAGAGTATGTACTTATGTTTGGACAGTTTTGTGCTCCCTAGACAATAGTGCATTGTGGTCTTATCTATTGACTATGGACATATCCATTGTGAAAATAATGAAACTATGACTATTCTACCATATGCACCTATGTTAATTGAGACTATTGTGTACTACCACCTTTGAAATATCATACATAAATACCTATAATATGAAACCCTAGTTCTTACATAAACCAATTTGATATTTAATAAGGGGTGTCAGTTGAAATGGATTGAGTTAGAATGACCTTGGTAAATCTTCATTAATTGACCAATCATTGCACTACATTACCAATACTCTAAATAAATCTCAAACTCTAGTATAGTTCTCTTGATTATTTATATATGTGAAATTATGAATTCAAACCTAGATGTTTGTGATCTTATTTTACCCTTGGTAGAAGCATAAAAATATGGATTCAACCTTTATAACTATCATATTTATCTTCAAAAATTATGTAAATGAGATACGTAATATTTGTATAGCTCTTGATGATCTAGAGTGTCATCCCTAAATTCCTTATAGTAAATTTATATTTATAGATATCTTGATTTCAAATTAAGAGACATATTGGTGTGTAAAATCCAACTTAATAAGACCCAAACAGGAAAAAAAATAGACCCAAACAAAACAAGACCCAAAATAACTAAAAAAATTATAATTTGACAAGTCTACATTTCACAGATAGGTATCCAAGCCTATATTTGTCTGAAAACTATGATTTATCCAAAAAGCATGCAAAAATATAAAAATAATGAAATAGGGATCCCTGTGATAATATTAAAAGGATGAACAAGTGACCACACAAATGTATGAAATAAAAATTAAAAAATACAAAAATGGTGCTAATAGATACTTTATTTGTCATCAATAGTCTATACGTACAAAGTTGCATGAAAAGCTATTGAAAATTGACTTGTAAAAAATTTGGGTGTCTATAAAATGTTGTATATGTTATTATAGGTGTAGATGTTAGGATAATATCAATGGTATAAGTTTGAATGATTATGGTTTGATTAGTAACTCAAAAGGTTTAGTTGATATCATAGAAGGGGTCATATTATCACCTAGATGTAAAAGTTTGAGCCAACATTTTATGTTCATATTTTGTGATATATAACATTGCATCAAGTTAATGTGGATTAAAATTAAGATATTCAATAAATTATTGGTCATCAATGGAATCAAATTGATCTATAGTAAGTGTTTCATGATTATTATCATTCTCAACATTCATGATAATTCCATCAATAGGGTATGTAGTATGTGTTGTATAACCTATAAAGGGTGAAGGCAAAACAAAGGAAGTCATGCATGCCCTTTGCCATATAGTGATAAAAATAGCTTGATTAGGTTGGATGTTGTAATAATAAGATTTGATTAAGGTTTGGGATTATTCATTTTTAATTTTAGCCTTATTAGTGTTCTTTGTTTTAATCCATTTGATTATATTATTGATCAAAATGTAACATAGCCAAGTGGAATAATATAAAAATATTACCTTCATGACTTGAATTAAAAAATAAATAAAATGTGCATTCAATATATCCATGGGTAATGTATATATCGAGGAATATTAGAAATATGGTCTAAAAATAAAACCCTAAAAAAAATATAAAACCTTGGAAGGATTAAACCCTAAGCGAGACCTATGGTTTGGCATAGTTAGAGTAATGTACGAGTTCACCAATATGTTTTTACTTAATTTGTACTAAAATAAATTAATTAAACTAATTAATATATGAAATGGTTTGGGAATTTAGATACTAAGATATGACATTCTATCATACATCTAAATATAAAATATTGAAACTAGTTACAATGATTTGACAAGTTGCTTATGTTAAATATAGTAAGTATATAAAGGGATAAGTGATTAACTTTTCTAACTAACTATTTGAATGTGACTATGATTTGATAGTGGAAAATAGATTGGAAAAATATTGTGACTCTTTAGGTTTGGGATTTTTATCTCTTTTTGTGCAAGGTTATTTCTTTTAAGTATGAGTCAATAGAAACTATCAATTATGACATGTAGTGTTCAATAGTGACATGTATAGGAAAAGGTGTATATGATTATATAGTCACCTTTTCCTATCTCTAAAATATTTTTATGTGTGATATCAAACCTTGATGATGTGCATAATGTCATATATTATCCTCCTTCACCTTAATACCCTAGGTGTGCTTATGAGGGCTAAAAAT
Organism: Torreya grandis; assembly: GCA_037957365.1. NCBI lineage: Eukaryota > Viridiplantae > Streptophyta > Pinopsida > Cupressales > Taxaceae > Torreya > Torreya grandis. The sequence continues at coordinate 760,815 of JARHVA010002595.1, read as the reverse complement.
CTACGAAAACTAGGAAAGTTTAATGGGATGAGCTTACCCTAATCACCCCCATTGATTATTGACCATTTATTATGTATCTAATACTCCAAGGAAATAAATTAATACACACATAATTATCCCATTGAATGTGCTTATACAATTGTGTTCCTTAGCTATATGAATGCAACTAATGATTTGGCTTGGATACTTGATAATGTTTTCTTTGACTTTACTTTGGTATTCTTCAGACTTGGATTATGCCTACTCCTACTGATTAGTTTTAAATCTAGGAGGCATAGAGTATATTTTGTTAATTTTAAATATGATATATGTGTACCATATAAGTGTCATGTCTGCTATTAGGTGAAGCCTTGATACACACACACACACACACACACACACACACACACATATAATGTGTGTGTATATATATACACACATTATATATATATATATATACATACATATATATATGTATATATACATACATCTACATATACATACATATACATACTATATATATATATACACATTATATTTATATATATACATATATACATATATATATATATATACACATACATATATACACACACATATATACATATATATATACATACATACATATACATACATATATATATACATACATACATATACATATATACATATATATACATATATATATATATATACGTACATATATATATATATATATATATATATATATATATATATATATATATATATATATATATATATATATATATATATATATATATTAGTCTAATTGGGTAACTTATAACATTATGTTATCTAACATGTATAAGTTGACCCATAATAATATATTAGATTTGAAAAGTTATCATTGTTGGGAGATGGTCGATACCATTAGACTTAGGTTAGTATTGACTAAACATATTGGCCTAGTATGACAATAGTGACCCATGCACAAGAGGAATAAATTGAGCATATACACATATCTATGCAAGATAATATGAAGGTTTGAAATAGACAATGAGGTTCATGTAAGTGTGTAACACTATAATGGAAGGATCATGCCCATAGAAATCACTAGGATAAGGTGAGATGGCAAGTTAGGACCATATTTGTGTGTACAAGTCATGTGTGGTAAATGTATGTCAATATTGTCATTTTCAAGTACATAATACCATATTTTTGTGTCTTCAATAAGTTGTTTTTCTTACTAAATTTTTTTATTTGTTTTTTGTGACTTGCTACCATCTCTACTTTATAATTTGTTTAAATGTCCTAAAATGTATATTATAATTATTTTGGATTTCCCATAAATAATTTGTTTTGAAAAAATAATATATATTAGTAGAACTAGTAGCCACTTATTTATACATACATAATTATGTCATAATTCCTTAGTAATTATTTAATGTAGACACCTATATTTGGTCATGAATACTTGATCATGTTATTTTTAGACCCATTTCACTTTAATTAACTTATTCATTTAATATGGACCTATTTTTCCACATCACTCTATCATAAGCCCTTATGTGGACCTATTATCTTTTCTAAATTTCTATGTCACCTACATAAGTGTTTTGATTGCTAAAAACACCCTTAGTCAATACTAACTTGAGTCAATATTTTACTACTATACCCAAGTCAAATTTCCCATGTTTTCCTTCTAGATAAAATTGACCAATAGTACAATAGTGGTAGTATGAATTTTCTCTATGGGTTGATCCTATCCTTTGCCTCTTTGTTTTCAAATTTAGCCCCTCTTTTATAGTTTCTTATATACTTTTAGGCCATGAATCATCAGGTTTTCCCATTTTTTATTGCTATAAAAAAACATTCAAGTCCCTCATTTTACCACTTAGCATTTACAATACAAAGGAATAATTACACTATTGCACATTAAGCAAAGCTTCTCTATTCTTCTCAATTCTTATTCTAATATTTTGAATTAGTATGTAACCAAGTTAAAATCATGTTTTGCCTATCCCAAATCAAATCATAATAAAGTATTCAATCCATCCCAATATGAATCCATATATTCAAAAAAACATAATCACACAAATCACTTAAGTAGAAGAATTATGTGGGCTTAAATTTCCTCTTCAGAGTATTGGATATGTAGGCAACATTCAATCATCATGGGGATGATTATGATCAACTTGGCCCAATTACACTCCACCTTTTTCTATTTATAGGTTTTCAATGATTATACAACCTTATTAGGTTTTAAAACCTCGAGGAAGTTATTTTCATGTATTCTTCACACTTTCAAAGTTCAAATTTGTGCATACATATCTAATTCCACATATCACAATTGATTATGACCTAATTTACTATTTCTTAACAAAGCATAGGATTTTTTAGTTTTGGACAATAGTAGAAATTAATCATGTCTTGAATTGATTGATTTTGTCCTTCTTTAGTTTCAGTTCCTACATTTGGGCACTTATAGAGTCTATTCTTGATTTCTTATTTTAGCCATTTGTTAGTCAATACAAACAAATTTGGGTATAAATAGCTAATTTTATGATTCCATTACATATTTAGTGTTCTTTTTATTTATTTTACATTATTTAATTCAATCTTTTACATTTATTTTGCTTGTCACAAGTCAATATCCAACATTCTATTTTATTTCATTCAATTTATCATAATTAGGGTTAATTCACATTTTAATATAAAACTTATATAAATCATATTATTGAACCCACTTTTCATTAAAGCATTGCTTCAAATTAATTATCTTAGGTTTAAATAAATTCTTGAATATTTGACACTAAAATAAATTTTTTTCCACCTTGGATCTAAATATGACTAAAAGAACTTTGCTTTCAATTTTGGATATAATAGCTAACACTAAAAGCATTTTTTTTACCTTGGATATAATACCTAACATTAAAACCACCTTATTTTGACCTTGATTTTCATAACAATTTACTAATATCCATACACACAAAAATTCCTTCTTTTTTAAGCGTTTCATTTCATGTTTTGTTTACAGTATCATTTCCTTGTTATTTTTTACATTATCCTTATTTTTAGGATCTTTCATTTCACATTTTATTACTTTATTTTCAAATAATATATGGTTATATTGGATGAATTTTTATTACTTCAAGTTTTTTTTTAAATAACTAAATCACATGCAAATATGTAATTACCATTAATGAAAAAAAAATCAAGTCAAGTATGGCATGGAAACAAGAACAATCATATATTCAATATGCTACAAGGCCTACTCTAAAACCTCAAGTATTACTTAATAATTATTGTTTTAACATTCAATCAATTTTTTTTATAATTACCAATAGACATTAAAATTCACCTATAACTCCTTTCATTGATTCTACTATCCCTTCTCAATATGGTGATAACTACACTCACTCTAACCATGTCAATGTTATCACTATCCTAAGAGGTAAGGTGACTCAACCTATAGTGCCAAATGAAGGCAGCCAACATGTCCTACCTCAACTCTATCCTCTCCCACATCACCTCTTGTTGGTGTTTTTATACAAATTCAATTATAATTACATAGGGTTTGTGCTTATGAATCCCTTCAAGATCAAATCATCAGTATGTTAAATTCAATTATAAGTATAGAAAAATCAAAATTAGTATTTTATTTCAAAGATCACATCGTGGGAATATAATAATACATATAAATAAAATAGATTATTCTAGTGTTAATCATGCATATACATCTTCATCTATCAATTCTATGCCTAAAAATGTTTCTTATCAATATTAGAAGTTAAAATGAAATACATCTACAATTGGTGATTTATAAATGCATAATGATCTAACAAAATTTTCAAGTGAGATTCTAAGAGAGATGCTGAAAAAAATTTGATCAAACTACCTCTTATATATCCTATACTAAGGTTAAAATACTATTTTATCTATCACAGAATGCATAACCATCATACAGATAGTTTTTTGGTTGTAAAAAACAAAGTATAATTGATAGTGGTGATCCTATAATAGATGATTCAATCAAGAAACCTACTCATACTATGAATTCATCTCCTAACAATCTAGTGTAAGTGAAACAAAAGTCAAATTTAATCAAATATCGACTACCAAAAGAGAAACTTCAAGAACAAATTAAAGGTAAGAAACAAAGCACATATGTAAAAAGGTTTCTCATGAATTAATTTCCAAAGAAAAATATTTCTATAAATTCTAATGGTACAATATAGTTTCTAAGGATCCAATAACTATATATAATTCATTCATAAAGGAAAAATATAAGGTTAGTACTAAAAAATTTATGGTTAAATATTTAAGTCAAGAAGTTATAGCATAAATTACTTATCTTCATAGTGTTTAAGTAGTGATACATGATTATTCTTTAGTTCAACATGGCATGCAAGTTTTTAACAATGATGAGCATACTTAAGAGAAACATAATTCCAAAAATATAACACCAACATGTGTTGTAGTTGGTTTTACATATACAGATATAAAATAAGACAAAGGTGACATACAATAATTTTGGGACCAAGAGGATGATTATGGTTATTGTAATGATTATTCAATATATGATTGGAATGACATAACTAACATGTAGGATGAGTATGTAAATATAATTGATGGTTATAACATATATGATACAAGATATACATAGAATCATCCTCTTGATGAGATCTTTAGCTTATAGTAGCATTATCTAATTTTACATAGCTTTTTGATTGTTGCATCATGATATTCTATTTTTTTACACACTTGATCAACTTGATCAATTCTTCTAAGACCTTGGCTCTTATTTCACTTTTTTTGGCTTTTCATTTTCACTTTCTAGATCTGAACAATTAAAAATAATGATCAATTATACCATATTATGCCATTTATCTCTCTTTTTTCATAGTCTGCATTGATCAAATATCATTTTATATGAAGGATAGAATTGATCAGTGAAGGATAAGAATGACTGCCACTACTATCCTTAGTTGGTCAATCTTGTCCTATGAAAATTTTCACTTAGAAGTCACAAACTAAGCACATGGAACCTTAATATGTCTAATTTTTAGATTATTTACTTACTTTTAATATGAGAACCATTGTTTATTCATGCAAATTATTTATTTTTTTGTGTTATATTGTTGATACATGTGATATACTTTGACAAGTTTACATTTGATGAAACAAGGATGTATAAGTCAATACTCTGCATACCCTTTCTATTCCCACACCTATTTTATATGCAAACATACCTACAATGGGGACATCTTGCTCAGACATGGCCATGTATTAATTTTTAGTGCACACTTTACATTGACACATGTTGTATATTGTTTAGATATTTCTCATTTATTATACTTTCAAACCCTTACTTATCACTATATTATAATGTTTCTAGTTTTTAAATGCAAAAAAGTATTGAAAAAATTAAATATTTAAAAACATAAAACCATTAAAAATATTCTAAAAATTAAAAATTAGGACCTAAACATGATTAGACATCGATTTTACATCATTATCATATGTTATCTATCTCATCATTAGTTGATAGCATAATTTTTCCATCACACATGCATTTCATGGGTATTAATGAGGGTTATGTAAGACATACATATTTCACATGGACTAAGGTATTGGACTTTTATTCACCTAATATCCTTGCTAAATTAGGGTAATATTATCTCTAGGTTATAGTATTTACATTTATTATCATTACATAACCCCTTTACTATTGAATTATATACTATCTATAAATGTCTTGCTAACATATCTATCTTACACTTTTGTACATGGATATGTTATTGTATAGGATATGATCACATTACATATACATGATGTAGACTACATCTCTAATTCTATGTTCCATTAATGTTATTACTTATACATAGTAGACTAGATCTTAATTGTCTATTATATGTGGCCTTTGGCTTTTGTGTGTAAAAATTACTTGAACATCTCTATGAGATTTTATTTGGTATGTGCAACATTTGAACATGCCCATTGCTATTGGTATTTTTCCCTTTGTTGTGTGAAATTTAAACATATCCCTTTTTTGAGACATTATGCATGTTCTTTGAGTGTGTCCCTTGGCCTTTTATGTGAAATTTATCCTTTGTGACATTTGAACATCCCTTATGTGCGGTCCTAGGCCTTATTGTTTGACATTGCTATATTAGTGTGTGGACTTGTTGATCTTGTTAAGTTTTATAAGTGACATGATTAATATCATGCACTCACTAACATATAATATAATAAAACTACATTCTATTAGTATAGCTTCATTGATACATTTATATAGGCCTTGCCTCATATGTTACATACATAGTTCAAATGACACATATCTTACTATGCTAACATAGTTTTCACATATGCTACATACTTAATGTTTATATCTTACTACATATATTATAGACTATTTTTATTTTGAGATGACTAAAATTCAATATCAATTCCCTCACCTCAAAAGGGGGCATTTCAGTGGGATTTTCATACACGAGATAAGCTTTTTCAAAATCAAAAATCATTTTTGGTATAGAATATAGTTTTAAAGTTATAAAATGGTTCAAAATTTAGTTATGGGAATATATTATGGGGGCATATGCACTCATATTAAAAAATCAAAGTATAATTTCACATAGTTTTAAATTCATGATATAGGTTCATGCACAAGTTTCAAACAAAATTTATAATTGTCATTTACATACAATCATAAATTCTACATTTATCAATCAAGATATGATATAGATCCATGCCATGAATTTCAATACTATTTGATAGCTACGGACATGGTAGGAGCATGAATGTACTCATTTATATTTTGATCATGTAGTTAATAACAAAGTTGTAACTAAATCTACAATCCATTTGTAATGGTTGAATCATTTGAATCCACAATGCATAACTTAGAGGTTCAGTTCCCTCTAGAATTGTGCCTGTAAATCCATTTTGGATTTCAACTTATTTCACATCTTAGATTACAAAGAATAGTTTAGTTAAATTTAGGTTTATACATCCCTCATTTGGTGTTATTTATTTTAAAAAGTGAAAATTCAATTTGGGTCTTAATCACCCTCAACTTCTACATTGATTTAGATAAAGAACCAACTTATCTAGTGCTTCATGGAAAACACAAATTCTCCAATGCTTTAAGGAAATGTCATTTCCAAGCAAAGTTATAGAATCAAAATATTGGTTTCACATATATAGGTGTATTCCTACCTTGAATTATTTTCAAGTTCAAGAATTTTTAAATTTTAAATTTAATAATTTTTAAGTTCAAGCTTTTAAAAATTGATTTTTCAAAATAATAAAGTAACTACTTCATGTGTTTTGTATGGTTTGGTAAACTATGGTGCTTTTCACAATTGGTGTACCAACTCAAAGATAAAGTGTCTTACACACTAATTTATATATTTCATTTAATCTAGTACTTTGATTTCTATACTAAGGTGGGGTAATTGTAGACACCTAAATCTAGTCATAAATACTTGATCATGTCATTTTTAGCCCTTTTTCACTTTAATTAACTTGTGTATTTAATATAGACCTATTTTTACACCTCAATCTATCATAATCCTTTATGTGGACCTCTTATATTTTCTAAATTACTATTTATCACCTATAGAAGTGTTCTAATTTCTAAAAAACACCCTTAATAATTTGTATGGCCAATCCAAAACCCAAATTTCACATGTTTCGCTTCTAGACATAATGGACCAATAGGGACAATAATGATAGTAGGATTTGTCACTATGGGTCAATTATGTCATTTGCCTCTCTAACATTAAATTTTTAAAATTTAGTCCCTCTCTTATAGTTTGGTCCTTAATTTTATGGAATTAAGCGTGAGGTTTTTCCATTTAGATTGTTATAAAGGCACACTAAAGTCACTCATCTTACCAATCGGAAATTTCAATATAGGGACATAGTTACACTATTGCACATCAAGAAAAGTTTCCCTATTCATCCCAACTCTAAATATAAAATTTGAAGCAATTATTAGCCAAGTCAAAATCTTATTTTATCCAACCCAAATCAATTCATGATCAAGTAGTCAAGACATCTCTATATGCATTCATATAGTCAAAGGAACAAAATCACATAATGCACTATAAGTGGGATAACTACATGGACTTGAATTCCCTTTTCAAAGTATTGGATACATAGGTAATTTATAATCATCATATGAGTGACTAGGGCTAGCTTATCCCAATTATACTCCACATGTTTATATTTACATGTTTTCAACCATTATAAAACCCTATTAGGGTTTCAACCTTGAAAAAATTATTTGTAGGTCTTCCACACACTTTAAAAGGTCAAATTTGTACATAAAAACCTAATTCCAATTATCACAAGTGATTGTGACCTAAGTTACTAATGTTTAGCAAAAGATAGGATCACCTAGTTTGGAACAATAGTAGTAGTTGATCATGCCATGATTTGGTTGATTTTGTCCTTAGTTTCAATTCCATATTTTAGGCACTTGCAAAGTCTATTTGTGATTTACTATTTGATTCATTTGTTAGTAAACATAGATATGGGAGAAAAAACCTTTTTTTTCATTTAATTTCATAGTCAATCTTCTTTTGATCAATTGTACTTTGTCAAATTCAATACTTTACATTCATAATATTTATTACAATTCAAATTCCATTATTATTCTTGATTCCATTCAATTTATCTTAATTAGGGTTAATTCACCTTTTAATCCAAAATTTTGATAAAAAACTTAATTGAAATTATGCATCTTAGTTATGTAGCTTATAATTTTTTATAGCTATTTCAATTAATTGCATTAAATTATTTTTAATGGTCATTTTTTTACACATAATTTTTTAATGCATGATCTTTGTTGTTCTCAATGTTCTTTATGTCTCTTTCAAGTTGTCCCTATCTTTGAATATATAAGTGCTCTTTATTGGTGATTTCAAAAAAAAACAATTTTCAAATTGTCTTAAAATTAACTAGGCCCCTCATTGAACATTTTTTGATTTTATGACGTGAACCTAAAACTAATTATTGGTTTACAAAAAATGCTATTAATTTTTTCTTTTTTTTAATTTTTTTTTTTAAATCATTATATATGAAATATAATGAAGTTTGAAATTTTTATATGTATTTAACCATTTTTTTAAGATAAGAAATTAGATCTTTAAGTGCATATAAGAGCGAACAAGATTAAGTAATTTATAAACAATGTGTACAAGGCTATAGGGAAGAAGTGCCAATATTGGTAAAGGCTATAGGGGATAAATCCCAGTAGTGGCAACCCAAATTTTGGATCTTCACACTACCATCTAGTTTCCATGTACAATCATAAAAATTAATTCATATTAAATTTTAACATTTTTTTTAATTTGAATTTTTTGTTTGGCATGTTGAAATGTAGGTAAAGTTATAATTTAAATTAATTTAAAATAAGACATTTGAAATGCATGCTAAAAACATTGTCCAGTACTTGAATATGCTATAAAAAATTTATATCGGTGTATTAATTATTTAAATGGTGACATGTCATGATGTGATTGGTTATTTTGAGGTAAAAAATAGATAATTAATACATAGTATTATGACAACTATTAGGAAGTACAAAGTTGGGCATTATTTAACTATTATTGAACACTCAACTATTGGCACTTCTCCTACAGAATACATTTTTATTCCACACAAATTTATATTTCACATTTATAAAGTGGCATGGACAAAAATTGGGTAGGAAAAGATTATATTTCTTTATATATATGTGCCTATGAAATTTTGACTATAATAGGAATAGAAAACTCAAAAAAAATGGAGATGTTATAAAATGTAGTATTATAATTTGATTATTATGAAACTAGATTCCGATATTAATAAAGTTGAAATCTGATACTACTACAATTTTATTTCAGTATCAATAACATTTCAATCCAATTATATTGTAATTATATTCTGATATCAGTTAAACTAGATTCTAATATCAGTAATATCAAATTTTAAAAACAACTAATTCATAAAGGTTAGGACTAGAATAAATCCATAATTATTGAAATTTGGGTTGTGGGGGCATGTGTTCACAATTTTCATTGATATCATGATATATTGGCATAGGTCATATGACTTGAGTTATTCAAATCACCAGTTGGAATGCTAACTCATGGTATTCTCTATTGAGTATTATTCAAATTTATTCTAGAAATAAATTATATACTTGAGCATTACTAAGATTGAATCATATATCCATCTACTTCAAATTATTTATAAACTTTACTTATAATATCATGCATTACTTGGGCATTTCTTAGATTTATAAAAACCTTAGTGGATTCCATTTACTCAAATTCATTATAATTGTTTGAGGTTGAAGTTATGTATAACATAAATTCTAGGAACTTATCCATTTCAAATTAAGGTTGAGACATATACAAATCAGCCCATGTTCTTAATCATGCATCTCCATGGGGCATGATAACCCCAATCTCAACAGTCTTTCAAAAGACAAATTTGGTTCGCATGCACATAGGTGTATTCATTCCTCTTTAATTTCCTTTCACATATGTTAAATGTTGTTTATTGTTTTTTTTTATATCATAAGTAAAGATTTATTTATACATATTCCATTATATGTTTTCATAGAGCAAGGTGCAACACATATTACATGCCTAAGAAAACCCATCATGGTTATCCTTAGGTATCACTTTTTATCCTCTTACACTAGTAATTTCATTACTACAATAAAAGGGGTGAAATGTAGACACTCATATTTGGTAGAAGGCACTTGACAATATGTAATTTGACCAAATCTTAACTAAATTGACTTATACTCACATACATGACTCTTAATCCCCATTCATCTAGCCATTCTCTCATACAATCTTGACCCTTCAAAACTTCCATTAATGTCTCACAAGAATTTTATATTCTTTGATTAAAAATTAATATCATTCTTAGACTATCTCCCCAACTCAGGCCACTACTCCTATTTTTTGTACAATTTCACAACTTTGAGATAGGTTTGTTGCCTTAGACTAATCCACTTAGGGTGCATTTTTCCTCACACCCTATAACAAATAGTTTTAAAAATTCAAAGCATTCATAAGAGTCACCTCACATGTTTTCAAGTTGTTTCAAAGGAAATAACCTAAATATTAACTATATAAACACATCAAGCCAAAACATTTAACTATATAACACATACCTAGCACATATCTAACTATCATTAGAAATAACTCTACATATTCATAATAACTTACTTAAAGATTTAAAATATAAAACCCATAAAATTAAAAATCCTTGAGCTAATTCTAAATACTATTTTCAATCTCATGTCATAGGTTTTCAAGTGTCAAAATACATACACATGATTGCATAACATATTAGTTAGGTGGTAAAACTACATATGGTTTGATTTCATCCTCACAGTATTAGATATGTAGGTACCTATTTAACCCTAAACTATAGATTAATGGGAATCTAAGGTTAAATGGGTAGAGATAGCCTAGGTCACAAGGATGGTAGACTACATTTAAAGCAAGCCAATTATTTACAGAACTCATTTAAAAAATACAGTAAATTTATTATGTTGAGATGTTAAAGATAATAAGTGCAACCATTATAAATATTTTAATGATAAATAAAACAAGATACTTAGTTGATTTTGATGCTAATACAGATCTAGATCTATAATAGGTAGAAAGTGCATTGGATCTAGATTCTAGAATAGTCACTTGATTTTGGAAATTTGACCTCTATAATTGCAAACACTTGCATCAACCTAGGATACTTATATTGATTTTATTGTATGAATTAAACACATGTGTCTATTAAATGATACCTACTAAACAATGGATGTGACCACCTATATTTTTATGCATTATTTGTTTCCTTCACTCTGGTTCATTTAGATCTAGGTCATAGACTATCACTCCTTATCAAAGAGAAAAACCCTAGTTCTTCATATTCATAGTGGCTATGGTAAAAATGGGTTATTGGGCACATAGTGTTGAGTTACCCCAAATATCTCTCTATTAATGATATTTTCCTACATAGCCAATACTTTGAAAAGGGCCTCAAACTTATGTATTTCTCCCCTACTTGTTGGTTTGTGTGTGTGAATCATGCAATGTGTAATAAATAATTACAATAGTGACCTAGATTATAACTTGTAAAAATGTCTCTTTAGATGTTCTTTCAATAATTTAGACCTATGAATATGTTTTCCTTATGATTGATATGGAAATAAGATAAAATAAGAAAAAAAATCACTTGAGTGATTGATTGAGTGTTTTCTGGTTTATGTTAGGTCTTTTCTAGGTTATGATTGAATGAAGGTTGATCTTGTATTTATACAAATCCCTTTGGATAATATCTCATATTAAAACACTTAGGTTGACCATAAGAACAAATTTTATTTGCAAATTGGATGAATTTAGAGCACTAAACACTTGCATTAGAATAAGACACTTGTGTCAACACATGCATATGATTGAGATGCAAGTGTCTAAGAAATTGGAAAATAGGTATAGGTATAAAACTTACAGAGATAAAAGATAATCAAGTTTACACCATTCTAGGCAAGATAGAAGGCCTAGGTCATCATGATAACATTAGTTACACTAAGAGATAAGTAATTATGTACAAAGAGGTAGCATATGTGAGCCTTTTTTTAGCAAAAAAGGTCTATAAGTTGAAGGATCATCCATGATATATATTTTCCAAGTGTACAATATTGAGGTGTTATATAATTCAGAAACAATGTCTACTTTTCTCCCCCTTTAATCTAATAATGAAACTATTGGTTTAAAAGAGAATAAATGTGTACCTAGGTGTGTATAACACACCTTGTATTTTCTTGAGTCCAACTTGAATGCTTTGTTGATGACTAACCTGAAACTAAGATCATGTTATAGTATATAATCATATCTTGAAAACATTGAAATGATTGAAATTGAAAGAGATCAAGGTTTAAGATTACACCTGTGTATCAATTCAACTATCTTGCCTTTTGGAAATTTGGCTCAAAAGATGTATCATTATGAATCACTCAAACTAAGATTAAGACAAATATAAAATCTAGAAATGTGTATATATCTAAAGAGATAGAGAGACATTATAGGACACATGCCCCCAACCTTTGATAAAATATGAGTTACCACCTGACAGTTAAGATTAGCTCAATCGTACAACCTAGTCATTCTTATAAGTTGGTGAGTGTGAGTGAACCAAGTCAATTCACACTATAAAATTGGTGAGGTTGGATGATGTAATCAAGTCTAACCTGTAAACTTGTCAAGATTGGGTGATTTAATCACTTCAACCATACCAAAAAGGGAACCAACTATTGTAATAGATTGGTGCAATATAATCCATGAAATTTTAACTTGGTGGGTGATGACGGTCCATAAAAGTGTTTAATTATAAAAATAATTTGATTTTACAATATTACACTCATATTGCATAGCTTATGCACCTTATATATGTCTTATGTTAAAATTGTGTATAAAAATGGTACCAATGTATAGAATTCTACCATAAATGTGTATCTAAATCATATAACTATGAAATTTGGCCAATTTGAAACTATGTAAGTGTAGAGAACATGTTTATAAAACATGAACCCACTATAATCTAAAAATTGATATAAGTTCCAATGTGGAGGACATGTTTCTAAAACATGCTCCCACTAAAACTGTAACTATGACAAATGTGGAGGACATATTTTTAAATCATGCCCCCACTGTAATTTGAATCTATGAATCAATGTGGAATTCATGCCTATATAGCATTCCCCCATTAATATGTCTTCCTTTTAAGGTGAGGGGAAGTATTAATTGGTAGTTACCTTACCTCCAAAGGATAAGATAACCATGTAAACTATGAATGTACCATGTAGCATAGAGGGAACATGTCTAGTAGATATATCATTGAAACACAAAGAATGTGATCACACCAAGTCCTAAGATGCATGATGTAGATAATAAAAACATCTAGATAGTAATAGTAAAAGCTTAAAAATCAAGCAAGCATATGGACAAGATCACTCAAAAGTGAATCAAAATACAATGGTCCAAAGAGACCTCAAATAAGGGGTATGTTCAATTATCACACAATTGAAGGAACGTGACTTGGTCAAATGTACATAAATCAATAATGATATATTTAAATGTTAACATACAACAAATAATGACATATTCAAATTTCAAAAAGGCAAACAAAGGCATGAGGGTTGAAAATAATCGATCAAATTCAAATGTTCAAATAAACAAGACAATAGAAAGGTAAGACACTCAAGAAAGTTCATAAATAAAAGCATAATAAACCAGCATAAACATATCATATTAGTCCCTCTCTGTGTCTGTGTGTGTGTGTGTGTGTGTGTGTGTGTGTGTGTGTGTGTGTGTGTGTGTGTGTGTGTGTGTGTGTGTGTGTGTTGATAAAAATTGTTAAGTACATAACATATCAAGTACACTACAAAATATATAAGCATGGATAAAGGCTTATGTAAGTACATAAGCTCAAACACGATAATTTAAAATGACTATAGAATGATATAACATGGTTGTATCATGGTAAAAGAATCATATGCCCTAATGTCCACATGACATGAGTAGAGGGAAGGCCCAATATCTAAAAGGACATAGATCATGTATTTGTGTATGGTTGTATCACACTCAAAAGGTGCATGAAACATGTGTATATAGATAATACCGATATGATATCTACCAACATGGAACTAAAAAATATATTCCATGGAGCTAATAGAACAAGTGAATCTTAAAAAAATGGATTTTTAATTTTTTTATTTTTTTGGTATTTTTGGAATATATGTGAAGAAATAACTATCATATAATTTCATTCAATGGATGCTCATAGATATATCCCCACTATGAACTTGGTGTAATAAAATGGTGGTACTATTAAGGAACATGTATATGTGTAATATTTGTCACTGTAGTATCTATGGTGCTCTATGTATGTAAAATAAGACTTTGTGGTCATGAAGACAAAATTATTAGAGTAGGAGTTCATGGAATCCATCACTGAATAGTCTATAGTTTCTTTGGAATAGTAGTAATATGAACATGTGTAGATGTTATGGATATCTGAATATGGTATATAATAGATAAGAATTCCATGGAACCTATTATGGGTCTTTGATGTAATGGTCTCTCAAGTACCATCTACCTAGTAAATGTAATTTATTGGTATAAGAATTCATATTGTAAATTTTCGTAGGATATTTGTTTGATATTTGTGCATTAGGTATCATTTTATCATGTATAAATCTATTTTATCCTATATTCAAGACTTGTAATAGGCTAGAATATGAATAGACTCCACTTTTGGTGTCAATTATGAGAAGAAGATGAATAACTATAGACTAAAAATGTCTATATATAATTTTAAGTGTAAGAATAAATGGGTTCCACTTTTGAAAATATCAATAGAGATTCATCTAGTTATGGTTACCTGTGTGATTTCTTACTATGTTCCTTTCGTGCATTCTCATGTATAATGTTTGGTTACTTTCTATCTAATTTAACCTAAATGATTTATTTTCATTTATGAAACATTGGTTATTCTTAATTCCTAAATAATGCTTGGATAATTAATGTTTACTATATTCTTATTCTTAAAACTTTTGTATGAATTCAATACACTATTTTGTGCACATGAAGTATATCATAGTTATCCTCATCCTTAGCATGTTATGATGCTTCAAGAACCTCTACTAATAATGGTGTGATGAGCATGAAACACTCCTTTTAGAAGATATTATGCTAAGATGGTTATCAAGGCAAAGAGATATTGAGACATGGTTAGACCAAAAGATACGTAATTTTATAGAATAAGAATCAAAATGGACTGGTCTTACCATACAAGAAATCATTTCAAATCATATTCATGTAAAGATTTATGAAATTTTCTAGTGCAAGTTGCCTAAATTGCTAGATAATTGGTTATCACAATTGGAATATTATTATTTTAACCCAAGAATGGAAGAAACTATAATCTAGACTAAAGAAAAGATAGAGTGATTGCAGAAATTACAAATCAAATGGATAAGAAAAATAGATCATTGTGTTGCTACTATAATAAATAGATGTATTATTGAGTTTGCAGTACAAAGATACATAACTTTTAAAAATTTTAAGTACTTATTTGTCAAATAAATTCAAGGGAAATTTTTGAAATGAATACCTATCCTTGTGAAGATGTTGGTTGTGGACAAGGCCACGGTGCCTACTCTAGCCAATATAGATCAGTCACTTCAGATGTATGGGGTGTGTGAAACATGACAGTGAATGATCATTAGATGAGTGGATAAGGCTTTAACCTCAATCTAGAATAGAGATGTGAGGGAAGAAGACTCAGAAGAAAATTCTAGATTCATAATATGAGCTATGATAATAGAATAGATGGAGTAAATAGAAGAATATCCAGGTAGCTAAGATTAGAGTTAAGAGTAGTAGTAAAATAAATGATGAACAAGTAGGAAGACATGATGAGCAAGATGAAAGAGATGAATAATGAAGTATGAATAAAGATAAGATGAAAGAATAAAATAAATGATGATAGAAAGAAAGAAGTGATGAAGAATGAGAGGAAAAAGATATGTTTAGAGAAGAAGGCAAAAATAGTGTAGAAGTAGAATAGTTAGATGATAGATGTAGTGCACAAATACAAGAATGGGTATTATTAGAAGGACATGAATTATTAATAAAATAAGTAGAACAAAGTCATATAGTAATCATAGGTTCAAGCTTAGAAGAAGAAGAAGAAGTTGTAGGAAAGAATCATTCACTAGAAGAGCACACGTCCCAATAGCTCAATTTTTTATATTCTAGTAGAAATTTTCAACTAGGAGGATAGGAAGATAGTAGTTGGGTAGGTATAATTTTACAAAAAGTGCATCATTAGGGTACTAAAATTGAAACAGTATCAATTTGTAAGGCTTTGAAGGCTATAAGGTTTGTTTAAACCAAGTAGAGAAAAGAAGGAAACACAAAAAAATAGAGTGTACAGGTTGACTCTCCTAGTGCACAAATAAATATTCATAGTATGTAAGTAGGATCATGTAAAATGCAACCTCCTCTTATAAAAGTTGGGTAGTAGATCCCCTCGACACTAGTTTACACAATAGGTGTTATAGGATCATTTATAAATCTAATAACATATGATGTTTCTGTAGACCCTAAATAGTACTTACTAACATGTGAGATGAGATGACAAGATAAGGGTAATACTGATGAGGCTATCAAGAAGTGCAAGTTAATAGGGGGACTAAATAGAAGATCACTTAAGTTTATGTATTATAGAGAAATTGTGTAGGCAAGACTAGAATAGGTTAAGGAATGGCTTATCATAGAGTTTAAGATAAATAAATGTACAAGTTAGACTATTCAAGACTTGAAAGAGATTAGACATAAGTCAAGAGAATTAGTCTACAACTATGATCATAGGTTATTCGATGTTATAAATAAAATAGAATTCACCTTAGCAGATAAAGATAAATTTGTGTGGTTTGTCGAAGTACTACATTCTAGAATCATATTTTCTATAGCACATACTCAATATGCTACTAAGGTAAATGTTAGAGTTGTTGCTCTATGACTGGAGTAAATTGAAGACTATGGAAAGCCCCCATCCTAGGTTCTAAGATAGAAAATACATTTCAAGATTTTATGAAGAGGATGAAATAATTTCATGGGGTAGATAAACCTAAGCTCAATCTATGGTGCATGGAGTCTAGGAAAGGACATCATAGGAATGATTGTCTTAAGATCAAAATAGAGTTTTGTGAAATTTGTAGAGTAGGGCACACAACAATGTAATTTCATCTCCTAGAATAGTATGTCAAAATCCCACAAATTTTATATTGTAACTTTTTTAAGTCACATAATCATTATAAAAATAGTTTTAGGGATTTATAAGAGATAAAATAAGACATTATAAAGAATGTATTCATCGTCACTATGTAGTAAGTGTCCTCAATGAAGTAGATGGTTCTAGACGCAAAGGTCGATAAGGTTTATGTGAACCAAGAAAGTATACAATGGATTCCTAGTTCACCTCAGTACTAGCCTCAAGGTTTGGCCAATTGGACCCCTCTTTTGTCGATTCAAACACCACCATCACCATAATACCACTATGCAACACCTTGGAATCTGATAATAGCACAACAACAAACTAGTTGGACCCTACCAGTTGTGTAATAAAATTTTGGAATTAGAGATAATACCCAACAACACCAATATTAGAATACAGTGAAATAATATGGAGAGTACAGAGGAGGTTTTCAGTCAAATAGAGGAGGATATAGAGGCAGATACAGAGGGGATTACTAAGGTGGAAGAGGAAATAATTATCAATGCCCTCCATTCTAATGTTACTTATGTGGAGAGTATAATTATGTGCAATGTAATTTCCATTTGAATCCCCAAATTTAATCTTACTATGTATATTTTAGATTATATGATCATCACAAGATAGAAGACTATCTTATCTTAGAAAATTAAAGGAAAAGGTTGTCGTGAATGTTAACATGGTGAATGTGCAGCCTAAGGAGGATGCATTCCTAAAGTCCATTATAAGACACCAACATGCAGAGAGAGGATTGCCTCCTCTTAAAATGCCTCATGACTAGGGAATTTGGAAAGCAAAATAGGATAAATACCTAGACCCAGCTATAAAAAATGGGCTCATATATGAAGTTACATAGATGTTTAAAAATATTCAACGCCAAGACACTAATGAAAGATATGTTGTAGAAAAGATGCCCAAATATATGCCCAAATCATGTGCATTATGTGTTACGATGGAGTTGTTACTACACTAAAATATTTACTAAAGCTTTTAAGTACTCTACACAATAAAGACATCTCTCAAAACATTACAAACTTGTTACATAATTTACTAGAATGTGCATAGTGAGGGCAATAAAATATAGAAAATCTTATTGGTATGTCAAAATAAAGAAGCCATGGGATGTATATGCATGAATTGACATTGAAGTTGTAAGATATGAAATTTAAAATATTGTATTTGACTTTGGAAGCATGGTCAACATGATCTCCAGGTCTACATGGGAAGCTATTAAATGGTCAGTTCTAAGTTATATCCCAATAACTTTGAGCTTAGCAGACTATGGAAGAGTTAAGCCCAATGATAGATTCGAATACACTAAGATCAAATTCATAGAACTGAGCCTACATGATGATTTTGAAGTCATCAATATGAAGATAACCTACACTCATTACCTTGTGTTGATTGGTAAGAAATGGGCATATGATGGTTAGATGACTATCAATATCATGCAAAATCAACTAGAGGTGCATCAAGGAGATAAGATTGTTGTCATCCCTCTAAATAATGTGCACAAACCCTACATCATTCTATCTAAGCTAGACTCTCCTTATATTGCACAAGAAACCAGTTAAATGAAGGTAAACTCTGAAGAAAACTAAAAATATCTATGCACATCCATGTGTAACTTCTTGTATGAGCATACTAAACCTTAGGTATAATATTTAATCACTTAAATGTTTAAGACATCATAAAAATGGAATCCCAAACCATTAGTTACTTATCCATTGGCACCTCAATTTTTCATAGAGGATTGTACATCTATGACTACTAAATCCCCAACTCGCTCAGAAGTTGATTTCCTATATCAAGTATATGATCATATTCAAGACTATATAGAGCTGACTAGAGAAGGCACTTTACCTTGAGAAATAACTTCATCTATCAGTGGAGACTTAGATACACATTTACTCAATTAGTCTCATGGTGATCATGAACTCTAGCCTATGATAATAGTTTTCACCCATGAGAGAAAACTTCCTTTGTACTATGCATCTAAGGATATCAATCAATTCATTTTTCACCTATAAGTTCATGTACCTACTATTATTTAGTGGTTATATGCTTTTAATTATGCTTTGAATGGATTTATAGTGACATGGTAGGCAATTCATAGAAATGATTAGCTCAATTGGGATGATGTGTGCAAACTTATGATTAGCATATTCTAGCTACTACAAGTCATCAAAAGTAATTGCCCTTTTTTTAAAGAAGGTGAGTGCCCTAAAATCCCTATTCATAAATGTGTTGAAGTCTAGACTAAATAATGTGTGGCACCAAAGTATTGGGTTCACATTTTTCATTATACACTTACCCCTTTACCATCAATATGGTATATACATCAAGAACATAGGAGGGAGATAAAGCATTGGGCACAAGTGCAAAGTGACTTCATGCATACATTTTTTTTAAGATGATAAACCTCTAGTTCATAATGTACTATTTAAAATCAAACATTTCCTATGCCATGGGTTCATAGAAGATGTAAGCACCATGATGGAATCCATTGTGTATAAGAATGTAGCCTATGACCTAAATACATCCTTTTAAATATATAAAGCTACCAGGATGGAACATTAATCTCTTACGTAGTCATGTTATCAAATACAAGATGAAGAGGAGGAAATTGAAGATTTAGATAGTGATGGTGATATCGATCTGACTAATTTATTTAAACCTAAATGACCAGTATAATTAGTAAAGGACCCAGTCATAGAACCTACTAAAGAAGATAAGTTGTACAACATTCAAATTCTATAAAAGGAAGGGAAATGAATAATACAAGAATCTATTGCTAAGGAAAATTTTAAGATTTGTCAATACCTTATTAAAAATCACATGGTAAACATTGAAAGTGTGGAGATTCCCAAACTGGCACATATAGGTGACTATTGGACTGAATCCAAAGTTTTATAAACCATGAAACTTCTATGGGATTACCAAGATGTGTTTCCCACTAAATTTTTAGAGGTTAGAGAAGGAAATATATCCCTGAGTGAAATTCATACTCAACTCGAGGAGTGTGCACAACCTATAAATAAATGACCTTACAAGTTGAAAGTGAAGGCTAAACTTGATAGAATACAAGACATAGGTATAATATATCCCATAAAAAAGATAGATTGGGTTAGTACCATGGTATTACAAATAGGGGAGATTAGATTATGTGGTGATTATTGAATTTTGAATTATGCATGTGTGAATGATCCAATTCTGATTCCCTTCATAGATGAGGTTTTGAAATCTATCATAGGTCTTAAAGTCTACTCTTTCATGGATGGATTCAATGGTTATCATAAAATACCCATTGCAAAAGAAGATAGAGCTAAAATGACTTTTTCCATAGAATGGGGATCCTTTGCATACAAGGTAATGCCTTTTAGCCTCAAGAATGCACCTAAAGTTTTTTCTCAAGTAGTGGTGACTGCATTCAAAGATTTCATTCATGACTTCTTAGAAGCCTATCTTGATGGTTAGGTAGTATTTTATTTGTTTAAATAACATTTTTCCAAGTTGTGCCTCATGTTAGAATATTGTCAATCTTTGCACATGCCCAAAATTTGAATAAGTGCTTGTTTTTACACCTTTTGGTATCCTACTAGGTCATGTAATATGCAATAAATGCATTTTAGTGGATTAGGCCAAAATTATAGTCATTCATTGTATGCCTCCAGTAGTCAGCTCCATAGAAGTGAGATCTTTTCTTGGCCATATAGGTTACTATCAAAATTTTATCAAGGGGTATGTGGTTATTTCATCTCCATCAAAGCATTTACTATGTAAAGGTGAAAAATTTGTCTATACTTTTGAGTGTCAATCAGCCTTTATCGAACTAAAATAGAGAGTGGTCACTGTGCCTATTCTCATCTTTATATATTAGAGCAAGCCCTTTCATTTTCACATTGATTCTTCTGGTATCATAGTTGTCACTATGCTTGCATAGTTAGGAGATGGTGGACTAGACCACCCCATATATTTTGTAAGCCAAAAGTTGTCTAACATAGAAAATAATTACATGACAATTGAAAGGGAAGCACTAGACATAGTGTTTACACTATATAAATTTTAACACTATCTTCGTATGACACCTTTTGAAGTTTTCACAGATCATCAAGCTCTATGCTACCTTGTCAATAAGTAGATGCTTGGAGGATGCATTTCTCAATGATTGATGTTATTTCAAGAATTCTAATTTTGCATTAATTTCAAACTAGGCATAGAAAATGTGTGTCCAAAACATCTCAGTCACATCCTAAATGGTGAAGAATCAAGAGAACTATAGGAAGATTCTCTTGATGCCTATCTCTTTCATGTTTTTGTAATTCCTAAAAATTTTGAAGCAATTGCTAACTTCTTATAATAAGGAGTGTATGCACTATTAAGAAAGATACAAGAAGTAGTTTATCAATAGAATTTTTCCATATACCATTATAAATAGGATTTTCTATCATTTGGTGAAGGATGAAGTACTGCACAGGGTAGTTATACAACATGAATGACCATAATTCTTAAAGGAGGCACACCAAGGAATAGTACGATGACATTTTTCTAGAGAATATATTACAAAGAAATTGTTATAGAGTGGGTTATGGTGGTTGAACCTTTTTAGGATGCACATAGAGTAGTACATCTATGACATTTATCAACACATGGCTAAACCACTACCAAAATGTTTGTGGTTGGAACTACCACCATGCCCTCCATCCATCATGGTAAACACTATGTGAAAATAAGCTGAGTAGATGTAGTGAAGGGTTGACTTCTTGTAGTAGCAACCTTATACCACCTTCATAGTTGTATATGTCTTTGATTTATTACCAAAAATTCCATAGGAGTCCCTAATGTGTAGACTAGGAACTAGGCCTGAGGATAGGGTTTCACCTTCCCTCGAAGAATGTACATTTAGCCAAATAACCAAGGTACAAGAAGCATAACCTTTTCCATCTTCAAATTCACCACCACATAAACATGGGTTGGTTACTCTGGGGTGCAAGAAATCATATTTTTCTAGCTCCATGGTTTATCCAAGTGATTTTCCACCTTCATAATAAGCCCCAAAGGTCAAAGATCTCACACCAAAGCAAACTATAGTAGAAGAATATTAGGCCTCATGGGAGGAAGCAACTCATGTATTAGAATGATGAGTAAGAAAATAGGGGAAAAAATTCCAAAAAGAGAAAACCCAAAAACAATAAGTATAACAATCAAGTCAGCAAGCTAATGAAGTTCAGACCACACAAAAGGCCCAAGATGTAGAGGTTGACTGATAGAAGGATCTTGAGGTGGCCAAGAAGGCACAAGAATTTATCAATGCCACCAAGCAATCACAGAAGGTGCATCAAAATAAGATGGCTAAATATCAAAAGAACAAATATGCTACACTCCCTACCAATGCCAAGGGTGAAGAAGAAAAGCAACAATAAGATGTAGTAGTGTAGGCAAAGAGGGCTATGGAGGATACCATTCATGTATTGTAGTAAGAAAAATAAGTTTTAAATTAGAAGAAATAATATGAAGATGAATCCCTACATAAATAATAGGCCCAAGCATAGGAACAACAAACAAGTGAATCCAAGGTGCAGGTTAACCAAGAAGTACAAGCATAGGCTATGATCAAACAAGCCAAGGCTACTGTACTAGAGGACCAAAATAAAGAATAATAACATGCACAAAATTTTCAAGAGGAAGAACAAGCAAAAAATAAGTCTATGCAAGATGAGCTTAATAGGAAAGTAGAGGAGGCTACCAAAATAAAATAAGATGAAGATGATGTGTAGTAACTCAAGATTATAATAAGGGATATGGCATAATAATAACAAGTGCTTGAGAAACAAAAAGTTGGACTAGAGTAGTCAAAGCAAGAATAAGAACCATCTATTGCCCCAAAAAGTTTTCAAAAAGTAGCATTACCTCTGGGAGGAGTCTGGCTATGGGACATCTAGACTATGGGTGCTTGATACACCACCTTTTCTCTTCCACTCATGAACATGCCATGACCTAACCATTTAATGACTGAAGGCACATTGGTAGCATTCCCCCTCTAGCATGAAGCATCATTGGATGTATCCAAACTACCATTAAATAAATAGCTAGAAGGAGAACTAGCATTCTAGGAGTCTATTATATAGAAGGCCACCTCTCTAGAATAATAAATAGATCAATCCAAGGCTAAAAACATCAATTTGAAATCTCACCTACATGAAGATACTAGGATTATCTATGACACTTATCCCAATTTGTTCCCTCAAGCAATCAGGGACCAAGTTATGTCTGATCAATGCAAATTCAAGACACTTATCTCTAAGTTAACCAAGGACTGGTGCACAAAATAGAAATTCCATGCAATCAGCACATTGGGGTAGGATGTTAAGACTAAGGTTGTGACTCTCATCACTTTATTAGAGGAGTATCAAGGAATGATTGATACTGCTAAACTTCAAACACAATAGGTTGTTCATAGCTTATTGGACTGGAAGCAATAACTAGATACTTTTTTAGCTAGTTCTAGCACAAACTTTGCAAAGGCCACCACCACCAAAGCAACCATAGTCAGCCACACTACCACTAGGGAGGATAAAAATGGATCACTCTAGGAGTCACTTAATATGAGGGATAATGTGCATGACAACCTCCTAAATTGGCAAAGTCAACTTTTGCATAGTTTCTTCACTAACCTCCAAGATTAACGACACACAGATAAGATGGAGTAGTTGAGTGGGTAGATTCAAATAAGAGTCACAAACACCAAGGTAACCTTGAGTATAAATAATGATTTATATCTCAAGTAGATCATTGCATACCATACTCTATTATGCACCCTACTCTGGTTGATCTAAGAAGTGATGTTGGACTGACATGCTTACAAGATGGATCTGACTCCCTTTTCTAGTGTAGTTGCTCATATTGTCAACACACCTACATGCAAGTTGCCTTTAAAAATATAGAAAATCATTAATTGATGCAATTCCATGTATTTCAATTCCAAGAACTCTTCAGGTCTATCATCATCTATGTCTATACCACCACCATCATGTTAAGTACTATGCAAAGTACAAATTTTGAAAAAATTGTATAACATTTTTTATTGGGAATGATTTAGTAATATAAGTAGGGTCAGGATGATTGAAAACCCATAAAGGGTAGCCACCTAGTTATGCCATCCTATTGAAAACTTGTAAAGGGTGGTAGGTTGGTATGCTACTTAGTTGAAAACTTGAAATGGTAGCTAAGTAGTGTGCAAGAGGTGAAAATCATAAATGGAACCTTGAGCGATTACTATTACTCTTACTGATCTAACCATTTCTTCAACCTCTACTCGTGTATTTTAGGAGATCCTACAACATTGTCTTGGAATAAGATAACATTTTAAGTTTGGGAAATTTGTGGTAGAAGAATTTAGATTATAAAGTTGTGCAAGATATTTGTCTAATATTCATGCATTAGATACTCATTTTTTTGTGTATAAGTCTATCTTGTCCTATCTTCATGACTTGAAATAGGCTAGAATATGAACAAACTCCACTTTTGGTGCCAAGTATGAGAAGAAGATGAACAATCATAGATTGGAAATGTCTATATATACTTTTAATTGTAAGAAGAAAGGGGTTTCACTTTTGAAGAGATCGATATTCATCTAGTTTTGGTTACCTATGTGATTTCTTACTATGTTCCTTTCATGAATTCTCATATATAATGTTTGATTATTTTCTATCTAATTTAACCCAAATACTTTATTTTTGTTTATGAAACATTGGTTGTTGTTAATTCCTAAATAACGTAGGATAATTAATGCTTACTATGTTCCTATTATCAAAATGTTTTTTATGAATTTAATACATTATTTTGTGTACATGAAGCATATCATATATATCCTCATCCTTAGCATGTTTTGATGCTTCAGGAACATTTTCTAACATAATTTCATGTTTCTCAACCTTATGTGGAGGATTAACCTTAGGAGGTTTGATAATTAACTGCATGGGTATAAATTTCTCTTACTAAAGAGGATGTTCATATGGAATTACAAAAACTATAATTGCATGATTGGCATGGATGTATTTAACACACCCATACACTATAGATGGTATTGCTCAAAGTGTATATATCATATCCAAGCTCATCCAAATAACATATCAAAGACACTCATGTAAGGTATAATTAAGAAGGTAGTAACCACATGTGTGAGACCCACCTATAAAGGTAATTCAATCTCATCAAGAACCTATTATGAGGTCCCATCAAATGCTCTAACTGATCTATTCAAAGGGTGTAAATCATGATTTATATAACCTAAATGCATAATTAATGTCACAGTATGAATGTTTTCACTTGCACCATTATCAATCACAACACTGTGTATAGGATAGTGGTCAAGGTATACTTGAATGAATAAGGAATGAATATTTGAGTCATCATCCCTAATCTCACTATCATCAAAAATAATGGAGGGTATCTAAACCATAGGAGGTGTATGCCATGTATAATTATAAATAATACAATCCAATGGGTTTTCATGATGAGATAGGTGAGGATGCACATTATATGCCATTTTCACTTTTGTATCCTTCTTTTAATGATCTTACAAAGGTTTTTTAAATATATTCTACTTGTGGTGGTCACTAGGTTGTGAACGTAATTCCTTTGGAGGATCATCAAATGTAATATTTGTTTTTATTGATGGGGTCTTAGATCTTATGTTTTAAGGTAAAATAATTATTCTTAGAATACCTAGGTCCTTAGTGATAGTCACAATAATCATTTGCATCATACCCTTTGGGTAGAGGTCTACTCATATCAACCTCTATAAGATGAGGGAGAGATATAAGATGACACTCTACAAATCGTGGGAGTTATGAAGTGGGAGACTTTGTTAAGCATGTAAATTAACTTCATGGTGCATTGGATAAGACAATATGATAAGGTTTTTTTAACACCACATTAACTATGGTGGTTGTTTCTTTTTTAGGCTCAAGAGGTTTAACCTTATAACTTGGTTAGATAGTAAACTTCATATTAGATGTAAATGTAGTTGTTGTATTTGCTGCATACTCATGTTTGTTTAATGATATAAGTTTAATTTCATGATCATGAATAATGTGGCATAAGTCATCAAAATATTTTAATTTTTTTAACATAATAGACTCATGTAAAGGAGCAATAAAACTTTTCTTAAAAATATCTTGAAGCTCTTTATTTACAATAAGATTGGTCATTTTAACTAACATTATTTTGTATCTTTAGACATATTCATTGATAGGTTCATTAGTTCCTTGTTTTATCTTTGAAACTTGGGAATATTAAACCTTTAAGGTAATTTTAATAACTAATTGTGCCAAAAACTAATCCATAAGGGATTTGAAAGAATTTACTGATTGAGATGGTAAAACATAGAACCAACATAAATTATAGTTTTTTAAGCTCCATGGAAATAATTTGGTCAAAATTTTATCATTCAAGGCATAATCAATGCATGACACATAAAAATATGGAAGATGTTTTTAGGATAACACTTTCGATCATAAAATGTGAACTTAGGTGCAACAAAACTAGTTGGCAAGGGGTACAAGGATATATCTGGTGGAAGAGGATTATGTAACACCTCTTGTGAATAAATAACATAAGTAGATTTCAAATAATTTTGTTCAATGTTTTTAACCTTAGTTTTAAAAAAAATTATAGTTTGTATAAGTGATTTCACCTCTTATTATTTTAGGTTGGACATTTGAGAAGTCACCAAAGGAAGTGTACTCATAGTTTGAGTAGATAGAGGCATTGAAACTGGTATTTGAGTTGAAAGATTTAGGTTTCCCATGGTAGATGTACCAATAGTAGTTCCAAGAAATAAAAGGTTGAAATACATATCCCAAACCCCCATTAGAAGTATTAATTTGCAATGTGATCAAGGGGAGGTTTTTTGGTGTAGGGGATGACCCATAGCTTGAATAGCATGATCAATAGATGGACCAGCTTGTGCATCTACACTTTTTGATTTTTTAATTTCTAATATGTTTCTTAGGATTTAATTAATATATTTGTTATTTTGATGAATAAACTCATGAAATAATGCAATTACTTTCAATTTCTCATGATCTATTTGCTCATGTCCATTGGTTTCATTAGAATCATATTTTTCATTATAAGAATCTTCTTCTATGATAAATTTATTAGTATGTTTTTCATTCTCAACATTGATATCATCATGATCCATAAGATTAGGTTCTTCATTGGTTTTATACATCTTAGGTGGTAGGAATGGAATTTGAATGTGATCAATAGGCACAACTCCCAATCTAGGGATATGCCTAGGTCGCATGTAAAACAATATAAGCATGAAATGAAAAAGTACAATCTAAAACCCTAAGTAATTGAAAACCCTAGGAATCAAAAAAAAATCATTCATACAAATTGAATTCACCAAATGTTTAACCCTAAAATATATATTAAGGTTAAATGGGTAGAGATAGCCTAAGGCACAATGATGGTAGACTATCTCTAAATCAAGCCAATTATTTGAAAAACTTAGATAAAAATATACTAAATTTATAATGTTGAGATGTTAAGAATATAAAGTATAGTTATGATATATATTTTAATGATAAATAAAACAATATACTTATTTGATTCAAATGTTAATGTAGATTCAAATCTGGAATAGGTAGAAAGTGGACTAGATTTAGATTTTAGAATAGTCACCTAGTTCTATAAATTTAACCTCTATAAATGTGGACGCTTGCATTGACCTAGGTTGGTTGGGTTGATTCTACTATTTGAATTAGATTTATGTGTCAAATATGGAATACCTACTAAAATTAGATGTAACCACCTAGATGCTTATGGGTTTTGTGTCACCTTTACTTTGGTATATTCAAATTTGGGTCATAGACTATCACTCCTTGTCAAATATCAAAACCCTAGTTGTTCATCATCTTCATAGTGGTTATGATAAAAATGGGTTAGAGGGAACATGATGTCAAGTTGATCCAAAATCCCCTTTATCAATGAGTTCTACCTACATATCAAATATTATAAATAGGGCCTCAGACATAGGTAGTTATCCCCTACTTTTTAGCTTGTGTGTGTGAATCATGTAATGTGCGATAAGAAAGTATAATAGTGAGCTAGTCTGTAACTTGTCAAATATGGATCTTGAGATGCTCCTTCAGTACTTCAAACCTATGAATATGTTGTCCCTATGATTGATATGTAGATAAGATAAAATATGGAAGCTTTTTTCACTTGAATGTTTGATTGAGTGATTTATAGTTTGTGCTAAGTATTTTCTAGGTTAGGAATGAATGAGGGTTTATATTTTATTTATACCAATCTATTATCTATAAATAAATAGCTTAGGCCAACCATAGGAATATGATTTTTCTAGATGACTTTATGGCACTAGACACTTGTGTTAAAATAGGACACTTGTATCTATGCAGGTGCCTGACTGGGACATAATTGTTGGGGTAGTTAAAAAATAAATTTAGGTCCAAAAATTATACAGATAGAAGATAAGTAGGTTTATGAAATTTTGGACATGATAAAAGGCTTGGGTCATCATAATAACATTGGTCAGACTAAGAGATACTCAATTAGGCATACAGAGATAGCAGATACAAGCCTTTTGCTAGTTGGAAAGATCTATAAGCTGAAGGTACATCCATGATTTGTAATTTCCAAGTGTACATGATTGAGGTGTTATAAAATTTAGACACAGTTTATATAGTACCACCTACTGACAAGATTTGGATAATTTTAGCTCAACCTTTCACCTATTATCCCAATTTTATAGTTGTTCTACAATGCATAGCTATGGTTTGAAGTGAATATAAGGTAAACAGGGATATTCATGTGAAGTTGAAAAATATTAATATATAGGCACTTTCATTACCACAGGTATAGTGGATGCAATTGTTGGATACCAAAAAAATTAGACATGATAGTTCATAACATTAGATAGTGCCATGACTATACAGGCTTCTAAGGATTATGGACCTATCCCGGTACACATAGACTCTTTGTTTCTATATCCTAGCACTTTGTCTTTTTTCTATTTTTTGTGGACAAATGTAGTCTCACACAAATCTACACAAACCTGAAATGATCCAATTACATCATTCCTTTAGTTTTTTTTTATAAATAGTGAGTTATTATATTTAGTTATTTTCAATCATATTTATTAAGTATTTATATATCTTAAGCATTCCATGATTTATTCAATAGTTTCATGTTATTTAGGGTCACATAAATATTTAAAATGATAAAATAGATTACATAAAGTAAGCTACACATATGGATCCTCATCCCAAAGATAATGTGTTGTACACACTCAAGTACATATCTTTATCCTTTTAATCTAATATTATATTTCATTTAAATAATATAATAAAATGGAGAAGTTTTAGCACTAAAATATAGTATTAAAGACTTGGCAAAAAAAAAATTGACCTACCTTCACCTTACATGACTTATGCTTACACATATGGCTCTTATTCACCCTTCTCTCACAGCCACATTTTTTTCATGGGTCTCAAGTTTCTAATTTACTATCAATCACCTACACAAATTCCTTATTCTATGTCTAACATGTTCAAAATTATATTAAGACTATCTTCAAATCATCAAATAGTTATTCATGCCTTCTAGACAAATTTGCCAGAATCAGACTATTTCATAATTCTAGACTCATCCAAACTTGATGCATTCATCTTGCACCAATAAATAGTTACTTTTCAAATTTGAATCCTTCTTATGGGTCAACCCATGCATTTTTAATGTCAATAGCATGATAAATTACCCAAAGAGTCCCATATAAATACACAATAGGTGTAAGCTCATTCCATCTATAGTATGCACCTATCAAGTATCTATCAATCACTTACACATTCAAAAGGACTTCCCTATTTTTTAATTCAACCATCAATTATAAGGAGTAGGTCTAAGCCAAGTCCGAATCACCTCAAATCCAAGCTACAGTTATCATTTTCCAAGTGTTGAAATAATAAAATGTAGCATTCATTGAAGGAGAAGTATTACACACGTATACACCTAATAAGGAGAATTACATGCAATTTTAATTCCATATTTGGAGTATTAGATATGTAGATAACACTCTCCCATTCATTATGGAGTATTTGGGGTAAACTCATCCCACCTTCTCCTCATTTTTTAGGGCCTAAATCTAGTCTAAAAACTAGACCTAAGTTTTTAAATATAATGATAAAGATTTAACAAATTACATGCATATCTAGTCTTTGATATTACATGCAGAGATGGATTACAAGTAGGGGTAGTAGCTTCTATAAAAACAAAAAATTAAAATCCACTAAGATGAATATATTAGGTTGTAGATGCTAACATTAGTTAATACCATCTAGATACTAATTATTTTATCCAAGCGCATCCAAAGACTCAACTCCTTATCCAAGTAACTTTTTATCCAATTTATCACCCTTTATGCCACTTATATTTAGTCTCAAACATGTACAAAATAGAAACAAGATAAGTGTCTTAATCCTTTATGTCTTTTCTATGTATAAGAAGTAAATTTCTCAAATCAAACTCTACCTTTTACATTTAAATTTGTGTTTATTTCTATATTTTATATAATATGAATAGATCAAAATTTATATGATATTAAATTACACTAATGAAGAATAAGGTAAAACATGTACTAAAAGAAGACCTACAAAATTATAGTTAGACTTGCATTCACATGATTTGACACACACACATGATAATGGGAGAACTACATGTAGTTTGAGCCTCATTTAGAGTATTTACAATGTATTAAATACCCATTTAGTCATCAGGGATTGGTTGAGGTTAATCTATCCTAACCCACCAACCTCCTTTTCCAAATCACATTGGTCTCAAGAGTGAAAACTAGGTTTTGAAGTAAAATTAATGAAAACATAGCTATTTTCATATGACTAAAGGTATTTAAATATAAAGGAGTCACTTATAAATACAAGTTCAATGATCCAAATCATCATAGACCATCGTAAATCTCTTAGATGGTTCTAGTACATAATAGATGAATATGATTACCATATGCATTTGACTAGTACTAGAGGTGTCCTAAGAAGTGATATCAATCTATTTCCAAACTTGAACCAACATGGCCTTCAAAACCTACTTGAAAACTATGACATAATCAAAACACAAAATCAAATTCTAAGCAAGCTAATTACCCTATTCCCATGATTATTTCTATAAATAGTAAAGTGTAATAAATCATATTTACACTTAGATTTGTGTAGTTTAGATATATCATATACAATATTATCATTCAAAATATTTTATCTTGTTTAGACCACTAAATCCAAAATTAATTAAAACATTTTTGAATTGGAAAGTCTCCATTAGGTCAACCTAAACATATTTTATGATTTAGTCATAGCAGGAAATAAAAAAGAGTCAGCTATAAGTACAAATCAATCCTAATATCAAACTCAATCAAAATTGAATAATTTTTATAATTAATTGATCACCATTTGATACATTTTCATAAATGCATACATATCTAAAAACACCTCAAAGGACCAACCCTAGAACCATGTCTGAATACACCCATAAGTCAATTTTTCAAGGTGCAAAGTTTTTAAAGACAAACATTACATTTCATTCTAGATTGATCATGATGTTTTACACTCACACATAAATGGGAGAACTAGGTTTGGTTTAATCCCTCTTCATATTATTATAATGTAAAAAAAATTATTAACTCAATAGGTAGTTATTGGGATATTCCAACCCAAAGTACTAATCCATTTTTCAAGGGTCATCTTGTGGTTACAAGTACAGTGAGGGTTTAGATGGAATGAGAAGGAAAACAAATATCAGTGTATAGGGTTGAATATAATTGCACACACATGGATCATATATAGTTTTAGGCATATGGGTCTGAGGAGTTATATACCTACACAATATATAAATACACTTTTGGTAAATCCAAGATAATATCATCGACGGTAAGGGTCCCACTGTTACTAGTAGCATCTAAATAGATTTTGATTTATAATTTCTTGATTTAAGTAGTGATAAAGCATACACAAGGAATTTTAATAATCAATGATAATTCTTATGAGATACATAATATATAAATAATCTAAGTACATCTTCCTTATTTTTCTTTGCTAATTTGAATCATCTACATGAAATTTAAATGTACTCTAATCTATCATTCATATTCAGTTATTACTACTATATTTTACACAATTTGAAATAGCCTTAGTTTTACACTATTTATATTTCATTAATCTAAAATAAGTAAAAAAAATAGCTACAAGTCAGCCACACATATTATAATACACACTAATGGTTAATGGTATAGCAATAATTAATCCAAAGCTAGAGATGGGCATTCACATTGGTTTTCAAGACTCATTTTTTATTGCATTGTTGAACCACTATTTGACTTGGTGTTCCAATCTAAAATAAATATCCCTTGTATACCTATACATATATATATCTTTATCTTCCTTTCTCTTCAATGTTTATAATATCTATAGCTTAAGAAAAAATAAAGTGAACTTTTGGGCCTATGGTAAACCTAAGAATCATTGAACTATATTGATATTTTCCATGCCCCTGAATGGAAACAATATTAAAAAAAATACATTTAAATTTTTAATTATTAAATTATGTTTCAAACACTTAATTTTGGCACATACTAGTTATTTTCTATGGTATTAGTGTGTTTATGTGTTTTTAAATCATTTATTCATATTAGGCACTTATTGGCATTTTCCCCTTTTGTTATGGGTCTTATTTTCCTTTTTACTTTGTGTTTATTTTGTTACTCCATTTTTTATGCACCCTAGGCGAATGATAATGCCACCATTAATTACAAAACAACCTAAAAAATGTCTATTTGTTTTCCCAAGCACAACCCTAGATACTCCTAGAATGTCAAAAACATTATGTCAGGGTATCTTGGTCTACTTGACCAGGGGAGTGCCACTTGTAAACACATAAATTTGGTCATACGAACTTGAATGCTAATACTTGTAATATTCCTAACCGCATGACTTGCCCTCAAATACATGACTCTTATTCATCAATCATCTATATGTGCATTTGAACCTTTGTTTTTCATCATCACTATACAAAAATTTCAAATTCAAATGCTCAAAATATATAAAAACACCTTCAAACTATTCCCTATAGAGTATAATTGTATTTATTCCTCCTAGATAAGTCTACCCTAGGTAGATAGGGCATAATGTGTTTCCATCCAATTAAACTAGTCACACCTCATGCCAAATAATGACTAGTTGGCAAATTTGGAATTATCCTTTTGGGTCTTCCTACACATTTCACAAGGTCAACTAAAGAAAATTATCAAAATATTCACCTATAAATAGATGTCAATAGTCATTAATTTACACAAATTTTTATTCACTTGGTACATGTATTTACACTTCTGCATAATAAGTAAATCTACCCAAGTTCTACATTATACTTAAGAAGCAATCATTTTCCAAGTCAAGAGCCCTTTAATGTAATTCAAGAGTTATCATTGTCAAGTATCAAATCCATCTTATATATGCATACATATATTCAAAGGAGCACAATTGCACATTCACTCTAGTTGGGAGAACTACATAGATTGATTTCCCTCCCTGGAGTATTGTATATATAGGTAGCAATCAATTATCAAGGGGTCGATTAAGGTCAGCTCAACCCATTATGCTCCATTATTTTTCTTACAGGTTTTCAAGCTATTAAAGTGACTTAAGGGTTTCAAAGGAAATAGGAGACATAAAAATTTATGTGGCAAAACCCTAAGTGTAATATCTCATATTTCTCCTCATCTATAGGTTCATCGACGAATTTGAATGCATAGTCAACCCATATAGGTCCATGGTCAATAGACTCAAGTGTACAATGGTGTATTGTGTAGTTATATACCTAATGCACTTCTATCTAGATTCATCTTCTAATTCTACTTTTGTTTTCTTATTTATAGATTCCTACTTTATCTTTCATTTTTCTATTGTCTATCAAAGTAAACTCAAATAAGTCCACAGTCAATACATTCAAGCATATGATGTCATTATCCACTTATAGAATACATATCAATTTTTGAGCTAACTATTATTCCTTCCTAGTGTTTCTAATAATAATAGTTTCTATATTTAGCATTTTTGTTAAAATTATAATAGTTGAATGTTGTGTATCTTTAGTATTATGATATTTATAGTTTTACACCTATATAATACACTTAAAACAGTATCTTAAATAATTCACTTATTTAGTGATTTATCAAAAATTGGGTAAAGCATAGTGTTAAACTTAAACCCTTATTTTTGAGCCTCTACTTTCTAATTTTATTTTTTCTTTACCTGTTTTCATAGAAATTATGTTTTGTCAATTTCAAAACTTGTAGGATTTGTAGTTATAGGAAAATTAGTTAGCATTTTTTACTACACCATGGTTTTATGGATACTTCCCCAATACTCAAGACATTAGATAACACTATTCATGGGTTTTGGTTTCTATGTACCTTAAATTATATCAAAAATTCCTAAGATTATGTATTCAACCATAAAAAGCCTTTTACTATTTGTTCTTGTAGTATACCAGTAAGTGGTTATCCCCAATAAATTACTCTCAACATACCCCATGAGATAAGATAGTGTGGCTAAGGGAATGGTGTAATCCTCTGTATTTAATGCCTTTGTAGCCATATTCACTATTTATAACTAGGATAAATATATTTAAGCGCCTAAAAAACATACACACCCTTGTCTAGTTTCACCCATTAATTTTACTTTTATTTTTTATCTTTGCATGTCACCCAAGAAGGTTACTTCTCTTCTTATAAGGCATAATACTAGATTAATTAAATATCCTATGGGGCATACTAAAATCCCTCTCATCTCTTCTTTATAAATGATATAAATATGTTGATTATTATGATGATGCAACCCTTAAATATTATATGCACATTGAAGATGACATTAGTGATAAAAATGATAATCTAGATAATAAAAGCATGGATGTTAATTGATATAATCTTAAATGTTCTAATATAACTAATACTAATGAAATCAATGAAGTAGATCCTAAACAAGTCAGGTAAATGTTTAATTTATACCAAGTACTTTGATAATGTCTCCAACAAGTGGATAAAGTTATCCAATTAATCATAACATCTAAGAATACATGTCTATAAAATATTTATTCATTTCAAGATATGCCCTTAAAATTTGTTAAAACTTCTACTTCAGATGCTCTAGTTACTACTATTCATGTATCAACCCCTATAACTACGTATGTGATAACATCCTTAAGTATCAGGGCATCACTTGGTTTATAGTATATTAGCATTCCTATTTATACATTGGCATCATCTACACCTCTTACTATCACTACACAAGGTCCACACAAATTTCACCTAATGTATCTTCCCTTCAGAAAATTATTTTATCCTTACATGTTAAGATATTACACGTAATATAAGGTGTTTCCAAAGTTACTCCCTCAATGGATTCTTATACCTAATTGCATAATCCTTTGGCACTTGAAATATCTTCTTACCCACTACCAATAGGATTTTTAACACCTAAGCTACCAATCTATGAGGTAAAGGTGATCCTCAACAACGTCTTCATTCATTCCATGCAATAGGTTTGGACTATGCTTACAATGATAAATTACCTACCAAGATTTTCCCAAGAAGTCTAAAAAATTATGCTCTTTTATAGTTTTATGGTCTCCCTCTTAAATTATTTAGACCATTAAATCCATTAGAAGATCAATTTTTCTCTTGTTTCCCAATCAAAGTTAGTGAAAAATTATACACAAATTACCAAACTCAAGAAAGGGTCAAATGAAAATTAGTGAATATGTGATTCAATACAAAATTATTCTAGAGAAGATGTAAAAAACTATGGAAGATAATGAATTATAGAATATATTTACTCAAATCATGTTAACAGAAATCCATGAAACAATCATGTTTTATAAATTCAAATCTTTTAATGAGTTATATTATATAGTATAATAAAGATAAATTAAGCTTATAAAATTTAAATATCTCAAATATGTACTAAATGATTCATCTACATCAAATTTCAAGTTTAAAAGCAAGACAAAATACAAGGTCAAACCTAATGAAAGCAAAAATGAATCCAAAGTAACACTTAATGCATTATCACAACCATCATGTAAGCTTCAATTGATAACTCCACCAAAGAAGCAATTTAAAAGGTTACCATAACCTCTTTATATCTT
Organism: Torreya grandis; assembly: GCA_037957365.1. Taxonomy (NCBI): domain Eukaryota; kingdom Viridiplantae; phylum Streptophyta; class Pinopsida; order Cupressales; family Taxaceae; genus Torreya; species Torreya grandis. The sequence goes on along the minus strand of JARHVA010002595.1, from coordinate 723,792 downwards.
ATTGCAAAAGTCAATTGATTTTAATCTCATATATTTACCTCTTCCATTTGATCTTGATATAACAAAATCTCAACCTACAAGCTTCATCAGTAATGCATATTATGATTACCATAGATGTATGAGGCATTCCATAAATAAGTGTTATAGGCTAAGGTATAAAATACAATATCTCATTGACGAAAACAACATTGAGGTTGTGATCATATGAATATAATAATGGAGGTTAGCATGATGTTAGTTCAAGTAAGAAAACTCAAAAGAAAAACACATTAAACTTACACTCTTAGCCTAGAACTTGGAGAGAGATTATTAACAAAACCAAATGAAAATCACAACTAAAACATAAAATATAATAAATCCTTTACCTTACTTAAAATCTCTAAATGATTTTGTTGAGTGGATTACATAGATTGTGCATCAAATATTCTTTAGAAAATGAATCTTGTTGGCTCCTTCTCACCTTGGCACCATTGACTTTGACATGGATTTTTGTATTTTAGCTCAAGATTTTGGTATTATAACACTACTAGAAAGGCAATTTTGGAATTATAACACTAAATTAAATGACTTGTCTCTCTCCAAATTTTCATTATAACTTTGTATTATGAGATATTTAAAGTCATTTGTGCGTAAAACCTTTTCACCAAAATAGATTAGTATTCAATAGGCAAGGCATTGTATATATAGGATTAGGAACTAACCCCAACCCAAGGTGAGTCAAGGTGTAGTTTAAAAATGGAATGGGTTCAAACCTAACCTAGGTGAGTCAAATATAACCTCAATAGAGTTAATAGTTGTCAAGTAATCATGATTTGCAATTAATAGGCATGGATCTTCAAAATGAGATATTTTAGGATATTTCCAAAGAGAATGACAACTCATAAAGGTAATGATGCAAGGCTAGGATATTTTAAATTTTTTAATTTCATTTTTATGATATTCATTAATTACACATGGATAATTAAACTAGGCATTTAATTTAGTTTAGATTGTTAAGTAATTTTTATTATCCTTTTAACATTTCCAAGATTTGATTGAAGTTTGAAAGATCCCCACTTAATAGGTCCATAGGCCAAATTTATTATTATGATGCCACAAGATGATTAGGGATGAATCTGTGAGAGGTTACTATTTCATACAATAAGATACCCCAATTAGGGATTCCTTAATATGATTATGAGATTTGTTGAATGATACACAAGAAAATTTGGGATGTTTAGTGATTCTTGGGATTAATTTGCAATGGTTGGTAAGAATTGGTCTAAAGTCCATTTGAAGGCCAATTATATTCATTTTTAGGTGTCTACAATTTGCCCATATTTGGGAATATGTTGTGATTTATAGGCACAATAACATCTTCTCAAATAAGTAAAAAGGAATGTATGCTTGAAAGAAGATAATGATTGAATAAAAAGCTACAAATAATTTTTGGAAAGCCTATAATGATGCCCCCTTGAGGGAATGGCTGACACATATGTTTGATGGATAGTCCCTAAAAAAGAAGCAAGAAGAAAAATGAAATTAACCCATGGGTGAGATTAATCCAAATGATAAAATGCTTGCATGCATTGATTTAAAAAGTAATAATTTATCCAAAGGTATTTATAATCAGTAATAAAAGTTGAGACACTAATTTTCCCATAAGCAGTTATAATTAGTGGCTCAAGCATATGCCTCAGTTAGGGCTGATGAGTCAAAATAATGATTTGACCACAAGTGGTTATAATCATTAAGATGGCCTAGATTGAATAAAGATGTTTGATTTTGCCCTAGTAAGGCAAATTGGAAATCATAACTCAAGGATATAACCTATTGTACAAATCGAAGATGAGTGCGTACAAACATAGAGGTGATAGTCTAATGACTGAAGAAGCCAAAAACAACTAGGGATATGAGGATGTGCAAAGTAATGAAAAAGATTAATAGAAGAATAATAATTCATCAATGGAAATTATTTGGTTGCACTTTCCAATATGGATATGCTCATCCTTATTAGCATTGATATAAATAATGGTTAAGGGGTTGATTTAATCAAGGGTGGGAAGATTTTCCAAGGTTACTAAAGAGAAAATCCTATGGCTCCATTGCTTGTGAGACTTCCTAAGCTAATATTTTCTATATCATGTGATGGTAGGCACCATTATATAAAATATCATGATAACTTGGATAAAATATGCATAAGGATTGACTACCAATCTAATAAACAATTGAAAATAATGCACCAATGATAAAGACCATGATGATAATGTTGACGTATGAATATGGATAGACTCAAGAATAATGCACAAGGAGTTACCCAATGAACACATAAAGATTGAGTTGAGGCACAATACTAAAATTAAACAAATAGGCAAGTAGACAAATAAATTACTAAGAAATTAAACGCACAAAAAACCTAAAAGTAAAAAGTAAAAGAAAGCATCCTAATAATGGATTTGCCCTAGTAGGGTGAATCGAGAATGACTAACTAAGCTTAAACAGGATAAATGTTTTTGGCATTTTAAATTTTTTAAATGTTTTTGGAATTTTTAGATATCTTAACTCATTAGAGATTAACAAGATATCACTCGTAAAATGGTGAGATCATTAGCTGAGGTTGCTTACAAAATGGTGGGAGCATATAGAAAAGAGGGACTAAGCTGACCTCAACATGAATTGAGGATGACCTACATAGTCCCATTAAGACCTCAACTCATAGTAGTTCCACCCACACAAAAGATGGGGAGAACTAACAGGGTCACAACAAGTTCTAAAAATTAAGGCAAATGAAAATAGTAATGGCAAGGTGATGCGACAATTCATGGTAAAGGTGTTTTTCCTAATTTTCCCATAGGTGTTTATAATTAGGAAATAATGACATAGGTCAATGATACTTATTTTCCCATAGGAAGTTATAATCAGTGGCACCAGTCAATCTAAAATGAAAGATAACTTTCTAGATCCACTATCACACTAATTTTATAGACTGTCATTTAAATATTTAATTATAAAACTATTAAAACTAGATCAAAATCCCCTCGTGCAAGGTGCAGGAAGAACCAAAGGAACCAAGATCAAAAAGGGTTGTGTAGGATGGCTAAAAATAGGCTTTAGTCAATAATAAAGGTATGGTAAACTAGTATATGGTAGCATTATTTAGGATAATAATGCTATGATAATTGCAAAAAATGGTAAAAGGGTTGCCCTCAAGTGATAAGGTAAGGTAAATGGTAGGGTATAAAATAATGGCAAAGTAAATGGTAAAATTAAAATGTCAAGGTAAATGTTTTTGTCCAATGGCAAGGGTATGATTTTTGACAAGTAGAAAAAGGTATGGTTTTTGTTTTTGGAAAGGTAAATATTTTTTTTATTCTTGTTGGTGTGGAGATGCACATCCTAATCAGCATTGATGCAACTATAATGATCAATCATGTAAATTTCTAGCCCATACCTCTTTTGAATAGTTACTCTATCAAAAACCTGTTATCGATTTGGACTCCAAGAATGTTGTTGTGACCTTTTTTGGTCATTGATTCTATTTCCTCCAAACATTGAGACAAGGTATCTTTGTATCTTCTATAAAGGAAAGTGTAACTAGGTATGTTGAATATGGATAAACAATAGATGAGAGGTTTGATTTGGTAATGTAAAGGTGGATGATAATGGAATGTACAATGGTTGGGAAACAAATGAAGATCAAGATTTTTAGGCACACATAATGTTGTTGATTCCAAATTTGACATAACTTTAGATGTGGTGAGGTCGAAGACTTTTGAATATGTTCTCACTAGGACCATTATATTTTTCTATTGTTTGGGCTTGAGAGTAGATACCATCTGATAATACTATAGATTATAAGTTGTACTAATTTGATATTTAAAAATTTCATCATCAAGAAGTGAATAACTATTGTGCTCAGCTATTGATGTCTCAATGAATTTTTCACCAATGAATTTGTCTTGATTGTCCCATATCACCTCCAAGAAATTTTCACTAAGTAACATTGACTTTTGACTTTGATTATCTTCTAGCACCTTAAACAAGGTTTCACTAGAAGATGTTGAGTTTGAGATTTGATTATCCCCTAGCACCTCCAAAAAGGTTTCACTAGTATATGGTTCTTCTACATGAATTTGGTCGTATCCCCCCTAATATTATATAATTGATATGTCACCATAGATGTAGTCCAATGAAGTATGTTTCTATCAGTCCCAATCAACACTTATGGGAGGTGGAAGGTCAATATAATGGCTAGGTTGGTTGGTGTTAATGTCATGTTGAATAGTAATGGAATGGGGAGAGGCAACACAATCCTCATAGAAGATACTATAAGAAATTATGTCAAATCTGAAGTAATCATCCTCAAAAACCATATAAGGATCACAAATGTATTCAAATTGATTAGCGAGGCATGCATAACCAATGGTGTAATAGCCATGAACATATTCTAATTCTAAAGTTGAGTATGACTCAAAGGATTTTGAATTTGATGTTGAGACTAACATTGATTCCACTTCTGATGCTAAATCTGATGTTAGTTCAAGAATAAAATCTAACTTCAATGTTGATTCTTCATCTAATGTGTACATTTATATAATGATGTCTTGTTGAATGTTTGGTTTTGGATAAATAACATCTTATGATGGCATAATGGGCTCCATAAAGACTAGTTTGTCAAAGTGAGACTCCTCAATGAGAGGAAAAAAGTTAAGAGACAACTCCTTAGAGACTAGCTTGTCAAAGGGAGGCTCTTTAAAAATAGGCATATGGTCAAGGTAATGATTTACCCAAAGGCAGTTATAATCATTAAGAAGTGACTCAGCAAATATTGGCTTGTCAGAGTGAGACTCCTCAATAACAGGTATAGTATTAAGATGTGATTCATCATAGGTTGACATGTCAAATGAGTGTTTCAAAAAAACCATCATGGATTGCTTGGTTCTCTTGGCCTTGATTTATAGGCAATTACAAAATACCAGTTTTGAGCATATCTTAGTCTTCGAATGATTGGCTCAACTGAAGAGGTTTTGATTGGCTTGGTTGGGGCTGAACAATTGGTATGGGTTTTATAAAGTGGGGAATGGTTGTAAATGGATGAAGAATGGTTGTTGGTTGCATAATGATAGGCTTATTAAATGTTGGTTTATGGCCTAAAATGATAACTATTACTCATCAAGTTGTGATTGGATAACTCTGTTGGGATAATGAGTTATCATATATATAATGGCCTATAATTGTAATAGTAGGTCATTGTTGAGCTTGATTACTTACACAAGCCAAAGGATAAGTCTTAGTATAGAAATGGTATGGCATCATGGAGATTGATTGCTCATATAATCGAAAGGATGAGGGCTTAAAATAAAAATGGTAGGGTGTTGTGGAGCTTAATTACTCATACAATCTAAAGGATGAGGTCTTGGTATAAAAATGGTGGGGTATTGTGGAGCTTGGTTGCTCACACAATCCAAAGGATGAGGTCCTGGTATAGAAATGATAGGGCATTATGAAGCTTGATTGTTATCATGAGCTAAAGGATGAGGTCTTAGAATAGAAATGATAGGGTGTCATGGAGCTTGGTTGCTCATACAAGCCAAAGGATGAGGGCCTAAAATAGAAATGGTAGGGCATTGTGAAGCTTGGTTGTTTGCACAAGCCAAAGGATGAGGTCTTGGAATGGTAATCTTTGGATGTTTCAGAGCTTGGTGGATCATGCAGTCTGAAGGAGGGTTAACATCATAGGTGGGGGATTAGATGTCATGATCAGTGAGATAGTAAACATCATACATCAACCAACCTAAAGAAGGTACCACCAAATCTAATTCTTGGCTTTATTTCCCAAATTGATGATTGTAAGGAGGATATGGATCCATCTCAAAAACCACTTCTTCACCATAGGTGTCTCAAATAAATTTATTTTATATGGCATTTTTATCATAACTTAAATTGTAAATGGTTCCACCATAATTGTAGCGAGACATATCCACATCATTGACGAACATTTTTCAAAAGGCCTAGAGTTCTACAAACTCTAAAAAAAAAATTCCAAAGGATAAATGGTTCAAACTTGGTCCAACCTAGTCAAAAGGTGGAGTTGTATTTCCAAAAAAGTCTGTACTAAAACTTGGTATAAAATAATCTAACGTCATATGTCTAGCTTCAGGTGTGTCACACACAAAAGGTTAAGTGGATGAACTAAAACCAAAATTCCCAACTCTAGGTTCAAAGTGTTTCAAATAAGTCTAATTTAGGAAAATAAAAGTTGCTAAGTCTTTTAGCCAAATGCAGCATCAAAAGTTAGACTCAAAAAGGCATGTGTTGGGACTTTTGGAAAAATAAGCACAAAATCTAGACTTTAAACAAAGGGGTATGATTTAATCTAACAAATCCAAAACACTTTGGCATAAACTAGTCACTCAAATTTATACATGAACTTGGTCAAATTTTCATAAGGCATGAAATAAAAGGTAATTGGAGATAGATTATTTTCTTCCAAATAAAAGCATAAACAATAGTTTTCAATGTGGATAAAGAATTAACCTAAGTTACACAACCCAAAAGATAAATATCGGTGTCAAACCCCAAATTAGATAAGGCATAAATATGAATCAATCAATATTTGTATTTGATCTTGTCAAGGTTAATTAAAAACTCAACTTAGGAAAACTAGGATTTTTTTATCAACAAGCTAGACAAAGGTGAACAACATAACAGCACTAGACAAAGACCCAAAAAGCATACATGGATTGGTTTTAAATTAGAAACTTTGGACATAAGGCCAATAAGTCTAAAAATTATTTGAGTAGCATAATGATGTTATCATGCTCTAAAGATGCAATCGATGGTTGGTTTCAAGACTTCAAGGCATAAAACTATAAATGAATTGGGCATTGTAACATTACCCTTTTCAATCAAGTGACACAAACACAAATATTTTTCAAAAAAACTAAGGTAAAAGTATGGTGTCAAACAAATGACATAATGCCTCCTCAATCAATGTACAAGACAAGACTCGATTTGACATGGCATAACAAATAAAATAGATAGTAAGACTCAAAAAACCATGCAATAAAGGATAAAATGGCATAAACACCTAAGTGTAAATGTCCTAAATCCTAAAATTGATAAGGTTGCATAATACTATTGAATTCCATCTATATACATGCTCTTGAGAGGATTTTACTTGTTAATACAAAAACAAAAGTGCATGAATGAGTAGGGTTTTTACACACCCTTCTCCCAAGAGATTTTATAGTGACATGAAACTTCAGGCCACTTGCCCTGCATCAAAAATATGTCTATGACAAGTGGGTTTGCTCTAAAACTAAATTTTTTATGTGTTTAGATGGTCCCAAGTATGGTTAGCACTAGATATACCTCACATCAATTGAGTTCATACCAGATAATTTACTTTGCAAGGGTCTATTCCTTTGTATGGTGATTCCATCCATGTACTTTTTAGTGGAATCCCTTGGTTAACTAGACTTAAATCAAGTTTTCATTATGATTGGAGAGGCTAACCACTTAGCCCCATGAAAATCATAATATACATGCCCTGATTTATATACCCCACTATGGAGTGGGGTTGGTACAATGCTAGGAGATGAAACCCCAAGTTAACGCACCCTAAATAACTCGTGAGGAGGCTATAAACTCTCACTCACAAATCAAGTTGCATATAATAAATGAACAAGTGAAAATACTTTAAAGGTTACATTTAGATCACCTAAACCATATAGATTTGGAGAGAACCAAAAAAACATTCTTTAAAACCTTGGACAAGGAACAAATTTCAAGGAAGAAGCACCTTTGGTCACCTGAGTTACCTAGAGGGGATGGGGGGAGAGCATACACACATTCTTCATTTTGCAAAAAAACAAACAAGTATAAAGATCTAGCATAAAGCAAAACACTCTTTAAGAATTTGTAATTTTAAGTGAATGTTTATTTTATTCCCTAAAGTTAAGTGTTTTTGAAATTATTTTCTTCCCTTAGCATTAGTTGAAAACCTAAAAAAATATTCACAAAGCAACTAAGCATAAACAAATGTTTAGATTCCTTTTAAGCACCAAAATGAAATGTTCAAGACTTAACACTTACAAATTTATATCATCTTTCCTACTTTGGTCCTTCAAATTTTAGAGGTTTTTGGCCTTTCTTGAATCACTTTCATGAATGATAAAATAAGATTTGGAATCAAGCTCTTGGGTTTCTCTATATTTGTTACACATAGACTAATGTCAATCTATAGAGACTGATGTTGGTTACAAGAAAATTGATGCTGGTTGTAATAGATGTGATTTGATCATCTTAAAACTGATGTCAATTACTTGTAAACCCATAGGCAACACAAAATGATTTGAAAAACATTTTTAATCCCAAAACAAGCATAAGAATAAAATATACCTATGGATCTTTCAAGAAAAGAACCAGACAGAGACTTTTCAAGTTCTAAAACCAAGAATGACAACTTGTAACTTTCAAAGAAATTCAAACACCAACTTTTTTCTATCATGTTCTTCCCTACATAGGGATTGATGATGGTTAGGATAGGACTGAGTCTAGATAATACAAGACTAATGCTGGTTAGTAAAAACTAATGTCAGTCTCTATGTAAATATGTGTAACACTAAAAAATAAAATACATAAAAATAAAGTAAAAACTCAAATTTCTAATATGATCAAGCATTCATTTAAAAAACTAAGAGCTGCACTTTGGTCTCCTTGATATGTGAGATGCTTTAGGTCCCACCGGGTTTGCTATTTGTGATCATAGGAATCCAAGAAGGGAGGTTAGTATAGTGTTAGTTAAAGTAAAAAAAATCAAAAAAACACACTAACACTTACACTCGTAGCCTAGAAGTTGGGAAGAGTTTAGTAACAAAACCAAATGAAAAGCACAATTAAAACATAAAATACAATAAATCCTTTACCTTATTTGAGAGCTCAAAATGCTTTTGTTGAGAGGCTTGCTCAGGTTGTGCATCAAAGAGTTTTCGATAAATAAAGCTTGTTGGCTCCTTCTCTCCTTAGCACCATTGGCTTTAATGTGGCTTGTTGTAGCTTGGCTCAAGATTTTGGCATTATAACACTACTTGCAAGGCAATTTTTCCATTATAACACTAAATCAAATGGCTTGTCTCTTTCAAAATTTGCATTATAAATTTGGCTTATGAGAGCTTTAAAGTCATTTGTGCATGATAACTTTGCACCAAAATATCTTAAAATTCAATAGGCAAGGCATTGTATTTATAGGATTAGGAATGAACCCCAACCTAAGGTGAGTCAAGGTGTAGTTTAAACATGGAATGGATTCAAACCTAACCTAGGTGAGTCAAATATAACCCCATTAGAGTTAATATTTGTCAAGTAATCATGATTTGCAATGAATAGGCATGGGTCTCCAAAATGAGATATTTTAGGATATTTATAAAGAGCTTGACAACTCATAAAGTTAATGATGAAAGGCTAGGATATTTTGAATTTCTTAATTTATTTTTAATGATATTCATTAATTACACATGGATAATTCAACTAGGCATTTAATTTGGTTTAGCTTGTTAATTAATTTTTATTAGCTTTTTAGCATTTCTAAGATTTGATTTAAGTTTACAAGTGCCCCACTTAATAGGTCCATAGGCCAAATTAAATGTTGTGATGCCACAAGATGATTAGAGATGAATCTATGAGAGGTTATTGTTGCATACAATAGGATACCCTAATTAGGGATGCCTTAACATGATTCTAAGCTTTGATGAATGATGCACAAGCAAATTTGGGACTTTTAGTGACTCTTAGGCTAGATTTGCATTGGTTGGTAGGAATCAATCTGAAATCCAATCGAAGGCCAGTTGTGACCAGTTTTAGGTGTCTACAAAGGTAATCACACCCACATAGGAAGCTCAACCATAATATATTAACAATGGAAATATCAAAATATTTATTAATCCTTTTCCTAATCATGTTATAATTGATAATGTGGATAATACAAGTGCATCATTCATATAATTTGCATCCTCGTCCTAAGTCATATGGGCATACAATAGATAGAATCATTGATACATTTACAAGCATAGTAGCATAACATCCAGTGATCACATTTGATGATAGTGAAATAAATGATGATGAATCATAAAGGCATGCTCTTTTTATTCATGCATACATCAACAAGTAACCTATTCATAGTGTTATGATTGATAATGTATCAATTTAAAATGCATGAACAACAAAATTTGTTTGTAGTTTGGGGTACATAGAGAAAGATTTACAAGACACATAAAATATAGTTAAAACATTTTATGGGAATACACATGATATTTTGGGAAAAATAGTGTAACCTCTACAAGTTGGTTTAGAAATAGTGGCTACTCCATTTATAGGTATACCAACCACAATAGTCTTCAATATGTTATTTGGGTGCCCTTAGATACAAAAGCTTTGACTTGTTCCATTTATAGTGCATGCATGCCTCAAATATATACATTTTAATCAACTAGTCAAATTTTAATGCAGCCCATATGAGTACCCTCTATAGTCAATGGTAATTCCTCATCCTCCCCCACCACCACCATAGTCAGTTATAGCATCTATTCAAGATCACCATAAAAATTAAATCAAGGCACATAATCCAAAGCATAGTATAAATATAATCAATGCACCCATTCAAAATCATTGTATATAATGAGTTATTTCACATATGCATAATTATCTATGAATTCAGTTAAAGGGGAAAAGGTCTACCTCCAAAATCAACAAGTCTTCATATCAAAAATTTAATCAAGGTGAAAATAAATATGCATATCCTATAGTGTGGCACATATAGGTGCATAATATTTTATATCATTGTGGCACATATTCAAAGAGGGCATGATACTCATTAATGTTAAATGTTATTCAAATATGCAAAATTTAAAGTTTCAAAGTTTAAATAAAAAAATATGCAAATTTAAAATCAAAACATTCACTTCAAATAAAAGTCTATGAGCAATGCAGTCATGAAGGAGGCATGAATAGCATTCATTCCATTTTGATCATGAAAGTATAGAATCTATATCCATTGTAATGGTGTGATTCAAATTTATGTGGGTGATGTACATTCGATTATAGTGACACTCAATATCCTTTTCATCACTTCTAGTGAACCTAGCATGGTTCCACCTTTTTGGGGTTAATATGTTGGGTATTATTCCTCATTCTTGAGAGTCATAATAATGCATCTTTCTAACTCATGGGCTTGATTAGTAATATATAAAATTAGGGACTTGATCACTCTCAACACTTCAGAAATCACTTCAACATTCTCTAGATGCTTTAGTAAGGGAACACGGTTCTCCATTTTTAGTTAGAAAGTAATTTGGTTGCACTTATGCACAAGTGTATTCCTCCCTTACTCTCTTTTCAATTTTTTAAAATATCAGAGTTAATAATTTCTAAATTTAAAATGAAATAAATTACTAATTCATTATTTGTTGTAAGGTTTTCTAAGACAAAATTCCCTATATAATTAAAGTATTTTCTCAAAGACAAAGTGTGTTTTACATGTTTAGTTTTAACTCTTTCTCCTTTACTCTAGTGATTTAATTTCTATAATAACTATGGGGGAGGAATATGTAGACACATAAATTTAGTCATAGGTAATTGACAATGTTAATTATTGACATATTCCTAACCATGTAACATGCACTCAAATACATTACCCTTATTCACCATCCCTTAAATTCATTATTCTATATGTGGGATTGACTAGTTGTTTGTTGTTATCACTATACAAAACTTTAAAAGTCAAATGTTCAAGATATCTAAAAACACCTTCAAACTATTCCCTTTAAAACATAGTTGTCCATGTTCCTCCTAGACAAGTTTGTCCTAGGCAAACAAGGTTGTAGTGTGCCACTATCCACTTAGGTCAATCACACCTTATGGAAAATAATAAATAACTTTTCCAAATTTGAAATTATCCTTTTGGGTCTTATAATGTAAACTAAATTAAATTTTCAAAATATTCAGCTATAAATACATGTCAAGAGTCATTTATTTACACAACTTACTATTCACTCGGTACAAGCATTTAAACTTCTACACATTGAGAAAAAAATTCCTAATCTACCCAAACTCTACATTTCATAAGGAATAGTCATAATCCAAGTCAATAAATATCATTTTAAAACATCAAATCCATCTTCTAGTTGCATACACATAGTTAAAGGATCAAAATTTCACATTCAATCTAGGTTTGGAGAATTACGTGGGCTTGATTTCCCTCCTTAGAGTATTAGATACATGTGCAATGATCAATCATCAAAGGGGTGATCGAGGTAAAATTAGCCCATTACAATCCCTTATTTTTATTATAGTTTTTCAAGCTATAAAAGTACTCTAAGGGTTTCAAAGATAATATAAGACATACAATGATTTATTTCTAGAAAAACCCTAAGTATGATATATTAGATTTATCCTAATCTATAGGTGCAATGATCAGTTTGGATGCATAATCAGCCTAGATAGGTCTACAGTTAATGAATTTGGTTATAATATGCCACTATATACCTATTATTCCCATGTCTAAATTCATTTTCAACTTCTAACATTACCATATTCCTACTTTTTTTGTCTGTTATTTTCAAAGTAAACGTACACAAGTATGTGGTCAATAGAGTGGAGTGCACTATTTTATCATCCACTTATAGCAAACCTATCTAGTTTCCTTTTTTGTTCTTTATTATGATACTAAATCTAAACAGCCATATATTCTTCTTATTTTCATAGTCAAATAGTCAACAAAGATCTACGCATGAGCTAAGTGTTATTCCTTCCTAGTGCTTTCCAAAAATAAAAGTTCATATATTTAGCATATTTGTCAAAATCAAAATAGTTAAACATTGTGTATTTGTAACATTATGATACCTATATAATACACTTAAAACATTATATTCATCAATTCACATATTTATTTTTTTATCAAAAATAGATTAAAACACCACTATGCTCCTTGTTTGACTAAGAACAAACCAATACGCTCTTGTTCAACTTTCTAAGTAAGTCATTTGATCTATTTCCCAAATTTTTAATTATTTTTGCCTTTTTCATTAAACTTCATGCCTATTGAATGTTTTATTAAATGATAATAAGGTTTTGATGTGAATAAAATAATTCTATAAATACATGAGTACACAATGCATTTATAACATAGGAGAACAAACATAAATATGTAGATAAACTTAGATCTAAATTTATAATCCATATATTGAAGTTTTTTCATTGTTAGAGAAAAACCCATATACCAAAATTAGATTTTGAGGATAAGTGAAAGAGTGCATATATTATACTAGTTGCTTGCATCTCATTGATAAGGATAAGGGTCAAGATCTTCATAGTACACTAGATTGTTTGCTAGGCTACATTGATTGTTGATTTCCAACTTGTAAAATAAAATTGGGTTTGATTGAATCATGCCAATCATAATTACTCCTATTTCTTATATTCTTGAAAGGTGATTTGATTTGATTGTGGTTTTCAAGGAAGGACAAGGGTTTTTTAAATAACTATAATGAATTACAATAATATGAGCGAGGCTTTAGAAGAGCAAAAGTATATGAAAGCATTCATTAATTTTATTTTAGAAAATGGTATATTTTTATTAGAAGCATAATCTACCAAACCAATAATGTACTTAGTCTAAATAGGATTCTTTTCTCTCTCCATGATCATACTACTATGCTCTTGATTAAGCCAAGAGAGTTTTCTCTCTCTAGGAGTGTACCACTACATTACTAGTCAACCTAAGAGTTGATTTAATTTTTGGATAAGTTATGTTAACTATGTTATCTAACTTAGTTAACTATTTTCATTATATAATAATGTAACTTGAAACAATTTAAATTAGCTTTCTATCAATCTCTATTAGTTGGTTACTTGAGTAATTATTGACAAGGTTCAAGAAGATATTACACCATGGTATGACCTAAAAAACAAATAGGTTATGATATAATATATTAAATAATATGAATAATTCATAGAAGGTATTTTTTGATTGCATATTTGTATTCCTCTCAAAAACCTAAGTAATTTCAAAAAAAACAGCATGTAAATTCGAGTTTGTATTCAAAAGTTATGGGCTCTAGAATTTGTAAGATATTTTCTTACAACCAAGTTAGAAATTTTAAGAAAACCACATGGTGTCATCACATGACACATTTCTATTACAAGAAGTTAAATGGAAATGGAATATGTTTTATCTTCATTTTATAAAGTTTTATATTCTCATGTGAGTTTATTTGGTATCAAAATGTATAAATGTATATGAAGAATGTGATGTTGAAAATTGAAATAGGAATTAAAAAAAGCAAGCAATAATGAAGATTATCACGTACAGCTATCCCAGCTTACAACAAACCTCTGATTTAGAAAGGTCATTATAAATAAAAACATAATAATAATTGAAATATGAAATTTTACCTCAATCATGCAACTCGATATACCTCCAAAATGTAGATGATGTGCCCCGACGACAAGCTAAACATTTGATGCTTGAAATTTTGAATTGCTTGGACTATGACTCAAGATTTGGACAACATGTTGATATTATTTGGTTCATTTGTTTGATAATATGATATCATAATATTTGGACTTGAAGTTCATGGATTTTCATAGAGAATGAAGGTGAATTATATGAGGGTGATGGAGGAATGGAGGGTTATATTTCATCCATTTAGGATGAAATATCAATGGTGGAGGAATTTCCAGGGAATTAAAAATTTCATGGAGGATTATAGAGAATAAAGTGTTGATCTCTAAGAAGTCTTTAAAATTTTATAGAATCTATTAGGATAGTAACTGATGATTATAAGAAGATTATTAGAAGGATTTTATAGGAAATGCTAGTGGGGATATGTGAGGATAGGTGGTAAGTGTATATTAAAAATATTTTTAAACTTTATCATTTACTAATGTTTTCCCTCTTACAAGAACCTGGTGAGTTTCAATCTCTCTAAATGCATGCCTTTAAGGGTGCCATAAGAAAGGGGTGAGTAGACCATTGGTTTTTTATAATATCCTACTTATTTAACTCCCTAAGTAATTATTCTCACAATATCCACTAATTAAGAAAAAACCATTTTTTTACTAGGTTAGCCCTGATCAACCCAATTGTGAAAGTTATGGTACACATTATATAACTAGGTCAACCTAGGTTGACCTAGTTTTGAGGCCAAATGATAACTTTTTAAAATTAGGTCATGGTAGGGTGACTTTATCAACTAAAATTTTAGAAGGGTTAAGACATATCCATTACTATGAATATAACTTTCACTTGAATCCAATAGAAATGAACATTCATTTTTACATTATTACATCTAAAAATTATGTTACATATGCATTTGAAGGAGTCTTTACTTAGGGTTTACCTTGGAGGAAAGATAACTTATCTTGTGGGATGTCTTGGATGTGAGTATGAATATTTTATCCTAGAAGTGATTTCATCTAGTGTGATCCTTATAAATCCACAACAATCTCTTACAAACCACCATTGGCCAAGGAGGAGATTGAGACTTGACAAGTTCATCCTAGGGTAAGTATCTATAACATTTTTTATTTCATTTAATAGATAGATATTGTACAAATTAATAGGTTTGAAATTATAAATCCTTACTTATATTACCTCTAAACTTAATCTTAGTGTAGCTATAGGGATTTCTAGGCTTGCCATCTTCCAACATAAATGATCAAGGCCCCCATTTGCCTACCAAGATCCCTTGTTTGTTTTGTTTGTTTTAAACCATCCCTTTTATGTTATAAGCATTGATAACACTAGATTAGATTTAATGTTATGCATCAAAATACCAAGTTAATTCATGATATTATTTATTTAAAGGCTTTGGAACCCTCTCCTTTAGTGATGTGTCATAAGTGATCCCTTGGTTAGGTTTAGCATATCTAATTTGGTCATTATCTTAATATAAAAAGTATCACAATAGATGTTAGTTGATTACCTTCTCTAATCTTGGATTTAATAAATAGGATAAGTTATATATCTATCCTAATTTTTTGCATACATTATGCGTTAATTGTGTGTCAACAAACTAAGTTGACCAGGATTGACTCAGTCTTCTATATTATCTCATTTTACCTCTATTTATTAGACTATATCATCCATAATTATTTATTTCCAATATTATTCTCAAATATAACTACATCGACCATGGTCTACCTAGTTTTATTTTCTATCTTTTTTACATAACTACGTCAACCTTGGCCGACCTAGTTTCATTTCTATCTTATCTACAAAACTAAGTAAACCCTAGTTGACCTATTTTTATTTCTATGTTTTCTACATAACTAAGTCAACCTTGGTTAACTATGTTTTATTTATTTATATTTTATATAGAGCTGAGTCAACCCTAGTCTACCTAGTTTTATTTCTCTATCTTTTCTACAGAACTATATTAGCCATGGTCAACCTAATTTTATTTCTCTACATTTTCTATATAATTAAGTTGTCCCTAGTCAAACTAGTTTTATTTATCTATATTTTCTGTAGAACTATGTTGACCCTAGTCAACCTAGTTTTATTTCATAATAATATCATATTTTCAATTTTCTATCAACCAATAACACTGCGTAATAAAATATCTAAATTAGAACCTCACTTATATTATCACTTCAGATGAAACTATTTAATTCCTTCATGTCTTCCTAATCCCAAACAACTAATACTTCATGCAACCTAAATTTTACATCCTCAATGAAAACACAATGTAATACAATTGAATTTACTCGCCCTAGTCTTCCTCTTGATACCAATGTTGGGAATCCTCCTCCACCCAAAAATTATACTCCTCACATTGATACTACTCAACTCTTTGATCAAATACTTCAACAAATTACTAATATACAAATCACTCAAAATAACTAAATGATGCAAATGCAATCTCGTATATTATAAATGGTTGGTTAACCACCTCAATTCATCATGACTCAAACAAATCAAAATTGTGACCCTCCTCCTCTTAGAGCTGTCAATGGGCATATCATTCCTCAACCTCTCATGCATAACAAAATGCTTCAACATCTTCAAAATAAACCTTGTTAATGTATGATACTGTTTTCCTACTACTTAGCTTAATTAATTGTTTTTTATGTACATAGGGAAGTTTACTCCACATGTATGAAGATGTTATTTGTATGACTTATTTACACCTATTTTTGGGGAAGTTAGTCCCACATGCATGGTATGGTTAGGATTCACCTATCTTCCACCTATATGAGCATCCATTTTGTGAGCTTTTTATCTAATGCAAGGCAATGCAATTTTGAAAACAAGATTATCCTAGTTTGATCTAGATTAAAATCATATTCAATAATGGAGTTGTGCTTATCTTTGCTTATACATTATTAAAATTGCAAACATGTGCTATATTCTTATCAGTCAGATCTTGGATGAATATATCATGGTATCATAGCAAAGGTGCTAGTAAATGAACATCATTGTTTTGTTGAATTTTTGGAATTTTGGGTTGATTTTTTAGTTTGTATTCTTGTAAATTGTTAAGAAAAATTGTAGATATGTGTGTTTATCTATAGTTTTATTTTCTAATTGGCATCAATATTTTTAATAATTTGTATATGTTTTTGGCCTACAATATGACATTTTTTTTGTGTTGATGCAATTGGTCATGTGTTATGAGATCTACTCAAATAACATCAAGATGAGCAAAAATAATTGGTGAGTAATTGACTCATAAGGGTTTGGATTGCTTGACCCCAACGTATCTAAGTATTAGTTAAAACATGCCCACTCATCATTGGCTCTCAAAACACCACTATCTATTCTATTAGACCAACCCTTACTCAAAATTATTGTTCAAAATCTAATTGATAATTGTACACATTCATATTTGGACATTTTGTATTATCATTAACCTTTGGTATTGTATATACACCTTGAAAATTAGTATTTACCTATGAAACATGCAAGCCTTTAGTGTAAAATACAAATTTCAAATGTGTAGGTCTACATGCTTTGGTCTATAGTTCTCTAATAGCCTCTCCAATCACCTTGGGTCCTTGAGTCATCACCCATTACTAACCTATAGACTCTTTGTCAGGAATCTAGAACAACAAACATGCTCTGATCCCACTTGTCAGGATGCGAAACCGGAAACATACAATTGATTACCAAACTTCAAACAACTTAAATATGCGGAAATAACCAGATTCACCAAGTAACTAGAATTCAGAATAACACAGCATATGAGAGACAATACACAACTTGTATTAACACTTTATACAGAAAAGAATACAATAAAGAAGATGCCACTTCTTCTCCACCACCTTACAGAGGTTTCCCACACCTCAAGTGAACAGTAATTCTTCTCCCCAAAGCTCTCCCTCTCACCGGTCCCAACACCCAACTCAAATACAGAGTTGGTGTTCACCTCTCATGCTCCACGCATAACACAAGTGCTCCACGCACTCCACAAGCACTCCACGTGCTCCACAAGTACTCAAGGTACTTCAAGTAGATCTCCCATGAATCTGCAATAACCTGCAATTCAACAGACCATACTTATGGAAGGAACTTCCTTGCCTTCCTCTCTTGCTCTATCCGAGTACACACCTGTACTCCAAGTAGATCCTGCCTGATACTGCTCCCTGTTGTGTTGCTGTCTGTATGACCTTGCACACCTGCAAATCAAACAATGGTTCTATTCACCTGTGAACCTCGACCTTGCATACACATACACCTGCAGATCAATGATCTTACTTATCATGTAGATCTCCTATATAGGCCATGCAACTGTGACCAAGATCTTACACTCCTGAAGAACCCAGCTGGCTCTCCAATCCAGCACCAACACACCTGGTACTGTGGCACTAGGAGGAACGCACCATTGCTCTACCTCACATACAGAAGGAGCTTATAATTATGCTCTCTTACTCCCTAGCACACTTTTCCAATACAACCATGAGTCTATTATATAGATCTCATCCAAACAATAATTAGACATCTAATTACAATAATTAGATCCGCAGCTATGAGTCTAAAATTAGCACTCATCATGCAAACACTTGGTTCGTTAGCTAACTGGCCGTAAATAGCTCGCAGTCGAACCACACAGGCGACCGACGTCGGTCCCTGTCTGCCTAGAGGTGACCGACGTCGGCCGATATATGACCGACGTCGGTTGCTTCCCTTTGCTATCCTGCCGACGTCGGCTGATCAGACCGACCCCAACTTCTCTGCAATCTTCAGCAACCTCCTCTCCTGTTTGCATCAGTGAAGCTTTTAGCTCCACAATCCTAACAATCTCCCACTTGGAGATAAACAGCTGCACTGTACCTGTACCTATACTCTGTCTAATCTGTTTCCTGGTTTGTATCCCTCTTCAAGCTCCCACCTGAAGACAACACACCACACAACCTGTGATGTACCACTTGTCATCCGAGTACCCTGCCACATCCGAACCTACAACACCTGTAGTGAAGTCCTGACCCTGCATAGCAACACCTGCTGCCGGTCCCTCTCAGAAAACCTGAGAACCCACTTCCCCGAATTGGCTCCTAACTCTGACAGCTCCCACTGCATGGGAATATTCAGGTCTATACCAGACCTCATGTGATTTCGGACACTGTACCTGTCCAGCCCTTAGTGTGCTCCGGTTCTGTATCCCGAACCTCGCCAACACCTGATTCACATCAGCTCCCACTCGAGACAAAATCAACCAGTGATCTCCATGCCTCCCAAGTCAAAGAATTCCGCTGCTCCAAACTCCTCCTGACATGCCACTGAACTAATCTTACCCTTAGCTCAGCAAAACCCTGTATGTACACCCCTGCTAGCTAGCATACTATCCACATACAGCAACAGAATGATGTTGCAATCATCATCCCCCCTGGTAAGTCAAACCACAGTAGTTACCTGACACTGACTGAAGCCATGCTTCGTCCTCCACCTGTCAAAACCTGTACCACTGTCCTGCAGCTACCTCAAGACCATATGCCTGGTCTTCCGTCTCACGTATCCGTTCTCTCTATTCTTCTACTAAGGAATCCATTCGTCTCTGTGCTTTCATCCAGCTGGCAAACCTACCAAGACTCCCGTCTGGTTCTGCTCCAAGGAATCACATCCTCATTCATGCCAAGCTCACACCTGTTTCCTGGATCCTTCCTGCTATATAATCAGCAACAAGTATGAAGAAGAGGAACACGAATTTGAGGGCCTACTTACGCCTTCAGTCCTCTGTATGGGTGTTTGAGACTCCTTGACAACATGCTGTCCACCCAAAATTCGTTACAGTGACCGACCTCGGTCACTCCACAGTCTGCATCCGACCGATGTCGGTTCCATGCGTCTGTACCTGACTACCAACCTGCCAGCACTGGTGTCCCTGCTGCCGATGTCGGTCCTCCTGACCGACATCGGTCTTACATACTGCCGACGTCGGTCTCATGACCGACGCCGGTCTTACCCTGTCTGACATCGCCGGCTTCGGTCTGCACATGACCGACATTGGCACCTGTCTGTTCGACGCCGGTTCCTCATGACCGACATCGGTGTCTGTGTTCGCCTGTGAGTGATGACTTTTTATCCGCGAGCTCCTTTGGATCAAAACCCATGTCCAAACTGCCCTGCTCAGATGTATCCAGCCTCATCCACTGAACTCTGTCCGCCATCTCCTCCAAGAACACCAAGGCTTTCCAGTTCTTAAGCCTGTCAAATATATCTATCTTCCGCTTAAGAACATGCATCTCCTTCCTGCTCATGTGACCAAGCCTACGAAGCCACGTCTCTGCAACAGAAGAAGAATCAGTAATATAAACAAGTAGATAAAGAATACCTATTTTCTTACCACCAGCTAATTCAAGTGCTACCGCTGTGAGAGTTCTTGTGCATCTCTCATCACCCAATCTTTCTGAAGAAATTAGCCATATCTCCAACACCTGCATGACCTTCATCAACACCTGTGTGTTGGCCGCCTGCAATTTCAGCTTCACTTCCCCTTTGCCAATTCTTTGGCAAGGCTTACCAGCTCCTCTATCTGGGGCTGCATGGAAAGAGGCAACCGAATCTTTTATCCAAGATTCAACTTTATCCAAGAAACCTGCAAACACATCCTGTGCAATAACACCTGCAACATCTGTATCTTCAGTTTCTTCATGCTGATCTGTTACCAACCAACAATCTTCTTTTACCTGCTCTTTCTTTCCATCAGACCGTGAGTAATCGTCTGTGCTTTTCAACTCCTCCATTCTTAGCTTACTTTGATCTGCCGTTGCTCTACTCCCACTCAATTAGAAAACCCTGAGAGTGCCCTGTAATCAAAAACACAACCTGCTTCCTGCAACCTTAGCTCTGATACCACTTGTTGGTATCGAGCTAAGAACCTACAACCAAGGCTCTGATACCACTTGTCAGGAATCTAGAACAACAAACATGCTCTGATCCCACTTGTCAGGATGCGAAACCGGAAACATACAATTGATTACCAAACTTCAAACAACTTAAATATGCGGAAATAACCAGATTCACCAAGTAACTAGAATTCAGAATAACACAGCATATGAGAGACAATACACAACTTGTATTAACACTTTATACAGAAAAGAATACAATAAAGAAGATGCCACTTCTTCTCCACCACCTTACAGAGGTTTCCCACACCTCAAGTGAACAGTAATTCTTCTCCCCAAAGCTCTCCCTCTCACTGGTCCCAACACCCAACTCAAATACAGAGTTGGTGTTCACCTCTCATGCTCCACGCATAACACAAGTGCTCCACGCACTCCACAAGCACTCCACGTGCTCCACAAGTACTCAAGGTACTTCAAGTAGATCTCCCATGAATCTGCAATAACCTGCAATTCAACAAACCATACTTATGGAAGGAACTTCCTTGCCTTCCTCTCTTGCTCTATCCGAGTACACACCTGTACTCCAAGTAGATCCTGCCTGATACTGCTCCCTGTTGTGTTGCTGTCTGTATGACCTTGCACACCTGCAAATCAAACAATGGTTTTATTCACCTGTGAACCTCGACCTTGCATACACATACACCTGCAGATCAACGATCTTACTTATCATGTAGATCTCCTATATAGGCCATGCAACTGTGACCAAGATCTTACACTCCTGAAGAACCCAGCTGGCTCTCCAATCGAGCACCAACACACCTGGTACTGTGGCACTAGGAGGAACGCACCATTGCTCTACCTCACATACAGAAGGAGCTTATAATTATGCTCTCTTACTCCCTAGCACACTTTTCCAATACAACCATGAGTCTATTATATAGATCTCATCCAAACAATAATTAGACATCTAATTACAATAATTAGATCCGCAGCTATGAGTCTAAAATTAGCACTCATCATGCAAACACTTGGTTCGTTAGCTAACTGGCCGTAAATAACTCGCAGTCGAACCACACAGGCGACCGACGTCGGTCCCTGTCTGCCTAGAGGTGACCGACGTCGGCCGATATATGACCGACGTCGGTTGCTTCCCTTTGCTATCCTGCCGACGTCGGCTGATCAGACCGACCCCAACTTCTCTGCAATCTTCAGCAACCTCCTCTCCTGTTTGCATCAGTGAAGCTTTTAGCTCCACAATCCTAACACTCTTATCCTATGTGTTGTCTACATAAATATTCAAACTTCTCATACCATTATACCTTAAATACACCTTAGCCACCTGGTTATAACCTTGTGCATGTTGGTACGTCCTCTTACTTAGTTAAAACACCATATGTCTCTCATTCGAGGCCAACTTCTTGCCATACCTCTTTTAGCAGTTGTAAACCACCTGCAAATCCATCACCCATCTACTCAAAACCTTTTTTTGATGCAAATTACCCTTTACTTGAAATTTATGGTTTTTAAAACCATTACCTTGTGAAACTCGTAGTTTTCTCATAAGTTTGAAAGTCTATTATAAAAAGGGGGATACTTTATCTATTTAAATTTCAATTATCAAGTTGATATTATTATATTAAATTTTTTAAGTCTTCTAATATAGATTTTAACCTTGACTTGGTAGGGATGATATTTTCTAAAGGTAGGATTGTTAAGTTAGAATAATCATTACAAATTTGAGGTAGTTATATTA
Source organism: Torreya grandis (assembly GCA_037957365.1). Lineage (NCBI taxonomy): Eukaryota > Viridiplantae > Streptophyta > Pinopsida > Cupressales > Taxaceae > Torreya > Torreya grandis. Next base: position 700,715 of record JARHVA010002595.1, on the reverse strand, counting down.
GTGAAAGGTGTTTTAACACTGTGGATTGAGACACATTTTTTAATTGTTTTTCAATAAAAATAATATAATCTTGAGAGAGATTTTTTAAAAGAGGATATTATAATAAGAATTTTATTCTTTTGAAATACCTCATATTTTTACTAGTCTAAGATGGAGGGTGAGGTCCAATTTGGTAGGAGGCCACACCCCCTTACAAGCAAAAAAAAATCTTCTATCCGTGTTCTTTATTTTTTCCACATTTGTCTTTTCTTTGGATGCATTAATGATATATCCCAACATCATCCTTCACCTATTTGATTTTTCACTTGTACTAATTTGGTGTCAGTTGCACTGATTGGTCTTTCTTGTGGATGCATTATCAATAGAGTTTAACATCCATTTTTTGAGACATGCATTGTCACTTATACACTTTTTTCTCTTACCTATCTAGATGCCTTTTTGGATAAGTTTGATGTCCATACCGAGAGCATGCACTTAATCTCACATTTATGTATGCATTATCAGTTGAGCTTGACATATATTCACTTGAGTGTCCTTGGTACTTATAAACATAGGGGGTCCTTATTGATTATCTCAAGGGGGGTTATTGTTGTCACTTTGGTGTCATTATGAACTAATTTATCTTACTCATGTGGAGTCATATTTTTCCCATTTATGTCCATACCTAGAGCATGCACTTAATCTCACATTTATGTATGCATTATCAGTTGAGCTTGACATATATTCACTTGAGTGTCCTTGGTACTTATAAACATAGGGGGTCCTTATTGATTATCTCAAGGGGGGTTATTGTTGTCACTTTGGTGTCATTATGAACTAATTTATCTTACTCATGTGGAGTCATATTTTTCCCATTTTGAATCCCATCTCTAGAGCATACACCATTATTTGCTAACTCCTTGCATAAATTGCTCATTATTGAATGCATTTTTTATTAAGTCTGGTGTCCTAATAGTGAGTATGCATTAGGGAGGTCATTATCAGTTGCATTATGCAATGTTTTCTCATTGCACTTTTGTGGTGCCTCTACTCTCAGTCATGTAAATTTCACTTGAGAGATACCAACACATAAGGATATTTTGTTATACACTAGTGGTTTTTCTAGGAAAGACTACTTATGCATCTTGGTGTACATATATGGAATAATTGATCATGAAAAATAATCATGATCCATTCCTATATGGACATATTCCTGCCCCTAATAACTCAAATTAGTACAATAAGTGGGCTAACACTTGTGACAAGGTTTTGGTACCTTATTATTGCATGTTTTCATGAATATTCATTATCATTTGGAGCATACACATTGTCCTTACACTATTTTTATCATTATTTAGTCTCTTTTTGGAGATCCTATTGAGATTTATATCACTCCTCCTCCTCTTCCTATTGTCTCTTCAAAGACTATTGTAATCTCTCCTCCTACTTCTATTTCTTGTGATGACACATTCTTAATAGATAGTGCTCTTATTTTTATCAAGCCACCATTATGGGTTGAGATTTTATCAAACCTTAGTTATCCTATTATATATTTTATAGTCATTCCCATACAAGATTTTACTCTTCTAGAGCCATCATAGAGTTACACTTTAGAGGAATCTACTATTTTTAGTAAGAGTACACTTTTTTAGAGAATCGATGACTCATCTCTACTTATGGGTCCACATTTTCCTTCTTCAATTAATGAACCATGCTCTACGTTTCACATGGACATTATTTTAATAAATGTTTCATGTTATTCTTTTGAAAAGTCTACTTCAGTGGCATTACATTCAATTCTTGTGTATGATCTTTCTAAACCTATGCCACACATTAGATTTGGACCATGTTCAGATTTTTGTGTACTATTACCTTCATCTTCCATTATGGAATAGGTATACTTTAAATACACACATTATATTCTTCATTTGTCAAAGGGAAGAAACATTGTTTGATGCAGATGGAGATTCTTTAGTCTCAAGGAAGAGGATCTCATTATTGGCATTGGTCATCTTGTGAGTTATACTTAGAGTGTGAACTACTTAAGGATCATCTTTGTGGGGGCATTCTATCCCTTTCTTCTTAATTTATCTCTTTTGGGGGGGAGTTTTCCCTATGTTTTTCTATTTTTTTCCACTTTATGAGAGTTGTTTTGTTCTTGGGTGCCTCATCAAGCCTTGTTGTAGGGACTCGTTTCTTCTACCCACCTAAGATATGCTTAATGGGGGATGTTAGTGTCGGATAGTATTTTCATACTATTTAGCTTACTTAGTTTTTTTTTTGTGTACATTGGGTAAGTTTATCCCACATGTATGAGGATGTTAGTTGTATGACTTCTACCTATTTCTGGGAAGTTAGACCCACATGCATGGTATGGTTGGGATTCACCTATCCTCCACCTATATGTGTATCCCTTTTATGATATTGTTATATAGTTCAAGTCAATGAAATTATGAATACAATATTATCTTAGTTTGATCTATCTTGATTTCATCTTCAATAATGAAGTTATGCTTTTCTTTGCTTCCAGATTCATAAGCTTACACATGTGTGTTTGATTATTACCAGTCAGATATTGGATGAATATTTCAAACCTTTAGATCCATTAATTATTTCCATATATATTGGTAACATTTCTCCAAATATTACATATTATGTAACTAAGGATCTTTTTTAAATAATTTGGTAATCTCTATAAGGAATGGGTCCAAACTAACACTTTTGCTACTACTAAACTTCTTGTCAAAAACATTCGCATGAGATGCTTTAGAATTGTATAATCAACTCCCTCAACATTCCATCTTACAACTAGAGGATTTATTCAATGCTCTAGTTAAATAATTTCAACACATGATCTTCCTAAAAATATCCTTAGCCACTTTATAAATGCTAAGTAACTACCTAATGAATTTTCCCACCCTTTCATCAAATAATGGAAGTCTCTAGCTCATAAAACATACAATAACATGAGTGATGATAATATCTTAAAAATATTTGCTACTACTCATTAAGCTCCTCTTTAATACAAAGCTTAGATGTTTTCACTTAAAATTTTAGAACAAGCCTTAAGCCAAGTAAAATTTCAAAACTTTCTTATGAGTCAATTTGAATCACCTCAAAAAACTACTAAGGAATATTTTAAATAATTTTATCATAATATTGAGTCATCTAAGCCTCCTCAACCTCAAAAGGGAGCATCAAATTCAACCAATTTTAACCCAACCCACCCTCCCTTGAGTCTATAAGAACTTAATAATAAATTTCTACCCTCTAAACCCATGAGCTTTGATCCTTCCAAACCTCCTCCAAAATGGTAAAATCCAAATAAGTTTTATTAGTGGCATGATATGATGAGTCATTCTCAAGAGACTTTTATTGATCTTCATTGATTCCTTCTTACCTTATTGTTTAGTCCATATTATCTTGATACTCTTACATAATAACATTATCAAGACTATATTAAAGCCTCATAATCCCAATCTAAAGAATCAAACTCACAACAACATCAACTAACTAATGATTAATATCAACACCCTCCTAATCCCAAATCATCCACTAATGTTTTCCAAACTATAACTGACCCTTATTCCTATAATAATAAGGAAAGGATAGTTAACATTAACAATTTCAAATGGGTGGTTGCATTAATCAAACCTCAACTTCTTATGTCACACAAACCCAAGGAACATCTAGTGCACATGCCTAATCCATAGTGCATCATAAATGGTCCTCCTTTAGCTTATAGACCTTTTCAGTCCTCTCTACAATTTATATATCAATTTCAATATCCTTAAAATCCAAACTATCAACACATTTACTTATCTCAAACTACATCGGCCAACCTAGTATAGTTCATTCTAATAATTCAACTTCACCTCACTCCATATCACATGTTGGAGCATCTTGTGATGCCCATCCACATGTCACTTTAGAATTTGGGGCATCTTGTGATGCCCATCCCTATAAACATATTACCCTTTGGGGCATCCTACAATGCCTGTTCTTCTTCTAAATTGCATAATAACAAATAAATTCAACTTCAAGAAACCTTCTGAGACACAAAGGCTTGTATTTCACATGCTCATCTTTGATATAGATGCTATGGTTGTTAAGCTTGTCTCATTTTTATTATTTGTATGCATCTTATTTCACTTAATTTCAATTTACTTACACCATTATTTCATTTGGGTCCTTTGGTTTATTTCATTTTACTTACACCATTGTTTCCTTTTTGGTTTTTTCATATTTTATTTTTTAGCACCATTATTTCCTTTTTGGTTCATTGGTTTTATTTCATTTTTGTTTCTACCTTTATTTTCCTTGTGGTTCTTAGGTATCACTTTGATTGCTATCATTTATTACATTTTAATCTTTTCTACCTTATTATATTTTTTATTCTTATGCCCTAATTTATATATTCCCCCTATTTTGTGATGACCATTTACTTTCACCCTCTTTTGGGATGAGTACTAGTTTCATTGGTGCTTATGTTAGATCCCTAGTAGGTTAGTATGGCTTCTTTAATGACATTACTCTCATAACATAGTCCCATCCCTTATAGAGTATTTTCTTCTCTTTGTGTGATCAGTTATGAGCATATTCATCACTGTATCACTCATTATATGGATGTATATCTCACAATCCACATATTTCCCTTATTTACTTTCATTTAAGGCACACATATGTCAGTTTTGAGATTGTCTACTTATTTATAGGCAAGTATAGGAATATTTATACACCATTATCTTTAGGTCCTTTTTTATAGTGACCAAGTGTAAGCTCTCTTGTGTTCATCATGTATTTCTTTCATGATTGGATCTCTGAATCTATATGGAAGAGGATAGAAAAAGATAAAAGAGTTAAAATCTAAATCATAAAAGAAACAAAAGGTAATGATTAAAAGGAAATTAAAAATTAAAAATTCAACATCACACCCAAAGACTTGATTATTCTTTGGCATGTCTCTTATCTTAGTTGAATCTCAAACTCCATAGTTTTCTCATGATAGAATCAAGGTTCATTGGGGTGTGGAAGGCTAGTAGACTAGGGTAGGAGGTCTAATTATATGATATACTTATAGTGCCACCTAATTTCTCACATAAGTATCAAATCTTCACAGTAGACCAATGGCTCTATAAGGGGTCCTGTGGAGTAGGGAACATGTTGTGGGAAGGTAGGTCCATTTTAATTTTCATGCATATAACCTTCATGGGAATATCTATTTATTTCATTTATTATCCCAAGATTTGCATTCACTAGATTGAGTGTCCTATGTCCTTGATGTCAATAGTTTCTAGTCTTGCTCACTTGGTTAGTGTGTCTCATTCATGCTAGGGATTTCATATCAACCATGTGGAACCTCACAATTTTTATCTACACCACATTATTCCCACTTTCCCCTTGTTGAATATTAATTTTAGCTAATCACATCCTTGATCACATTTCCTTATTATGTATTTTTGGCATACTTTTTAAGTTGCATTGTAAGAACTCAGATAGGACCGAGACTTCCTCACAAACACCCTTACACCATCTAATTTACCATCCTAGTCATGCCATTATGTGGTTGTGCTTTCTTACATCATATCCATGAATAAACTAAGTTTGAGTCATCAGTCTTTAGAGCTTTTGACTTTTCATTTATACATAATGTTCTTGTTTGATTTTTGTGTAATTCACTTATCTTACATTAGATATTGGACATGCTTAAATTCTTTTACTTATGTTTGAATTTACATGCTTGTCTTACATTATGATTTACATTTTCATTTTCAGTCATTTATATTTTCTTTTGTTTGATTTGACATGTTTCTTTGAAATGAGGTTACATTTAATTTACTTATATATTTTTCTTTGATTTTTCCTCACATTGATATTTCATTTACTTACAATGTTTTCACATAATTTAATATGTTCTATGATTTGTTATTTTAGGAATAATAGAGTTTTATTCTTATTTAATAAACAATTCTAAGTAGGATAAATTATTAAATAATATTCCTAATTAAAGCCACTAATTTGTGAAATTAAATTGCAATTAGACCTTTTCTAAAAATAGTAGCAAGAGAGAGAAAATTAAACTTAGCTTATTCTAGACTGTTCCAATTGAGACAGGGTCAAGAAATTTGTGTAGGGCTAAGACACTATCACAAATAGGATCCTAGACTTTGTTTTATAATTGGATAGAAGCACTAGAACTAGACATCTTAGGCTCTGACATTATAGTCCTTCCCTGATGTTATTGTCCTCAGGATCTAACCTTTCTAGGTTTTGTTTGCCTACTCAGTGTGACTTTGTGTACCAATTTTTAGGTCCTCAACATTAATAGATCTCCCTATAGAGTTGATTCTTCATGTATTTGTATTTTCTATGAAATTAAATGAACTTAGGAAAATAGGGAAAAGGAGTTAGTGTGTGTAAGATGCATTAGACATGCTTCACACCCCATATGTGGGCACGTTGCCTACATACCAATACTCTAAGGAGGGATCAAGCCATATGTAGTTCCTCCTTTAAGAGTGAATGGTGCAATAGTGGATGAAATATAAGAAATGATAAAATTTTGTATGCTTGAACTGGATAGGGGCTAGTCTGAAGAGTTGATTTAGCTTAAAAGTGTATAGACTAGTTGTATGAAGAGAATAGGGAAGATTACTTGAGTGATCTTTCTTGTATTCTTGCTTGCTTGAATGATATTTGCCAACCCTCTCCAAATGATCTTTGAATGAGATTTTATAGAGATCTATTGGTCATGGGTTGAATGTATTCATATTAAGATGACAAGGAAAAGGATAAGGATCAAAAGAATCTAACTATTAGAGCCAAAAATACACTTAGATAGGAGCACTAAAAATAAGACACTTCAAGGTCTAGTACTATAGTCTAGGTCTTGTCACTATTGTCTAAATTCATCATAGAGCCCTAAGTTTTTTAGGCTTTGTCTATTGTCCCTGTGTGAATGTGCCTATAAAATTTTAGATGCTATGTGTTTATAGATGACTGGGAATAAGCAAAAATTAGTCTAGAAGGGTCATGAGAGAGAGCAAGAGGGAACTATGGGTTGGGTGTCATTAGCCACACTCAATTTATCAATTTTGCATTTTTATATGACTACATTTACCCCCCTCTATATTCTAGTGATGCAACAAATAAAAATAGAATGATAAAGGAAAATAGAAAGTGTACGTGAACTTACTTACAAAGGTGAATCCCATGAAGCTTGTGTGATGTTGAGTAATGTTGGATAGTGCATAGAGAGCACATTGTGTAAGTGTGAATGTATGAAAGGAAAATAAAGAGTAGATCAGTTATTATTATATGAAATAAATAAGAATGTATAAAGTTGGGTAAGAGAGAGGGAAGATGAGAAAGGAATGAATACACCTCATCAGGTACGTGAACCAATATAAAACTTGTTGTGATGTTGAATAAGGTTGAGTGTGTTAGGTATGTGTTGAATGATGTTATACCAGAACTTATATTATGAGTGGAGTTGAGTGCTTAATTCCCAAAATGACTCAAGAATGCAAAGGCTAGACCTTTGGCTCTATTGTCACCTACTGAGTGAAGCTAGATGATCATGCATGTGTTAATCAGTGTTTGGATTGTGTCTAATCCCTCTGAATAGGTGGATCAAGAATGTAAAGGCTATCCCTTTGGCTCCATCATTGCCTACTAAGTGAATTTAGGTGGTTATACATGTGTTGATCAATGTTTAGAATGTGTGTCCAATCCCTCTGAATAGGTGGCTCAAGAATACAAAGGTTGGCCCTTTGGCTCCATTGTTGCCCCATGAAGTGAAGCTTTGAACTAATACTAGTATGAAGAAGTATGTCATATGAGATGGATTTTGAAGCCGATGAATGCTCTATAAATCTGACAATGTGGCATGGATAGCTGAATATGTGTTGGAAACTAGTCCAATGTTGGCTAACTCAAAAAAGATGGAGATTATGCTTGTATGAAAGCCACTACAAAACTAAAAATTTGGCTTATGTGAAAGCCACTCGGGAACTCAAGTACTCAATAATGTGGAGGTTAGGTTTGTATAAAAGAGACTCTAAAATGATGCCAACCAATTTTAGATGGAATAAGGCATGAAACTACTAAGAATGCCTAGGTAATGTTAAAAACTGAAAGGAAAGAAGCAAAAGTGATGTGCAATCTACTCCCAATCACTAGTGTCTGAAACATGGATTCTAATCTAAAATTAATACCAACTACCATATCTAAAATTGGAAGTGAGAACCAATCATGTCATGTATGATGCCCCTTATTTTTATATTCTCTGAGAAAATTACTGATCTAAACTAGTCTGATTGTGCAAAACTATAGTTAAACCAACCTTTTTGTCTACTTCTATAAAACCTAGTTTTTCTACTATTTAGATAGGAACATCAAAAATGGACACCCTAGTTTTTGGTGATATAGTCCAACCTTGATGTTGTTATCTTGAGATGAAACTGATCACTATTCTAGAATCTTAATTGTCTACCTAGTCTATTATGAGTGGTTTGATGACTGGTTGTTGTTTTAGTTGTTCTAAAACTAGATTTTTTGATCGATTAGGATCTCTGATCTCTGTATCAAAACTCCTATTTGTTGCCTCCTCTAATTAGGGTAGAAATAAGTACCCTACAATGACTGCCCTTAGAAGAAGAAGCCTTGCAATTGTGTTAATCTAGAAATATGCATGATATAGCAATGATAATCAATAAGATATCTCAAGATATAGCATGGTTTGATTTGAGATATTGTTAGATAAACAAGGGTATGCCTAGATAGATGTAACAATGTAATAGCATGTGAAATGTACTGAACTATAACTGAAAGTGTTAGTTGTTAGTTTTTTAATTTTTACGTAGAGGGATAAAGCATGATGTCCATCATGGCATCCAAGAGAATAGGAAAAATGCATGATATGGATCATGAAATTATAATAATTAAATATATAATCGAGTAACAAGCACATAAATTAAGAAGAAAGAAGCATATAAGGATGGCTAAGGGGCCATGCAAATAAGGGACATGTGCATGTATCACTCAAACTAAAAAGTAATCATATAAGGCATGTTAAAATTTCACATACATAGACAAGTGAAACAAGCAATGTTGGCATAAGGGCCATAGACACATAGAAGAGTACAAGCAAAGGATGTTGGCAAATATCCTATGGCACACACATGAATAGAAGTAAAGGACATTGGAAAACATCTTAACGCACATACAGGAGATAAGTAGGAACTAAAAATACAATCTAATAAGCTATGTTAAGCAAGAAGAGAAAGTATGTAATAACTAAAAAGATAAAATCACATCTAACTAATCAAAGCAAGAGTGAAATTATGCAAGACATGTTTAATACAAGACTATGTATACACTAAGAGATACACAAGTGCTAGATACTAGTGAGATGTTGATATAGTAATCTATGTAAGCTAATAAGTAATGTACATTAGCATAATAACTTAGAGTGTGTAGTGTAGGAATGTCATAACCTGAATGGTGTAGTCATGTAGAAGATGCCCCCAGTGGGTATGTATATCAAAGTGTGTTTTGAATGTATAAGTATGATGCCCCCTCAATGGGTAGAGTGAAGTAATCAAGTAGTTAGATGTCACTGCACAACTCAAATAAGATCAAGTGAAACATGGTAATGTAGATAAATCAACATACAATAGCATGAAATAATAAATTTAAGTCCTAGTAGAGTAGTAATAGTGTAAATCATGGATGATGCATACAATCGAAATGTTTTGTTGTTTTTGACATATTATATTATTTTTGGAATTTTGAAATGTTAAATTATTTTTATATTTTTAAAATTTTGAACTATGTATAATCAAGCAGAAGAGATTATGTACAAGCAATGCTAAAAAGAGACTATGTACAAGCATGTAAATAAATTAGTATGTACATGATAATAAAAAAAGACTACGCTAGAAGAGGGAAGGGATCTAAAGATGGAGCTTGTTGGGGATGGAAATGGAGGAAAGGGTCATGGCCATCATCAAGTTCCTCAAGATCATCATCATAAGTATCATCATATGTTGTAGATGTTATGTTTATGGTGTCATCATGTTGAAGGTGAACTAAAGGTTGCTCTGGTGGTGGAGATGTTGACTCTACTCTGCAGTGTTTAGTCCTACCAGTAGATGACTCAATGGAAGTGGTGGAGCTGGTGTTATTGGTGGTGATATAATATAAATAATGCCTCAATCCTATAGTTTATCCAATCTCTACTATAAATCTATACATGATTTTGTATCATGGCCTATAATCCTATGAAAAGTACAAAATGGGTAACCATCTTGATGTGATAATCTACTGATAGATCTGTGTCATACTATCGGTAATGTGATTAATCCATGATAAAGTAATATCTATAACATAAACTATGGTTGATGTTGTGTGATGCCTACCTAAATCTGAATAATGAGCTCTATATCCATAGAGGTAACCATGTGAATTGTATGTGCCAAGTGGTCTGATTGTGGTTGTGAGTGTGGAGTATATCCTATGAGTGTAGTACAAGGTGATAAAAATGTTATAGGATGTGGTATGAGAGATCTACTTTCATCTCAGTTATCTCCTAGGCTAACTGGTGTAAATCTCAGTCCATATAAATAACCATCTATGAGTGTGGGTGTCGTATCATCATCTGAAGAGTCATGTGAATCTGTATCAACATCATGTACATATGGTAACTTAAAATTTACCACAAGGGGTAACTATTATATAGGATTCTCATCATCTATAGTAGTAGAAGACAATACTACTAAAAAGGTATCTATAACTAGTGGATTATGTTGGGGGATCAAACCAACAATAGATTACAATTGTGACAACAATAAACACGAAATTAAATCAGATAGATAAGTAACTGAAATGATAAATAGCACAAAACAAGATATACAAGAAAACACCCTGAAAACTTGTATTAAAACTCTTTACAATAGGAATACAATGAAGAAACTTCGTTCTTCCACACCTCTCTCAGATGCACACAAGATCTCTCACTAGATCTCTATTCCTCAAGAGCTCTCTCTCAAGTACAATCAAATCCAACAACCTGGATTGATGCAACTCAGTACTGTCCTTCAAACATTCACAATGTTCCACTCATACAATTCTACTCATTAAGCTAAGAAGATCTTTCCTACATATAGAAATAGGAAACTTGAGCATGCTCTTACAACAAATAGTTAAGCCTCTTGAACAAGGGCTCTAAAAATAATATTGCTAATAATAGAGACGTGAGCTTGAGACTACAACTCAAACTCATCATGCAAACACTTGCTTCCGTCCACGAAAATCGCTTTCTGGACACACAGGTAACCGACGTCGGTTCTTGCCTGTTCGCCTGTGACCGTCGCTGGCCGACCCTACTGCCGATGTCGGCGCCTCTGCAACTGTAGCTGACCGACGTCAGTCTCTCCTGACTGACGCCGGTGTCTGTGTAGACCCGAACCTATTTTAGTCTGCTCCTTGGTGAAGCTTTTAGCTCCACACCCTAACAATCTCCCACTTGGAGATAAACCAGCTACACCAGTACCTGTACAGCAACATCTTCTAGCTCCTCCATCTTCAACTTAATCATGAAGACCAATAGAAGTTGAATGAAGATTCAACTTCTCCTTCATAACTGGCTTTGTTAGCATATCAGCAAGATTCTTGTCTGTATGTATTTTCTCCAGCTTCAACTCCCCATCTTCCAATACCTGCCATATGAAATGGTACCTTAGCTGTATGTGCTTTGTTCTTGAATGAAAAGCTGAGTTCTTAGCTAAATGGATTGCACTCTGACTGTCACTATACAATCTGTAACTCCCATGCTCCCTTCCAAGATCTTCCATGAACCGTGTCATCCATATCATCTCCTTGCTAGCTTTTGTGGCTGCAATATACTCTGCTTCTGTAGTTGACAAGGCAACAACCTTCTGCAACTTAGATATCCAGCTAACCGCCATTCCACCTACAGTAAAAACATAACCTGTGGTGCTCCTCCTGCCATCCAAATCCCCTGCCATATATGAATCTACATAACCATGTAGATAAGTATCTGAACCTCCATAGCACAAGTGTCTACTGCTGGTTCCTCTCAAATATCTAAGGATCCACTGAACTGCTTTCCAATGTTCCTTACCTGGATTGGCCATATACTTACTTACTACTCCCACTGCTTGGGCAATATCCGGTCTAGTACACACCATTGCATACATCAAACTCCCTACTGCGGAAGAATATGGAACCTTACTCATGTACTCTACCTCTTCATGTGAATTAGGACATTGTTCTTTACTCAACTTAAAATGTCCAGCTAAAGGTGTGCTTACCGGTTTAGCATCCTGCATATTGAACCTTTTCAACACCTTGTCCACATAATCCTCCTGAGACAATATCAACCTGTGATTTTTCCTATCTCTCTTAATGCTCATGCCAAGGATTTTCTTAGCTACTCCCAAATCCTTCATAGCAAACGTTTGAGCTAATTTCACCTTAAGCTCAGAGATATCCTGCATGTGAGATCCTGCAACCAGCATGTCATCTGCATACAACAATAGAATAATATATCTACCATTATCAAATCTCTTGAAATACACACAATGGTCTGATTGACACCTACTGTAGCCGTGCTCAGTCATAAACCTGTCAAATTTTAAGTACCATTGCCTAGGAGTTTGCTTGAGGCCATACAAGCTTTTCTTCAACCTGCACACAAACTTCTCCTTACCCTTGACCTCGAATCCTTCTGGCTGTTCCATATAAATTTCCTCATCCAAATCTCCATGAAGAAACATTGTCTTAACATCTAGCTGCTCAAGATGCAAATCCTCAAAAGCAACCAAAGACAATACAACCCTTATTGAAGTCATTTTAACAACAGGAGAAAAAATCTCACCAAAGTCAATACCTGGCTTTTGTGTAAATCCTTTCACTACCAATCTGGCCTTATATCTCATCTGTCCATCCTCACCTTCCTTCAACCTGTAGGTCCATCTGTTCTTCAGTGTTCTCTTACCAGCTGGCAATTCAACCAAATCCCATGTTTGGTTCTCTCTTAAGGACTCCATCTTCTCAACCATGCCACGCTCCCACTTACTCCTGGACTCCACCTGTAATGCTTCTTCAAAACTCTCTGGTTCTCCACCATCGGTTAGCAATAAATAATATAAGGAAGGAGAATATCTAATTGGAGGCTTACTTACCCTTTCAGACCTCCTAATGGGTGTCTTAGACTTGTTCTCAACAATCTGTCCACCCAAATTTTCTGACAGTGACCGACCTCGGCCACCTGTAGACCTGTCACTGGCCGACGCCGGTTCTTCCTGGCCGACATCGGTGCCTGGTCTGCCGACGTCAGTCTCTGTATGATCGACATCAGTTTCTGTACTGCCGACACCGGTTCCTAACCTGCCGACGTCGGTCTCTGTGTTTTCCTATAAGTGATTATTTCTTTTTCCCGCGAGCTCATTTTAGACCATAACTTCATCCAATTCACTATTGCTCTGCCCAGATTGATCTAGCTTCCTTATCTGATCACTATACATCACTCTTTCATTGAAAACAATGTCACGACTCCTGATTACCTTGTTAGTTCCTAGATTCCAAAATCTGAAACCAAAATCATCTGAGCCATAGCCAATAAACGTGCACCTCATAGACTTAGCATCAAGCTTCTTTCTATTTTCCTTATCTATGTGCACAAAGGCTTCACAACCAAAAACTTTGAGATATGAGAGATCTACCTTTTTACCTGTCCATGCCTCTTCTGGAATTCCACCATCCAGAGCTGTAGAGGGTCCTCTGTTAATCAGGTACACTGCGGTGTCAACTGCTTCTGCCCAAAACTCTAAGGGCAACCCTGCATGCAATCTCATACATCTTGCACGCTCCATGATAGTTCTATTCATCCTTTCAGTAATACCATTTTGCTGAGGTGTCCTTGGAACCATCCTTTGCCTTTAAATTCCGTGAGTGTAACAATACCAGTTAAACTTAAGACTGCAAAACTCACCGCCATTATCAGATCTCAAGCACTTTAATCTTCTGCCTATTTCATTCTCAACCATAGCTTTCCAAATCTTAAAAGTCTCAAAAACATCAGATTTCTTTTTAATACAGTAGATCCATACCTTTCTTGTGGCATCATCTATGAATGTAACATAGTACCGTGATCCGCCAATAGAGGCTACCTGAGCCGATCCCCACACGTCTGTGTGAACAAGCTGCAACTTCTGCCTTTTCTTAGTAGACCCAGTCTTGAGAAAACTAACCCTTTTCTATTTTCTAAATACACAATGCTCACAAAATTCTAGATCCATACTTTTCAAATCTGAAAGCATACCTTTAGACTTAAGAATTGACATCCCCTTCTCACTCATGTGGCCAAGCCTTGAGTGCCACAATTTAGCATCCACATCTGAAGTAGATAAAACTGAAGGATATTTGTTAGTAACACAATTACACAAATAGAGAGTACCTTCTCTCTTACCTCTGGCCATAACAAGTGCACCCTTGGTCACCTTCCAAGAATCTACTGTGAGAGTTACTGTACAACCCTCATCACCTAGCTTACCTGTAGAAATCAAATTTCTCTTCAAACTAGGAACATGCATCACATCTCTCAACACCCATGTGTTGCCATTCTGCATCTTCAGCTGCACTTTACCTTTGCCAGTAATCTTACAAGGCTCATCATCCCCTCAGTACACTATTCCAAAATCTCCATGGATATAGTCACTGAAATATTCCCTGTTAGGAGTAGCATGAAAAGATGCACCAGAATCTAATACCCAAGACTCTATATTATTATGCAGAGAGAAAATTAAAGCATCATGTGCAATACCTGCAATCTTGGCTTCTTCCTTTCCTTCATGCTAATTGTCCTCCTTAGGCTTTGACCAACAATCTCTGCTTATGTGCCCCATCTTTCCACAATTCCAGCATTGTCGCTTCCTACCATTTCTGGATTTAGATCTGCCTTTCCCCTTAGACTTGGATCTTGCTCTGCCTTTCTTGCTCTTCTCTTTTTGCCTTCCCCTGCTCTCAAAACTTAAAGCATTCTCGGATGCCTCTTCTGTGCTTTTCCTGCGTATTTCCTCATTCAAGATAACACTAACAACATCCTCTACTTTCAAAATATTTGATGCAGATGCAGTATTACTTACTGCCATTACTAAGCCATGCCAGCTTTCAGGCAAAGAACATAATATTAGAAGAGCTTTTATTTCATCTTCAAATACAATATTGACTGAACTTAAATGATTAAAAATACCATGGAAATCATTCAGGTGATTAGAGACAGATCCACCTTCTTGCATATGCAAATTAAATAACTGCTTCATTAAATATACCTTATTAGAAGCTGAGGGTTTTTCATACATATTTGCTAACGTAGTCATTAACTCTATCGTAGTTTTTACCTGTGACAAATTAGATATCACAGTGGAGGCCAGACTCAGTCTTATAGACCCAAGAGCCTTTCTATCAAGAACTTCCCATTCTTCATCCTCCATGTCCTTGGGCTTCTTTGCTATCCCACCTAATGGTAAGTAAAGATCCTTCTGATACAGATAGTCCTCTATCTGCATTCTCCAATGTTGATAGTTCTTGCCATTAAACTTTTCCATTCTCAACTTACTTTCTTCTGCCATTGCTTCTCCCACTCAAACAAAAATCCCTGCAGAAACCCCTGTGAGCAACCTGTAATCCAAACACACTACACAGATCTGAACCACCTGTTTAGTGAACCTGAGCTCTGATACCAATTATCAAGCTCTGAACCTGTAACCAAGGCTCTGATACCACTTGTTGGGGGATCAAACCAATAATAGATTACAATTGTGACAGCAATAAATGCAGAATTAAATCAGATAGATAAGTAACTGAAATGATAAATAGCACAGAACAAGATATACAAGAAAACACCCTGAAAACTTGCATTAAAACTCTTTACAATAGGAATACAATGAAGAAACTTTGTTCTTCCACACCTCTCTCAGATGCACACAAGATCTCTCACTAGATCTCTATTCCTCAAGAGCTCTCTCTCAAGTACAATCAAATCCAACAACCTGGATTGATGCAACTCAGTACTGTCCTTTAAACATTCACAATGTTCTACTCATACAGTTCTACTCATTAAGCTAAGAAGATCTTTCCTACATATAGAAATAGGAAACTTGAGCATGCTCTTACAACAAACAGTTAAGCCTCTTGAACAAGGGCTCTAAAAATAATATTGCTAATAATAGAGGCGCGAGCTTGAGACTACAACTCAAACTCATCATGCAAACACTTGCTTCCGTCCACGAAAATCGCTTTCTGGACACACAGGTAACCGACGTTGGTTCCTACCTGTTCGCCTGTGACCGTCACCGGCCGACCCTACTGCTGACGTCGGTGCCTCTGCAACTGCAATTGACCGACGCCGGTCTCTCCTGACCGACGTCGGTGTCTGTGTAGACCCGAACCTATTTTAGTCTGCTCCTTGGTGAAGCTTTTAGCTCCACACCCTAACAGATTAACTATGGAATCAACTGGAACTACTGATACTATTGTTAGTGATGGTGGATGTGTAACATGTGTCAAAATTGTGATCGATGGAGTAGTTGGCATAGCTAAAGATCCTATGACTAGAGGAATATCTAGAGCTGAAGGTGTAACTATAAGTGGAGTGAAAGAATTTATAGTCTCTCCAACCTCATATGTATGTATCTAATTAAGATAAATGATATGAGGTGTTAGTTGTATTATGAGAATGGTGCCCCATCTATCAAAATAGTCAAAGATGACTTTGTAGTTCCATAATACCTAAATGGTTGGTTTTCTATTGGACATGTGTATAGATATCACTCATGGATAAATTTAATACATCGATGGAGAGTAGAAGGATTGGCCCCCATAGTATGTATTCAGGGTCATCCAAGTAAAATATTATAGTGGAGAGGACCTGGCATGACCTGGAACTGTGTAGAGAGGGTTTTTGGTCCCACCATGATATCTAAAGTAATAGCACCCAATGTCTATCAGGGCATATCATTAAACCCTCAAATTTTCTTATATGATTTTTGCATGGATGCCAAATATATGCCCATGGACTATAAGAATGTGATATTACATATATTTAGTCTGAAACCACTATCAACAACAACTCTCTTGACTGCACTAGTTTTGACTTGAACTTATATGAATAATGGCAAATTTTGATCAATAACCATCTGAGAAGGCATGTCCTCAATATTAAAATAAATTGCATCTTCTATAATTTTTAAAGTGTTGACCACTAATGAAAAATAAGAAGGTTCTAAATTAATCAGCATAGAAGTCTAAGTGAGTGCCTGATAAAGAATGTCCTTGAATACATTAGTATTATGAAGCATTTCTAACATGGAAATCTTAGCTGGAGTGTTTCTCATATGATCAATAATGTCATATGTCTTGTGCAAATCTACCTATGCGAATGGGTTGGGCCTAGGATGGGTAGGAATAGAAGGGTGGTAGGGTTCTTGGCTAAGTGGAGGAGGCATAATGGCATGCTGACTATTAGATCTAACCACATTATCTACTATTTCTATAGGAGTAGTAGTTGTGGGAGGAGATCGAAGATAATCGATGGGTCGAGGTAGTTGACGAATAAAGGGTGTCAACTATGTTCTTTGTTGATGAGTGTGACCTGGGGAAGGGAAATATGGACCATGCAACATGACTCAACACAGGGTAGAGGCTCCAAGGGAGACGATGCAAAATATGTATTAACATATTTAAGAATAAAATTCTTAATATCACCTCATATAATGAAAAATAAGCATGAAATGCAAAGAGTGAAGCTTTGTACTAACATATGATAGACTTCATCATTCATGCACATGATAGGGCCCATTATGGTTTCCTTATTATTTACAAGAAATGTAAGAAAAGTTTGTAAATAAATGAGGATCATTTTGGAAATTTTATTATAATTTTAAGGTGATACCTCAAGAAGCAAAATAGGAGCTAGTGCATCCAACTAGGGATTTTTCAAAAATATTTTTGCAAAATACTATGAATTTTTTAAATTGAAATTGAATTTTTGAGTTAAGTATTCAAGAAAAAATTCAAAAATGTATGGCAAAGTGATTGATTTAATGGGACCACTATAGTAGATGCAACTAGGGTTTTGAAAAAAATAAATTTTTGAAAATTACTATGAATTTTTTTAATTTGAAGTGATTTTTTTATTATAATATGCAACTAAAAATTCAAAAATGATTGGAAAATTATTGGGAGCTAGTTGATGCAACTAGGGTTTGAAATAAAATTATTTTAAAATTTACTATAAAATTTTAAAAATTGAGATAAATTACCAATTTATATGTGTAAGCAAAAAAATTAGGAAATTATTAGATTAACGCTGGAAAATTACTGGGACCTAGTGTATGCAGCTAGGGTTTGAAATAAATTTATTTTAAAATTTACTACAAAATTTTTAAATTTGAGAGGAATTTTTTACTTTAATATTCTGGAAAAAATTTAGAAATTAATGGGAAAATCAGCCAGGAATGTACCCTAGGGTTTCTAGCATTTTATGCAAAATTCAAAGTAAGTCGAGTTCACCAAATGATTTGATATTTTTAGGAATAATGGAGTTTTATTCATATTTAATAAACAAGTCTGAGTAAGATAAATCGGTAAATAATATTCCTAATTAAAGCCACTAATTTATGAAATTGAATTATAATTAGACCTTTTCTAAAAATAGTAGCAAGAGAGAGAAAATTAAATTTAGCTTATTTTGGACTATTTTGAATAAGACAAAGTCTGGAAATTTATGTGCAGGGCTGGGACATTATCACAAACATGATCTTGGAATTCATTTTCTAATTAGATAGGAGCATCAAAACTAGACACCCTAGGCTTTAGTCTAAGTCCTTCCCCAACACCATTATCCTTAGGATCTAAGCTTTTTAGGTTTTGTTTGCCTACTCAGTGTGAGTCTGTGTACCAGTTTTCAAGTCCTCATTGTCAATAGAGCTCCATGTAGAGATGACTCTTCATGTACTTATCTTTTCTATGTAATTGAATAAACTTGGGTAAATAGAGAAAAGGAGTTAGTGTGTGTAATATGTACTAGACATGCTTCACACCCTGTGTGTGGGCACGCTACCTACATACCAATACTCTAAGGAGGGATCAAGCCATATGTAGTTCTCTCTTTAAAAGTGTTTGCAGTAATAGTGAATGAAATGCAAGAAATGCTAAAACTAAGTATGCTTGAGATGTCTAGGGACTATTCTGAAGACTTGATTTAGCTTTAAATTTTATAGGCTAGCTGTATGCAAATGATAGGGAAGATTGCTTGAGTGGTCTTGCTTTTATTCTTGCTTACTTTAATGATATTTTTCAACCCTCTCTAAATGATCTTTAAATGATATATTATAGAGATTTATTGGTCATGGGTTGAATTTATTTGTATTAGGCCAAAAAATAAATAGATAAGTATTGAAATAATCTGACCATTGGATCACAAAAATCACTTAGATAGGAGCACCAAAAATAAGACACTTTGGGGTATGACACTATAGTCTAGGTCATGTCGTTATTGTCCAAACTAGTCACAAAGACTTGAGTTTTTTGGGTTTTATCCATTGTCACTATGTGAACCTACCTATAAAATTTTAGACTCTAAATGTTTTTATATGATTGGGAATAATCAAAAAGGTGTATATAAAGGTCATGAGACTGAGCAAGAGGGAACTATGGGTTGGGTGTCGTTAGCCACACTCAAATTACTAGTTTTGCATTTTTATATGACTACATTCTACTTTACTTTTTCATTACAAGTTTGGTATTTTTTTTATAACCTATCCTTTGCAATCCTAAATTACCATTTTTAAAATTAATTTAATCAATTTTAAAAGTTACTCATTGCTACTTTGACCATCTTGTGTACTCACACTTTGCTTCTATTTTTAGCCTTGTATCCCTAAGGTTTCTTAAATGTAGGTATTGTGCCCTCCATAATCAATATTATGATATTTACATGTATTCATTTAATTGAAAGGTAATTCAAGGTATGTGTTGACGTATTGGATTGCACCCTTGAGACAATACTGAGCTTCTCTCTTCCACGCGGCAAAATGGAAACTCCTCTCTTGCCTGTGGGTCTGGTAAAACTGAGGGGAGAGTCTCTAGATAATGGCTAGCTCCCTTTGATGTATCTTTGAGGTCCTATATTTCCTAATGCTAATAATGGGGGGGTGAAAAGGGAGAAGGATGCTGAAAATAGAACCTAAACTAAATGGCGATACACCAAAAAAGTTTGATCTACTTAGCTTGAACTTACACTTTCTACCAAGAAAAAACTGGCATACACTTCATTTGATATGAGAAACTCTTCTACATTAGTGAGATAGGGGTCCTCTTGAGATACAAGGAGGAAGAACTACCAGAGGCATTTTAAGACACACTTTGGTAGCCTATTCACATGCACCTATACTCCTCTAGGGACACTTCTGGCTAACCTACAAAAGAAGAGCTCACAATACACTAGACATGTTGGAATCATTCTATGAAAGCATAAAGGAAAATGACTTAACACAGGACATATACGAAAGTGCAAACTCAAAATGGAGGTTAAAATGATGTCTTGATTCAAGGTAATATCTGGTAGAGCTCTGCCTTACAAGCTGAGAGATCCCTTTCTCAAATGAGAAGTTACAATATATATCAAGAGAGAGGAGGCAAAAGGTGTCCCTTTTGGAAAAGACTTTGGTGCCCATTGACAAGTGGCCCATGTGTGTTGAGAGCATTGAGAAGAGGAAGCCACTAAAATAGAAATTTGTGTCAGCTCTAATTTTGACTTTAGGCATATAAATACATTAAACACCATGTGTGAAAACATAGGCCGCACCGTTTGTCTACAAACAAGACCACTCCTTCAAGGCATTCACACGGTTTGTCTACTCATCAATGCAAAGTGAAGAAAAATGGGTCGTGCCATTCACTATTTGTGTTCCTTGATGACCACTTAGCAGATATTGTGTCAACCATTGGAGTAACTCCTTGAGTTGACACCTTCCTTTTCCACTTGGACTATTTTGTCCATTTTAGCACTTTGTCTTTTCTGGCTCCTTCGGCCCTTAGGGGCTATCTTTTACTAATCCTTTGGCTCTTTGGGATCCCTTCTTGGTGGTCTTTTCCTTTTGGCCTTAAGCCTTTCAATTCCTTCAGGTTCATGCCTTTCATTAAAAAACTAATGGTTATTTCATTTCTACAAAGTTGACGTCTGTGCGTTCTTCACCATTTGAAAGCTAACAGCTAGTCTATTACCATAAATTTGATGTCTATGGGGATGACACCCCTTTGAATTCCTTTAGCTTTCTATCTTTGGAACCCCTCAAAGGGAAGGTGTCCCTTCGAGCCTTGAGAATGGTCCATTTCATGGTTGCCGAGAGACCCCCACAAGTGTACTTTCCCTTCGAGGTCCTTTAAGCGGCCTTGTTCTTCAAATCCATAAAAAAAAAATGTCTAAAGGAAATATTTCCTTTGCCTTTGCCACTTTCTATCAGGCCTTTCAACATTCCTTCAAACAAAATGTCTGAAGAAATTCCTTCAAACATTTTGTCTGAAGGATTTCTCTTATGAAATTTTGCCACAAAAAATCTTTCTGAAAGATATCCTTTTGTTCCTTGACTTGGCAATTTCTTCAGAGAAAATGTTTGAAGGAAATCCTTTAGACATTTTGTCTAAAGAAATTCATCCTTTGCTTTTCTGAAGAAAACCTTACCCTTTCGGCCTTCTCTTTGATCCTTTCGTAAATATTCCCTACCCTCCACAAGGGTACCTATCCTTCAGGCTTTGGGAGACTCCTTTGAACCTTTTGATTGAACTGACTGATTGAACCAACAATGGTTTAATAGTTCACTAGTTCAATACTATGTTCTACTCATTTAATTAACCGCTTGAACCAACTACTTTAAACCATTCATTTGAACCAACTAATTGAACCAATTCTTTAACCATCCCATTGAACTAGCCTGACTAAACCAAGTCATCTAAACCAATCACTTGAACTAATTGATTAAACCAAAATATTGAACCAATTGATTGAACCATTTCTTGAATGGACTGATTGAACCAACTGATTGAACCAACCGATTAAACCAACTGAGTGAACCAACTAATTGAACCATTTCTTGAATGGTTCAATGGTTCAATAGTTAAATGGTTCAAGGTTTAAATTTCAAAAAACTCTTCGAAAGATCATGTCACTGAACCTCGATGTTGAACAACTTTTTCCAACCTTAAGGAAAAGTGTCTTGAATCATTTTCGCTCTCTTTCCTTGTGAATTTCTTCAAACAAAATGTCTGAATAAGCTTTGTAAAAGCCCTTGTATTCTTTGAACTGGTTCATCTTCTACCGAAAGACTTGTGCAAACCAAATTTGAATTGGCTCAAAATAGCAAGGGAAGAAAGAGACCAATTTTGGCCTGTTAGACCAAAAATGGTCAACAAATTGGTGATTCACAGGGGAAGTATGCCTGCTATGCTTAGAATCTAGTAGCCTTAAATTCCATTAGGCACAGAGTTAGAACACAACCTAAAAAAAGTTAGCAATAGCCCTAATAGATCCAAGAATCAATCATGAAGCTTTTACCCCAAACACAAAGGAAAACACACACAAAGCTAAAAACACTACTTGTGTAAATAGCACTTAGGGAAAATAGGGACAGAAAAATTGAAAACAAACTACTATGTATAGCTAACTAGGTATATTTGCCTCCCTCCTAGATCAAAGGGAAAACTTCTTAAGTCTCCTTCATGGCAAGGAAACTTATGGTGCCAGACAAGTGGTTGAATGGAATGGAGATTTGGTGACTTGCTCCTCTTGCCTGCCACCTTGATTGGCTTGCATCTGAGTGGATCAAGGTCAAACATGCTTCTAACATATATGTATTCATTTTGCTCTTGGAAGCTTGTCGAATGCTAGTCCTTCATGTTGGCATGTTTGACAAAGAAATCTATGGCTGCTAGCTTGTCACCATAAGCCCTTTGATATGCATAGTCCCTTTGACATGCATTATGGTTTGACTCATTCCCTTCTAATTCATTGAAGACCCTATCAAACTCATCCTTTGCTCCCTCATGACTTTCTTGAAGAAGGGTGACTGTTGTGATGTCTAAAATGAGATCACAGACTAATTACTCATCCCACAATACATCACCTTCTTATTTAAGGCTCTCTCCTTCAAAGCATTCCTCATGATAGAAAGGCCTCTCCTTTTCTTGCTCAAAGACTAGAGTCTTCAGTTGTTCAAAGACATCTTCTTGATCCTCCTCCAACTCGGGTTCCATGGCATGGTCATATTCCTCATCAAACCAATAAGGAATTTCATCAAATAAGGGAGGAGAGAGCTCGCCATGCTTACATTCCTCTTCATATTGCTGGAACATCTGCATGTATGCATAACCTGTGTCTTGTCCATTGTTGATGATGTCTTCAAAAGGAGCATCCATGAGGATTTCCTCCTCATTGACATCCATGAGAGCTTCTTGATCAGCTACAAATTGGATCCTCTCCTCTTCACTTGCCTCTTTCAAAACAGGTTCCTCCTTGATGACTTCAAAAATGTCATCTTTAGGTTCACCAACCTCTTAAAAGGATAAATCTAAAAGATTGAAGCTCCTTTGCATACTTATTTGTATCCCAATGCTACCTTCTCCACCCTTAGCCAGCTCATAGCCTCCTTATATAAGAGTGTAACTTGCCCTAATGACTTCAAACAAATCATTTAAAACATGAACAAGAGACTATCCATGCTCCTCCATGATGTCTATGGTGATCTCCTTCTCATCTGCATTCATGGAGTCTCCCTGATCAATCATGAATTGAGTATACTCCTCTTCACTTGCCTCTTTCAAAATAGGTTCCTCCTTGAGAAGGGATGAAGTGGAAAGCTGACGGATCAACTCATGTGGGAGAGGAGGCAGTCCTTGAGCTCGAATCGAAAGATTCTCCTCCTTCCATTTGGCCAACACTTCATCTATATCAAATGTGGCTTGATATATGTCTTGGAGGGGTGTAGATGGGGTGTGTTCAGACATGAAATCTACTGTTTGGTCTAAACCATCCATCACACCTTGGCTAAGGGATCTCATTCTGGATTCCAATTCTACAATTTTCCTAGTTATATTTTCTAGGGAGAGCCTTTCCTGGAGTTCACAAGCATCGTTATGATGAGTAGGAGCAGTTTCATCTTCTTCAAGGTCCTGATTTGGTTCATGATAGGTACTCTTCCAACTTGGAATCTTGACATCATGTTAAGAGACCTGAGGATTGGTAGAAGGGGTGTCTTTTGGCATAGGCTCCTCTCTAAGGTCTGAAACCTCCATCTCTCTTTCATTAAGCAATCTCACCTTTTCCTCTAATTCCTCAATTTTCTTAGCTAGGTTTTTTTGAAAGAGTCTTTCTTGCAGCTCATAAGAATCATCATGGAAATGGGGAGTGTATGAAGGCTACCATGGAGTACAAGAAGCTTCCTAAGGAAGGGTGGGAGGGACTTGAAAAGGACTAGCCTCATTTTGTACCTCACACTCTTGGACAATGTCTCTCTCCTCCTTGTTGTTCCATGACTCAACTACTTTACTCCAGCACATAATATTAGGACTGGACATCTCCTTTTGGGGTGATGGGGTTGCAATGTGAGAGGGTAGTGAGGGTTTGGATTCCACTTCCCTTGCTGCCAACATAGACTGCTACATTTGAAGATTTGCCAATTCCATCTGCTTTTCAAGATTGGCCTTAAAAATAAGATTTATTGTTTCGGGACTCTCCTTAACATGATTGGGGAAAGGACTTTGACAGGCTTGACTTGGCTCATGTGTAAGAACTACATATGGCTGGTATGAAACTTGGGGTAGCAGGTATGCAGGTTGATAGACTTGGTAAGGCTACCTCTCATGAATACTCAACCTCGCTTCCAAAGATGCAATCAAACCACTCACATCTAGCATCTCATTTTTAAGCCTTTGCCAATTAGCTCTTTCAATGGGAAACCATTAACTTTTGACCAGATCTAGTGCATTTCTCACTTGAAAGATGACATGATCAGGGATTTCTTGGCCACATCCCCTTCTGGTGTTAAACTCTACTACATACTTTTCATATCCCATTAGTGCTTGTTTAAAGGTGGAAATGGGTTGATTGGAAAAGAGATTAGGTTGAGTAAGAGAAGTGACACATTGAAAAGACTGGGCATAAGACTGATATAGCTCATGATAGGGTTCAGACTGGTCATATTAGACCTATAAAGGGCAAAACTCATAACTGTATGCATCTTTATTGCTTGAGGTGATTCCATGAACAACCTGAGCTTGATCAAAACTATATGAAGGAACAAAAGACCCATGGTTCTAAGCAATGTAATTATACATACCAAAATATTATTTCTTGATGGCACGAGGACTGCTTAACCAGTTGATTCAACTCAGATTTTCCATTGGTGTTGATAAAAAAAGCCTCCAAAGGTTGGTTGGTTGAAGAACACACCAAAATTCTTCAACTTTTTGGACAAAACTTGTCCCACAATCCCTTGATTAAAGGTCAAATGTTGGATTAATGGTTTGTTCTACTATAACAGGACCAGCACCAATCCTAGAACTTTTTTGAGTGTTAAAACATGGTCCCACTGGGCATGCCAAAAACTATTGATGCAATGGATTTCACCCTTGAGAGAAGACTGAGCTTCTCTCTTCCACACGGCAAAATGGAAACTCCTCTCTTGCCTGTGAGTCTGGCAAAACTTAGGGGAGAGTCTCTAGATAAGGGATAACTCCCTTTGATGTATCTCTGAGGTCCTGGATTTCCTACTGCTAATAATAGGGGGTGAAAAGGGAGAAGGATGCTAAAAATAGAACCTAAACTAAACGGTGATACACCAAAATAATTTGATCTACTTAGCTTGAACCTACACTTTCCACCAAGAACAAGCTGGCATACACTTCATTTGATATGGGAAACTCTTCTACATCAGTGAGCTAGGGGTCCTCTTGAGATACAGGGAGGAAGAACTACAAGAGGCATTTTAAGACACAATTTGGTAGCCTATTCAAATGCACCTATACTCCTCTAGGGACACTTCTAGCTAACCTGTAAAAGAAGAGCTCAGAATACACTAGACATGCTAGAATCATTCTATGAAAGCATAAAGGAAAATGACTTAACACAAGACAAAGTCATAGATATATATGAAAGTGCAAACTCAAAATGGAGGTAAAAATGTTGTCTTGATTCAAGGTAAAATTTGGCAGAGCTCTGCCTTACAAGCTAAGAGATCTCTTTCTCAAATGAGAAGTTACAATATATATCGAGAGAGAGGAGGCAAAAGGTGTCCCTTTTGGAAAAGACTTCGGTGCCCTTTGACAAGTGGCCCACATGTGTTGAGAGCATTGGGAAGAGGAAGCCACTATAAGAGAAATTTGTGTCAGCTCTGATTTTGATTTTAGGCATCTAAATACATTAAATGTCATGTGTGAAAACATAGGCCACGTCATTTGTTTACAAATAAGAGCACTCCTTCAAGGCATTCATGCAGTTTGTCTACTCATCAATGTAAAGTGAAGAAAAATGGGTTGCATCATTCACTATTTGTGCTCTTTGATGACCACTTGGCAGATACTATGTCAACCACTAGAGTAACTCCTTGAGTCAACACCTTCCTCTATCACTTGGACTATTTTGTTTAATTATGCACTTTATCTTTTCTAGCTCCTTCGGCCCTCAGGGGCTATCTTCTGCTAATTCTTTAGCTCTTTGGGCTCCCTTCTCAACGATCTCTTCTTTTTGGCCTTAAGCCTTTGAATTCCTTTAGGTTCGCACCTTTCATTAAAAAACCAATGGTTATTTCATTTTTGCAAAGTTGATGTGTGCATGCCCGTCGTCATTTGAAAGCCAACGGCTAGTCTATTGCCCTAAATTTGACGTCTTCGAGGACATCACCCCTTTGCATTCCTTCAACTTTCTATCTTTAAAACCCCTCGAAGTGAAGGTGTCCCTTTGGGCCTTGATAATGGTCCATTTCATGGTCACCAAGTGTCCCCCGCAAGGGTACTTGCCCTTCAGGTCCTTTAGGCGGCCTTGTTCTTCAAATCCTTCAGAAAAAATGTTTGAAGGAAATCCTTTAGACATTTTGTCTAAAGGATATCTTTCCTTTGCCTTTGCCACTTTCTGTCAGGCCTTTCAAAATTCCTTCGGATAAAATGTCTGAAGGAATTCCTTCAGATATTTTGTCTGAAGGATTTCTCTTGTGAAATTTTGTCACAAAAAATCTTTCTGAAAGATATCCTTTTGTTTCTTGACTTGGTAATTTTTTCAGACAAAATGTCCAAAGGAATTCCTTCAAACATTTTGTCTGAAGAAATTCATCATTTGTTTTTCTGAAGAAAACCTTACCCTTTCAGCCTTCTCTTTGATCCTTTCGCAAATGTTCCCTACCCTCCGCAAGGGCATCTATCCTTCAAGATTTGGGAGACTCCTTTGAACCTTCTGATTGAACCAACTAATTTAACCATTCGATTAAACCAATCGATTGAACCAACAATGGTTCAACAGTTCAATGGTTTAATACTTTGTTTTGCGCATTCAATTGACTGCTTGAACCAACCACTTTGAACCATTCATTTGAACTATTCGATTGAACCAACCGACTAAACCAATTCTTTGAACCATCTCATTGAACCAACTCTTTGAACCAAGTCAACTGAACCAACTCTTTAAACCAATTCATCTGAACCAATCACTTGAAATGACTGATTGAACCAAAAGATTGAACCAACTAATTGAACCATTTCTTGAATGGACTGATTGAACCAAAAGATTGAACCAACTGATTGAACCAACTGATTAAACCAACCAATTTAACCAACTGAGTGAACCAACTGATTGAACCATTTCTTGAATGGTTCAATGGTTCAACGGTTCAATGGTTCAAGGTTCAAATTTCAAAAAAACTCTTGGAAAGATCATGTCGCTGAACCTCGATGTTGAACCACTTTTTCCAACCTTAAGGAAAAGTG
Source organism: Torreya grandis (assembly GCA_037957365.1). NCBI lineage: Eukaryota > Viridiplantae > Streptophyta > Pinopsida > Cupressales > Taxaceae > Torreya > Torreya grandis. Next base: position 672,680 of record JARHVA010002595.1, on the reverse strand, counting down.
TCTTGAATCATTTTTGCTCTCTTTCCTTGTGAATTTCTTCAGACAAAATGTCCAAAGAAGCTTTGTAAAATCCCTTGTATTCTTTGAACTAGTTCATCTTCTACTAAAAGACTTGTGCAAACCAAATTTGAACTGGCTCAGAATAGTAAGGGAAAAAAGAGACCAATTTTGGCTTGCTGGACCAAAAATGGTCAACAGTATGTATATGGTAATTTATGTTACTTTCATTTACTTTTAGCATTTATATCCATACTTAATTATAATTATCTTAGTTGGTGTGTTGTTATGTTATTTCTCTAAGCACCATCCTATGTTACACTATTGTGACAGGTGATGAGCTTTAGGTGAGGCATATGTATACACATGATATTTTTAAACTTTATCATTTATTGATGCTTTTTCTATTGTATGGACCTATCGAGTTTCAATCTCTATGAGTGCATGCCTTAAAGGGTGCACTCAAAAAAAGGTGGGCAGACCATTGGTGCTTCACAAGATTATTGGTTAATTTTATCATACCTAAACCCACTATAAATCCTACTTATCCAAATCCCTAATAAATTATCATCTAAATATCTCCTAACTAATAAAAAACCCATTATTTTATTAGGTTATCCTTGCTCGACAAAGTTATGAAAGTTATGGCACATGTTATGCAATTAGGTTGGTATAGGTCGATTTAGTTTCGAGGCAAAATAATAACATTTTAAAACTGGGTTGTGGTGGGACAACCTTGTCAACTAAACTTTCATAAGGGTTATGACCTATCCTTTTCTATAATACAACCTTCACTTGAATCCAATAGAGAGAAACATTCATTTTTGCATTAATACAACTTGTAATTCTACTACATTCTCAATTTAAGGATCCATTGCTTAGGTTTTTCCTTGGGGGAAAGATAGATTGTCTTGTGGGAAGCCTTGCATGTGAGTAGGAATATGTTATCCTAGATTGTATTTTAACTAGTGTGATACTCAAAAATACATAATAATATCTTTCAAACCACCATTGGCCAAGTGGGAGATTGAGACTCTATAGGTTCATCCCAAGGTAAGTATCTCTAAATTTTGATGTTTCATTTGATAGATAGATATTGCATAAAGTAAAAGGTTTGAATGTATAAATCCTTTATTATATTACCTCTACACTTAAACTTAGTGTATTTAAAAGGTTTTATAGGCTTTCCATCTTCCACCTTAGGTGATCTATACCCCTATTTGCCTACCATGATCCCTTATTTGTTTTATTTGTTTTAAACCATCCCCTTTGTGTTACAAGCTTAGATAACACTAGATTAGATTTCATTTTATGCATTGGAATATCTAGATAGGGTTATTAAATGATATTATTTTCCTAGAAGCTTTGGAACCCTCTCCTTTAGTGTTTTGTAATAAGTGTTCCCTTAGTTAGGTTTAGTGAATCCAATTTGATCATTCTCCTGATATATAAAGTATCATAATAGATGTTAGTTTATTACCTTCACCGAGATTGGATTTACTAAGTAGGATAAGTTATAGATCTATCTTAATATATTTCACACATTAGGGTATTTTAAATTCCTTAAGAATTGTGAGGATTTGATTAGAGACTAAATGGGATGATAATGACATGATTAGTTGATGCATAGGTTTGATGGGATGAGGGATAAAGTTAGTATGATGAAGAAATATTTAAGAGGGGGATGTTAGGATAATGTTAGCATGATGAAAATCTGTCATGATACCAGTGATGATAGAATTAGTAGAAGTGAACAATTTTATATCTATAAATTTTGACCCTCTTTGAAATGGCATTACGATTAGAAGAAGTGTAATGGTATTTCAGAGAATAGATATGGTTTTGTATGTTAGTAAATATATAGGATAGATGATTCCCCCTTAAGCAACCATGCAGAGAGGAATGAGATAGATGGCCACTCGAAAGCAAATGAGGGGTGGGATGCATGAATAGATAAAAGGGGTCAGGGTTGTGATGGAGGTGAATAAGGATGATGAAGAAGATTGATGCCAATAATGAGCTATAAATTAATGATGCCCTTAGAAAATATAAGGGAGTGAAATTGATGATGTCATAGTTTTTGACATGCCCCAAATGGGAATAAGTAATAATGAAATGATAATAAAATATTGCAAGCCTTAGACATATCCTAGACAAAGATGCATGCTAAGAAAGTTGTGGACTTGGATGATTGATAAAGAAGTCCACAAGCTTTAGATGTATCTCACGGAAGGATGCATGAAAAGAGAGTTACAAACTAAAATAATACAATTATTTAAGTGATTTATTGAATATTTGATGGGTTTATATCTCAAACCATATGTTTATTAATGATAAACATGAGAGGATGAGTGACAAATGATAGGATCAAGTGACCAAGGGATGAACGAAGAATGGATTAGTGTGTTCAATCTGACTTGAAACACCCCTTGTGATTGAATGTTTCCTACATAGTTTTTATGTACCTTAATCTAATGTATTTCTCCCAAAATGGAAAGAATAATGTGATAGATGATGAACAGATGCAAAGGATATTGAAATAGATGTGTATAATGTGATATATAGTGAAGGATGTGTTACAATAATGTCAATAGATGAGCTAATATATGATTGATATTGATTATACCCCTATCAAAGACATGCAAGGGAGAAATAGAGGATAAAATTATGGCCCAAGACATGCCCCAATCATGGGAAGAAACCATAATATTTGAATGACTAATAGATATGTGACCTTTAGATGTATCCCAAGTAAGGATACATGCCTGGGAGAGATACAAGTCTCTAATTTTAACTAATTGATGGGAAATAACATGTCCATAATTATTTATTGATCAATGATGAATGATGGATGATTGATGGAAGAAAATATGGAGGTCATGAATTGTCAGTACCAATTGGCAAGTGTAGGATATTATTAGAAAGATGACATAAATGATTAAGTGGAGTGGTGATTGATCAATTGACTAATTGATTAATTGATGATTGATATTATAGCTCAAAGATCTTATGGATATATGAATTAATGATGATGGATTATAATGATTAAGGATTTAATAATATGAACTAAGTTGGATAGAAGTAATGAATAGTTTAATGGATCAACGTGAGTATGAATGATTGTGAAAGATAAAATAACGAGGATGGATGATTATAAAAAATGATATGTTTACTGTCAAGATGGACACAAACACCCCATGAGAGTAATCACTACCTACATAATCGATAATGACTTCAAGTTGATGTAATTCTATTAAGGATAGAATTATGTGATGATAGATGATAGGATATATTAGATGATGATGATGCCCCAAGGATGCCCTAGGGTGATAGATCAGGATTGACAAGGATGATCAATGTTAGCAAAAATGTTAAATTAGTGGTAATTATGATTTTTAGATATGTTTAGATGAAGGATAGATGATTGGACTTAGATTTTTGATTTGATGATTATATTTGATTGGTTTGATTGATAGATGATGGTATTCAAATGTTTATGTTGGATAGATTTGATTTGATTTGACAAGTTTGATGGATTATTTGAATTAGCTCTACTAATGATTGGGATGGTATATATGATTATTATGAATATTAAATAAGAGATTAGATCATTTGATTTGTATGATTTTATGATGATAGGATGTTAATAGGGGTGGACTTGTGTTATCATGGTCTTGATCTATTTGTGTTCTGAAATACTTTTTAATGTAGCACTAGTTATTATGCACCATGACATACATGATGTATACACATAATATTTTCAACTTTTATCAAATAATGATGCTTTATATCTTGTAGGAACCCATCAAGTCTCAATATCTCTAAGTGCACGCCTTAAGGGGTGCACTGAGAAAGGGGTGGAAAAACCATTGGTGCTTCATAGGATTGTTGTCCCTTATTGTCACTTGTTTACAATCTAACCAATTCCTAAAACATTTCCCTAAGCTATTACTCCTCTTTTTCACACTCCTCCAATATTTTACCATCTTTTGTACCCTTTTTCCTAACTTAAAACCCCTTTCGATAGTTTATAGTACTAGGTTAATTGGGTCAACCTTGTACTCTTATTGGTGAAACTCATTTAGGGTCTACGTCAGCTCTTGGCTGACCTAGCTTGTGACCTAGTGAATTTTTATCAATAATAGTACTAGGTTGACCCTATGAATCAAATTTTTTGTAAAGGCTTAGGGTTAAATCTGCCTATATATACAAGATCATTTTGCCATTCTTAGAAAGACATCAAGAGTTATTATTCATTTACACTTTTTTACTATTTGCTCTTCCACCATTTCGCTTGAGGAGTCTTAGCTTAGGGTTTTTACTTGAATAATATAGTCTTGTGTATAAGTCTTGGATGCTTTTAAATTTTTTAGTGATCCTTACAAACCACAAAAACCTCTTATGACCCCTTTGGCCAAGGGAGAGATTGAATCTCGATGGGTTCATATTTCAAGTAAGTATTCTCTAACTTTGCTCCTCTCTTTAGTAGATAGAAGTAGCATAAGTAATGGATTTTTGAATAATATTATTCTTCTTCTCTATACATTAGGGTCTTACTCATACAGATCTTAATTGAGATTCTCTTATTCATGTTTATTTTCATTTGTTTACTAACTCACATATTGTGCCACAAGCTTTGGTGAACACTAGATTAGATTTTGTTGCTTTACTTATTATTAGTATAGTGAATATGAAAACATAGGACTTAATTAGGGTTATTTCTTGATTTTTCTTGACTAGATGGTTTGAAACCCTCCCTAGTATTATTGTTGTGATAAGAGATCCCCTAATTAGGTGTAGTAGATCTACATATTATTCATGTTCTTGATTATCTAATGTATCCCCAATAAGAAGTGTAAGTAGGATCTATTTTCTCTAAGTTAAGATTGATTTATAGATCTAATGCATTTCTAATTGCATACATTTTGATTTATAGATCTAATGCAATTTTATTTCACATTTTTCATTTTCTATCATTTTATTTATTATTTTTCTATATCTTAGATACTAGGTTGATAAGGCTGGTATAGTTTCTAACTTCTTTACACAAGTTTAACACATAATCACATCAAAAATGACTTTATTTTATTTGTATAGGTCTTCATAAGATATAGGTTAATGGCTCAAATAGGTTGACATAGTACTCTTACAGGCGTCTAAAAAAATACTAGGTTAACTAGGCTGGTATAGTATTCCAGATAGACATCTAAAAAACATACTAGGATGACTAGGGTAGTATATTATTCCAGACAGCTTCCAAAAAACATACTAGGTTGACTAGGCTGGCATAGTCATCTTCACAGGTTTCAAAAAATAGAGAACTATAAAACCTAATCAACACAATTGGCAAAATTTACAATTAACTTCAAGGCACTTCAACAAGAATTTCACATTCCTGGACATCTTCCAACCCACCAAGGTTCCTTTTTCTCTTTCTCTTTCATTTTAGTTATTCCTTATAGTTCTATTTTGCATAATTTTAGTCTTAAAAACTACATCATACAATAAACTAGGTCAAACTAGTCAACCTCGTTTTGTATTCTATTTTCTGTTTGAAAGACTAGGTCGACCCTGTTGACATAGTTCTTAAAGACCCTTGTTTCTATAATACAATAGTGACACTATCGACTCTATTCTATAATGTACGCATACACTATTGTCTGAACCGATATTGTACTATGTTTCGAATTGGAAATTAACAACTATATGCTAGTAATTAATTCACACTTTCACTTTTAGTTATTTGCATGATTAGATTATCTCACATAGTATAATTAGGTGATTTTTCAATATAGAATTTAGTTTCACTATTTTTATCTTTCTTTCACACACTACCAAATCACATAATTTTAAAATGCACTTAAATAATTATCTACCCAAGGCCTATATGCTTGGATTTCATCACCAAGGGGGAAGCTGACTTAGTTTTTTGGATAAGTATAACCACGTGTTTAATGGTATATATTGGAAAATCACCCGATACCCTTATCATTGTGACATTATGAAGTGAGGGGGTAGGCCCCAATACCAAGCCAATTCCATTGCCAACATATATCCCTTTCAGCCTAAACATCTTGAAACCATCCATAGATTGCTTTCTAGTTCCCTAATTTTAGGAAACTTCCCTATCACACTTAAATTAACACTTTAAAATCATCTAACAACATTCAAGATGACCACTTAGTTAGCTTTTACTTTTCAATTGATTACTTGTTCTTTGCTCATTGTATGTTATATTTTAAAAACTTGCATTGGTCAGCATTGGTACAAGGTTTTGTGATGTGTGCCTTAATTGGATCACCCTCATTGACACAATTGATTGTGTGTTTACTTCCATCTTCTTGCTTTCAAATTACATTGTAAAATATTTTCCTATTTTCAGTACACTATCATTTTGTTTGACACAGCCTCTTACAGACTATTTTTCCTTAATACCTATAGTATTAGGTCAACCTAGTCAACCTTGTATCTCTTTTACCAATTATATAATAGCACCAAGTCAACCCAGTTGACTATGTACTCTTATCATACCATGTTTTCCCTAGTTTATAATACTAGGTTGACCTAGTCGACTCTATACTCTTACCACCTATCTTGTATGTCTAACTTAGTTCTTTTTTTTTATTACTTAACATTTTGTTCATTTCTCTAAAGTCATCATGAAGTCCCCTATCAAAATCTTCTTAGATAATTTGAATCCATTTAGATATTATATGGGATGTTCATTTCTCCCTCTCTTTTCCTCCCAAGAGAACCCTCACTCTTGGAGTACCACTTCCCTTCCTTCGTCTATGGATTGTAACATGGTGCAAATCACACCTCAAGATGAGGTAGGTGGATATGATCCTTTTTATACCTATCAAAACAATTCTCTTCTTCAAACTCTTAAAAATAATGTGGGAATAATTGACAGAAGTATATTTAGTAATCCCACTAATAACCCTCCCCCTAATACCAATTCAAGGGGTTCTCCCACAAACACCAACCTACCAATTGATATGACTCAACTTATTTCACAAGTCATACAACAAATGAACATAATGTAAAATTATAACATGTCTCAAATGATGCAAATTATAGTGTCATTTGATCAATATGGCTAATCAAGCTCTAACTATCCATCCTCAAGCCAATCCAAATTTTATTCCTCCACCTCTTAGAGATGCCTCAAGAAATGTTATTCTTCAACCAATTATGAATAACAAAATGCTTCAAAATATCCAAAATGAGCCTTTATATCCTTTCATCATGTTTATTTATATTTGTAACATATCTTCAACTATGAATTATGATGGGACTAAAGACCCTGCATCCTTTCTTAAAGCCTTTGACAATCTTTACAAAGAGTAAATCCAAACTAACACTTTCACCACAAATAAACTTCTCATTAAAACCTTCACTGGTGATGTATTATAATGTTACAACCAAGTTACACAACACTCCATTTGGAAATTTGAGGATTTATTCAATCCTTTAGTCAAGGAGTTTTAAAATAATGATCTTCCCAAAAATTGCCTTAGTCATTTCATTTACGCTAAGCAATCCCCCATTGAATCAGCTCATGATTTTATCAAAATATAGAAATGTCTAGCCCATAAATCCAACCATAACATGATTGATGATAATTTATTCAAACTCTTTTACTCCTTCACTTCAATGAAAGGTTCAAACTTTTTCTCCCCAAACACTTAACGAAGCTCTTGACCAAGCTAAACATCAAGACTTCCTCATGAAGCAATTTAAACCTAATCCTAAATTCCTTAAAGTATATTTTAAAACTTCTATGAATGCTATCAATGGTAATACTCTACAAACCAAACCATGAGTTACCAAAGCCAACACTCCCTCATCTTCTCACACACCACTCATTGTGTAGCAAATGAAATAATTTGTATTGCCCTCTAAACCCTTTACTTATCCCAATAATCCTTGCAGGTGGTAAGACCCTAATAAATTATTTAGTTTTCATGCCAACATTGGTCATTCCCATTAATCTTATAGAGAGCTTATTAAAATATTTGTCTCCTACATGCTTGGTGATTCCTTCAATCATGAATCCATGATAAATCTTTGTCATCAAGAGTACACCACTGCTTCTCAAAAATGACAAGTTTCCAAAGCTTCTACCTCTAATAACCAAAAATATTTTTCCACAGTTAATAATCAACAAAATACCAAGGATGTTTGTACTATTGATGTTTACTATGACCAATATTACAACAATTCTCAATATGTTAACATTGCTAAGGTCAACTATCATCACAAACCAGCTCACAAAGATCTTGTCACAAAACTTAAGAAACCATTCTTAGAAGAAAAAAATCTCAAATATACTACAACCACTAATTTAGATTTTGAATCCCATGAGGAACCACCTCCTCCTTTTGAACACCCAACAACTCTTATTCCTTCAAAATCCACTTTACCCTCCAAAACATGCATTGGTTTTTCTTCTAAATCTCATTGGAACTTTTTTGAAGAACTTAATTTCATGCCTTGTAAGATTTCACTTATGGAGTTAGTTCATAACTCCCCTTATCATTATAAATTTCTTATGTAACAATTACAAAAATTTGAAGATCCATATTCTATAGATGAATAACCACCTTCTATTGAACCTCAACCTACCAACATGCATACCATCAAAATCGTGTGTCCTTCTTCTAAACCGTCTAATTTCTTGAAGAAGACATGATTAATGATGAAATCCTTTTCCATGCTGATGTTCTACCACTATTCATTAAAATATCCATTAATTATAAACTTCTCCATAAATTTTTAGTTGATAAAGGCTCTGGTATTAATGTGACATCTTTGTGGATTATCGAATAACATGGTTATAATAAAGATCATCTCAAGCAAACCTACCTTACCTATCATGTATTTGATAAAACTAATAAAAATCCACTTGGTTATATTTGGCTTCTCGTAACAATTGGACCTAAGACTGTTTAAATTAAACTTATGGTCCTTGATTTATCCTTATCTTATAACATACTCCTTGGTCATCTGTGGACTCATAGAATGAGGTACATCACTTCTTCTAGTAACCAATGTATTAAAATTTTACATAACAACAAATGGTATAAGTATGAGGCTAATACCAACCCTTAGATTATTCAAATTCCTAATCAAAAATCTCAATAATACATTCCTACCATCCCTACCATCAATAATTATCCCTTACCTAAGTTCATCAACATCAATCCAAATTTGCAAGTCACTCTTGTTGGTTCAAATGATGATGAACCTAATGACCTGAAACATACTTGAATACTACCAAGTTACCTCCTTATATCTTAGAGTGGCTTCCTCCTTATTTATTACCTCATGACCATACTATTCCTCTCATTGATGAGATCACTAATTTTCCCCCTCTATGCAATGCTCAGGATCCTTCTTTACCAAAATATACCTTCACCTGCAATGATTATGGAGTGGTCAAATTATTTCAAGATCTTCTCATGATGTATCCATGTAAATTTAGTAACATTAGGATTTCACATTTTGAAACTCCCCCTAAATCTCAAGCATGTAACATTTATCCAACCTATGATGATAACTACATAATCACCCAAGCTCAAACTCAAGACTTGGATGTTCAACATTATCAAAAAACCTTAGCTCAAATACATGATTTTAATCAGGATGTCCATACCATTTCCATGGATCATGAATTTGATCCTAAAGGTCATGTGCCTTTTTAATTATTTATTTCTTGATACTCATTGGGTGGTAGAACAAATCATACCTTCTGAACCTCTATAAACTCATGCATCTTCTCTACCACCTATAGATCCCATTTCTATATCTGATTCTTCCCCCATCATAGAAACTAATGACACATCAATCCCATCTGATCCATCTACTTCTCCTATTCCCAAGATTACATTAGATTCTAAGGCCACTGATGTCTATCAGACACATTTTGAATATGATCACCATCATAATCAAATTATTGATCTCAAATTAGATGTTGATTGTTATGGTCCTCTTCCCACTCTACATGGTGATGAAGTTATTCTTGTAATACTTCATGCTTGAGAACCTCAACTTCCTCAGTAACATCACAAACTTGGGAATTTTAAAACCAAAAATCCTTGTTTCAACCATTTCATGACTAGCATTAATCCTAAAGCTTGCCTAATTTATTCTTTACCTAATACACCATACCATTTCTAACATGGCAATGTTATGCTTATCGAAGAAACTACTTGCATTGAATATGGTACTCCATCATGTCCTTGACCAATTATAGTTTCTCATGAACTCTCACCTACCAAACATGATAACTTTAGTTTATTTTTAGATAAATATCATGAGAACTTCACTTGGTCATAAAAGGCCATGCCTGGTATTGAACCTAGCATTGTGGTGTGCAATATCATCACTTATCTCGATGCCAAACTTTTGCATCAAAAGGAACAAAAAATTCCACCCAAATTTTCCACTTTATGTCACAAAGAAATTATCAAACTTATTGAGGCTAAGTTTATCAAACCATTGGACTACTCTGAATGGGTTTCTAACGTAGTCCATGTTCAGAAAAAGGTCACCATGGTCATTTGCATATACATTTATTTTCATAATTTTAATCTCACTTGTCCCAAAGATAATTTCCCTTACCTTAAATAGATGCCATTACCGATTCCATAGCTGGTTATTAAATGTTATCTCTTATGGATGGATTTTTGGGTTACAATCAAATTCACATTACTCCTAAGGACCAACATAAGACCACTTTCACCATATAATAGGGTACCTATTGCTATGTTAAAATGCCCTTCAACCTCAAAAATGCCAGAGCCACTTATCAACGAGCAATGACTCATATCTTTCATGATCTCATTCACAAAATTGTATAAACCTATGTGGATGACCTCATTGCTAAATATAAAATTCACAAGACTCATCTTTCTAATCTTGCCATCATCTTCAACCATCTTCTTAAATATCGAGTTAGAGTAATTCCATAAAAATGTGTCTTTGGTGTCACATCTAGAAAAATATTAGGATTCTTAATCTCTCTCTATATCATCAAATTTGAACCTGCTAAGATTAGTGTTATCATCAACATGCCCATTCCTCATTCCATTCTAGACATTTGCACTTATATCGATAAACTTGGGGCAATTAGATGATTTATCCCTAAAATGGCTTACTGTATCCACTTTGTCAATTCTCTTTTCAAGAAAGGTAATGCTTTAGAATGGATTGATCCTTGTCAAAACCCCTTTAACAACATGAAATAATCATTACTTCACCCACCTACACTTCATCTTCCTTACAATGATCGACCCTTAATCTTGTATACTTCTTCCAAACCCATATCAATTGGGGTAATGTTTTCCAAATAGGAAAATATAGAAAGAGAGTAGGCCATGTATGATATTAGCTAAGGCCTCATCGATTATGAGAAACATTACACAAAAATTGAACATGATTGCCTTTCCATTTATTTTTTTGTTGAAAAGCTTTGTCATTACATGCTTTACCAGACCATTTATGTCATCATTCATTATGATCCCCTTCATCATTTCTTCTCCAAAGCCTTTCTTCTTGGAGATAAAATTGGCAAGTGGATGATCCTCATGGAATTTGATCTACAAATTATTACTCAAAAAAATTTCAAAGGATAAATCATAGCTGATCAACTTATCGTAGCTCCTATACCTGCTATTAATCACCTTCAAGATATTCTTCCTAATGATAATATTCTCTATATTGAAGGTCTTAACCAAGATATTTATCTTAAAGATTACTTTCATAACTTCACTGTTGATCTTGAAGCAAGTAATCTTGATGAATCCACTATCCTACCCAATACTACTAAATTAAAAATAATTATCAAATAACTTCCTAAAATTAATGTCAACTTACATGAGAAGACTTAGATCCTTCACTTTAATAGTGCTAAATACCTTTAAGGAGCTAGGGTAGGTTGCATTCTTATGATTCCACTTAGAAAAATCATCCCTTTATCTTTTCACTTAACATTTGATGTCACTAGCAATATGGTAGAGTATGAAGCTCTAATCTTAGGCATGAGAGCTGCTCTTGATTTAGATATCTAATACATGCATGCTTTAAGTGATTCTCAGCTCATTTTCCACTAATTCAATGGTGATTAACAATTCAAAATTGAGAACCTCATTTCTTATCATCAGATTGAAACTACTCTCGCTAAATATTTTATTTCTTTCACCATTGAGCCTATCATATAAGATCAAAATTCCATTATTAATTATGTTGTTGTTTCAACATCTCTTTTTCATCCACACCAAGTTCTTTTTTATCCCACTTTTATTATATAAATAAAAAAATATCCATCCTCTAATAAAACATAATATTCACTTATATGCCACATCAAGGATGTCACCATTTGACAAAGTCTATGGTACAAAGACATCATTCAATTTTTGGAACATCAAACTTATCCTCCTAACCTAGACTCTCATGAAAAGACTTGCATTCATAAACAAGATTTTAAGTATGTATTTAGATATATCATCCTTTATTATCATAATGTTTAATTTACATTACTTTTTTGTGTTATGAAAGATGAGGTTCCTCCTCTTCTTGAATAAGCACATGGGGGCATTTGCGGTGGCCACTGTAGTGGACATACTACAACCCATAAATGCCTACGCATGGGATACTTTTGGCCCACTCTTGAAAAGAATGTCATCTAATTTAATAAAAAGTGTACTCCTTTCCAACTTCATGATGATTTAATTCATTAACCTCCATCCAATCTTTAAACTATATAATCTCCCTAGCCATTCTCCATGTGGGAATTAGATCTCATAGGTAAACTACCTCGATCACAATACGGGCATGTCTTTATAATTATAGCCACAAATATTTTACTAAGTGGGTTGAGGATATGCCCATTTTTAATGTCACCAGTACTACCATCTCCAATTTCATCCTTAATCATATCATTTGTTGCTTTGGTGTCCCTCATACTATTAATTCAGACAATGGTGGTAGTTTCAAAAATAAGGATGTCAAATAGCCCTATACTAAATTTAAAATCAATCACAAATTTTCCATACCCTATCATCCATAATGTAATGGCCAAGCTAAGGCCATCAATAAAATTATCCAAAATATAATTCTTGAAATGTGCATGGATTGGTACCTTCATCTCTACCATGTTCTTTAGGCCTATCACACTAGCATATATACTACCATTGGGGCAATGCCATTCTCTCTAGTCTATGGTTCAGAATCAGTCCTTATATTAAAATTTAAGCTTCCTTCTCTTACTATATCTATTCATGGTATCATACCTGATGAATAATTACATGAATCTTGACTTCATGCTCTCGATCTCCTTAATGAACATCATCTTTTCACTTTACAACACAATCACCAAGACAAGGCCCATATTGCCAAATAAAATGACAAATGTTTCAAATTTCACATGTTTAATTTTGGTGATATTGTCCTTAAATTAGACTACACTCATGAAAAAGAAGGTAAATACGCCCAAAAATAATAGGGAACTTGGTCAAATAATTATTTTGCCTAATCTTTCCCTTTTTTTCATGTTTTTTATCTGTTATCTATCTAACACTTTTTATAAGATATTTACATGGATATCACCCTCTATAGTAGTTCTCTCTTTTCACAAACCTTAGTCCTTCCTTATGGTCTTTTGGTTTCCCCTTTTTCTCATGAGTTACATTATAAAATTGTGGAATGACTCGATCTTCCTCATGATGTACTATAATCCTCTTTATTTTCTCACCTTTTACACACTTTTTGACATCCTTTAGGTTCCTCGTTTGTGAGTTACAATGTAATACCATGGATAAGACTTGGCCTTCCTCACAAATACCATTTTTTTTTATCCCTTTTATTTTTCCAATAATTTTTTGGCACCCCCTTGGGTTTCTCTATTATGAGTTGTAATGTAATACCATGGATAGGACTTAACATTCCTTATAAAATCACCATCTTTTCATTTATTTTCTAGAATGTGTTTTGCAATGGTTGAGTTCTTGATCTTTGTTTTCAACCTTTATCTTTTGCTTCTTTTGATAGCTAAAATTTTCACAATAATCTATGTTGGCATATTTTCCTCAATTTTCCTAATTCTTATGATAAGGAATCACATTATACTATCATTAAATCCCTTTTTTTTCCCTCTATCACATTTTTTATGATTTGAAGTAATTCAAATTATTTCATGTTTTATTCCTCTTGATTTCTTTTCCTTTCACTCCACATTGGATACAATAAAGTTAAATTCAAGATAACACTTTTATTTCACCTGACTTTGTGAGACTCTTAGACACCATGCTCTCTAAGTTATCTCTCTTAAAAACTAAGTCCCAACTATTCAAATGAAAGTCATTTTTTTCACCCATGTTTGGTTTTCTAAATATGTATGGAGGAGGACTAGAAAAAGCCATCAAGAAAGTTAAAAGACAAATCATTTGAAATAAATGGCAAACATATAAATCTCAAAAGACAAAATTACACTAAAATACATTATTACAAGCACATTTCCAATTGAAGCTCAAACTCCACAGTTGGCCTCATATTAGAGCTAAGGTCCATTGGGGTGTATTTGGCTAGTATATTAGAATAGGATAATTCAATAAACTCTATGGTGCGACCTCCTTTTTCATACAATTACCCAATCTTTGTAATAGACCAACCACTCTATAAGGGGTCCTAAGGAATGGGGAACACGTTATGGGATGATAGGTCCTTTTTACTTTTCATACATATAGCCTTCATGGGATGATCTACATACTTCATTTATTGACCTAAGACTTGTGTGGCTAAGAGAAGTTTTTCATAGTCTTTAAGGTCAAAATTCCTCTTGTTTTAAAAAACCTAATTTGAGTGTCTTGATTTCAATAAAGAGTTCCTTTACTTGGTTTTTCCTTCATTTTCCCCTCCACCCATTTCATTTCCCCCCTTGATAGGTAAATTGTGATTCCAAATATGTTTTCCCTCTTCTATACATCCTTCTTCTTCACATCTTAAAAACATACTAGCACTAGTTTATTTTAGTTTTATCTGTCCTTAAGATCAAAACAACATGCTTAAGTAACTATGGATTACTTTCTTTACACCAAAAATTTTACATTTATAGACATACTTTATTTCCTTTTACCATTTATCATTGTTGTATTACCCCTTTTTTTAGACACCTAAGTCTATTTCTACTTTCATGTACTTTTTCCATTATTGAGTGAAGTTGGCTTGTTACTTCTCACTCACCACTATTATTTTCTCTTTATGCAACTTTTTCCATTTATGATTGAGTAAGGATTGTTACTTCTCACTCATAAATGTTATTTTAACATTTTTTGCTTGCCCATCTTTATTTAAGTAAGGATTGTTACTTCTTTCACATTGATGTTTGATTACCATCCTTTTTAACATATATCCTTGCTTTGATTTGGTGAGTTTCTCTTTCTTACTTAAGGTTTACTTGTTTGAGTTTTTTGGTCTTTATTAGCCTTGGCATTTTAGTTACCTAATTTACTCTAAAAGTTTTGACTTGGTCATTTAGTCTAACATAGTACTTATCACCCCAACTTGTTAAATTTACAAGTACATCCCATCCACATAGCACCAATTATCTTGACTTTCCTACGTTTCTTTATTTTTTCTCTTTATTTTTGTATTCTTAGGTTTGTTGAAAGCAGTCTCTGCACCCTCCACAATCAAAACTAAAAACACAACAAATAACCATCTAGCACTAAAGGTAAGTCAAGGTATGCATTACATTTAATTTTTATTTATTTCCCTTTCCATCATTTACTTTCATTTATTTTTTGCTTTAAAATACTTCAACTTTTTTTATCCTCAACATTATGTGTTACTATGTTATTTCTCAAAGCACCATACCCTAATGCACCTGAATGACACGTGATGAGCTTCTAGTGGGACATATGTATACACATAATATTTTCAAATTTTATCAAATATTGATATTTTTTATCTTGTAGGAACCCCTCAAGTCTCAATCTCTCTAAGTGCACACCTTAAGGGGTGCATTAGGAAAGGTGTGGGTAGACCACTGGTACTGCACAAGATTATTATCCCTTATTTCCACTTATTTCCAGTCAAACCAACTCTTAAAACATTCCCCTAAGATGTTGTTGACATTTTTATTCCAAAAATATAATTACATTTGATACCCTAAGGGAGACCTCCTTTATTTTTTTAGAAAAATCCATGAAGCCACCAAAAAACCCATCTTTCCTTTTTTCATTGTAAAATCCAAAACTCTAGATGCAATTTACACTTGTGTAAATTACTTTGTAGGTTATGGGTCCTACAAAGCACCCAAATTCCCTTTTGATGGAAACTAAAACCCAACATCCACTTTATATGTTTGCACAATTTGCAAAATGCACTTCAAGCTCTGGATCCCATGAAACACCAACACCTAGTAACTGGAAAAATTTAGAACTCACCATGCACTTTGTACAGTTTCATAATGTGTAAAATACATGGTGGGCTCTGGATCCCATCATGCACCTAATTTGATGGAGTCTATAACTTAGCACGTACTTTGCACATTTCACAACATACAAAGTGCATGACGGGCTCTAAATCCTATCAAACCTATAACCCTCCAACCTCCATGGGAACTTTCAAGTGCTTTCATCACCTCCAACCTCCATGAGAACTTCTAGGTGCTTCCAACACCTCCAACCTCCACAATAACTTTCAAGTGCTTCTAGCACCTTCCACCTCTACAGGAAAAGGTTATTGCATCAATAAATGGATCACTATGAAATAATCAGAGACAAAAGGAAAATCTTGAAGGAACATATCAATAAGGACTTTCAAAAGAGAACTATTTAATGTTGAGAAAGAGAAAACATATTTTACACTTTATATTTTTTATAATGTGGAAGTTGCAAAAGGCACAAGTGAAAATTACATTTTACATTTTGACAAGTATAGATTGATAAAAAAAGTGTAAAATAATGAAGTGTAAATTGCACAGTTCATTTTAGAAAAAGTGATAAAGACTTAATAAGTTGTAAAAGTCTCACTTGATTTTTGCAAGTTGGGGTTTTTACATGGAAAAGTAACTTGGAATTATTTTCAAAGTTATCTTTTATTTTTGAAAGATCAGTTCTATTTTAGGCACCTCTTTTGCATGCAGAGTTATTTTTAGCCATTACCAGATTGAAAAACATTACATGGAGATATAGTAGTTCCATCCATGCCATATCATGCCATGCTATGTCAAAGATCATGCCTAGCTTGTGCATGCCATTTTCTATCCATTCCACAAGTCCCAGTCACCACAAATAGAATAACTCACCTCTCTTGCATGAGGGTTTTAGATATTGGGCATTTGAATTTCAACAACTACATGTCTTCTATGACATATTTTATATAAAATGGGTAGACCCTATGGCCCAATCTATCTTTTTACTGCTATTTATATTTTCTACATTTTGAATGTATTTACTATAGGTTGTAACCTTTGGAGAGAAATAAAGTTAAAGATTTGAATTTCTTGTCTTGAGAGATCTCTATGTGTGTGTAAGTTATTCTATTATTTGTGGAATCTTTGTCTCTATGTTTCACCTTCAAGAAATTTATCTATGGTAATTTACCATCTTGAAAATATTGTTTGAAATAAAGATCCTTTTCCCTTTTCTGAAAAATAACTAAAATACTACCTCTAATTTCTATTTGCATAAGTCTATGTTGGAATGAATTCAACATAATTTATACTTTGTTATTTTCATAAAGTAGGAATTAAAATCAACTATAAAATATTTAGTACAATCACCATATTTTAAATTTCTAAAAATTTCAATTCTTCAACCCTTTTCCCCATCAAAACTTTAGTTTAGGATTCAAAATCACTAAAATGTGATATTTCCACAAAATTGGTATTTTATTAGTTTGCATCAAATTTAGTGAAATGAAGCCAGCCTCCTATGGAAATTAACCTCAAATTTCCAAGTTCCCATGGCTTTCAAGTTTTTTTTATTGTATCATTAGGCACTTGCACAACAAGCTACAGAATCAAGATAGGTGCAATCCTATGTGATAATAGTTTTTGGCATGTGTGATGGGACATTACTATGTTCTTCACCTCACTAAAAGGTTCTTGGTGTTACCTTTTAGTGAAATCGACCTTTGGAGGCACATTTGAAAACACCAATGGTTACTCCACTATGAACATCAATCGTTATAAGTAGCCCAAGTGTCTAATCACTATCATTTGGTATGTATCATCACCCATTTGATCAAAATGCATGTTCTTTCATTCCTTATCCTTCATATCAAGTTATCAATCTTCATGGCTTCACCCCAAGTGGCCATAAAGGTTCAATGTATCAACCTTATCAAAATTTACCTCTCCTTAGTTAACCTAAAATGATCCATAAGGAGATGATGCTTGATTTTGAGAGAAAATTTAGAGAGCTTGATAGGGAGGAAGATTACTATAGGCAACAATAGAATCTTGAATAGCAAGACTATGTTTAAGAGTGAGAATTGAGGTTTCAAGAGGAATATTTGGTTAGAAAAGACCAAGATAGAAAATAAAATGATTATAAGTTATTCTTGATAATGAGAGAAACCAACCCTAAACCCTAATTTCCCTCTCCTAAAATTGTTCATGCTCAAACCGAACCCTCTAATCAACCTTGCCAAATCTCACCCTTATCAGCTAAAGAACATGAAGTCATCTCATCTTGGATCCTTTCTTATGCCAATGATCCTAATTATGTCATATCTGCTCTTTTAAAACCACCCTCTCCCACAACCATTCATGAAAAGGAGGAGGTGGACAAATCTTACACATTTCCCTAATGGAAATCAATCAAGGATGGCATAAAGTAGAAAGGGGAAGTGCTAGCTAAGGTAGTCTAGGAGCTAATTCAAGGATAATATGTGTTAGCTCAACTCAATGGGCATACCCTACCAAAGTTTCAAGATTCTCCCTCCCTTCCCCAAGAACCACCTAAGAGAGTCATCAAGGTCCCCAATTGGAAGGATGCTCTCCTAAACTACAAAAAAAGTGAACTTCTTCACCCTCCAACCATATCCCTTTTGGATAAAGAGCCTATTTTGCAAACAATAAAGAAGGATCTTGTAGTAAAGGTTGAGCCTAAAGAGTAAACATAAGTGTCTATGATTAAGATATCATGATAGGCAATCCACTTCATTCAAAAAGGGAAGAGTCAAGTTTTAATCAGACTCTTTGGCATGGTTTTGATGAATTAGAGACTGAAGGCAGTATTGATTCCTTCATATTTAAAGAGGTATGTATTTAGGTTGAAGTTGAGATCAAAGGGGATTTTTATTTGTTCAAAGAGATTTCATTTGGTGTGGATGTAGATGAAGATGACCAAGGTATAGAGATTGACATAGTTAATCAGTCAGCTGAAGAAGAGAAGGAAATAAAGAACAAGCAGGATCAGGATAGTGTATGGCAATAATTGTACCATGACTTCATGGACTAGGTAGATGTTCTAAACTAGCCTATGCCTCCTCCAAAAAATGAAGATGAACTTACTAATTAGGCTGAATATGTTAACCAATCTCAAGATGAATTGTTCATTGAAGGCAGTACTGATGTCTTTAAGAATGAAGAATAATGGTTAGATCAAGAGCCATATGAACATGACATTTTGGGACTTAGGTGGACTAATGAACTACCATATGGCTCCTTTTAGAGTAAGCAAAGTGAATATGGTGTTAAAGTTATAATTATCTCAAATGACCAAGGGGAATCTACCTTTTGGGATGACTTAGAGCTTTTTTGCCTAAGCCTAGATAGTCAACAAAGCATTAGTCTAAAGGAGCCATCTCATGTTATGCTTAATTTAGAGAAAAAATTTGAGCCATCAGATGAAGAGGTTGAAAGAGCCCCTATAGTCCAATTCAGAGAAAGCTTTGAAGAAATAGACCAATGTGTCTATATTGGAGATATGTTCGTCCCATTTTGTCCATTTGAGAGCATGCCAAAAGAATTAGCAATCAAGCATTTCAGCTTACCTATCTTGAGCTATAAAAAAACAAGGTTTTTTTATCTTGTTTTATCACAATTAAGTGATGTTAAATCTTTCCCATTTGACCTAGGTGGAACTTACTTGTAAATTGTATCCATGTACATATTAGGTTCTATGTTTTCCTTTAAGTGCCTTTGTTCACATTTTTTTAGTAAGTTAGTTGTGTTTTTCAATAAGTTCTTCTACACAAGTCAAACTCATTAGGATTTTTTTCCTTAGGTCATGTTGTTTTTCCCTATTTTGTTTTGTCTAATTTTTTGTTTATTTCATGTTTTGGCAAATCCTAGTTTGTTCCTCCCTAGGTTTGAGTTTGTCAGAATCAAAATTGACTCCATGCCCAATGTCTTAGAAAGCTACTAGATTGTAAATGATTAGCAGGCAATCATCCCATAGAGGTTGCCAAAAATGTGGATATTTTTGTCCCAAAAATATCATTACATCTAATACCCTAAGGTAAACCCTCTTTGTTTTTTTTAGAAAAAATCCTGAGGCCATCGAAAAAACCCATGTTTACTATTTTCCTTATGGAATTTGGAACTCTAGATGCAATTTACACTTGTGAAAATTGTGTCATGGGTTCTAGGTCTTAAAAATCACCCAAATTCCCTTTCAATAAAAATCATAACCTAGCATACACTTTTCACATTTTCACAACATACAAAAGGCACTTTAGGCTCTGGATCCCATGAAACACCAACACCTAGTAACTAGTAGAACCTAAAACTCACCATGCACTTTACACATTTTCATAATGTGCAAAATGCATGGTGGGCTCTGGATCCTTCCACACACCCAATCCAATGGAGTCTAGAACTTGGTGTGCACTTTATACATTTCATAATGTGCAAAGTGCATGATGGGTTTTGGATCCTACCAAACTTATAACCCTCTAACCTCTACTTGTAACTTTTAGGTGCTTCCAGCACCTCCAACCTCCATAATAACTTTTAGGTTCTTCCAACACCTTCCACTTCCACAAGAAAAGGTTATTGCAGTAATAAATGGATCACTATGAAATAATCAAATATAGAAGGAAAATCTTGAAGGAACAGATCAATAAAGACTTTTAGAAGAGAACTATTTGATGTTGAGAAAGAGAAAACATATTTTACACTTTATAGTTTTTATAATGTGTAAGTTGCAAAAAACACAAGTAAAAATTGCATTTTCCATTTTGACAAGTATCGATTGATAAAAAAAGTGTAAAATCATGAAGTACAAATTGCACGATTCATTTTGGCAAAAGTGATAAAGACTTAAAAAGTTGTAAAAGTCTCACTTGTGATTTGCAAGTTGGGGTTTTTGCATGGAAAACTAACTTGGAATTATTTTCAAAGTTATCTTTTATTTTTGAAAGACCAGTTCTATTTTGGGTGCCTCCTTTGCATGAAGAGTTATTTTTAGCCATTACCAAATGGAAAAGCATTGCATGGAGATCCAGTAGTTCCATCCATGCCATACCATGCCATGTTATGTCAAAGATCATGCCTAGCTTGTGCATGCCATTTTCTAGCCATTCCACAAGTCCCAATCACCACAAATAGAATAACTTACCTCTCTTGCATGAGGGTTTCAGATCTGTATGATCTTTTTTACTAGGAATTTGAGTTTCAACAACTACATGTCTTCTATCACATATTTTATATAAAAATGGGTAGACCTCGTGGCCCAATCTATCTTTTTTCTACTAGTTATATTTTCTACATTTTGAATGTATTTACTATAGGCTATAACCTTTAAAGAGAAATAAAGTTATAGATTTTCCTTTCTTGTCTTGAAATATCTATGTGTGTGTGCAAGTTATTTGATTATTTGTGGAATCTTTGTCTCTTTGTTTCACCTTCAAAAATTTCATTTGTAGTATTTTACCCTCTTGAAAATATTATTTGAAATAAATATCCTTTTCTCTTTTCTCAAAATAGCTAAAATATTTCCTCTATTTTCTATTTGTATAAGTTTGTGCTGGAACAAATTCAACATAATTTATGCTTTATTGTGTTCATAAATCAAGCACTAAAATCCACTATAAAAATATTTGGTGCAATCACCATATTTTTAGTTTTCTATAAATTTTAATTCTTTAACCCTTTTCCCTGTCAAAACCTTGGTTTCGGATTCAAAATCACTAAAGAGTAAGAATTCTATAAAACTGGTATTTTATCAATTTGCATCAGATTTAGTGAAAGGAAACCAACCACCTCTGAAGATTAACCTCAAATTTCCAAGGTCCCACAACTTTGGAGGTTTTTTCATTATATCATTAGGCACTTGCACAATAAGCTACAAAATCAAGACAAGTGCAATCCTATGTGATAATAGTTATTACTCCTCTTTTGCACACTCCTCGAGTCTTTTACCATATTTTGTACCCTTTTTCCTAACTTAAAACCCCTTTCAACAATTTACAGTACTAGGTAGACTAGGTCGACCTTGTACTCTTATTGGTGGAACTCATTTAGGTTTTAGGTTGGCTCTTAGCTAACCTAGCCCATGACCTAGTGAGTTTTGGTCAATAAAAATACTAGGTCGATTGGGTTGACCCTATAAGTCAAAACTTTTGGAAGGGCTTAGGGTTAAATCTGCTTATATATACAAGATCATTTCTCCATTCTTAGAGAGACATCAAGAGTTATTATTCATTTGCGCTTCTTGACATTCTGCTCTTCCATGATTCTACTTGAGGAGTCTTAGCTTAGGGTTTCTACTTGGATAATCTATTCTTATGGAGAAATCTTGTATATTTTGGCCTTTCTTAGTGATCCTTGTAAACCACAACCTCTTAAGAAGCCCCTTTGGCCAAGGGAGAGATTGAGTCTCGATGGGTTTTTCATTCAAGGAAATATTCTCTAACTTTGATCCTCTCTTTAGTAGATAGACGTAGCATAAATAATGGCCTTTGAATAATATTACTCTTTTTCTTCATGCATTAGAGTCTTACTCATACATAGCTTAATTGAGATTCTCTTATGCATATTTATTTTGATTTATTTACTAACTCCCATATTGTGCCACAAGCTTTCGTGAGCACTAGATTAGATTTCTTTACTTTACTTGTTATTAGTATAGTGAATATGAAAACATAGGACTTAGTTAGGGTTATTGATTGATTTTGCTTAACTCTAGGCTTTGAAACCCTCCCTAGTATTATTTTTGTGATAAAATATCCCCTAATTGGGTCTAGCGGATCCACATATTGGTCATGTTCTCAATTATCTAATATATTCCCAATCGAAAGTGTAAGTAGGATCTATCTTCTTTGAGTTAGGATTGATTTATAGATCTGATGCATTTTTGATTGCATACACATGTGGTAATGATGACATTTTTTCATATTTTATGTTGGACTAATTCAAAAGATAGAAAGATCAAAAATAAAGCGTATACAAGTATCATGTGGTATGACTCATCATTGGTATAAAGAATTAAGATGACATGTTTTCTATATGCTATTGTACAAATATGATACAAGATAAAAATATGGACAAAGATATTCATAGGAATGTGTAAAAAAAGACACTTAATTGAAAATATCCAAATAAACAGATGAACATAAATGAGTAGACATAGATATATACATAATAAAATACATTCAAATAAATCAAACATCATAAGTAAATCACACAAGTATCTATATGCAAATTAGATGATGTATTTTTGGTATGTGATTGATGTATTGTCTATTATCTTGATGAAATCCTATGGGATGAATGGTCAGTATATGAGTTGATGTGACTTAGTTTTCCCTAAAGTAATTATATGAACCAAGAGGTTAAATGGGATGGATGAATTCAATGATTTATGGGATAAGGATTGATAAAATTTCTTTGATAAAAGTTTTGACTTGAAATGTGATGGGTAATGAGATTTAGAAAAGGGGTCTTTAAGAAAATTTAAATTTGGAACGTGAGTTATTTGATAGATGGATTAGGGTAAAAGTAACCCTAAGTTTGACTAGTTTTAACTTGGATGGGCAGCTAAGACAAGATCTTGATATGATAGATGTTAAGTTTTAAACTAGCAAAGATGTGATTTAACTAAGTTTAACTAGGTCATAGTGGATCCTAATCAAGGTTTATTTTGACAAGACTCTCAAATAAGAGATTAGATGGGATTTACTAAAGTTTGGATGGGTTAACAATGATGAGGTTAATAATGTGATCCGATAGTGAGGTTGACTTATACAAAAGGGGTGACTATGATTTGACCATTGAGAAAGCTTATAGGATTGTGATGAGTAATAGAAATGAGTTGGTCTAGGTCTTATGAGGTTCAAATGGGACATTAATGACAAAGTGATAGTTATGATGTAAAATTTTACTATGATATATATTTTGGATAGGGATATGGATGGCTTAGGAATAAGACAAGATGACTGGGATGTTTTAGATTTTTTTTTTTTTTGAGATATGCATGTATAAATAAGGGGTTACAAGTAAAGGGAAAACTAAGACTGGAAACTAGGATGGGGATTGATGGTAGATGGAATGTCAAAAATATTTAGATGATGAAAAAAGGGGATGAGGGGTAATGAGGAATGGACTAGGGATCTTTGCAAACTGCATCATGAGGGAATCTTATGTCACATCATCAATTTGATACTTAGAGGATATGCCAAAATGTTCCTAGAATATGTCTCAAGACATCTTCCACTCTCTTATAAAGGTCTAGATGGTAAGAAATAATAAACATAATAGGATTAGAAATAAGATGGATAAGGATGACACAAGATGCTTAGGATAAGTAGAGATGGTGGGAGGATGGATAAGATAGATAAACATGGTTTGAAGAAAGATTTTAGGATATGAATATAGGGATGAAGTGGATTTTTCCCCCAAGTGTTGAGGTATCTATGGATAGAAAATTATTTACACATGATGCAAAAAATTGGTTTTCATCATGGTACCTACCCAAGGTGCCATAAAATTGGTTTTCACCATTGGATGAATGATTTTTATTTGATTTTTTGATTTATTTGATTTTTTGATTTATTTTATTTTTTTAACTCTTTCTAGAATAAGGCTATATATAATATGTTATAATGATGAGATCATTTGATGTCATCTCATCATTTTGGAAACGTGATAGATGTGTGATGTTGATGACATTGATTTGCAAGTAAAGTTAGTTTTGGAGAACCATCATGACCTTTCTTGACTCTTGGTTTTGAATACTTTAAACATCATATATAGCTATTTTTCATATCCCTTATGAAGAATTATGTTTCACAAGGAGATGTGGATATTAGGGTATGGTTTGTGATATGAAGGTGTGATGGGTGATTATGAGTTGGAACTAGTAGTCACACATGTCATTGGAGATGTCTGTTATTTTGATCTTGGTTTATGCCATATGAAAAGAGATTTTAAGGGATCCAATACTTTTTAACTTTTTAATTATTTGATCCAAGTGTTTGAAATATTATTGGCCATATTAATATTTATTTTTGAATCCTTTGGACTTGTTGGTCTAATTGAATTTGACTTCCCCTTAGTGTTTTAAGGAAAGTTTCACCAAAGGAATATGACTTTTGACTTTGTTGTTTATTATTTTGACTTAAATTTCTTCATAATGGTCTTTGATTTGGTCTATTATTTGACTCATTTTAATTT
This sequence comes from Torreya grandis, assembly GCA_037957365.1. Lineage (NCBI taxonomy): Eukaryota > Viridiplantae > Streptophyta > Pinopsida > Cupressales > Taxaceae > Torreya > Torreya grandis. The sequence goes on along the minus strand of JARHVA010002595.1, from coordinate 647,053 downwards.
AGAATTAGTGATGGATAAAATTTGTATTTACCATTATGTTTTCTTATTTGACTATTATCATGGTTCCTAACAAATTTGGCACATGATGCAGTGCTCTGAAAAAGGTCCAATGATGCATGCTCATGTTTTTCCCTATTGTAGAGTGTGATGAAGTGACTATCTAGGGGAAGAGAGGGATTGGCATTGGATGAAGGTGAATGGGATTGATTGGTAGTATCAATGAGTAGATAATGGGCAACATGGTCCTCAGAAAGGTTATTAGGAAACCTAATTTCAATGTTAGGGAAAACCTTCATAATAGTCATGAAAGGATCACTAAGGTTATTTGTAGAATATGCATCCAAATCTAGATCAAATCCATTCTAATAATCATCAGCTAAGATCTCATATTGAAGTCTCATAGTTATCATTATGACATTAACATCTTAACACATATCAAGAGGTGTGCCTTGCTACTAGTTGATATTTGAATTGACTATAGAAATAGATACATCCTCATAGAGGTGGGTGTTGACATGATCTTCAACATCTATAAGGGATGATTATTTTAATATGGAATATGGTATGGATTTGAATGCTACAAATAATGTTGATGTTGACTCTAATGATGATTATGCTGTTAATGTAGATGATATTGATGTTACGATGTTGTTGGAAGATGATGTTTAAATTATGGATGTAAGGAGGCACTATTGAATAGCATTGTGTACAAGTATCCTCTTCATTTTTTGATTGGTGATAGAGGCTTTAGGATGAAGGTATTTCCAAAAATAAGGGATCTGGCAGAATGTTGATGGTTAGTGAATGATGGGTTTTTTGAAGATGGGCTTGGTGTTTTGGCCTTGGTTCAAAAATGGAATAGTTTAATCATGGTATAGGATGGAATCTTGGAATATCCCATTTTTCTCAATCTAAGACATGGATTCATCTCATTCATTCTCAATTTTGATGTCATTGCAATCAATTAGGTCTTGGACGTAATTTTGGAAATTATGAATCTATTAATAGAATCCCTATGGGTTATATGGTATTGATAATATTGGAATTATTTATACTAGTAGGGCTTAGGTTTGGTTGGATCAAGAGGCCTTATGTTTGGGTATATGATCATGTTTGTGATAGTGAGTTGATGAAATATGGCTTCTAAAGATGTATTGAGAGGAGTATATTATCGCTCTTCATAGCTTGGCTTGGACATGGAAGCATTTGATGCTAGACCAGATGTTTGATCAGGGTATAGTAATGATAGGATATAAGGGATGATGGTATTTGGGGTAGCTTATGGGATGGATTGTTATGTGATAAGGGAATTTTGATAGGCCTCCTAGGTGGGTGAGGTATATGGGCTTTAATATCTATTTAAGAAGTGAGAGAATTGACTTTATAGGTTATTTGATTTAAATGATCAAACATGGATCACTTATAGTCTATCTCAAATTGGACCTCCAAAGAGTATTTACCTTTGATAGTATGATAGGGAAAGTCATGTTTAAGATTATGGCTAGTAGACAGAAGGTTTAGTTGTGACTAGATAACTCTGAGGTTAGGAGTAGACTAAAGTTGTTATAGATGAACAAGATGATTCTTTCCTATGAGGCAATTTAGGTTTACAAGGTCAAAGTTTTTAGGTATTCAAGCACCCATTTATAAAATCCTTAAAATGAATGTATCCTTATTGGCAGAGAGATGCTTCTCAAATAAGGTGACATCCAAGATTTTTTTGGGAGGCCATGGACCAGAATGGAAGAAAGGATGGATGGTTGATGTGATTTGTCAGCCCTAATTGACTTATATAGGGGATTGAATTAAAATATTGAGATATGATATTCCAATGTTTGGAATAGACTCTAATCTTGGACTATTTGATGAAGACTTACTTCTAGTTTGATTTTAAGTTTAATTTTGTGATGTAAAATGTTTGATGAGATTTGATAGGTATCAAGTGGATGAGATTGATAAAATAATGTTAGGACATGTATTATCTAAACTCTTGATAGTTTAGACTTTTTTATTAAGGTTTGAGGATGAACTAAGACAAGCTCTTCAATTTTACTAAGATAGGGGCTAGGTTTTGACCAGATAAAAAGACATAACTAGGATGTAATAAACCTTTAATAGGTTTGGATTAATTTGATTTAGATTATCTTGAGTGACTCAATGATCTAATCAAATTAGGTTAGAAGACTTGTATGGTTAGATTTGATAAAGTATATAACTCAAACTTGACTAAGTTTAAATTCAAGTAAACTTGTGGTAACTTTGCCAACGTAGACTAAGGTAAGTGTATGGTTGACTTGGTTGGTGATCAAGGATGATTTTAGATTTTTTGACGTGACTAGAGATGATTGGTTAAAAAGTATGGGTATGGACAAGCTTATACTATAGTTGATGTTTTTTTATGAGTTAATGACAAGATTGAACTTTGAGTGGGGGTTGAATTATGACTTGCTTAGGATGATGAATGGATTCCTAGGTCTTGGTTGGACTTGGATTTGGATATTTACATGGTTATTGTTCTTGAAAAAATTGATGATGGTAGGGTGTGATACTATAAGTTCCACTTAATCAGATGAGTTTGATATTGATTTGATTGATGATAGGTGGTAGTTTCAAAACAACAAAATGATAGGTGTTATTAAAAGTATGATGAGTGTTAGGTTCATACCAATAGAATGACAAGTTGATGACATGTGTTTAGTTCAAACTAATAAGGTGATGAGTGTTAACAAAGAAATGAAAGATGCTAGATTCAAATCAGTAGAGTGATAGGTTAGATAGTATTTGACCAAGGGAGGGTATCCCTAGTTAATTTTGATAAGGACTAGCTCAAAGTCAAGTTTGCTCAAGGTAGACAAGGTTGATAATGACAAGATGTGTTTGACTAATGTCATAATGGTGATTAGGATTTGAGATAGGTTTAGACTATGTCAAAAGGGATGACTAAGTCTTGGATAGATTTAACTAAATGAGAAGCTTAGACATGATTAAGATGAGTGATAAGGTTGGACTCAGTAAATAGTGATGGTGATAAAGGTAAGCTTAAAAATGATGATGGGTGATAGGGTTTTGATATAAGATAAAATGTTGATTATACAAGGGATGATGTTTGACCTATGGTTATGTTTTGACTAGGTATCTGGTTTCTGTGTAGCTTTTAAGGTTTGAAAATAGTGTTGGCCTTGACAACACACAAATAAGAGAAACCCACAAACATATGATAGTGTTTGATATGGGAGTGAAACTCAACACCTAACCCACTGAATGAATCATGATGAGAGGTAACTAGATCAGTATCCCAACCCTCTCTCACCATTTATACATGGTGAGTGATCTCTAGGGATGTTGTTTCCCCTATCCTTGATGTTTATTACAACTAAGAGGTCTTATTCTATGTTAAATAGGCTCTATAAGGGTGTCCCTTAAACACCTTGTAGTACATGGGACCCAAGTCTATGTAAGGTGTTGTCTGACACCTAAGTGTCAGAGTGTTACCTCCTCACTTCATGGGATTCTATATAGGGAATCATGTTGAGCTTTACAAAAACTATCTTTTATATTTATACTCTACCAGAACATGGAATTTGGTCTTGTGTGTGGTGATGAAATCCACATTATAATCCCCCTAAGACTATGGCAAGTGCATGGTGATCAAATCTACATCATGCTACCTCCTAATAAATAAAAATGTGGAGGTTTATCAACTATTTTTTATCCCCATGAATCACTCTATGGGTGCAAGGGGGAAATGTATGAAATATTAGCTATAAGTGATAAATAAGTAACCAAAAATTAAGATAAATTATTTAAAATTTGATCACATGCAAGCAAGTTTATTTAAACCCAATTTTAAATATGGGAAAAAGAGTTTCAAATTCCAAATTCTTGTATAAGTGGCCTATAGGACAATTGGTTATTGATTTTAGATTATTTTGTTTAGGGGTAACCTAAAAAATAAGTTAGATCAAGCACAAAGTTTTATATAGAACAAAGTTCCTTCTAAACAATATAAAATTGCTTCTGTGTAGGACAAGCCAAAATCAGATAAAATTTAGTTTAACAAATTCATTACTACAATCATCAAAGCCACTAATCTAATCAACAAATCCATTAATTGAGAAAAATGATAGTAGATAATTTTTTAAAAATATAAAATATTATCCCTAACAAAGTCATTGATCTCTTTGATAAAGTTGTTAGTCATTGTGACAAATTCATTGATATCAACTCTGTAGAGTAGTGACTTTGTTGGAGCCCTGTAGAAGCCACAAAATATAGTAAAACAATTATAAGAACTGCTTAAATAGACCAAGAATATATTATAAGCTAATTATAATTTTATTAGTAACATGTTAGTGATTAACTTTAAAGGGGATTATGGTATGTAAAACCCTAGTTTTTAAAGTGATGGAGTAATAAATAAGAGAATATATATGCAATAATTACATCTTCCAATTTGTATAATACTTGACCTATTTGATTTTATAGATGTGTAAAATGTGAGAGAGAAATAATAACGTAGATGAAAACATGATGGGTGCTCAAGAACTCAAGTTGGCCTTGACTCCATCTATTTTAACTATTTAGGACTTGGTACCTATAAATCCTAGGTTGTTAAAGGGTTGAGTATAATAAATCAAGGTATAGAATATGCAATAAATACATCCATTTATTTGTGAAATAACTTATCTAATATGATGTTTCAAAAAATAAAAATAAATGACATAAGCAAATACTTATCTAGAAACTGCCTAAGACAAAGGATCTAAAGGCTAAAAATTGGTATAGGAGTAGGTTTGATGGCATAGCTTAGTAGCATCATGGTATTAATGTCCATTTTTGGAACTAATGTCCTCTATGTGAGGATTGATCTTACACTTTTGGGAGAAATTTTACCTAAGTCTACCAAGCCTATTCCTATGTGAAAAAAACCCTACTTCAGTATTTATGACCTATTTTGGTTGGTTCTTCTCCAAACCCTAATGAACACCTACACAAATGAAACAACAATAAGATCAAATCAAAAATGAAGGGATCAAATTAGGTTATGGGATATTATAATCACATGAGATAGAACCCCTATTATCCTAGTTTCTACCTACATTAACCTTGATGATAGGGGTCTTAGATCACATGTAGTTCTCCCTTAGGTAATGTGCTTAATTAACACACATAGTATGTTAGAATGAATTTCACTTATGCCCTTATTTGATCAAGCATGCAAATATAGGTGTGATAGCTGAGTAGTATGTAGTATGTTGAGTTGTAATATTGACTGATTTTATGTAATTATGTGCCAAAATAGTAAGTGTTAGATGTAAAATGATTGTGAGGCCCTTTATATAGAAGGAACTTTGATTTGAATGTAAAACCCTTATTCACTAGATAACAAGACACAAAAGAGATATAAAATCATAAGAAAAGGCTCAAGGAAGGGTTAGGACCCAAAACACAATGAGAAAATGATCGTTGGACACTAGCACCAAAATTAGACACTAGAATTGTGGCGTTAGTGTCAACTTATGGTGATAATGTCCCAAGGTCACAAAACTAAGTAAAGACTAGGCATAATAGGTTAAGGGGCCTTGTGATTAGGATGGGATGACATAGGACACTAGGGATGCAATAAATAGGGAAATAAGACATAAGAAAGACCATAAGACACAACATGACCATATGAACAAGTCACATCCATTACTAAGACCTTCCTATGAAAGAGCAACAAAATACATAATACTTGTGGTTGCTTGACCAAATTAGGGTGTGTACACCATCATTACCCACCCCTACTTGGTGGATCATAATATGTGAATAACTTGGATTAGATTGATGGCTTGTCTAACTCCCTATGTAGGTGACTCAAAAAATCAAGTAGGGTATGACTCCATCATTGCTTAACCATGTGTAGTAGATGAATCTAAAACTAAATTTATGCAATGCAACTAAATTTGTGTGATGTAAATAAAACTATGTAGTTTGGCTCTAGGGCCACTCTAAAACACTAAAATGTAAAATGGCTTAGGGGCCACTCGAGAGTGTAGCTCAACGACTATGCAAAAATTTCAACTACTAGAGATATAATAAGGCTCAATATGGTGTGAAACCTTATGCAAATGGTGTCTTAGTAACAACATGGAGAATGACAAAGAATTGTCATTCCATCTGAGAGTACTAGTGTCAAACTAAATATATGGGAACAAGGTGTCATGTACATGCCCCCAAATCTCATATCTATACATATGGATTTTGAACTAAGTCATAATAATTTGTGTTTGAGTATCTGAAATTGAAATAGGAGTGATCATGCCATGCACGAGGTCCCAAATCTAAATAAACATGTGTAATTCTATGCAAAATTGAGCATAAATTAAGCATATCTAATCATTTGTGATTGAAACTATGCAAACCTAAACTTTAACTATTATACCTTTCTATCAATTCTAAAATTCCATGTTTCTAGGCTACTAGATAGTAGTGCAGTCCCTTAGATAGTAGTATACCACACTAGTGTCCACTATGATGTGGTAGTGTCCAATTGTACTATTTTTGTGCAAAATTGAAATTGATTTGTGTATGACTAATTTTCACTATGTTTTCTCAATTTTGGATTGTATAATCTATGTATACATGCTAAAAACTATGTTTTGAGTATATTAAAATGGCTTGCTTTCTATGACAAACCCTTATGAATACCCCTTCTTTTGAGGGGACTTGTTGAACCCCTGAAACAACTGTCCTCAAAATAAAATCTATGCATATGTGTTAGACTAAAAACATATGATATCTACGTGATAAATCAATATAATGTGTATACATGACATCAAAATGTAAGATAATTTGAGCATAAGTTGGTAATGTGTGATGTATGTTAGATTTAGCATTCACATGATTGTCAAGATAGATAAAACAATGTAAGCATGTATATGAATAATAAATAAGAGTATAATCTGAGTAACTACCTATGGGGATGATCATGATGTCCATAAAATAACCCAAGGAGGAAGGGAAGATGCATGAGGTCTCTCATGGCATCAAAAATTGAATGTAAGTGTAACAAGAAAGAGATAAGTGTCATGTGTTGGAGATTTATCAATGATGTCTCCAAGGTGACCAAAGATGTTGATGAGGTGTCATGTGTACTAGAATGATAATGATAAAGTGTGATTCAATGATATTTAATGTTCCTACATGGTTCTTCAGTGTTTGAATTAGCAAGGTAATTGATGGATGATATTGATGGTATAGACATGTTGTAGAGACCCTATGCAGTATTATGAGTACTTGGAGTGCTTATGGAAGTGAATAGAATTCATCAAAGCAGTCATATGAGTGTCTAGGTTCAAGTAGTGATCTTGATAAATTAAACTAAGTAATCAATTTGATGATGTCATATTTCACATGTATGAAGGTTTCAAGAGTATTTTGATACATGGTGGATTCCCCTATGAAATGTGATCATGTGGTTCAAATTTTAGGTCTAAACATTGAGCATAGAAAATTTTATAACAATGTAAATTTAGCCTCTTAAATAGAGTTCACTAAGTTCCCATACTTAGCCAAATTTACCTTATTGAAGATCTATGGTGAGTGTTTAATCGAAACAAATATCTAATGGTGAATGATTAATCTAACCAGATAAGGATCTAATGGAGCTTGTGATCTCGTTAGATAGTGATCAATGGTGCACATGAAGTCAATATGTCAAAGGCTCTTGAGATTGCACATGCTAGTGACATGTGTCATAATCATAGTGTTTGATTAAAATATCAATGGCTCATGGGTGTTCATGCAAAATGGAGATTGATGGTGTGGTTCGAGTCAAATAATCAATGTGTATAGAAGGCATGTAGAGTTGCCAAGTGGCATGATCGTGGAAGTGAGGATCTTATATCTATAGTGAGAAATTATAGGTTAATATTAGAAGACTTCTAAGGAGATCAATGGAGTGCATTTGTTTAAATTTTCTAGGGAGAACAAGATGATGACAAAGTGTTCGATGTTTAATATTTACATAGTGACCATTGGAATTTAAATATTCAAATTTGTGAAGGAAAACCAGTGATAGATTTTTAAGTTATAAATTTTGATATATGCAAAATTTATTGATGAAATAAAAATAAAAATTGAATAAGACTTTAAGATTCATACCAAAAAAATTATTATAAGATTTGAATATTTGTATAATAAAATATATTAAGCTTCAAAGTTAACTATATGTTTGACCATGTTCTACAAGTGACCCAAGAAGGATATTTGAGTTGTTATTGATAGTATTTAGATGTTTAAAGATGAACTATATATTTTATATTGTTATATACTCCATGAATACCATATGTATGGATTTTAGAGGTTTGAAAAATCCATTTTGAATGTGAATAATTGCTTAGAAGTTGAATGTTTGTTGAATGCACTAGCAAATTGAGTGACCATGTTGCAAGATTGAGTTAAAGGTGTGCTGATCAGAATTGAGGAATAAAATGACTATGGAGATCATATATAAGTCTCTAAGTATTATTATAAAGTATTGGATGTCATGATATGCCCCTGATCAGATATGGAGAGTCAAAATAGTATGACTATTTTTTAACTATGTGTGACCAGTATGAGTGGTCACTTTGAGAGAGTTGATTTAAGTGCTTAAAACTTATGTTGGAGTGTCTAAATCACATTAAGGTTTTGTATAGGTCCTAAAGGGTTAAGCCATGTGATATAATCATATGTATATGTGAAATATTTGACTAGTTTATTTATAAGTTTGAGACTATGTTTTTTGTGTATGAAGGCCTAAAGAGCGAGGAGATCAAATTGGTAGGTTCAAGTGTTGAGTTGGTATTCCAAGTGGCATAGACCCATATAAGAGTGAGTAAGGGGATATTATAGATATTTTTTATGTGTTTAGAACATTGGTAAATGATGAAGGTGGTCCAAGTAGTCTCACATGTAACATGTGAGTATGAAGGCCTAATTGTTTTAGGTCTCACCAAGACCTAATGGTGGTTTGGGGCTAATGATTAATGACCGACCTATGAAGAATATGTTTATCACATGTAAAATGTGTATGGACATATGTTAAGTGTGGTTCAAATATGTATATCATATTAGCCAACCAATATGGGTTAAAGGAAGAAAGTGGTATAAGTGCAAGGTCTAATTGGACTAATTAAGTTAGTTATAAAAGTGTGGAACCAAGTGAAGGAGATAAAATTTGAAGTAGAAGGTACAAGTCATTAAGGATCAATAGAGAGTGAAAAGGATCAATCATGATTGTTTGATCAAGGTGATGAAGATGAACACATAGGTCATTGGACCTAATGAGCTTAGAAGAGGTAGATTGAGTGAGTAAACCCTAGAGGCTGATTAAGTGAGTGTGCTTAGTGGATGGATTAAGGAGTGGAGTAGGTTGAGGATTGTGTGCATGCCCTATAGTTCATGTTGATGATGTTATGATAAATTTAATGTAGGTTTTTTTATTTTGTATGTGATAAGAAGTGAAGAGTGATCCAAAATGGTGATTTGGATGCATTTCTTGTGAGTGCAAGTTTGTGAGAGTGTAAAGGGGAAAGAGAGCAAGTAAGATAAGTCCATCATCAAGTCTAGAAAACATAAAATTAGAGGTGAATATCAGATTAGGGTATTTGGTTTGGTTTTGGGTTTCCTATGGGGTTGGTTCCTCCTTATGGGATGGGTGTCTCACTAAATTAAGGGATGGGAGTTCCTTAACTAGTTGGTGCTAGTCTAAATGTTGGATCTTATTTTATAGGACTATAGTCTATCTTGCAGGGTTTAGTGGGTTTTATCCCCAAGAGGGTTCCCACATATATCATGTGTTATTTGTTTGATATCTCTATATCTTCCTTAATGCATTGGTTAATTTGTATGCATCATGATTGTATGTGATGAATGTTTAAGAGTTAGGAATTGAATTGGATTATCTTGCATCATTAACTCACGACCCCCCTCTCAGTGATTGTACCTCTAAAAATTGGTATTAGATCAGGACCTTATTTTCAATTTTAACCACTTGAAGGTGATCTAAGGTACAATATGGGTGAAAATATTATCATGTTTGATGAATAATTTTACCATAATAATAGGGAAGAAGAAGAGTTATATGATAGCGAGGAAGAAGAAGTTGATCCAAAAGTTGAGCTCATGAGTGTACTTGGTGAACTAAAGGAGAAAAAGAAGAATCATAAAATGAGCAAATGATCAAAGGTCTTGAAGCACAAGTCAAATATCTTGAGGGGAGTTTGTCAAGCAAATCCATGAGAAAGGAAAAGGAGAATCAAGAATTGATCAAGTCTATGGAAGAGCAAACATGTAGATTGAAAGATGACATGGCCAAAAGGGCTAAGGATAAGGAGACCATCAAATATCTTAGAATTGAATTAGAGGTTGCAAGTTCAAATATAAGATCTAAAGAAGATGAATGTGCTCAACTAGAGACTAATCTTATTTCTCTGAAGGATGAGCATGAAAAGGTCATAATCAAGATAGGCAAGCTTGAAGAAGAACAAAATAATTTAGAATAAGACAAAGAGGATGGTAGCATGAAAGACAATAAGTCAAATCAAGTCAAGATCAAAATGAAGAAACCAATCAAATAGCCAAATGCTTTAAGGTATGAAAAATATTTTATGGGTCATTGTTTTGTTTGTCATCTTATTGGTCATAGGGCAAAAGATTGTGTAAGAATAAGTAATCAGTCAAAGGGAGATCAATGCCATATTCAAAAAAAAGGTATGAAAGACATTGTTTGGTATAGTTGTCAAAGATTTGGTCACATTTTTAGCTTCTGCAAGTAAATACCATCAAGTAAAGATAAGTTCAATCAAGATCCTAGAGTGCAAGAAAGAAGACAAGCTAAATAGATCAATGCAATGAGATATTCATCCCAAAGTCATTGTTATGCATGCAATCAGTTTGGCCACATTGCTGAAGAATGCAAGAGGAGAAGAAATCAGTCAAATAAAAATCACAATCATCATCAATAAAAAGGTATGAATGATCTTATTTGTTTCAAATATCATAGAGCTGGTCACATTGCTAGGTATTTCAAGAACAGGTTGAATGAGTTATCAAATCAAAATAAGGTGTATGGAGGCCCTAGTGTGCAAGGAAGAGGTCACAAATGGCTATGGAAACCTAATCCTATTAGGAGAGATCAGATTGAGACCAAAGATGGTTTGTTTGCCCTAATAGACATGAAGGAAATTCAATATTTTATATTATCTGCATTTGTTGACAAGTCTGAAGTAAAGAATGAATTCAAGGATCCATTAAAATTCAATTTGGTGATGAGGCAAGACTGCAATTCAAATGAGAATATGGAAATATGGGAGTCCCCTAAGTTTTGGGACTTTTAGTCTCACTATGTCAAAGGGGTGTCTCTCTCTAAGCTTAAAGGAGACACTTTACATAAAGAGGAAGCATGGTGGATACTTGTTGGGTCTTGGCTATGTTGCATGAAAAATAAAGTCATGAAGGTCTCTTGGGTCTAAGAAGTTCAAAGATTGGTATGAAGTTGCCAGCTTATGCAAGGGTGAAGGTGTCTTCAAACAAGTCTTGTTCAGGATAAGAAAGGTCTTAACAATATATGCTTGGTTAAGGTAGAGCAATGACTTTTATGTAATTGCTCCAAAGTGTTATGATGGATAAATTCAAAAGATATATTCAAGGATAATGATCCTAAAGTCAAATTTTGGTCAATATTTGAAGTATGGTCTAGTTAGTCAAAGTGGTGAAGAATGAAGTTATGTATGCAAGATCTATAGGCAAGAAATGAAGATATCCAGGTGTCTAATCAAGGATGGTGAGTTGTCAAAATATTATATTTCATAGAAAGGTATGTTTATCCTATTCTAGTGTTATCAATATGTGTTCATGGTTTTTGGTCTTGAAGATAAGAACTTGTCAATTTATGTTTCTTAAATTGTTTGGTCAAAATGATGAAAATTGAAGACAAGATTGGTATAGAGTATGAGAAGAATGTGTTATCATATTATTGGTATCATGAACAAGGTCTTAGATTTATGTATGTGACAAGTTGTGTCTATCATGGAGTTTTTAGTGATCTGAAGATGAGATAGTTCCATGAGAGTGATTTGAAAAGGTTCTAACCATGATGGCTTGTAGAGGATTAAGGGCATTTGTTTTGAGATCCATATGAGAGTTATTCATGTTTGCTTTAGTTTATTAATTTTATATAATGAATATATGAGATCTTTGATGGTTTCATAAGGATATTGACTGAGTGTGGATAGTGTTGAAGAGTTGTTGGCAAACCTAGTTTATTGAGAAGTCTTGTTGGAGATGCTTTTCAAATAGAGCATGGAGTTAGGGGGCTAACTCAAATAGTTTAAAAGGATTAAAGAGTTGTGCATGATGTGAGGTAGAGCATATGTGAAATTTTCCAGTCATGGTGGAGATATGAAGAAGTCTGCTACAGATGTGAACTCAAGCATGTTGATATGATGACTTGATCAAACTAAGTTAGGTGCTTTGATAATGTATTGAATCCTCATGAGTAAACAAAGGGGGAGATTTGTAAATGGTCAGGTCCTAAGATCAGAAGACTATGTAGGTGAATCTGAGAGAGAAGGTATGGAGGCAATTATGTTATTTCCTCATGGTTGGAGATGGTCTAAAGGTGCTCAAAGGGTGCCTAAGCTCAGAAGCTATGTATGATCAAATAAGAGTGTAACCATGGAGCATGTTTAAGAATCTCAAGGTAAAAATAGGTATACATAGTGTTAGGGGGAGTATTTATCATCTCTCAAATGTGGTCCTTTCCTATTGTTGGTTTTTGAAGTCTTTTCAAGTCCTCAAGATCAGAAGATGAGCCCACTTTGTCATTGTGTCAAACGGGGAGAAATTACATGAAGAGAGAGATAGAGTCTGAGCATAATATTTGTATTTGTGTTTGAGATCAATGACAAAGGGGGAGATTTTTGGAGGTTTGTCAATGATGTCTTCAAGCTGGCCAAGGATGTTGATGAGGTGTCATGTGTGCTAAAATGATAATGTCAAAGTGTGATTTAATAAGCTTCAGCATTCCTACATGATTCTTAAATGTTTGACTTAGTAAGGAAATTAGTGGATGATATATATGGTATAGACATGTTTCAGAGATGCTATGGGGTGGTATGAGTGTTTGGAGTGGTTATGGAAGTGAATGGAACTCATCAGAGTAGTCATATGAGTGTCTAGGTTTAAGTAGGCATCTTGATAGGTAAGGCTGAGTAATCAATTTGATGACATCATATTTCACATGTATGATGGTTTAAAGATTAGTTTGATACATGAATGGATTCCCCTTTGAAATTTGATTATGTGGTTCAAATTTTAGGTCTAGGCATTGAGCATAGCAAAAGTTATAACAATGCAAAGTTAGACTCTCAGACAGAGTTCACTAATTTCCCATACTTAGCCAAATTTGCATTATCAAATATCTATGGTGAGAATTTAATCAAATCAAATATCTAATGGTGAGAAATAAATCTAACTAGATAAGGATCTAATGAAGCACATGATCTTGTTAAATAATGATCAATGGCATGTGTGAAGTCAATATGTCAAAGGTTACTAAGATTGCACATACTAGTAACATGTGTCATAATCATAATGTTTCAATAAAAGATTAACATCTTATAGGAGTTCATGTAGATAGATATTGACAATGCAGTTTGAGTCAAATAGTCAATGTGTGTAGAAGGCACGTAGAGCTACCAAGTGGTATGATCATAGAAGTGAGGATCTAAGATCAATAGTGAGTGATTGTAGGTTAAATTTAAGAGACTTCTAAGGAGATCGATGGAGTGCATTTGTAAAAAATTTATAGGGAGCCTAATATGATGATAAAGTTTTCTATGTTTAGTATTTACATAGTGACCATTGAAATTTGAATATTCAAATTTGTGATGGAAAACTAGTGATGGGTTTTTGAGCTATAACTTTTGATATATGCAAAATTTATTCATGAATTAAAAATAAATAATAAATAATAATTCAAGGTGCATCCAAAAAAATTTATTATAATATTTTAATATTCATACATTAAAAAATATTAAGCTCAAAACTTGACTATGTGTTTGATCATGTTTTGCAAGTGACCTGAGAAGGATATTTAAATTGTTTTTTATAGTATTTTGATGTTTCAAGATGAACTATCTATTGAAGAGTGTTATAAAATCCATGAATACCATGTGTGTATTTTTTAGTTTTGAACAATCCATCTTAATTTTGAACAATTGCTTAGAAGTTGATTATTTGTTAAATGCACTGGTAGATTGAGTGACCATGTTGCAAGATTGAGTTGAAGGTGTTCTAAGTAGAATTGAAGAAGTAAATGAGTATGGATATGTTCTATAAGTCTCTATTGCTTATTTTAAATTATTTTATGTCATGATATACCCCTTATTAGATATGGAGAGTCAAAACAATATGACTATATTTTTTACTATGTGTGACCACTCTGAGTGGTCACTTTAAGAGAGTTGATTTGAGTATTTAGAGCTTGTGTTGGAGTGTCTAAAGAACATGGAGGTTTTATATAGGTATTTAATGTTTCATCCATGTGATCTAATCATATGGATATGTGAAATATTTGACGAGTTGCTTTATAAGTTTGAGACTGTGTTTTCTATGTATGAAGGCCTAAAAAGCAAAGAGACCTAATTAAGAGGTTCAAGTGTTGAGTTGGTGTTCCAAGTGTCATGGACCCATATAAGAGTGATCAAGGGGATATTGGAGATATTATTTATGTGCTAAAATCAATGGTAAAAGATTAAGGTGTTCCAAGTAGTCTCACATGTAGCATGTGAGTATGAAGGCCTAATTGTTTTAGGTCTCACCAAGACCTAATGGTGGTTTGGGGTGAATGAGTTAATAACCAGCCTATGAAGAGTGTGGTTCTCACATGTAACATGTGTATTGAAATATTTTAAGTGTGTTTTAAATATTTAAATCATCTTGGTTGACCAAGATGGGTTTTAGGAAGAGAGTGGTATAAATATAAGGTCTAAGTAGACTAATTAAGTTAGTTGTAAAAGCATGGAGCCAAGTGGAGAGAACCTTATAAATAAAAGGTAAAATTCACTGAGGACAAATAGAGATTGAATAGGATTATTCATGATTGTATTATCAAGGTGATGAAGGTGAATGCATAGGTCATCGTACCTAATGAGCCTAGAAGAGGCAGATTGAGTGAGTAAGCCCTAGACGCTGATTAAGTGAGTGTGCTTAGTGGATAGATTGAAGAGAAAAGTAGGTTAAGGATTATGTGCATGACCTACAGGTCATATTTTTTATGTTTTTATATATTTGTTGTAAGTTTTATGATTTTTTATGTGCTAAGAAGTGAAGAGTGATCCAAAAGGGTGTTTTAGATTCATTACTTGTGTGTACAGGTTTTCGAGAGTGTAAAGGGGAAAGAGAGCAAGTAAGAAAAGTCCATCATCAGGTGTAGAAGACATTAAATCAAATGTGGTGATAAAATCAAGGTAGCTATTTTGGTGTTTGGTTTCCTAGGGGGTTAGTTTCTCCTTGTGGGATGGGTGTCTCACTAAATTAAGGGATGGGTGTTCCTTGATCAATTGGTATTGGTCTAAATGTTAGATCTTGTTTTATAGGACTGTAATTAATCTTTCAAGGTTTAGTGGGTTTTATCCCCAATAAGGTTTCCCACATATATCATGTGTTATGTTCTTAATCTTGTTACATCTTCCTTGTTCATTGCATTGGTTAATTTGTATGAATCATGATTGTATGTGTTGAATGCTTAAGAGTTGGGAATTGAAGTGGGTTATCTTGCATCACTAATACACCGCCCTTATTTTAGTGATTGTACCTCTAACATCATGGTCATGACACATACATAAGAGCATACATACAAACACATAATGCACACAAAGTAGGACAAGGGACATGGGCACATTTCACTAATACTGAGAAAGAGCAAACATACAAGGACATGTTTAAATGTCCACATATGGATAGAGAAATCAAGGTTGGATTAGAGCCACATGGAAGGACATGTTCAAATTTCCACATACATAATCAAGAAGGCACACACAAGGACATGGGCACGTGTCCAAATCATATACACAATGAAATAAATTGGCGTAGAGCCATAGAACAATGGCATATTCAAATTCCTTGGAATAGATGCAGAGGTAAAGAGACACAATCAAATATAAACTAGGAAATATAGAAATGAAAGTATGCATGAACATGTGGTACAAATCCATATAAGATAAAAGATGTACATAGTTGAGTCTATAGTAATAGTAGTTGGCAAAAAAATTTAGTATAGGATGATCAATATCAAGATATAAGAAATGTGAAATATATGATAGGAGTATAAAAAGATATAACCTATCAAACCAAAATCTATGTAATATGACACCCCTAATGGGCAAATGTATCAATGTTGAATCTATGCATCTATGTATGTGGCCCCATTGGGTAGATAGTAGCAGATCTAGATCTATGTAGAAGACTTGAGTCCTATAGTAATCTATGAACACTCAAAGAGAACAATTGAAGCATGTATGTATGATAAAAATTAACTAGACTAGCATAGATATCATATGTATTATCTTGAAAATATAAGGAATGTGAACATGGAAATGCATATAATCTAAAATTTGTATTTTCAGAGTAATATTTGAATGTTCTTTTTTTTTTTGATATGTTATATTGTTTTTGTATTTTTTGAGTATAAGATATGTACAAGCAACATGAAAATGAAACTATATACAAGGAGCAAGGTAATAATAACTATGTACAAGTAGAGAGGAACATTCCAACCAATGAGTCTCATAAGATACTCACTACCGAGGTGTCATGTATCAAATAAATGAAGATTGACTACATGTGTCTTGTAAAGAGGTACCTAAGATCTATGAATTAGATGTACTGTGTAATCTATAGCTAAAATTTCGTATGGAGTGGGGCTATGAATCTATAGAGATGACTAAACTGACCTATGGATTATGGCATGCACTATCTAAATCTTGATGGAAAAGTAAACAAGTGACCATAGTGCATGTGTTTTGTAGGTGTAGGATTAGCCTTTGTAACTGATACTACTCATGGTGTATTATTGGTATCTATATTTTTAGACTCTATAGTAAATATCTTAATCAACTATCATGTTAAAATTATGTTATGTTGTGCATTATGTATTGAAAATATCTTAATTGGTTTTTTGTATTGATATTTTGCTCTAATCTCTATGACCTCTACCAAATATCTTAATAAATTTTCATACTAAAATTGTGTTCTATGCCAAATATCTTAATCGTTTATCATATTAATATTATGCTCTAATCTTTGTGATCTCTACCAAATAACTTAAACAGTTGTCATACTAAGATTGTGCTCTAATCTTTATGTTCTCTGCAAAATATCATAATTGGTTGTCATATTAAGACTGATGGTTGAGTTGTTTTCCCTTTTGTTACCATTCTTCTATAAGTAGGTTAATCTCTCTGAACTAGTTTCCATCTTTGTTGAATCTGTGGTGTATGAGATTTTGCATAAGTAGGTGTTCTAGAAACACGTGGCTCATATGATGAGTAACAAATGGATCCTTGAAAGTAATGTCCTAAGATAGCTCACTCATAGAGGAATGTGATCGAGATAAGTGTGGATAAGGAGATATCGATGCCCCCTGTGTGAATGTTAGAATGCCTTTATCAACATACTGGTCAATACAAACTCTCAGAGTATAATAATTATCATCCCAATGTGCATTGATTTGATGATAATTATAATATGATTTATTTCTTATTCTATAAAAATGATGTGCTAGATTATGATTAGTAGGAGGAAGTGTGAGCATCCTTCTGTCTAATAATGTAAATAAGATATCATGGGGCCTATCTATGTTTGAAAACTATATAGCCCCTATGTTGGTGTCTTGTGATCTACTCACTGTGGGAGATGCGTTATGAAGTGTCTCTTTGAATTTGTTAAGTATCTTGATTGGTTATTTTTTTTCCACTTTTTCGTTTATCATGGGTGGATTAGGTGCTTGTACTATATTGGATGACTATGATTGTGAGAGATCAAAATATAATTCTACCTCAGAATGTGTCTCAACTAGTCCCTAATTCTTCTCTAGTGTCATAGTTTTGTAACATATGTAGACTAGGAATTTGACTCAAAAGAGGATGGTTAGTATCGTGTTAATTCCAAAATGAAAACAAAATAAAAGAAACACACTAACTAGCATAACATCTTTAGGCCTAGTCACTAGGGGGAGATTAATGAGGAAAAACCATTGAAAACACAACTAAAATAATGGAAAGAAATGAGAGATATGAACACAAAACACAAATTTCTTAACAAATCCTTGATTTCTCCAAAAGGCTCCTTCTTTGGCTTACTCGACTTGTGCTTCAAGAGATCTTCTTCAATGGAGTGTGGCTACCTCCATCTCCTCTTGTCACCTTTGGCTTTGGCTTGGCTTGGCTCAATAATTTGGCATTATAACACTAAAATGAAATGATTTTGGAATGATTTAAGCATTATAATCTTACACTATCTAAGCTTAAAATTATGGTTTTGAGGCCTCCTATTTATAGATTTTTCAAAAGGGATTGGATCAACCATGACCATCCATCTCAAGATGAAGAAGTGTGGCCATGAATTAATCTAATTATGTAAAATAAAATCCATAAATACCCTCATCATGATTTGGGAAGAAGGGGCATTTATGAGGCATGGGAGGCATTGATGAGGCATAGGAGGGTTTAATCTTGATATTATGCATTTATAGCTTGTGGATGCCACCTTATAGAAATGATGTCATTTGATGATGTAGTTATTCAATATCAATTCCTAAAAAGAAATATTCAACAATTTTCATGGAAAATTAACTTAAGCTATTAATTCATATTGATTAGCCTTAAACATGATTTATCAATTTTGGTGCAAATCTTGGCAATTAGTGCACAAATTAATCAAATTGGTCAGAATGTCATATTATTGGCTCAAATTTTGACTAGATTAGAATTGAAAGGTGATGTTAGATGTGTTAGATCTGTTATCCCATTTAGGATGTTGATGATACAAAATAATAAAGTTACATGTTTCATGCAATAAAATTGGTAAAAAAGAGCAATCTAAAGCACTTAAGTGCAAAAAAGTCATTTTAAGTTGAAATGATCTGATCAAAGTTTGTTGCTTCATAAATTGCATTGCTTCATTTAATGATGTTTTGGCCAAAATCATCACTTGAATATGAAGGTTCACATTATTTAGCATGTTTTAGTGTTTTAAGGCCAAATTGTGCATTTTTTATCAAAATTGGTCAAAACCCTAATTGGAGGTCATTGGCGGCCAGTTTTAGGTGTATAGAGTTTACCCCTATTTGGGAAGGAATTAAAAGATATAATCATAGTAACATCTTTTGAAATAATTAAAAGGTCTTATATGCTTACAACTTCAATGGAAATTGATTAACTATATGATTCCCCTTTGAGGGAATGGTTGGCAAAAGTAGGTCAACAAATGGTCCCTCGAAATAAAGAAGCAAAATGAGGGGACCAAATATATGAATATGATGGGGTGAGAATACAATAATTTTGAAAAATTAGTAAAAATAATTAAGAATGCAAGTGGGATAGTGTACAATGGTTTGTCCAAAGGCAGTTATAAGCATTGTACCTCGATAGTGACAATGCGGTATGATAACACAATGATTTACCCAAAGGCAGTTATAATCATTGAGAAGATGGAGATGCCTTACTTAGGATAGATAAAAATATATAAAAACATGCCCCTTCTTGGGAAAAAATAAAGTAAAGTTGGTGAGAACACAATGATTTAACCAAAGGTGGTTATAATCATTGAGAAATGCAGGTGGGATGGTGTAAAATGATTTGCCCATAGGCAGTTATAACCATTGGACCTTGATTATGGAAAACATGATTAATTGGTCGATGATGGAAAATATGATGTGGGTAACTTTCTATAGAGGATGATGATGAATTGGAACAACTTGCTAGTACGGAGATGCTCATCCAAACTAACATAGGTTAAAATTATTTCATTAATTAATTACTCTATTTGGGATATGATGGGGATGTCGTTGGTGTTAGTGCTAAGGAGATGTTGATGCCACCATTGTTGAGTAGACTTCTTGAAGCTAATTTTTGTTGTGGCACTTGATGGTAAGCATCATGATAGATCACCATGAACACTATCCTAAAATATAAGTAAGAATTGACCCCTGATCTAATAAACAATTAAAAATAACACACCAACAATAAAAACCATGATGATAATGTTGATGTATGAATATGGAAAGACTCAAAAATAATATGTAAGGAATCACCCAATGAACGCATATAAACTAATTCAAGGCAATAGTGTTGAAAGCAAACAAATAGCCAAGTGAACAAACAAAAAAATAAATAGAAAGCACACAAACAAATAAATAACTTGAAACAAACAAAAAAAATAGAAAGTGTGAAAACAATAAGCAATATAAAGCATCCTAACAATGGATTTGCCCCAGTAGGGTGGATTGGGGATAACTGACTAGGATTAGACAGGATAAATGTTTTTAAATTTTAAAATATTTAAATGTTTTTAAAAAATTTAGGTATCTTAACTCGTTAGAGAATGACAAGATACCTACTCGTAAACCGATGAGAGTGTTTGGCTTAGATTTCTCACAAAATAATGAGAGCACATGGAAAGGAGGGACTAAAGTGACCACGACATGAATTGAGCATAACCTTCATAGTCCCGAGATGACCTCAAGTCATAGTAATTCTATCCATATAAAAGGTGAGGAGAAACTTGACCAGGTCCCAACAAGTTCTCAAATATGACAAATGGCCAATCAAATAGAAATAACAATAGCAAGGTGATGTGGCAATGCATGATAAACAAATGTTCCCCTAGTTTCCCTATAGGTAGTTATAACTAGGATATAATGGCATAGGTCAATGATACTAATTTTACCATAAGTGGTTATAATTAGTATCAAGACTAGTGAACACTAATTTACCCATAGGCAGTTATAATCAGGTTCATATAAACAAACTTGATATAGGATAAAAAATGAAATATATCTTGCCAGATAAACTGTCACACTACTTTCATAAACTATCATTGAAACATAGATTTTGATAAGAATTGAAACTGGATCAAAATACCCTCGCAAAAAGGTGTGAGAACCAAAGGAACCAAGATCAAAATAAGATTGGATAAGATGACTAAAAATAGGCTTTAGTCTAGATAGGAATAATATGGTAGAATGGAATGGTCTTGCTTTATGATAATGATGGTTTTTGATAGATTGGATAAAATGGTAAGAGGGTTACCCCCAAATGATAAGGCGAATGGCATGATATGCAACAAAGGCAAATGGATTTGGAAATTTGAAATGGTAAATGAAAATGACATGGTACATGTGTTTGGTTAAGGATGGTTGTTGATTTTTGATATGTTTGTCTTGGGTATGGTAAATGGCATATGATTTTTTTATTTCTACTAAAGCAAAGATGCATGTCCTAATCAACAAATAATACAAACAGTGTAATCAATCATGTTAATTTCTATCCCACACCTCATCTAAAAAGTTGATATGTCAAGAATTGGATATAGATTTAGATGCCAAGAATGTTGTTGTGATCTTCGTCGGTCATTGGTTATGTTTCCTTAAAGCATCGAGATAAGGTATCTATGTAGCCTCTACAAAGGAAAGTACAACTGTGGATAGTAAATAGGGATAATTTCTGGTTAATAGGTTTAATTGGGAAATGGAATGGTGGATGATAATGGAATGTGGAATGGTTGGATAACAAATAAATATCAAGATTTTTAATCACACATAATGTTTTTGATGATAGATTTGACATATATTTAGATGTGGTGGGGCCAAAGACCTCTGAAGATGCTTTTAATAGGACCATAAGGATTTTTTGTTGTTTGATCTTGATAGTAGCTACCATCTAATTAGGCTATATATTGGAAGCTATTTTGATTTGATCTTTGATATTGTCTTCATTAAACAGTAAATAACTTGTGTGATCAGCTATTGGTGCCTCGAAGAGGTTTCTACAAATAAATTTATCTTGATTGTCCCATAGTGGCTCCAATAAGGTTTCACTAAGAACCATTGAATTTTGACTTTGATTGTCTTCTAGCACCTTTGAGAAGGTTTCAATAGAAGATGCTGAGTTTGAACTTTGATTATCCCCTAGCATCTCTGAAAATGTTTCACTAAGAGATTGTTCTTCTCTACATGAATTTGGTCTTGGCCTCCTTTCTGTTCTTCAACTACTATGTCACCATGGATGCATTTCAATAAAGTGTGATTCTGTCGATCCCAATCGACACTTATGGGAGATGGAATGTCAATGAAATGGCTAGATTGGTTGGTGGTAATGGCCTATAGAATGGTAATGGAATGGAGGTTGGCACACAATCCTTATATAAGATACTAGGATAACTTGTGTCAATACTAAATTATTCATTCTCAAAAACTATAGAAGGATCATAAATGTATTCAAATTGATTTGATAGGCATGCATAACCAATATTGTAATAGTCATGAACATATTATGTTTCTGAATCTGATTCTAACTCAAGGGACTCTAAATCCCATGTTGGGACTAATATTGATTTTGATTTTGATGTTAAATCTAATGTTGATTAAATAATAGAACCTAAATCTAACTCTAATTTTTCATCTGATGGGTACTCTATTATAATGATGTCATGTTGAATGTTTAGTATTGGACAAGTAATGACCTGTGATGGCATAATGTGTTCCATAAAAACTAGTTTATCAAAGTGGGACTCCTCTAAGATGGGAAAAAGGTCAAGAGAAAACTCCTTAGAGACTAGCTTGTCAAAGGGAGGCCCTTAAAAAATAGATATATGGTCGAGGTAATGATTTGCCCAAAGGTAGTTATAATCATTAAGAAGTGACTCAAAAAAGATCGACTTGTCAAAGTGAGACTTATCGACAATAGGTATAGGATTAAAAGGTGATTCATCATAGGTTGACTTATCACAAATGGTTGGTTCAACAAAAACATCTTGGATTGGTTGGTTCTTTTGGCCTTGGTTTCTAATGAATTGGAAAATACTAATCTTAAACACAACTTGGTCTTCGAATGATTGGTTTGATTGAGGTTATGATTAGATTGGTTGTGGTTTTTTAAAGTAGGTAAATATTGGCAATGGATGAAGAATGATCAGTTATTGGATAATGATAGGGCATTGTGGAGCTTGGTTGTTTACATAAGCTAAAAGACTAGGTCATGGTATAAAAATGGTATGGCATTGCGGAGCTTGATTACTCACACAACCTAAAGGATGAGGTATTGGAAGGATAATTTTGGGGTATTGTGGAGCTTGGTATCTCATACAAGTCAAAACATCTAAGTCCTCATAAAACATATCATCCCAATCTTGAGTTGGATCATAAGCTAGTTCTTAACTATGTTCCATGTAATAATTGTTGTAAAGAGGGTATGGATTTATATCCCAAACAACATTATCTATAGTTGGGTCTTCAACAAATTCCTCCTCATAAACCTCTTCATACCAGTAAAGATCTCGAGTTGGATCATAAGTAGGCATTCAGTTATATTTAATTTGTCTAGCCATTCTATCATAACTTGGATTGTACATGATTCCACCAAAAGTGTAGCTAGACATATCCACATTAATGATGAAAGCTCCAAAAATAAAAAGGATTAGAGTTATACAAACTTTGAAAAATAATGTCCAAAGTATAAAAGGTTCAAACTCAGTCTAACTTGGTCAAATGTGGAATTGTATCTCCAACGTGGTATGAAAATGGAGTTGTATCTCCAAAATGGTTTGTGATAAGATTTGGCATAAAATAGTCTAATATCAAATGTCTAATGTCAAATGTCATATGCACAAAAGGTTAAACATCTAAATAAAAATTTGTATGTCAAAGGTCTAGGTCAAAAATTGTTAAATAAGGTATAAACTAGGAAAGGAAAAAGAGTCGCTAGGTCTTTTGTCCAAATGCAGAGTCAAAAGCTAGGCTCGGACAGGATGTGCTAGAACTTTTGGCCAAATGGCGTCAAAAGCTAGACTTGAAATAAAGGGATGATTTTAATCTAACAAGTTTTAAACAACTTTGACATAGACCCAACACACAAAATTAAACATAAACATGATCAGTTGGATTCAGGCATGAGGCAAAAGGCACCTAGATAAAATATTGTGTTCTCCTAAACAAAGGCACAAATAATGATGAGGATAGGCATTAAACAAATAAACAATAAACAGTCACCAAGTTTGTGTAATCAATTAACCAAAGTTATGCAACCCAAAAGAGGAATATCTATGTATCATCCCTACAAATTGAGACCTAAATATAAATCAATCAATGTTTGAATCCAAACTTGACAAGGTTAATTGAAAACTCAATGTTAAAGACTAAGATTTGGCCAAATAAGCTAGATAAGATTGGATAGCATAATAGTGCATAAACAAGGTCCAAATGGCATATGTGACTGGTTTTGAACAATGATTTTGAAAAAATGATAAACAAGTCTTGAAATAAATTGAGTAGCATAATGACGTTAGCATGCTCTAATGATTTGATCAATGTTATGTTTCAAAGACTCAAAGGCTCAAACTTGATAATGATGTGGGCAGCATAATGGTACCCATAACAAATAAGTAACACACACACAAACATGTTTAGTAAAAATTTTAAGGCATAAGTGTAGTGTAAAATGGATGGCATAACACCTCTTTAGATAAAAGAGTGACATATAAACAAATTAGTTTTGACATAGTTTTTAAACAAACACATTAGTTTTGACATAGTTTTTAAACAAACACATTAGTTTTAGTCTCAAAACACCAAGTAATAAAATGACAAAATACAAGTAAATTGTCCAAATTCCTATCAAGGGTATGGTAAAGTGGGGTTGACTAAAACTAATTATTTTTTTATCATTATAGATGGATCCCATGCACAAGACTTTCACATCAACATGCATGAGTAGCAACATACTAATGAGATCTATGGCACTTGTCTTGTTATAAAAAGGTCTAGCCCTTTTTATAACCACTACATCTATCGCTCACTCAGTGTGGTGCGATGTTCAATGTGCTCATACATCTCGAACTTAGCCCTAGTGCTAAGAGAAGGTTTAATCACTTAAACCTCTGATCCTAGTGGGGTGATCCTAATTTATATACCCCCCATGGAGAGACATTGAAGATAATACCAGGAGATAAATTCTTGGGTTAAGGCTTCCCTAAAGAACTCATGGGAGGTAATGAAGTCCCCCTTACAAACCAAGATGCATGAAATAAATGACATAATAGAAAGACTTTATGGTCGCCTTAAGATCACCCAATACTATTGTGAGTTTTTGGGAAGGGCTTTAAATGACATTCTTTCTATGCCTTGGATTAGGCTCAAAGTGTGATGAGATGGTGATTTTGATCTCAAAAGTTCCCTAAAGAGGATAGATGGGAGAGCATACATGCACATCTCTTTTCACTAAAACACACAATCAACAAGCAAGTTTGCAAATAATTGAAGTGAGGTTAATTTTGTTGCACCAAATTGAAAGTGTTTGATTAGATTCATTACTAGCCCCTTGGATTTAAGATGTGCAAATGGAAATAATTGTAAACCACCCAAAAATAAGTTGGTTATTTTGATCTCAAAAGTTCCCTAAAGGAGACGGATGGGAGAGCATACACGTCCAACTCCCTATTTACTCAAATAAGTTTAGACTAAATAAATAATGAAAATAACTTGTAAAAACTTTGAAGTGTATTCAATTTTGTAGCATTAAACAAAATTTGTGGTGGTGTTCTTTTAGCCCCTTGGCTTTAAGTTATAAGCATTAAAAGAACAATCAAAACATTCAACACAAACATGGAAGTTTTTCTCTTTAAACTGGAAGTGAAAATGCTTAATTCTTTTTATAACATCCAAAAAGAAGTGTAAAAATACTAATTAAGCTTGTTTTAGTATTTGTTTAAGTAAATCCTATAATAAAATGGTTAGCACTTATTTTAGCTTTGAAGCATTTTTCCAAGTGAAATAAATAACTTTGTAAATTGAACTCTCAAGTTAGGTTCAGTTACACAATCGAGTCAGGTTGGTTCAGGTTACATAGTTGAGTAAGGTTAGTTCAAGTTACACAGCCAAGTCAAGTTGGGTCAGGTTGCATAGTCGAGTCAAGTTGGCAATCGAGTCAGGTTAGGTCAAGTTATATAGCCAATTCAGGTTGGCAATCGAGTCAAATTGGGTCAGGTTAACATAACTAAGTCAAGTTGGCAGTCGAGTCAGGTTGGGTTGGGTTACACAGCTGAGTCAGGCTGGTAGCCGAGTTGGGTTGGGTCGAGTTACATAGCCAAGTCGGGTTGGGTTGGGTTATACAGCCGAGTTGGATTGGAAGTCATTATGTAGACTAGGAATTTGACTCAAGAGAGGATGGTTAGTATTGTGTTGGTTCCAAAATGAAAGAAACATACTAACATAACATCACTAGGCCTAGTCACTAGAGGGAGCTTAATGAGGAAAAACCATTTGAAAACACAACTAAAAAATATATAAATAAATGAGAGATATGAACACAAAACACAAATTTCTTACCAAATCCTTAATTGCTCCAAAAGGCTCCTTTGGCTTACTCATTTTGTGCTTCAAGAGATCTTTTTCAATGGAGTGTGGCTACCTCCATCTCCTCTTATCACCTTTGGCTTCGGCTTGGCTTGGCTCAATAATTTGGCATTATAACACTAAAATGTAATGGTTTTGGAATGATTTAAGCATTATAAATTTACATTGTCCAAGCTTAAAATTATGGTTGTGAGGCCTCCTATTTATAGATTTTTCAAAAGGGATTGGATCAACCATGACCATCCATCTCAAGATGAAGATGTGTGGCCATGAATTAATATAATTATGTAAAATAAAATCCATAAATACCCTCATCATGATTTGGGAAGAAGGGGCATTTATGAGGCATGGGAGGCATTGATGAGGAATGGGAGGGCTTAATCCTGATATTTTATGCATTTATGGATTGTGGATGCCATCCCATAAAAATGATGTCATTTGATGATGTAGTTATTCAATATCAATTTTCAAAAAGAAATATTCAACAAATTTCATGAAAAATTAACTTAAGCTCTTAATTCATATTGAATATCCTTAAACATGATTTATCAAATTTAGTGCAAATCTTGGCAATTGGTGCACAAATTAATCAAAATGTCATATTATTGGCTTAAAATTTGACTGGATTAGAATTGGAAGGTGATGTTAGATGCATTGGATCCATTATCCCAGTTAGGATGTTGGCGACACAAAATAACAAAGGTACGTGTCTCATGCAAGAAAATTGGTAGAAAAGAGCAATCCAGAGCACCCAAGTGCAAAAATGTCATTTTGACTCGAAATGATCTGATCAAAGTTAGCTTCTTCATAAATTGCATTACCTCATTTAATGATACTTTGGCCAAAATTGACACTTGAATATGATAAGTTCACATCATTTAGCATGTTTTTAGGCCAAATTATGCATTTTTATAGAAATTGGTCAAAAGCCTGGTTGGAGATCATTGGTGGTCTGTTTTAAGTGTCTACAACATAGATATCAGGATGATTTGGATGTCTCATATAACAATTTCTCTTTAAAAGCGAAGATGAGGCCTCTATCAAAGATGTGTTGTGTCTTTAAATATATTGGCTAGTAGATCAACTGTTGCATACATGGTTTGAACTGTAAGATGTAATCATTTACTATTTTTGACTCGCCCTGGTCTAGTGAAGGTAACCTCTCATATGTGACTCGAGGTCCCTTATTTTGAATATAATGCATGAGAAATACTTCTTCTAACTCATCATATGTATGTAGTGAACCATTGGGGAGTGAATGATGGAACCAATTTAAGGCCTCACCCTTTAGAGTCTATGGAAATAACTGTAAGAGAATCAAACTATGAGTGACATGTGCCATAGCATTTCTATAAGCTTTGACATGCAAGTATGGATCTCCCATGTCCATTGAAATTTGGTAATGTTGGTATGTAAAATTGCTTTGGTATTTTTTTATTGAATATTCCCCATGAGATAGGATTGCCACAGATAGCTTTGGAATCAACCCAAGAGTATGCTTTACTTTCTAAGGTGAGTTGGTGTACTTGTAAAGTACCCACAACATGCATCAAGGAGATTATCTCTTGTGAAGGTATATTAACTTCATCAATATATTCATTTAAACCTTGAATCTTATTATTAATTTTAGCCATTAGTACACTACATCGATGAATATTGGTAGAGATAGTGGGTTTGCTCATCGTAACATTTGGAGGGGTGATAGTTTAGACCTAGTGAGAGGGAAACTGGCTATCACCCTCATAGAGGTTAGGATGAGAAATGGGTTTTACATTAGTATGGAGGGGTGGGTGAAATTCATTGGTATCTTTTATATTGTTAATTGGTAAAGAAGTATCGCATGTTAATGAAATAGAAGACATATCATTCTCATGCAAATGTAAAGTATGTAAACTAGAAACATGAGTGTATGTTTGTACATTTTTATCTGAAGAGATATTAGTGCTTGAATTGGCATTTCATAAGCAATCAATTTCAAAATGAGATATGGGTGAAGTAGAGAGAGGACTAGACTTACTTTCTTCTTCACTAAAATCATAGTAATCGTTGTCATTCCAAGTTTCATGAAAATCAAAATTTATTTCAGTTGTAGATGTAAGAGAATAAGAATTGTCATTTTCATGCTCAATAAGAAGAAGATTAGAAGAAGATTTTAACTTTTTACTATTGTGCAACATATCATCATGTGTAGGTGGAATGCAATGTGTATCTTCACTAGCTATGAGTGGAATGCACATGTTATCATTATATTCAATAATGGAGTCAAGGGTAGAAGGGGTAGCAAACATATTTTCAGTTGGCCATTATGACATGTAGGAAAAGGATTAGATATATTTGAATTATCTATATTTTACATGGAATACAAATGTTAAGCTCGAAAGGTAAAAGAAGGTGATAACACAATATTCATATACTTTCGTTTGTAAAATTTCAAAAGGTTTAATATTAGTTATATAGGGTTTTTCAAATTGAATTGAGAAAGGTGAATAAAGTGCATCTGCCTTTTCTATGTTAGGAACATCATGTGAGGGATAGTATTGCTTAAATCATGTAAAATTAAATTGATTTTATTACTCTTATATTGGTTCAATTAGAATAAGGATGTAGCAAAAGTGGTTGAAAAGCTAGGATCTTGTTCAAGCACAACATTATCTATAATGGGCTCTTTTGGCCTTATGTTGTTGAGTTGATTTTGAGAATTAGGGGAAGAGGGAGAAGGAGTAGAAGATGCATCTACTCTATTTTCATTTTCACTTTCATAATCATACTCAAAGTAATCATCATATCCATCATTACAATAATAATAATCGTCATCATTATAAATGAAATCATTCTCATTATCATGTGCTAGTGTATACTTTTGAAAATTGGTTTATTTATTTGTATAATTATGTGAAAAGTTTAAAAATTGATCAATTGGGTGAGGGGGAAGAGATTCCCTAGAGGTAATTTTAAACCTACCACAAAAGAGGATGTTAAAAATGAATAATAAGCAAAAAATGGGTAGAAGATAATCCAACATAAATATATTTGAAAACATGTTATATGTGCAACCCAAAGTACAGAAATTGACTTGAAACCCTGAGGGCTAATGTCTGGACGTATGAGGACCTAGTATGCAGATATAGGGTTTGAAGGGTTTTAAATAAAATTTTGAAATATTTAATCAATGAAACCCTAATAGAGGACTGATATGAATTTTTTATGGTGTACAAAAATTAGGAAAAAAATCAAATATTATAAACCCTAATTGTTACACAAAAAATGGAGAAGACAAACCCTAGGATGGAACTAGGGTTGTAAAGCAATATTCAAAAGAAGTCAAGTTCACCAAATAATTTAGATATTAAGGGGATGATGGTATGTAAAACCCTAATTTTCTAAATGTTGGATTAATAAATCAAGGAATAAACATGCAATAATTATAGCTTCTGATTTGTACAATAATTGACCTATCTAATTTGCTAAATATGGAAAGGATGAGAGAGAAATAATAACTTAGCTCAAAATAGGACTTTTGGGAGGAATTAGATTGTGAAAATTGGTAAGAAGATAGATATGGTTTTCATAAATATGATCTAGGTGTTAGATATAACACTGGACATTAGCACGGTCAATTAGATAGTACTAAAGTGTATTAGTGTTCAAGGAAGTGTGGTAGTTTACCACTCGGAATATCTACAAACTATTTATAGGTTTTGTAGATCAGGTCATGATCTATCTATGGTATAAATTTCAAGTCTGTATGATCAATAATTTTTTATATAGATCTATTTTCCTCTAAAATCTCTAGGTTTTTTTCTTATGAGGGTTTGAATGAACACCATGAGAAAAAGGGGTTAGTGGGTCTGATGTGTTGGACATGTGATCCACACCACTATGTGGGTATGCACCTACATACCAATACTTCGAAGAGTGATCAAGCCCAATGTAGTTTGCCTGCCTAAGCATTTGGTGTAAGTGCAAGTGAATGCTAGTATGAGTGTCGGCTTGAGTACTTTGAGTGTGACTTGAGACATGAAATTTGAGTAATTTGATCTTATATGTTGTATATGGATATATGTATAAGTAGGGTAGAATAGGGATCAATGACCTTGATTTTCACAACTTATTTTTGAGCTTATTTATGTGTATTTACATCTAATTTCCATCTAATGGGTAAAGGGTTGAAAGTGGTGTATATATATTGATCTGGTGCTTGTCAGGATGTGGAATATGTCTAGGTTGACCCTAAGGTGTCTTGAGAAATGGAAATATGTCTGTTGGAGGAAAAAATATGTAAGGGTTAATAGCGTAGTCCCTAGGTCACTAGCGCAATGCACTAGTGTCCAAAGGGTCGCGTTAGTGTCCAAGTGGTATAATCTAGTGCACTAGGGGATTGGATGCGTAGGAAATGGTCTGGGACTACTTTTGGTATATTTGGGGATGAGTTTGACCCACATGAAAGTTGGATAAGGATTGAAAGAGGCCCTAAGATAAGTCTAGGGATAGGGTGGTCTCAAGTGACACTCGTTACACTAAAATGACATTTTAGATGACTACAGTTAGACACAAAAAATGATAAAAAAATGAAAACAAAAATGACATAGACAAAGTTGATATTAGGGTTAATAAATTTGTTAATGTCAATTATTTTTCTAGTAGTGACCTTGTAAGCCTAAAAAAAATAACATTAAATAAAACATAAACATGCCAAAACTAGTTACACATAGATTAGATAATAACTACTGATTATGAATAGACCAAAAACTGATTATAAACATATTAGGATTGAGTTAAAAAAAATAGAGATTATTTAGGAATTAGTCAGAAAAGATAAAGTTGCTGATGAATTTGAAAAAGCTGTAAATTATGAAGTGATGCTAGTAGCAACTTTGTAAGACCGACATAAACAAGAAACAACTATACAAAGTCATGATTGTAATTAACAAAGTCACTATTAAAATTAACAAAGTTGTTGATTTTAAAGTAAGGCTAATAATAGCTATGTAAGCCTACATAGAAAACAAAGTTATATACTTAAATTTGCTAATGTTATTAACAAAGTCACTATTAGAATCAACAAAGTCACTAATTATAAAGAGTGTCAGTAACGACTTTTTTATAAGTCAAGAATGACCAAAAAGACTAAAAAAAACTAGTGGTTAAGGACGGTGGTTAAGATAAGGTCGTGACTGCTAGAGATGAAGCTATGTTTACAAAGTCACTCATATGTAGACCAAAGCCGTTGGTAACATGTAGATGCAAATTCACAAAAAAAAATCGAGTCTTAGGCCACCAAATCTTCTTCAAATGGAATCTATAAGCCTACCCAAGCACACAAGAGCTCAACAAGTAAAGGTTAATGGATTCCTACCATTATGGTCGCCAAAATATGATGATAAAAATTGGAATAGGAAAAAAAATGCAAGCAACAATGGAGATTATCGCCTATGACTATTCCAACTTGTAAGACACCTCTAATTTGGAAAGATAGCTAGAAGACAATAATAATTGAAATATTAAGTTATAACTCAATCATGCAGCTCAATATACCTCCAAAATGTAGATGGTGTGCCCCAATGACAAGTTGAATGCTTAATGCTTGAAATGTTGGATTGTTTGGACTATGACTCAAGATTTGGACAACATGATGATATGATCTAGTTGATTTGTTTGACAAAATGATAACATAGGATTTGGCCTTGAAGTTCATGGATTTGCATGGAGGATGAAGATGAATTTATAGGAGGTCGATGAAGGAATAGAGGGTTAGATTTCATCTATGGAAGATAAAATATCAATAGTGGAGGAATTTCTAAGGAATTAAAAATCCCATGAAGGATTCTAGAGAAGGAGGTGTGGACCTCTAAGAAGTCTTTAAAATTTTCTAGAGTTCATTAGGATAGTTAATGATGATTAGAATAGGATTAATAGGTGGATTTGTAAGAAAGGCTAGTGGGGTGGGTGAGGGTAGGTGGTAACGAATTTTAAATTCCTTAAGAATTGTGAGGATTTGATTATAGACTAGATAGGATGATAATGACATGATTAATTGATGCAAAGGTTTGATGGGATGAGGGATAAAGTTAGTATGATGAAGAAATATCTAGGGGGGGAGGCAGGGGATACTAGGATAATGTTAGTATGATGAAAATATGTGACAATGTGAGTAATAACTGAATTAATGGAAGCAAGCAATCTAGGATGTGTATAAAGAGGGCTATTGTAATCAATCAATCATAATTAGATTGAATTATAATTCATTCATTCAATGGGATTTGAGTCTTGAAGAGGGGATGGAAGGAAAGTTCAATTGGGTGCAATAATGCTACTTAGATGCAATGCCCCTCCATCAAATGGATGGAGTTGAATTCACTTGGGAGCTAGAGTGCATCTCAATCGTGGAGTCTCATCCTTTATAAGGCAAAATTTCTCATTGTTCTATTAGCAATTCTTATTGATTGAATGTGTTTTGGGATTGAGAGTGTGCAAGGAAAGTGTGAGTGAGAAAATTGTAGAGCATGTATGGGTGTTTGGGCATGTTGCAAATGAAATGAGTGTCCATGAAGGCCTAGAGAAGGCAATAAACCTATAATTGTAAAATGAGATAGTGGCAAGAGTAGGAGATCCCTTCATTTTTTGGAGTTTTCTCAAATTGGGTTTCTCTAGGGTAATATTGTGTCTATTTTCAATTATGTTCTTATGTGTTTCCTTGCTCTATTTTAACATTTAGTTTCCTATCAAGTATGCAACATTTCAAATTCATGTATTGTTCACATTCCTTGACTATTTTAAGTAATTACATGTGCAAATTGTTGGGTGAATATTTTGTCGACCAATTAACTGGCATTCAAAATAGTTCCTATCACCACAACATAGGGAGATTGATCATCCGGATGTGTAGGTTTACTGCATCACAAGGGGACAAATCTCTCCTCTCATCAAGGGGAGGTTCCCTATTAAATATGTGGAGGTTATATACAATATATATATGTAGAAAGTAAGACACAAGGGTGGGATGAACCATCTATCTCTCTTTTTTCAGAGATGATGCTAATAAACAAGGAAGAAATCCTGGGTGATGGGGAAGGTGCTTCTCTTCTTTCAGAAGCAACTTTCAGCCAAGAGCCAGATTCCTTCCTAAATAGTAGAAATCCTGGTGCAATGTCAAAAGGCACTTCTCTTCTTTCAGAAGAGTTCTTTAGCAGGCAGCAGGAATCTTTCAAGTAGCAAGTAACCGGTAACGGGGGTGTTGAATGACCAGCAACCCAAGAGAGAGAAATAAAGAAAAATGGGGGCACCACATCATCCAAATGCTCTTTACACAGGAAAGAAAAATGCAAACACACTAAAGGTACTTATGGGGGCACAACGTCGTCCCACAGTTGGCCTTTAGGTTACCTTCCTGATCACCTCCACTAATTCTGCTTGTTAAATCAAATGGACAAGAAAGCTTCTAGGAAATAGACATACGAACAATCTCCTAAGATAGCACAAGCTATAATAGCACAAAGTCTACAAGTAACTTATTTTCTCATTCAGATAAAATAATATGAATTAAAATCTGAGCTCAAAGTCTCAGTAATGCCTTTCAATTTGGGCAGAGTTTTGCTTATGATAATGAAAAAGGTCCCCATCAAATGATACAAGAGATTACATTATATAGAGGCCTGAGGGAGGCTTGGCACTTTGTCCCATGGAGTGACCCATTTAGTGCATTTAATGCCTTAGATGCATTTTGGTCTTGTCAAGAAGGGCAGCTACCCTAACTGTGGCATGTTAATTCATCTCTAGTGCCTCCTCTTAAGCCTAAATCTATCATTCCATCACCTGTTTAGCTGTGCAACTATCTATTCTACCTTTATCTCAAAGGGGACAAACAGACGGCACTTTCAATGTTTGCAGGCCCCAAATATCTACCTGATGAACTGCTCCATCTACTAGAGATAACTCCTGCTGAGTTTCCCTCTTTGTCTCTTCCTCCTCTTAATCCTATCCTTAGGCTTTTTTGAATGCATTTGGGTCCGTGCTTTAATTCTGATAAAATCAATAGACACTTCATTGAGACAAATTTGACGTTTACAGGCCCATCATTTTTCCCAGCAACTTCCTCGTGTCTTTCTCGCTTGCCATGGTCACTTTCTGCTTGTGACACAAGTGAGGACACGTGGAGGGATCTGCAGCTTTGAGATTAGCTTATCAAAATAAGCTTTGAAACTAATTAGTGGCTGAGGGGGGCATGGACGCAGACACGTGGTAGCTTCCGCAGCCCTCTGAGGCTCAAACCTTTCCCAAAGGGAACTTTCCCTTTGGGGTCTTCTTAGTGGCCTTCAACTTTGATTCTTTGGCAGGCTATCATCCCCTTTTATTTCCTTGGCTCCATATGTGCCTTGATATTGCAAGTGCTCCTTTCCTCTGACACGTGGCACCTTTCACAAGAACAGTCAAGGATACGTGGAAGCATCCATCTAATTCAGAGGATCTCTTAAAAACCTTTGAGATTCTGGTGGGGGAAAACACGTGGAGGCTTCCATCAAACTCTAGAAACACTTAGAAAAATATTCGAGACTCGCTTTATTGATCACACGAACGATGACACTTGTTGGCTCCCACTGATTCTCACCAAGGACACGTGGTGTCTTCTGCTACACCAAATTGAAACCCTCCACTATTAACACTTGGCAACATCTGCCTCCTTGGGTCTTTGCGACGTCGTAGAAATGTTTGGGGCTCAGTTAGGCTATCGTAGATGATGACACTTGTCAACCTCCACCGATCTCTACAAGGGGCACGTGGCATGGTCTGAATACACTTGTTAGTCGCGTAGATGTAGACACTTGGCAAGTTTTGCTTCATTTAATCACTCATCCCTGGGCCCACCATGGGTTTTGCTAGAAATAGTGAAGCTAAGGGAAGAGACTGCAGATATTGACACTTGGAGGCTTCTGCCAAGGTTTGGAGGGGACACGGGGCATGGTTTGCTGCTCTTAGGAAAAACATAGTGATGCCTTTTGTGATTGCCACTTGTTAACTTTCATTGATTCTCACCAAGGACACGTGGCATCTTTCACTATTTCTCATAAACAAAGCATAATGGGGCTCAGCTGACGACACTTGGCAGCGTCCACCTGACTCTTTCTTTTGCACGCGTCCTTCCTTAACTAAGGCAACCTTTGAACCCATTGAACCTGCTAATCCCTTTACCAAAAAGTTGAGAAAATGACAAATTTGAATGTTTTAGAACAAATTTTTGGAAAGGGGAAGAACAATTTTGGCTATGCAGGACCAAAATAGTCCTATGTTGTCTGAAAAATGAGGAATCACTTTTTAGGGACAACAGCGGGCTCCTGTTGGGGAACTTCCTTCAGATGACAACTTGAAATAGTTGAGGGGAGTAGAAACCAGAATCTCCAGTACCTTGAAGCATGCCATTGGGCTACGGAGTCATGCTACCCAAAAAGAAAGGCTCCAAAAAATGAAAATGGAAAACACAAAGCGGAAACATAAACTATACAAATATACATATGTACAGGTGAATTTATTTGATACTTCAAGAATTGAAGTACTTCAGACGCTGCTCATCATGGGACAATGAAAGGGCATGCCATCTTGGTAAACCAACAGGAAACCATTTTGCCCCCAAAAATGGTGACAGGCGAATGGAGCTCTCCACCAAGAAACCAATTTTTTGTGTCTTCCTCTTGGCCTTTTCTTCTTCTTGCTCCATGGCAGGACATGGTCTTCAAACTAAAAATCGTAACTCCTTGCTCTCCTTGCGAAGAGTTCCTTTTGCTGACTTTGGAATACAGCAGTATGGTTCACCACCATAGCTTGTTATTCTACTGGTTCAGTCCAGCACATATTTTGATTGTTAGCCTCAAACCCCTGACACACCGTCAGCTCAGCATCTCCTTTGGTGTGAAGGAGTTTGACCTCTTCATCCTGAGCAGTCTTCAATTCGAGTAACAGAGATCTGCATCCAACTGTGGAAGAATGGCTGCCATCATATTCTAGGATCCAAGCATCATCAGAAGCTGATCTTTCATCAAATTTCTCTTCATTGGAGATGGAAGATCCTTGTTGATTTATACTATGCCCTACTAATTCTTCTGATGCCCTATTTGGATCAAGTCCTGGATTGCTGGTTGTGGGACTTTCATCAGCTGAGACATGAGCATCTTTTGTGGTCAAGAGGTAATTACCTCTACCTGAAGGCTCAAACAAAATTTGAGCAGTAGGGGCTAACATTTGGGTGACCACAATTTTTGCCTCAGATAGGTCCGCACCTGGTTCTCCATTAATGTCCAATTTCTCAGGATTGGCTTGCAGGGATTCAAACTCAGTCATTTGAATTTCAAATTTCTTGACATGATCAACTATGTCAAATGACTAAGATGGACTTGGAAGAGAGGATGGGAGTTCATCCTTTTGGTTTTTGGGAAGGGGAGGAGTGGTCTGTGCATTTGAAGTAGAAGGTGTAGAGATGTTTGATGTACTTACTTCTTTAGCAATCACTGGGTCCTTTTTGACTGGAAAGGGAGAGGCTTTCTCTACTCAGCAATTGAAATCGCTAGTTGGGGTCGCTCCTCTATCTTTTTTTTGTCAGCCTATTGGGCTGACTGACTCTCAGATCAGGTGAATACTGCGTTTGATCCTTCAACTGCTTCACCTTCGCTCCTGGGTTCATCCTGGTAATTCAAGAAACTAATGTGGGAATCACCAGCTAATTCTTCTTGATCCTCCCTGAAGAGATCAACGTCATTTTCTTGCTCGAACTCAGGTTGGAAATGGGAAACATGTTATGTTTCCAAATATCCAACTGCTGAGTTGGTTGGAGGTGCTTCAAGGGCAAGGTTCCTCTGTGGGGGAGGAAGATGATTTGGTTGCCCTTGACTTTTGGCAGCATTACCTTGATATGGCTAATTGGGGAATGTCCTCCTTGGTGCATCTCTATACAAAGGAGCAGAAGACATACCTTGTGCCATTTGTCTTTTCAAGACTAGCAACTCATTTGCCAGCTTTTGGACCATGGGGTCAGTGGTGGCTATGGGTGAGTATCCAGAAGATGAAGAAGGTTTGCCTCTATTAGGATCTCTCTTTATCTTTCCTACCAAGATAAGGTCATCTTCTACCTCAGTAGCCAAGTCCTGAGTAGCAACAAGGTCTATGTGGCCAGCTCTTCTCAGCAGAAAACTCACTTCAGGCAATTGTGAGTTGATGAAGAAGCACTTGAGGTTCTGAGGCATCGACTGGGTGACCATGGGAATCCTGTGCCTCAACTTGTTGAACCTGGAAATGAAGTCCCTCATAGGTTCATGGGGCTCTTTCTTCATCTGAGTGAGTTGGGCCAGCAAGGCATGCGCATCCTCTGCAGACTTGAACTTGGCTTCAAATTTGGCTTTAAGTGTATCCCATTCAGTCACTG
Organism: Torreya grandis; assembly: GCA_037957365.1. NCBI lineage: Eukaryota > Viridiplantae > Streptophyta > Pinopsida > Cupressales > Taxaceae > Torreya > Torreya grandis. The sequence goes on along the minus strand of JARHVA010002595.1, from coordinate 608,990 downwards.
ATCTAGCTTGTAGATGGTAAAACCAGTCTGCAGCAGCACCTTGTAGTGTCTCCACAAAAACCCTGACTACCACGTCTTTAAATTCCACCCCTATCATGCCACAGGCTATGCTGAAGGCAACAACGTGTTCATCAGGATGGACTATCCCATTACCAAAGAATTTGGGGAAATTCTTTTTTGAACTACATGGGAGTTCATGTAGAGGTGGAGTCAATTTAAGTGGACCAAAAGAGTTACCCTAGGGGCCTCGAATTGCCATGATTTAATTATGAAAAATAGGGATAACAAATATGGGTGGAGCGGCCAGATTGCAGAACAAAAATGGAAAAGGACTGGCCATGCTTCAGCTTGAGGCTTCAAACTGCGCACTCTTTCCCAACAGCTCTGGTTTTGCAGACCAGATAATATAACAAAAATGGAAGAAGATGGAGATGGATGAAAATGGTAAGGCTATAAATGGATAATGGGTAAGACATGGAACGGAGTCGCCAGACTATGTAATGGATAAGGGTAGGGACTGCTTCAATCTAAAATATAAGGCTTTAGACTGCATGTTCATCCCCAGAGGAGTCGCCAAAAACTGTTGGGTGAATATTTTGTCGACCAGCTAACTAGCATTCAAAATAGTTCTTATCACCATAGCATAGGGAGATTGATCATTTGGATGTGTAGATTTACTGCATCACAAGGGGACAAATCTCTCCTCTCATCAAGGGGAGGTTCCCTATTAAATATGTGGAGGTTATATACAATATATATATGCAAAAAGTAAGACACAGGGTTGGGATGAACCATCCATCTCTCTTTTTTCAGAGATGATGCTGATAAACAAGGAAGAAATCCTGGGTGATGGGGAAGGTGCTTCTCTTCTTTCAGAAGCAACTTTCAACCAAGAGCCAGATTCCTTCCTAAATAGTAGAAATCCTGGTGCAATGTCAAAAGGCACTTCTCTTCTTTCAGAAGTGTTCTTCAACAGGCAGTAGGAATCTTTCAAGTAGCAATAACCGATAACAGGGGTGCTAAATGACCAGCAACCCGAGAGAGAGAGAAATGAAGAACAATGGAGGCACCACGTCGTCCCAAGGCTCTTTACACAGGAAAGGAAAATGCAAACACACTGAAGGTACTTATGGGGGCACAACGTCATCCCACAATTGGCCTTCAGGACACCTTCCTAATCACCTCCACTAATTCTGCTTGTTAATTCAAATGGACAAGAAACCTTTTAGGAAATAGACATATGAACAATCTCCTAAGATAGCACAAGCTATAACAGCACAAAGTCTGTAAGTAACTTGTTTTCTCATTCAGATAAAATAATATGAATTACAATCTGAGCTCAAAGTCTCAGTAATGCCTTTCAATTTGGGCAAATTTTTGCTTCTGATAATCAAAAATGTCCCCATCAAATGATACAAGAGATTACATTATATAGAGGCCTGAGGGAGGCTTGGCACTTTGTCCCATGGAGTGACCCATTCGGCACATTCAATGCCTTGGATGCATTTGTTGGGAAATACGGAAGCACAATTGATTACCACATACAAGCAACTTAAGATGCGGAATTAAATCAGAATCACAAGTAACTAGAATTCAAAAATAACACAGAATATGAGAAACAATACACAATTGTATTAATACTCTTCCAAAAAGAAATACAACAAAGAAGATTGCCACAGTTCTTCTTCCTTACACACCTCTAGGGCTCCCACACCTCTAGGGCATAAAAAGTAAATCTTCCCTCAAAGCTCTCTCTCTTACGGTCCCAACACACAACTCAAACACAGAGTTGGTGTTCACCTCCAACCAGTCAGTATCCACTACTGCCAGTACACCAGTGCTCCACGCACTCCACAAGTGCTCCATGCACTCCAAGTACACAAACGTACTTCAAGTAGATCTCCCCTAAACTGCAACAACCTGCAACTCAAATGATCTCACTTATGGAAGGATCTTCCTTGCCTTCCTCTTTGCTCTCTTTTTGAGTACACACTGTACTCCAAGTAGATCCCACCTGATCCTGCTCCCTGTTGTGTTGCTATCCTCCCTGATCTTGCACACCTGCAAATCAATCTAGTTCTGCACACCTACAAACCTAGATCATGCACACACATACACTTGCAGATCAATGATCTTACTTACCATGCAGATCTCCTAACGTAGCCATGCACACCTGCTAACCAAGATCATACATACATGAAGAACCCTTCTGATTCTCTAAACCAGCACCCACACTTGGCACTGTGGCACTAGGAGGAACACACCATGCTCTCTTCACACACAGAAGGAGCTAATATTTTGCTCTTTTACTCTCTAGCACACTTTTACAATACAGCCCATGAGTCTATTATATAGATCTCATGCAAACAATAATTAGACACCTAATTACAATAATTAAATATGTAGCTTCTAGTCTAAAATTGGCTCTTAACATGCAAACACTCGGTTCATTAACTAACTATCTGTAACACTCGTAGTTCAAACCACACAGGTGACTGACGTCCGTCCCTGTCTGCCTAGAGGTAACCGACACCGACTGACTTCTGACTGACATCGGTCATTCTTCTGTTTGTACCCTATCGACGTCGGTTGGCCTGACCGACGCTGGTGTCTGTGACACTCAGCAACCTCCTTCCCTATTTGCATCAGTGAAGCTTTTATCTCCACAACCTAATAATCTCCCACTTGGAGATAAACAACTGCACTGTACCTATACATGTACCCCATCTAATCTATTTTTTGGCTTGTATCCCTCTTCAAGCTCAACCTGAAGACCACCCACCACACAACCTGTGGTGCACCTCCTGTCATCTGAGTACCCTACCACATCCGAACCTACAAACCCATGTAGTGAAGTCTTGACCCTACATAGCATGAATCCCTGTTGTTGGTCCCTCTCAAATACCTGAGAACCCACTTCCTTGAATTGGCTCCTAACTCTCTGACAGCACCCACTGCTTGGGCAAACTCAGGTCTATACCAAACCTCATGTGATTTTAGACACTGAACTGTCTAGCCCTTAGTGTGCTTTGATTCTGCATCCTGCGTATTGAACTTTGCCAACACCTGATTCACATCAGCTTCCACTGGAGACAAAATCAACCTATGATCTTCCATGTCTCTCATGTCAAAGAATTTCACTGCTCCAAATTCCTCATGACATGCCACTAAACTAACCTTACCCTTAGCTCAGCAAAACCCTATATGTACAACCCTGCTAGCTAGCATACCATCCACATACAGTAATAGAATAATGTTGCAATCATCATCCACCTGGTAAGACAAACACAATGGTTACACTGACATTGACTAAAGCCCTACTTTGTCATCCACCTGTCAAAACCTGTACCACTGTCTAGCAGCTTCCTCAAGACCATATGACCTGGCCTTCCGTCTCACGTGTCCATTCTCTCTATTCTTTAACTAAGGTATCCATTCGTCTCTTAGTGCTTTCTTCCGGCTGGCAACCCTACCAAATCTCCTGTTTGGTTCTGCATCCTATCCCTGCCACGCTTCCATTGTTTCCTGGATCCTTCCTACTTTGCAGTGAGCAATGAGTATAAAGAAGAGGAACAATGAATTTGAGGCTTACTTACCACCTTCAGTCCTCCATATGGGCATTTGAGACTCCTTGACAGCTTGTTGTCCGCCCAAAATTTGTTACAGTGAACGACCTCGGTCACTACATAGTCTGCATCTGACCGATGTTAGTTTCCATGCACCTGTCCTGGCTACCAACTCTACCAACATCGGTGTCCCTGTTACCGACGTCGGTCCTCCTGACCGACATCACCGGCTTCAGTCTGCACATGATCGACATCGGCACCTGTCTGTTCTATGTCGATTACTCCTGACCGATGCTGGTACCTATGTTCGCTTGTGAGTGATGACTTTTTACCCACGAGCTTTCTTTGAATCAAATCCCTGTCCAAACTGCTCTGCTCAGAAGTATCCAGCCCTATCCACTGGTCTCTATCCGTCATCTCCTCCAAGAACACCAAGGCTTTCCAATTCTTAAGTCTATCAAACACATCTGTCTTCCGCTTAAGAACATGCATCTCCTTCTTGCTCATGTGACCAAGCCTACAAAGCCACGTCTCTGCAATAGAAGAAGAATTAGTAATATGAGCAAGTAGATAAAGAGTACCTGCTTTCTTACCACCAGCTAATTCAAGTGCATCCACTGTGAGAGTTATTGTGCATCTCTCATCACCCAACTTTCCTGAAGAAATTAGCCACATCTCCAAGCCTGGGACCTGCATGACCTCCTTCAACACCCATGTGTTGGTCGCCTGCAATTTCAGCTTCACTTCCCCTTTGCCAATTCTTTGACAAGGCTCACCAGCTCCTCTCCTTGGGGCTGCATGGAAAGAGGCAACATAATCTATTAACCGAGATTCAACTTTATCCAAGAAACATCCCAGAGCATTCTGTGCAACAACACCTGCAACATCTACTTCTTCAGTTCCTTCATACTGATCTTCCACAAACCAACAATTTTTTTTTTCCTGCTCTTTCTTTCCATAGGACAGTAATTGACCATTCGTGCTTTTCAATTCCTCCATTCTTAGCTTACTTTCTTCTGTCGTTGCTATACTCCCACTCAATCAGAAACCCCTGAGAGTGACCTGTAATCAAACACAAAACCTGCTCCCTGCAACCTTAGCTCTGATACCACTTGTTGGGAAATACGGAAGCACAATTGATTACCACATACAAGCAACTTAAGATGCGAAATTAAACCAGAATCACAAGTAACTAGAATTTAGAAATAACACAGAATATGAGAGACAATACACAATTGTATTAATACTCTTCCAGAAAGAAATACAATAAAGAAGATTGCCATAGTTCTTCCTTACACACCTCTAGGGCTCCCACACCTCTAGGGCATAAACAACAAATCTTCCCTCAAAGCTCTCTCTCTTACGGTCCCAACACACAACTCAAACACAAAGTTGGTGTTCACCTCCAACCAGTCAGTATCCACTACTGCCAGTACACCAGTGCTCCACGCACTCCAAGTACACAAACATACTTCAAGTAAATCTCCCCTGAACTGCAACAACCTGCAACTCAAATGATCTCAATTATGGAAGGATCTTCCTTGCCTTCCTCTTTGCTCTCTTTCTAAGTACACACTGTACTCCAAGTAGATCCCACCTGATCCTACTCCCTGTTGTGTTGATGTCCTCCCTGATCTTGCACACCTGCAAATCAATCTGGTTCTGCACACCTACAAACCTGGATCATGCACACACATACACCTGCAGATCAATGATCTTACTTACCATGCAGATCTCCTAACGTAGCCATGCACACCTACTGACCAAGATCATACATACATGAAGAATCCTTCTGATTCTCCAAACCAGTACCCACACTTGGCACTGTGGCACTAGGAGGAACACACCATGCTCTCTTCACACACAGAAGGAGCTAATATTTTGCTCTCTTACTCTTTAACACAATTTTACAATACAGCCCATGAGTCTATTATATAGATCTCATGCAAACAATAATTAGACACCTAATTACAATAATTAGATCCGCAGCTTCTAGTCTAAAATTGGCTCTTAACATGCAAACACTCAGTTCGTTAACTAACTGTTTGTAACACTCGCAGTTCGAACGGCACAAGCGACCGACGTCGGTCCCTGTCTGCTTGGAGGTGACCGACGCCGACCGACTTCTGACTGACATCGGTTGTTCTTATGTCTGCACCCTGCCGACGTCGGTTGGCCTGATCGACGTCGGTGTCTGTGACACTCAGCAACCTCCTCCCCTGTTTGCATCAGTGAAGCTTTTAGCTCCACAACCTAACAGCATTTTGGTCTTGTCAAGAAGGGCCATGTTGGAGCAGGGCGGCTGCCCTGACTGTGGTGTGTCGATTCATCTCTAGTGCCTCCTCCCAAGCTTGAATCTCTCATTCCATCACCTGCTTAGCCGCACAACTGTCTATTCTGCCTTTATCTCACAGGGGACAAACAGACGGCGCTTTTAATCTTTGCAGGCCCCAAATATCTACCCGATGAACTGCTCCATCTAATGGAAATAACTCCCGTTGAGTTTCCCTCTTTATCTCTTCCTCCTCTTGATCCTGGCCTTAGGCTTTTTCGAACGCATTTAGGTCCGCGCTTTAAGTCTTCTAAAATCAACAGACACTTCATTGAGACAAATTTGACATTTGCGGGCCCGTCATTTTTCCCAACAACTTCCTCGTGTCTTTCTTTCTTGCCATGGTCGCTTTCTGCTTGTGACGTAGGTGAGGACACGTGGAGGGATCTGCAGCTTCGAGATTGACTTATCGAAATAAGCTTTGAAACTGATTAGTGGCTGAGGGGGGCGCAGACGCAGACACGTGGCAGCTTCTGCAGCCCTTTGAGGCTCAAACCTTTCCCGAAGGGAACTTGCCCTTCGGGGTCTTCCTAGTGGCTTTCGGCTTTGATTCTTCGACAGGCTGTCATCCCCTTTTATTTCCTTGGCTCCATATGTGCCTTGATATTGCGAGTGCCCCTTTCCTCTGACACATGGCGCCTTTCACAGGAACAGTCAAGGATACGTGGAAGCATTCGTCTAATTTAGAGGAGCTCTTAGAAACCATTGAGATTCTGGCGGGGGAAGACACGTGGAGGCTTCTGTCGAACTCTAGAAAGACTTACGAAAACGGTCGGGACTCGCTTTAGCAATCATGCGAACGATGACACTTGTCGGCTTTCACTGATTCTCACCAAGGACACGTGGTGTCTTTCGCTACATCGAATTGAAACCCTCCGCCGTTAACACTTGGCAGCATTCGCCTCCTCGAGTCTTTGCGACATCGTAGAAATGTTTGGGGCTCAGTCGAGCTCTCGTGGACGATGACACTTGTCGGCCTCTGCCGATCTCTGCAAGGGGCACGTGGCATGGTCCGAATACTCTTGTTAGTCACACGGATGCAGACACTTGGTGCGTTTCGCTTCATTTAATCACTCGTCCTCGGGCCCACCATGGGCTTTGCTCGAAATAGTGAAGCTAAGGGAAGAGACTGCGGATATTGACACTTGGAGGCTTCCGCTGAGCTTTGGAGGGGACACGAGGCACAGTCCACTGCTCTTAGGAAAAACATAGTGATGCCTTCCGCAGTTGCCACTTGTCGGCTTCCGCTGATTCTCACCAAGGACACGTGGCAGCTTTCACCATTTCTCAAAAACAAAGCATAATGGGGCTCGGCTGACGACACTTGGCAGCATCCACCTGACTCTTTCTTTTGTGCGCGTCCTTCCTTAACTAAGGCAACCTTTGAACCCGTTGAACCTGCTAATCCCTTTACCAAAAAGTTGAGAAAATGACGAATTTGAATGATTCAGAACAAATTTTTGGAAAGGGGAAGAACAATTTTGGCTATGCAGGACCAAAATAGTCCTATGTTGTCTAAAAAATGAGGAATCACTTTTCAAGGACAACACAAATAAAAAGCTAATCAATCAAGAAATTGCTAAGAGTTCAATAGGATTCGTGTCGATAATTTGAATGTGAAATATCTATGCATTTTATGAATCAGGGGTGGACCACTATGCTCTTGGTCATTTTCTGCAAGTTATTAGATTTGCACATTTTTTGGGGGTTTACACCAGATCAATGGTTGGACTTTTTTCTACTGATTTTAACCTTAGACAATATACATGTTTGGTATAATTTAAGATTCAACTAAGAACTCTTTCTTTGTCACTTTAATTCATTCCTATACATTCAATTCGTACAATTAAATCTATTTATAGTATTATATTATTATATTTTGTTTAAATCTGAACTGCTTGTAGTATCATCAACCTAAATTTATTCTAAAATTAAATTGTGGACTTCAATGATCATTTAAATTTTTTCTAAAAATACTTGTAAGTGTTAAATAAATCTATAAAAATAATAAGTTCTTTATATTAAAAATGAATTCAAATTAAAACCCATCTATGAATATCGACTTCCATTTTTTCTATTTTTTTAAATTGAAGAGAAATGTAGACACTTGCACCTAAAGGGCAAGAGCATACCGATGCGCTAGAGAGGGCAAGGCAGACAAACCCTCCAAACAAAAGGGTCCAATCACTGGTCAATCTGGGAAGGGGGTAAGGAATCGCTAAAAGGGGTGGAGACAAAAGTCAACAGATGCGATCATCTCGCACCTCCCGACGATGGAATCGGGAATTTTCTGGGCACTTTCCTCCTGTCACCTTAAGCTCCATCTTCCTCGTCATTTACGAGAAGCATCTCCATCAAATGTGTAGTTTATAATTGGACATGGCGTGCGAATATTGAGGAGGTAGTGGGGAAGAAGAGTATGGACCCTGTTAGCAGCACCATCATCGGAGTTGCATTCAGCGAACTCTTCGTTGTGACCAGAACCATCATGAGCATCATCATCTTCAGCAAATCCAACTGCAAAGAGCTAAAAGAAAAGATCCAGCGCCTGCAGCCCACCATCGATGAAATCTCCAAGATAAGCTCCGACAAATCTCTCCACAGAAACCGACAGTTACGAGATTTTCAGTCCCAACTTCAAGATGGCCTTCACCTCGTCAAGAAATTGGAGAAACTTGGCAGTTTTAATCTCTACAGAAAGTATAGATACGGAAAGAAAATTCTGAAGCTAGAAAAGAATGTCAACGACTTCATGCTCACGCAAGGCTTGGCCAACCTCATGCTTGATGTCCAGAAACTCGATCTCGATTTCAAGGGCCACAGCCAACACTTTCACTGCCTTGAGAAAATGGGTCGCCATATAATTGATAGTGTGAATGCTAAAATGACTAGTGATGCTATTGTTAATACTCTTATGTTTCAACAAATGAGCACAGATCAACGCCTGTTTGATAAGGATGATGCAACAAGTGGCCAAGATCTCATCGGCTGCTCTGCCCAAGTCCCGGATTTGCCAAATTTTGTAGTGGGTTTGACTAATCTCATCAATGATGTCAAACAAATTCTCTTCGTGAACGATGTCGATATCGTTGGGATCAAAGGAATGGGTGGAAGCGGCAAGAGCACTCTTGCATTAGCACTCTGCAATGATACCCAAGTTAAAGGTGACTTTTTTCTGTTTCATTTTCAATTCAAAGTTTAAGCTTTACGCATCGTCCATCAGATCAGATTTGGGAAAACCTAGAGTCAGGACATGCCGATTAATCGTTTTTCCTTGGCACTATTTTTTCTAGCTATGATTTTCCTATTTGTTCTGTCTATCAGATTGCTTTATAACATTCATTCTTCTGGAAATTTTCAGATTTTTTTCGCAATAGTATTATCTTCATTACGGTTTCACGTTTCCCAAATTTGAAGGGCCTTTTGGAGACCATGTGGGATAGGATAATTGGTGGGCAGAGGCCTGATTTTCAGAGTATAGAGGATGCACATAAACAATTGCAAAAGAATATTAGATTAAGAAAAAATAAGCCAAATTTGGTGGTTTTGGACGATGTTTGGTCAAGGTCAAATCTAGAGCAGTTGTTATTTGAAGCAGAAGGATACAAGACAATTATCACAACCAGACAGGACTTTACTGTTCCACTTAAGCATTCTACCCGTCTTTATGAGTTACCCATGCTACAAAGGGCTGATGCCCTGTCACTTTTCTGCTTCTGGGCCTTTGGAAAGCCTTCCATACCAAAAACAGAAGATGAGGATCTTGTTAAAGAGGTATGAATATACTAAAACTAAACACAATCTCTTGGGTTGCACTTTTCTGCATTTAATTCCCTATGCTCTGTATTCAATGATGTCCTCCAACTTCCGACATGACAAAAACTTTTTCTATTAAGTAGGAGGATTTTTTTTTTTTGTTTAATTAAACTATGTGATATTTATAGAGAGGCAAAATTTCACAAGAGTTGCATTGAAGAGAATTCCAGCAAAAACTACGATGCACTTAATACCTTTACAAAAATGATAAGATATTTAATTAGTAGTGCAATAGCTGCAGGTTGAAGGACAGTGTAAAGGCTTGCCTCTTGCTCTCAAGGTCATTGGGAGCTCATTGCACGGTGAGCTCTATCCAGTCTGGGAAAGTGCTAAACAGAAGCTTTCCAGAGCAGAACATATCTCTGAATATCACAAAGAGGGCCTTCTAAATTGCCTAGAAACAAGTATAGATGTCCTAGATGAAGATTTAAGGAAGTGCTTCTTGGATTTGGGAGCATTTCCCAAAGGAAGAAAGTTCAGTGTTGATGCGTTGTTGGACATGTGGGTATATGTCCGGGGGATGGAATGGCAGGATGCTTTTGTGGTTTTGGTAGAACTCGCGAGCCGCAATCTCCTCAACATCACAAGTGATCCAGAGTATGTGTCTATAGAGTTCTTTAAATTTTCCGCTATGTAAATTTTGAGTGTTGTTTTTGCCATCTCTGCGTTGTTTTTCATTCGATTTCTAGTGCTGGTGATTTATTTTTAGAAGATAAATTTGCGGAAATTTGGTGGCTAGCCATAATCTAGAGAGAATAGACAATCAGTTTAAGATTTTTAGTTCATCTAGATAAAGTAAAAAGAATTACATGGTCAGAAAAGTAAGAAAATTCAACATGTTAGGGATGTTTAGTGGCATCTATGATCGTTTCTTTTTCATGCTTTGAAGTGTCAGGGGTCGAGCTATCTCATATGGATGTGCCTACGAGCTCTCTTTTTCGCAACATGATGTGATGCGGGATTTAGCATTGCGTTTGGCAAGCCAGGATGGTACCGGTCATTGTAAGAGACTCTTCATGCCCAGAAAGGAGGATAGCATTCCTATGAAATGGCCGACAATCAATGATCAGTCATCTAAGGCTCAGATTGTTTCTATTCATACAGGTGGCTCTTGGATCATTCAATCAATTTTATTCTCTTCAAAATTAATTTGGGTTTATGGTCAATATGTATCTGTGTTTAATCAGGGCGCTGTCTTAATATTGGGGACTTGCAGGTGCAATGGATGAGAAAGATTGGCGTGATATAGATTTTACTGAGGTGGAAGCTTTGGTTTTACACTTTGCTGCAAGTGAGTACTGTCTTCCACCATTTTTGCCGAGGATGCTAAAACTGAAGGTTCTGCTAATATGCAATTACAGTTCGAAGCGTACCACACTTAATGGGCTGGCAAGTATTCATTCACTCACTCAAATCAAGTCTCTGCACTTGGAGAGGCTGATTGTTCCTCCTCTCAATGAGTACTGCAGATCCTGGGAGACCTTGGAAAAGTTGTCTATATGCCTATGCGAGGGCCTTGGAAACATGGCTGGATTGGATAATAAGCAAGGCCCAAATTTTCCTAAGCTTGTTGAAATGAATCTTGACCACTGTAGTGATTTAGAGGAATTGCCACTAAAGATGTGCGATTTAACTTCCTTACAGAGGTTGTCTGTCACTAATTGCCATCTGGTTCATAAGTTACCTGATGACTTGGGGAAGCTAAGCCTGCTTAGAGTCCTGAGATTGTCCGCATGCCCAAGCTTGGCAATGCTGCCAGCTTCCATTTGTAATCTTGGGCAACTAGAATATCTTGACATTTCACTGTGCAGGTTTTTGAAGGACCTTCCTAAGGATTTCAATCAGCTATCAAACTTAAAGATACTGGACATGAGGGAGTGCTTGGTGGGATTGAGGCAACTTCCCAGAGCATTAGGCAAACTAAGATCTTTGAAACGTGTAATCTGTGATGAGAAAACTGGAAAACAATGGTTGTCCATCAAGGCCTCTGCCATGCTTGATCTCACAGTGGAAATTGTTGAAGAACGCTTTAATTTGGATTGGCTTGATGATTGAAGGCGTGTCTGTATAAAAACCTTTTCTATAACTCAAACTCTAGTTTTTAAATATTTGACCTCTAAATTGCTGCGGATGATAGTTAAATTCCTTCTTTTTTATGGGTTCATCCGTCAACCATGATATCTGTGTCTTTCAATGGGCTCAATCACCAACCATGTTGTATATGTCTTTCATTTAGTCGTACAGTAATATTCTAACGTTACTTTTTATTAAAGATCCGAGGCTTCCACACTGCATAATATTTGTACACAATGATTTGAAGCAGCGATTCAAAACCTTTCACCCAGTTGTTTCAAAAAAACCTTGCACAAATATTACTTTTTATTTCCATAAAGACCAGTAATTGCAAGAAATTAAAATTTGTGACCTTTGGACCATAGGATTACACTTCCAGTCATTGGCATTAAGCCAGAGAAGGTCAATTTATTCGTGCACTGATACCAATGGATGCAAAAATTACTTTGAAGGATCTGGATGTTTCCCTATCAATTAAAAAAAAAAAAAAAAAAAAAAAAACTAACCTTCCAGTAGAATTGGACAGTAATTATATCGATTAATAATTTCTTTTGGATCCTTGAAGTGATTGTTCCAAGAAAACCATTTTCTTAAAATTTTCGGCTAACTGTTTATAATTATATTACATAATCAAAATTAGACTTCACAAAATTTCGGTTCATATGCAATCAGCAAGAAAATAATTAGAAGAAAGTGGCATTGAGCAAGGGGGAGCTCCCTCAGCATGATTCCTTAACCACTTGCATGATGAAATCCCAATCGGGATTATTCTATGAACCCAATTGTAGAAGTTCAGAAATCCTGGGAATCTTTCTTTCTTCTATTTGGTTGTAAGCTAAACACTTATTCTCCAATTTTGTTAAGATTTAGTGTTCTATACAAATAAAATTTTGATTTGTAGAAATAGAGGCTAATATTTATTTTCTAGACTATTTTAATAGAATGTGACGACAATAGTCGATAGCAAAATATTAGCCACTAAAATATTGCTGGAAGCTTCCATAGCTGCTTGCAACTCATGCACACAATAATCTTGTATATGCTTCTTGTATTTTCTGTAAGATCTGCAAAAATTAACCTTGAAGCTCATGAGACCAATCACTTCAAAGTAATGTTCTCATTGTGCTTCTTACTAATAGGCTGAGAACATTATTCTGTGGTGTGTTGAAGCAAAACAACAATAACACAGTTTCTGATTAATGGTTAGTGTAATTCACGAGTCCTTAAAATTAGAGCCTTGCAAACTTGTCTGAATATATTAGATTTGCATTATGCATAACCTGCTCTACTTTTTGGAGCTCCATTAGCATTTCTCTTGCACTCTTCATTTATGGATCTGCTCGATGCTTGTTAATGTATTCATGGATATGCATAATCTGCTCGATGCTTGTTAATGTATTCATGGATATGCATAATCTGCTCTACTTTTTGGAGCTCCATTAGCAGCTTTCTTGCACTCTTCATTTATGGTTCTGCTTGATGCTTGTTGTAAGCAATCTTTGTCCATCAATTGGCAAAAGAACATATTAATACTTGTAAGAAAACTTTGTCTATGTCAAAACAATATCCCATTGTCTTGGGGTCTCACCAATGCGACTCCACAACAAATTACCCATCCATGATTTACTTATCAATTTCCTTCAAGATGTTCTTCAAATACAACTTACAAGTTTAGCATTTCTATTACTTGTAGTTTAGGAACCCTACAAATTCTTTGAAGAACAAATGCATAATGTTGCATCAATTTAGAAAATTTAGAAAGCGATCTACCCTCACAAATATTGCATAATTTCTCAAATATGTTTGTCGTAGCACCAATACAAAACCATTCTAATATCCATGTACGGTTCTTTATGCACGACAAATGACTTATACCACCAAGAGTTTGCTATCTTTCTTTTCCAACATGCCAATTTTTGTATGTTGAAACAAATCTAATGATACCTTTTGTCATGCCCTAATAATCAACACAGAAATAGGTCAAGTTTTTTGTTTGGGAATGTACAATGTACAATCCAATAGAGTTGTGACACCCATGCACAAACTAATACACGCCGTGCGAAACAATAGGTGTGGGTTGCATGCTTGTTGTAGAGCCCATGCTAACCTTATCTATGCTAACCGACTCACTATGACTTAGATGGCCAACGTGGCCTTCATGAGCCTATAGGGCCCATGGCCTCTACAATTTTGCTCTAGACTCACAATTAAAACAAAAAGGTTTCTAGTGTGGAGTAGGGTTGAACAACCCACTCTTGTGCTGAAAATGGTTTAAAGGGAACCCCAAATGAATTAGGTCAATTAAAGGGTCCAGATCCTACCTTAAGTGAAAACTAAATATAATTCCAAGTTGAGTTGTTTTTTCCAAAAGGGGCTCAACCAAAGGGCTAAAAGGCACCATATGACCCAACACATGCATAAAATATCTAAGCCTAGTCCCCTTGAGGTGGAATACCTCATCTCCTCCGTCAGATCTCTTCTTTCTCAATAGCAGATCTAGTCAACTAGAGGAAACCTTAGGAGTACTTATGGATTGCTTAAAGGGTCCTAACACACTCATAAACTTTGCAAATTCATATTTAAAGAAGGGGAAGAAGGTTTGGAGGATGACTTGTCCATAGTCACCTCTCTTTACCCACCACACCCTTGGGTGACCTCCATCAATTGGGTTTCCAAGCTTTTCAATTTTAAAATGTTTTTATTTGTTTTTATTTTCTAACATAATAAGAAGTTAGTTGGGTAGGGAAGATGATGCTAGGCTTAACAGAAAGTTCCCAGGGTGAACATTCCTCTCTCAAAAGGCAAAAGTGTAAGAGGATTAAGTTTTAAAGGGCATTTAAGGGTTCCCCATTCCCCACTCCTACCCCCCCCCTTGCCCCTAAAAAAATCCAAACAAAATCTCTAAAGGTTTAGGCCACGGAGGCCTTCTTAAATGCCTTTACCCATTATTTAATAACACCAACCTTATTAAGGCGTATAATCGACTAAAAACAAAGACCGACTACGATCACAAATTTGTGATTAAAATATGCTACAACCTTAGCTATAACAAGGTCGGTTTAGTACCGAAATCGAAAACTGGGGTCTAACAGTTAATAAATACCTAAGTTTATAAATGAAATTGCCATCACAATCAATAATCGTGACTTATAATAAATGTAACAAGCTCCAAATGGTAGACCACCACCTAACACCACTCCCTAGTGGCTCAATAAAAACACATCTTCTCGGATTTGTCGCCACAAAGGTGGCTCTGGGAAAATGTCTTCGACTACGAAAGGCACTACCAGACTCAAAATTTGGGTTAGGCAAGAGGGATGGCTCTGAGTGTTGGGACGAGGTGGGGTGAGGCGGAGCCCTTTATATGGGTGTAAACTTGCCCTAGGCCTTCGACCATCTACACAATTGATTATGGGTTTGAACGCACAATAATGCCTTCATTGGGATCACACCTTCCTCGTAGCCCTTTCACGCCACACAAATACAATGATGCCCATACGAGCCTTGAATGACACAACCCTCTCGAGTTATAGAAGAAGCACATAACTCACAACATTCGAACTACAATTTCCCTCAAACGGGCTTCAAACAACACCGCCATCCTTTGAGCTTAGAGAACTCTCATGCCATACGACCTTTCGATAGTAGTGCCCGCGATCACCACATAATATGCCTAGATGCCACTAAGGTCGTCTATCCACAATGTTATCTTGGTCCTGTAAGAACCGACCCTTTTTTCCTTTTCTCCATATGTCCATGGTCATAACCGGGGGCTTTATCCCATTTATGGCATTGACATACAAAGGGTCCACCACCAAACTTGTAGACCATGTGTATTTTTATTTTACCTTACATAATAGTTATTTTCAAAAATTCATTTAGATCCTTAAAGATGTTATAACTTATTTTAGATTTAATGAATCCAAATAAGTCAAAACTATTGAAATTCAGATTATGTAAAACATGTCATTTCACATACAAACTTAATTGGCTTCAATTAGTCAACACCTCTCTAAAATGGTTGGAGGTATAGGTGACTCCAATTAGTCAACACTTCTTCCTATGAGCTAAGGATCACTTAAAACATTCATAACAAAACTTATGCAACCAACACGAGGATAAAGCATTCTAAATGAAATATATTTCAAGGATATATAGGGGAAAATAACCCCAATATTTTAATATGATTCTAAATCCCAAAGGATGAGTTTTCACTTCACAATTCTAAGGGGTGAGAGAAGGACTTTTGGATATGAGGAATTTTGGGATAATGTGATGCATCAAGGCAATAAAACATCATTTTTGTGTTTTAGTCTATAGGAGGTCAATTTTGGTCAAAGTTTGATATCAAGGTGTTTGAGGGACTTTATTAAGTCCATTTGTGGTCTTAGAATCCATTTGGGTCCCTTAGGATGTGTTATAGGACTTCTAGGAGTTTTCCCTCCAAAACTAGGAATTTGAAAATTCAAATATTGTAATAGAAACTAAGAGGGTCATTTTGTATGTTTGAAGTGTTTGGATGGGAAAAGTTGGTTTTAGGGTTCATTCAAGTCATGAGTAAGGGTTTTTAGTACATTTCATGTTTAGTACATAAAAAAGGTCATTTTGAGTAAATGCAAGATTACCCTTATACGTTGAGGGTTAGTTATGCAAGGAAGTTGGTGTAACCAACTCAAAAGTCTACGTTGAAATGAGGAAGAACAGTCATTGTATGGAGGAGAGGATGACATAGAGTGGAGAGATCTCCAAAGAGAGGAGTAGGAGGGTTAGAAAAAGAGAAAAGACAAGAAACCCTCACAAGACAGATGAGCAAGTCTTTAATGCATTGTATTTAATAAACTGATATTTCAAAGAATTAAGATAAGTTGATCCTTGCTTTGTTTCCCCTTATAATCGTATGGATTGTTCTTATATACATCTACATATTTTAGATGAGTCTTCATGGCAATACAGTTGCTTGGGTGTTGTGTGTATCTGCAGGTCTGGAAAGGACTGTTGAACACAGTCAAGAAAGATTAATTTGAACCATTGTTTGAGAATCAAGAAACAACAAGTTATACTAGTGGAAGATTGTGTGAAGGTGTCAAGGGATCCCTGAGTGTCAAAAGAAAACAAATCAAGATGTGTTGAAAATTTGAAGGAAATAATTCTTGTTTTAGAAAACCCTGTTCACAGTGATGACAGTCTGATGTGTGCAAGTATTTAGGCATTCTTGAGACATAAATGTAACTTTGTTTGGGGATAGATACAGTGAGGTATAGTATATTGAATATATATTGGATGGCCAACATGTGGTGCTCATAATGTATAAGATTAAACACTAATTAGAAAACATAAACCTTGTTGGTACAAACAGAGCTCTATATACAAACAAAAGAGACCCTGTTGTAGGTTCAATACCCCAGAGATAGCATGAAGGATGAAAGGAGTGGGTGGAGGTATTTGTTTATACAACGCCCTAACATGTTTATAGTGGAGTAAAAACCCTAAACAAACCTTTTTATATAATCTTGGAACTGACTGGTTCTAACCATGCTCTGAGTTAGCACACAATCCTACATTGGGACTTGGAAACATTGAACTTATGAGAAGCATGCTTTGATAAATTTTATGGTGATGGGATATTGACACAATAATGAGGGTACCAAGTAAAGAATATCCCTGAAGAGAGTTTATAGTTTTGAATGACCACAGGCCTGGAGACACTATGCAGAGTGTTGTCAAGAACTAGTTTCCTACAAATTGTATGTTATCGAGTATAACAAAGAAGAAAAAGGAGTATAGAAAATTTAAAAGGATGAACATGACAAAAACATACCTATATAAAGTATTATAACCTGGTAAAGTGGCATTGAAACAATCATATGATAAACTAAGACCTTATACTGCCTTGCACAGTCAACACAGGCTTACAGTCAACTGAGATTTGGATGTTTTAAGATTGAATGGTTGATATAAGGACTCCTACTTGTCATAATAGTTGAGATAAGTCCAAAAATACCTGTGGGAGTTGATTTGGTCCTTTAAATCATTGGGTAACTCAAATTATGGATTTATTTATGCTCACGGCCTGTGCAGGAAGGGAGAAACCCTAGAACTAGGGTTTTAGCATTTTAAAGATTTCCAACCGTTGAAAATCCTTGAAAATTTGTGAATTTCCTTTAATTTTCATATAGAGAGATAATAAAGTGGTTTGGGTTTTATAGTGTACGGAAAAGTACGGTTTTGAAGACTGTGGTGTTGGAATAGGCCTAATTAGGCCTAAAAGAAGGTGGTTTTCCAAAGAAAGTAGGAGGTAAAAGAAGACCAAGGCCATGAAATTTTATGAGGATTTCAAAGGAATTATAAGGTGCCAAGAAAAGTGAATATACCTTGGGAAAGATGTCTGGGTATGATGATTCAAGAGAAAAGGCTCAAAAAGGGCTACTAGCCTATACAAGCCATGGAGAGTGAACTGAGTGAAATGAAAGGAATAAAGTAAGAATATGTTTGTGGAAGATCCATAGAGGTTAATTCCATTAGTAAGTGTTGTTCATAGTACAACAAATAAGGATTAGAGCAAAAATCTAGTAAACACAATGATCAAGCTAGTGAGATTGGAGTCTTGAAGATCAAAAGCCACCAAGTGTATGTGACCAGTTTGGATTAAGAACCAAATAATGGTGCTATTGGATACTTCTCCCCATGCCTATGCATCATAATGACTCACTAATTTTCTCATCACACCACAAAATAAAGTAGGGGGACTTTAGGATACTAGCTCCCCTTTGCCAAATCCTACCATAAGAACAAGGAAACCTTTTCATATAAGCCAAGCCCATTCGGGCAGCACAAAATTACAATTTTAAAAAACTTATTGGACTATGGAAAAAAAAAGGGTAAAAGAGAGAAAAACTCATTTGAAGTCTCTTAGAGGGTCCACAAAAATAAGCTAGGCTTAGGCCCAAACAATATCAAAATTTAAAAACAAGGATGCAAGCCAAATGTCCTTGCCAATCCTTTGAATTTGCAAGTTATTTAAGAAAGAGATCAAGAGTTTTTTTTAAATCAAATAACACAAGCAATAGTGTGTTAATGGTATTCCTACCTTGGGTCCTCCACTTGGGTAATGGTAGCAAGCTCCTTCTCTAAGGCTTGCAACAAGCTTCAACCCTTTCTCCTAAGCTCCTCCTCTTCTCCAAGCTTTAGTTCTCCAAACTCAATTTTCAAGAATGAATAAATAGTGTGCATAAGGATAGATTTCCATTCACTTATAGGAAAATATTACAAATACTTGACTCATCACTTCCCATTCTCTTGCTTCTCTCCAAGAAGTATTTTATCTCATTAGTCCACTTACAAAGCCATAACTCAAGCCCTTACATGGGCACATGTGCAATGCCCATGGGCAAGAAAGGCACTCTTACGCTCCATTAATACCTCTATATTCAAAGTCATTAATTGGAGGATGGGATGCCCCAAATGTCCTCTAAACCTCATAAAAACACTCCTAGGCTCAATATTTTTCCAAAGGCCTTTAATTCTACCTTTAAAAAACTCCAACTTCATTTTCACACCACTTTAAAAGTGGGTTACTTTTCCAATTTGAGTTTTTCAAGTTGGAAAAAAAATGTTGACTCTTCCTTGCTTCCTCTTGAATTCCTATAGGGTTAAGTCTCAAAAAGATGGGTGAAGGGAGAATGAATTGTGTTAGGAGACTAAAAATTTATAATTTCTTAAATATGTAACTACATCAAAACAAGGAATTAAAAACTACAAGGTGGAAAAATAAATATCTACACATATATTAGCTTGGTAACCTCCATGACCAATGTATTCCAAGATTCCTTGATTGGCCAACCCATTACCTTGCACACTCATTGCACACATAAAAAATTTCTACACCTATGATAACCGAAGAAACATAATTTTAATCAATCACAAGGGATATCCTTACTCACACAAAGCATACATATAAAACCATCAAATGAATTATAATATCTCAAATAAATCATATGAATAATGTCAATGTGTCAAATGACAAAGCATCAATGTCCATACACAAAAAAATATAAATATGATAACTTAAATAGCTAAGTCAACCATAGTGACCAAGTATTAAAATAATGATGTCTCAAATCAAATAATAAAAATAC
Source organism: Torreya grandis (assembly GCA_037957365.1). Classification (NCBI taxonomy): domain Eukaryota; kingdom Viridiplantae; phylum Streptophyta; class Pinopsida; order Cupressales; family Taxaceae; genus Torreya; species Torreya grandis. The sequence goes on along the minus strand of JARHVA010002595.1, from coordinate 589,068 downwards.
TAAAACTCTATGCCTCCAAAAGTGGATCAAAAATTCATCACAAAGTAACAAGGTACATATATACCAAAGCATACTAAAATAAGTCTGCTAGCTCAACTAGCCACATACACACATGTAAACCAAATGTCCAAGAGCTAATAACACAATATCGACACTTCATACCTCCTAATCAGAGAAAACTAAGTCTATCAAATTATGCACAATAGTGAAAACATAAATAGAAACCAAGGTAAAAAAAAGGGACCTCACACCTCTTCTCAATTAAGACCAAAAGTGTTATGCCCCTAACATTTATCCATATCACAATCTTTGTTATTTATGTTTGTGTCACAATGTGATTCACATGCAGTCCTTAAGCTTAGGATAGTATTTTAGAAGTTTGTATCTCATATTGGATCCACTCAATGAGGGGCACATGAGTTTCTCTAACCTAATAATGGCTTTCTATACAATATTCGTTTCAAAATCATCATTGAATTATTGTATATAGAGGTTTCCCCTTTGATGTGGCATTCTTATTTAGATCTTTTGATATATTCATTATATTGAGTTTATATTTTATTATTGCTTTGTCTATATCTTTTGATATATTCATTATATCGAGTTTAGATTCTATTATTGCTTTGTTTATTTATATAATTTTTGAAATGTGGCTATTTATATTACATTAAAAAATACAACTAGCAACAAAAAAAATTGGGTGGATGAGCACATCCTGAGTCAAAACAAGAGTCAATCTCAAGAAGGTACTTTCAAGGACAGCAAAAATTCAACTAGCAACACAAAAATTTGGTTGGATGAGCACATCTGAGTCAAAACAAGAGTTAATCTCAAGAAGGCATTTTCAAGGACATAAAAAAATCCCTGTGGCCCAAGGCCAACCACCAAGTCATACGTTAAATAATGTATTATAAAATCTAAGGAAAAAATAATGAAAATAAACACAACACAAGACATCATTCCATCAATGCCACAAGATTAGTAGGAGGAGGTGGGGATTCATTTGATTTATCACCCCAACCATGCCCTTCTACAAGTAGATTTGCATCTTTAGGTAAGGGTTCCCACTATCTCTGTATTTCCTCTTCACCTTGTATGTTCTCTTAGAATTGATCCAAAGTGCAAGTCAGAAAAATGGCTAAATCTAGTTGTGGAAATTGTCAAGGGGTTGCCCCCATCCACCATTTATGCCACTTGAAGATAGGGAAGGATGTTGATAAAGTGGAGCAAAATTAGAGTGACTTCTAAAGAAACTTCGAGAGAGAAAGAGTAGGAGCAACTCTATTAATCAAACCCATATATAGGGCTTACTAATCAAGATGGGACAAAGAATCATGAGGAGCCCAACTAAAAACTCACAATACATTACCCCAATGGCTAATAAATGTTCAAGTGTTAAACCTCTAGGGCCACCTTATTTGCTTGCACTTGAATCTGCAACATTAAATTATATAACACATTTTTTTGTGAAATAAAGATAAAATATTTGTATAAAAGTATAATCTATATCAATCATGTCTTCTTAGTCAATATAAAAATGACCATATTAGTGGCATTAATGAAGTATTGTAGTGCCACATGCCATCCAAAAACTTAATGAATATGTTTTATTAGTGGGAAAAATGTCTATTTTATGTTAGTGTTAATATCATGGGGACATCTTTTTCCATGTGTTTTTTTCCCTAAAAGTAGAAAGTAGATACAAAGGGTTTTGGGGGATAAGAGATTAAATAATAATGTTTTATCTGAAATTGAATTAATGTAATATTAATCCTAAATTAGATAAACTAATAAAATGTTGATTTACATGTAAATTGATTGGATTAAGAAATACAATAAAATTTCGACAAGCACATTTCTTGATTAGCAAGTTCAACAAACACATTAAGGAAAGTAAAGGGATAGAAAAAGACTTATCTTGTTTTAATGTACTTCCTTGAGTTATGTAGGTTGATAGGTTGAATAAAGGTTGTGTGAATTGTCTATGACTTGCTTGCTTCAGAAGAGGTGACTATTTTGAGCATAGGACATGATCAACAAACTCAGACATGTATGGTGGTCGATCTTGTCTTGTTCACCATTTTTTCCTTTGATAGTGAAGGTCTTAAAATTGGTTGGAAGGTACAGAGGCTCCTTTAATTCCTATTTATACTTTCACAATCTCTATTTCATGCATGCGTGGAATTATAATATCAAAACCCTAGTTTCCTGCACATGCACTAGATAGATATTTGGATAACAAAAGGGGGAATAAAAGTGGGGTAGTGGGAATGGTCGAGCTAGCCTCAAAAACCCCACGTAATTGAGAATTACCTACATAGTCTGAATAGACCTTAGGTTAAGTTAGTTCTCTTTTTAAGGATGCATCTTGATATGCAAAGCTAGATACTTGTTTTCCTAGTTCACCCTTGGCACATGCAAGTGTAATAGTACTTCAAAATCTAACTCTATGCACTTTTATTTTGAATAGCTCTTGAAAGTGTAAGAATGCTTTGTATAATGAGAATGCTAATTTTTATGTGCTTGGTGCTTGCTCATGAATATGTCTAGTTTGTATCACATGTGTATGAGAATATGTGCTAGTGTATGCCTTCTAATAGCTTTGTTCATATAGGGATTCTTAGAGTTTGAATTAAAACTTAGTGGTGCACACAAAAGGGCTGACTCAATACAAAATTAAAAAGGACACGGGGAGGGGTTAATAAACTTAAAATACTCAAGGAGATGCTAAGAACTTAAAAAACTTAAGGAGGGGTTAAGAAGAATTTAAAAGAGGGTTTATCAAGTCATAAAGGCTCATAAAGTAAAAGGGGAAATATAAGAAAAGTCATAAAGTAAAAAGGGGAAATATAAGAAAAGTGCACCACTAAGTATTTAATTATTTTCCAAGACCTACATAAATTAATTTATTTTAAGAGACATTTAAAAACAAGTGTTGTGCTAAATTCAAGTGTCTACATTCCCCCCTCCCCCCGCCTTTCAATTTATAATTTTATTGAAACTACAATTACTAGATAAAAGTGAAAAAGAGAATGTGAACCTCATGTGAATATATTATTGTATAGATGTATCATTTGCAATGATGATAAATGTTATTTCATATAAAATGAAATGTATGAAAATGTATGTTTTAATTATTCAAGATAAATGAAAGATATAGCTATAACTGAAATATTATAAATATTAGTCAAGGAACAACTACACTTGTATGTGTGTTGCAGAGAAGTAAAACAACCAAGGAGAAAAATAAGGGACTTGTAGTGTCTATTCATAACCTAGACAAGGAGATGAATAAGATTTCAAGTGGTAATGGAATGTGTAGAAGCATTAATGGATGTTGAGACCTTAATGTGTTGCATGTTAGTGGTTGTGTTGTTTCGAGAGATTATGTTAAAAATTGGAGAATTGAGGGTGATCAAGACCTAATTTGAATTTTACATGTATTAAAGACACAATACCCATTAAGGGATGCACAAATTGAACTTAATTCCTCTAATCTTTATAACCCCAAGATGGAAACAATTTGTAATCCTAATAGATTCACACACATAATGCTAGAGTGCTTAGGGACTCCAAGTCATGCACTATGTAACTATGTTGAATCAACCACTACATATGGCTTGTAAATTCAGTTCCAAGATCCTAGTATATCTTGGTATATGAAAACATGATCACGAGATAATGGAGTACACCTATGCTCCTATCATGTTCATGAAAAAAAGACTATGGCATAAAACTATATCATGCCTCTATTTTGATAACTTTGAAACAGTGTGAATTTTCTCCTTGAAATTGAGATAGGAGTGCATATGCGATGGCATATGTTCCCATAATGTGTGTCAATAACTGATTTTGAACTATTTGTATTGTTTTGAAACTATAAATCATGCCACTGATTAAATTTTTGAACCTTTGTATTGCTTATGTAAATGTAATGTGTAGTATTTTCAAAATCTATAATGTGTGATTTTTCATTTTGACTGTATGTGCATGTGAAATGCCCCCATTAATGTACCAATATTTGAGCCTTTGTGTTTGCATTGTGACATTATAAGTTAATGAATACCAATTTTGTAAATTTTTTGTAGATTTGTGCCCCTTTCAAGGCAAACGATGAGAGTATTGAATCGATCATATTAAAAGATAAAGCAAGTTAGAAATGTTCAATCTATTAGAAATGTTATAATATTGTGTAGTAGATTTAATATTATCATTATATTACTTGTAATAGATTGTGAACAATAGAATAATGAATAGTCACATTTGATTATTGAGTAGAATTTCCAAAGGTAATGATGCATATATCACCAAGTGTAAAATTAGCCCATTCTCAAAGTTGGTATTGGTAAATTATTAACATCATGATGTGGAAAGAGATGTCAAGTGTGTCTCTATGAAGCTTATGGCACGTTATTTCGATAACATAACTCGAGATATCACTTTCTAAAGTTTAGATTTGTTTAATAGTATTAATCATGCATTAAGCATATTAATTGAGATTGGCAAAATTCAACTCAAAGATAGATTTTAAGGTGAAAATAATAATTTTTATTTAATTCACTATTAATTAATTGAGATTTGAGTTGTGAGTGTTTTGAGATGTCGAGTTGACGATCCACATTGCCATTGTGATTTAAGTGCTTGCAGACTGTGATTGAGACATATATGACATAGGAGTTGGTATGTATCTAGTTTTCCTCATTTCGTTGTAATGATGATGTGTTGTAATCATGTTTTGTAAATATTTGAAATTTTATATTTTTGCATTTTTGACCTATTTGTCTAAGAAAATAAGAATTTGGTGATTTTGTCTCTTTAGGAAAAAAACTATACAATTTTGGGTGATATCGTCCTATGTTTGGTGTTTCTATCCACATTATTCTCTATGTTTCTGTCTATTTGGGTGATAGTGTCTTTATAAGATCTTGACTATTTTTTTATTTTTTATTTGTGTGTAATATGAATTTATTGATATTGAATAATAATTAACTTTGTAAGTTTTTATTTTTGTAGCACGACTTGTTGTCTTGAGAGTTTTGTTTTGGTATACATATGAGTACTCTATTAGAGTTGGGTTTGGATGATGCCGATTAGATGATATTGGAGGAGGATGGTTTGACATATGTTAGTTGATTAGGCCAAATTCTATACAATATGCACTTGATGACAACATTGGTTGAGTGATGAAATCTTGACACTTGTACCTTTTGGTTACTAATAGGTGAGATGATCATCACCTTGGAGGATGCGACACATTTTATGACTTTATATTGTTAGAAATAGACCCATAGTGATGGATTATGTGTCTTTAGGATATATGCACCAATGAGTCAAATTTATGATAGGTAGACTTGAGGGTGCAAACTAAGGTGGTGTTGTATTAATAGATCAAATTGTAAGATTAGTTATTTCAATATTGCAAAAAATTATATATTGCATACTAGAATCATTTATAGATGTGGATGGAGGGGATGTGGCCATATCCTATCGTATGTATTGCATTATTTGAGCTATTGAAGAGATTCACACAAGATATTCATGGGGGTGCAATATGTTATCCCACTTGTATCGAGAGATGTGCACGTTTACCTTGGAGTTTGATGGAGGTGGTCTTGATACTACTACATTGTTACACATATGAACTTATGAGAATATTATTGTTTCTCTTCCTTTTGGTGGCTTTCTATAGGATTGAGGTATTCTAGGTATATTTTTAGCTTGATGGGTTCTACCATAGTGGAGTGTTGGGTACTATGGAGTATAGAGTTGTTTGAGATAGATTGACACCTGTTATTATTGATGGAGACCTTATTTGGGATATGATTCATGGATTGAGGATGTTCAGGAGTTGATACATGTATGAGTCAGTATGTGGATACAAAATCAATTTATAGATGTGTATGAGAGGTTTCAGTATGAACAAGTGACCCATCAATTTGGGTTGTCTTAGGATGTGCCCCCAAGTCCTTATCCATAGACACAGAGTGCAGAACAATTATCATATTTGGCTTAAGGCTAGGGCTTATAGGTTTATATCTAAATCCTTGAATAGTAATAGAGTGAGATCCTATTGTTCCTTTAGTAGATGGTGATGATGTAGGATACACATTAGCCTATACATAGTGGTGGGCTAATGCATGGTGTGCGTTACTATTTCCTATTGTAGTAGGCATTCTTATTATGATTCCCCCAACATATGGTGAGGGGATCAAGATAGAGTAGATGTGCCACTTGCACCATAATTTGCACCGCAGCCTATTGGTGGAGATGCTCAAGTTGTGGCAGCCATAATTGAACATGAGAATCTCTAAATTATTTAATTTTATATTTATTTTATAATCATTTATAATTATTGATAACATATTCACATAATGTGATATCAAAAGTGATAATTGTTGGTCCATTATGGTAGGCAACCATTTTTCAATTGATGTGGAATGTGCCATATGATGTAGTAGGTAGCAGATTGATAGAGTGATTTGATTAGATCACTAGTGACCATGCATATTTATTTGATCCTTATGTAATGATTGTAACATATATTATCATTGTTGGTGAGCATGATTACCTACAAACAAATTTTGATAGATCCTGCACTAAGTTGAGATTCAGATTTGTCTATAGATTTACTTAATTAGTTTTGTGAGTTGAATTCTGAGCATACTTGTGTTGTGATGAATAATGAAATACTTCATAGGCATGTTAGATGATACAGGTCATGATCATGAATATGTGATGGAGCTTCGAATTCATAGGTGTAATGAAATTACTTGTATGTTCACACAATAAAATATTATATCATAAAAATAAGAGTATAATAGGTAGATCCACAACAATAATTGATAAAATATTAGAATCCTTGATAAATATAGTTGAACCACTTTGATGGGGCAACTTTCAAAACAATGTAATAAGAGCATAATTCACAATATGATGATCAAATACTAACCACTACCTCCTATATATACTCTACTTAGCCATGGTTATTCCATAATCCAACCTTAATAAGAACATATAGAGATGTGACAAGACAATATAAGAGGTATGTAAGCTATAGGTCAGCCACACATATACCTATACATGCCATAGGTTAAGGGTGTAACACTCCCCTCCCTTTCAGAACAATGTTATTCCCAATGTTGAATCAAACCAAGGTGTTGTTGTAGGAATGCTTCATCCTCCCATGTTGCATATTCAGAATGCAGATTATTTCATTTGATCAAATACTCCTTTATCACCCTAGTTTTTAATTGCTTAGTGTGCTTGTGAAATATCTCTTTAGGATCCGTAATGACTCAACCTTATTTATCCATTTTAGGTAACTCAATTTGAGTAGAAACTTTGTTTCTAATTACCTTATTCAAGCAATAAACATGGAATACTAGATGTATGCGAATGGATAAGGGAAATTCTAGCTTGTAGGCCACACTACGAATTTTATGCAAGATATGATAAGGTCCATAATGCTTCGGGGACACAATGTTATCTTATTTATGTTGATTCAAATACATCTACTTATATGGCTGAAAATGCACAAGGATCTAATCACCTATGTCAAAATTCTACTCAATACATTGTTGATCTGCTTGTTGCTTCATTATATTATATGTCATTGTTAAATTCTCTCACAAACTAGCGAGTATATCATGTTTATGGTGAATGTGTTTGTCAATAACTTGAACCTTGGGATGCACCTTCAATTTTGAAGTGGTGGATGGGGGGTGATACCCATACAATGCCACAAAGGTAGATATTTGGAAGAATTATGGAAAAAGTGTTATACCACCATTTGACAAGTGGCAACCAATGAATCCATTTGTCCTATTTGTCTGAAACAAAAGAACAATGATACCCTTCCATAAAGTTTTTTACTACCTCCATTTGTCCATCAGATTGAGGATGATATAACAAGGTACAAGCCAACTAGGTTCCTAAACATGCAAATAATTTAGTCCAAAAACTAATAAAAATATGGGATCTCAATCACTTACAATGATCTTTGAAGTACTATGCAATTTATGAATTGTATTAAGAAAATTAGAATCTACTGTATTGGTGACAAATGGTTATGATAAGGAAAAAATGAGCATACTTGGCGAGTCAATCCATAATTATCATGATAACATTTTCACCCTCAGACCACAATAATCTAGTAATAAAATCCATGAAAACCTCCTTCCACCTTTGGCTAGGGGTGGATAAAGGCTGCAAAAGACATGGGGTATTAATGGTTTCACCTTTTTTCTATTGACACACTATGTATATAGCCACATATTTATAGACATCCCCCTTGAGTCCTTCCCAAAATAAATATTTCTTGATTCTATGATATGTTTTAAAAATCTTGAATGACCTCCTATTGGAGATGCATGAAGTTCCTGAAGTATTTTATGCTTCAAGAAATAATGCTTATAGAGGTATAATATATCTTTATACCATAATGTGTTCCCCTTCCATGAATTTTTTTTAGATCCCCAAAACCAAGATGAAGATTTTGAATCGAATCTTGGGTATCTCTATCATTCTCCCATTCTAATCTTGTTTCTTCTAGCCAATATACCCACTAAATGGTTATTGCACATAACAATGCCTCAATTGAATCATCCTATTTGGAAAGTGCATCTACCACCACATTATATTTTCCTTATATACTATTTAAAAATCACATCCTAACATTTTATTCACCCATTTATTTTGTTCTTCTAATGACAATTGTTGTTCCAAAAAATATTTGAGGCTATCATGACTAGTTTCTACCTGAAAATGTCGACCCATCAAATAAGGTCTTCATTGCTTGACTATATATGCAAAATAGCCATCATCTATTTCTCATAGATTGGATTGATATTATTTTTTACCTTCAATTTATGACTCTAAAATTCAAGTGGTCTACCTTCTTACATGAGTAAAACCCCCATGTCGTACCTTGATGCATCACATTCAACATAAAAGGTTTTAGAAAAATCAGGGGTAGCTAAAATTAAAGTGGTGCACATAGCCATTTTCAACTATTCAAACACCTTGGTAGATGTTTTAGTCCACTACAAGGAGTCTTTATTTGATGAAGATGTGAGTGGGGCTATGATGCTACCATGATTTTTGACAAACCTGTGATATTAACATATTAGCCTCAGAAATCCTCAAAGGTTCTCAAGGGTCTTGGGCACTTGCCACTACATCATCGCTTGGATATTTTTAGGATCAAGTTTCAATCCTTCATGTGAAATAATATGACCCAAATATTTCACCTCTCTAATTCAAAAAACACATTTGGAAGGTTTTACATAAAGCTTATATTGTTACAGAACCAAAAGTATCTATTTTACATGCTTCAAATGGTCTTCTTAATTTTCATTGTAAATGAGGATGTCATGAAAAACACCAACACAAACTCTGAAATGTAGATGGTGCATTTTTTAGACCAAATGGTGTTACCATAAACTCATAATTGTTGGGAAATAACGGAATCACAATTGATTACCATATACAAGCAACTTACATGCGGAATTAACCAGAAGTAACAAGTAACTAGAAACCAGAAACAACATAGAATATGAGAGACAATACACAACTTGTATTAATACTCATCCAAAAAATAATACAATAAATAAGATGCCACTTCTTCTCCACACCTCTTAGAGGCTTCCCACACCTCAAGTGTACAGTACTTCTTTCCTCAAAGCTCTCTCTCTTACGGTCCCAACACACAACTCAAACACAGAGTTGGTGTTCACCTCCAACCAGTCAGTATCCACTACTGCCAGTACACCAGTGCTCCATGCACTCCACAAGTTCTCCATGCACTCCAAATAGATCTCCCCTGAACTTGCAACAACCTGCAACTCAAATGATCTTACTTATGGAAGGATCTTCCTTGCCTTCCTCTTTGCTCTCTTTCTGAGTACACACTGTACTCCAAGTAGATCTCTCCTGATCTTGTTCCCTGTTGTGTTGTTGTCCTCCCTGATCTTGCACACCTGTAAATCAATCTGGTTTTGCACACCTGCAAACCTAGATCCTGCACACACATACACTTGTAGATCAATGATCTTACTTACCATGCAGATCTCCTAACGTAGCCATGCATACCTGCTGACCAAGATCATACATACATGAAGAACCCTTCTGATTCTCCAAATCAGCACCCACACTTGGCACTGTGGCACTAAGAGGAACACACCATGCTCTCTTCACACACAGAAGGAGCTACTATTTGCTCTCTTACTCTCTAGCACAAATTATAATATAGCCCATGAGTCTATTATATAGATCTCATGCAAACAATAATTAGATCCGCAGCTCAAGACTAAATTTAGCCTTCTTCATGAAAACACCCAGTTCGTTAACGAATTATCCGTAAAACTCACAGTTCGAACCGCATAGGCGATCGACGTCGGTCCCTGTCTACCTGGTTGTGACTAACGTCAGCTGACTTTTGACCGCCATTGGTTGCTTCTTGTATGTACCCTGCCGACGTCGGTTGGCCTGACCGATGCCGACGACTGTGACAACAACATCCTCCATGTTTGCATCCATGTGAAGCTTTTAGCTCCACAACCTAACAATAATGGCCTTTATGAGTTTGGAAATCTATTTTATGTATTTACTCTTCCTAGATTAAAATATGATGATACCCTGAACAAAGATCTAATTTGGTAAAATAAACAACACCATGTAATTCATCTAGAAAATTATCAATTACTGAAATAAGAAACTTATATTTAATGGTGTACTTGTTGATTTCTCTATAGTTTGGGCACATCCTCCAAGTGTCATCATTATTATGCAACATGACCATTGGGGAGAAATATTCACTTTGGTTGTGTATGATAATTCCTACCTCTAGCATCTCTTGTGCCATATTTTAAATTTCAATCTTTTGGGAATAAGGATACCTATAGGGTCTGATGTTGGGTGGTGTACCACATGAAGTAGTCTGATGGCATGATCATGAAATTTACTTGGCGGAAGTACTTTTGGTATGGCACCAAAAATAATAGAATGGTCATCCATCACCAGTTGTAAATCAAGATGGGTAGACTCCTTGGTTGGTTGACTTTCTATGGAAAACAATTATGTAAAAAATCCTTCAACGCCTTTTCTAAGCATCTTCATCATTTAGTGAGAACTAACCAATTATGGATATTTGGCTCATGAACCACACAGTTCAAATATCCCACCTTATGAATGGAAGTGCATGAATGATTCTTAGAAATCCATCTCAATTGTGCCCAAAGTGGTGAGCCATTGTACTTACAAAAAAATGTCATCCCCACCCATGGGAATTGAAAACATAGTATAATCTAACAAGTAGTCTCCCATAACTAGCTTAATACCATGACATTTTATAAAATAGTTGACTATACCACCATCTATAATCATTACCTAAAATTTTGAAGCTAGGTAAATGAAATAGTTCAAACGAGTAGCCAACTTACTATTGATGAAGTTGTGTGTACTCCTAGTGTTAATTAACATAACCACCTTTTATTTCTTGAGGAAACCCACCACCTTAAGACTTTGAGGAGTACTAATACCTGAAAGTACATGATAGGAAATAACAAGTTGAGAATCTTCAGATTTATCTTTGGGTTCTTCCAGTCCTACACCTGAGGCCTCATCATCTTATTCATCCTCACAGGTGCCTTAAATGTAAAACAAATTCTTTTCAACACATCTATTTACTTTGCTCCATTTGATATCATAACCAAAACATAAACCTTTTGCATAGGTGCTAATCTTGTAGGCTGAGGAAATGATGGGGCTTGAAAATTATGTTCACAAAAATTAATGAAAGGTCTTCGTTTGACAAGATATTTTTCCTCTACCATGTGTACCATCGATATGGATTCAGATATTGAACTGGGACTCAAAATGAAACCCTACATTTGAATGCTTTCTTTAAGGCCACCCAAGAGCATGTCAATCAATTTGCTTTAGTTATGTCATCCAAACATAAGGAGAGATTCTATAATTGATGAATATAATATTTTATGTCCATGTTTGGCATAGTTTGGCTAGCTGATTAAAGTAGTTTTTTGATACATTGTTGTGATAGTGGAGTTGTAGCTCCTCTTAAAATATAGATCAAGTAACTTGAAGGCCCTTATTTTTCTTTTGAGCACACAATCATCTATACCTAATAAACTACTTAGGTTCCATATATTGAGTGGCCATGAATACCTTTTTCACACATGGAGTATGATGTAGATCAAATAAAATTTTGATTTGATTGATCCAAGTGAGGGTATCCTTACCATCAAACTTGTAAAAGTCCAATTTTGGCAACAATTTCTTTAGACCAGGATTGGAGGTGTGATTGTTTGAATAGGGAGAACCAAAATGGAGTGGTGGTGGATTATTTTATGAATTCTAAGTTTTAAGATTAAATAATTGCTCAGTTATAAGTGTTGATTGGTCCTTCAAAACATTTAGGTCTCCCCTTACCCCAATGATGTCCCCTTTGACCATATTGAGATCATCTTTTTGCACCATGCTTTGTAAATCTAACTGAAGTAGGTGAACCACCATAGAAATAAAGGGATCATAAGTGTCAGACTCTGTGTCATCTTTGTGAGGATATTTTAGAGTTTATTTCCCTTTTTTGCAATCACGAGTGTTAGGACCAACCATGCACAAGCCCTAGGATGGAGGCTTTATACCATTATGATAATCTCATCAAGATGAATCTAATGATTACTAATGTTCACAAGGGTGAAAATTTGTGGCCCAAAAATTGTAATAGTAAATTATACCATTATGATCATCTTATTAAGATGAATCTAATGACTACAAATTTTCACAAGGGTGAAAAAATTTTCAGACCTTTTTTTAACTATTTTTTTTCAAAAAATCACTTTGAACAATACTTTAGTGACAAAAAAATAAATTCTTGATCTCAAGTTATGTTTTTTTATCATTTTGTTGTAGGGGATCCAAAACACAAGATCCAAAAAAAATGCATAAACTTGCCCAAATTGAAGTTGTAATACCCCTTGTAGTGAAATTACTTAGATGTTCACACAATAGAATATTATATTACATAAATAAGAGTAGAATGTGTAGATCAAAAACAATAATTGATAGAAGAGAAAAAACATTTGATAAATATAGTTGGGCTACTTCGAGGGCCAACCTACACAATAGTGTAATAAGAGCAGATTTGCAATATGATGATCAAATATTAACCACTACCTCCTATATATACTCTAATTAGCTGTGGTTATTCCATAGAATAACCTTACTAAGAATATAAATATATGCTATCAGATAATATAAGAGGTATGTAAGCCACAATTCAACTACATATATCCATAGACACACCATAGGTTAAGGGCATAACAACAAGCTATAAATACATTGAGTAGTGATAATTTGGATGAGAGGGATGCTCCCATAATATATATATATATATATATATATATATATATATATATATATATATATATATATATATATGAGATCATTTCATATTTGGCATTTGTGTATGATATTTTTAAATTTTGTTCATTTAACAAGTATTTTTTAATTTTATTATTGTTTAAATAGAATATTGTAATAAATGTATGATATATTGATGACACATGTCAAACACTGGTGTTTCTTACTTGTTAGTATTGTATATGCATAATATCGCTCAAAAGTTAATGTGAAAACCAGCTGGCCAAAGATGAAATTTAACTGACTGACCAAAGATGAAATTTAGCATATTCTATCTGAATACACTACTAATGAATAATTTGAAATGGTTCCACTTATGATTGTTATTCTATGTTGTTTACATGTACCTTCTCCCATTCCATAGTTATGTGATCCTTTTTTTGCTTCCATATTGGCTTTGTAGTAGATATAGATGTGCTTGAAACATATAACTTTGGAGTATTATTAATTAAGCTTATTCTAATATTAATTCTATCAAGAGCTTGAATGACTCGTGATTTCTTAATAGGAATATCTTGAGATACTTTGGTCATTGTAAAATGTTAACTAGAAGAATAACTTCTTCTAGTGGTTTGGTTGTGTAAAGGTTGATAAACCATTTGTCATTGGTAGGAAGTTCATGGGATGTCTCAATATTATTAGAATAACTAAAAGAAGAAGTAGGATAAGAAGACCTTGTTATCTTGCTCTCAAATGTAATGACTCTATCTACAAATTGTGTAATAAAGCATAACAATCATTGTCATGATGCCCATTAATACCATGATAAGTGAAAAATGGTTTAAGTTTTATCTTTTCAAATCTATGTGGTGGATGATAGTAATTCAGAGGAAGAGAAATCAATTGCTTATCCAATAATGTATGCAATAAACCATGTGGTCTATCCCTAAGATGATCAAACTGAACTAGTTATTTCTGAATAGGATCATATTCTCTAACTGTAGGAGGTATTTTTTATGTATTTCCTTTCCTTTATGTATAACCTTTACTATTTGTTCCTTGCTATGAACTATTAGTTTAGAAGAAGGCATTGATGATGATTTATGATCCTCTTTAGTTGTTTTTTTTCCTTTGTAAGAGCCTTTAAAAAAACTTTTTCCTTTCAATGAAGATACATTTAATTTTGTGTTATTGTTTACTAGCTCACATGCATACTTATGCACATCCATATATAAGATATTAAATACAATGTAAGGATTATGCAATGTTTTTTTTTTAAGTGGAGAAAGAAGACCCCTACTGAATATGAATTATACTTCCAAATCTGAAGGTGTATATGTCAAAGAATATAATGTATTCTTATATTGTATAACATAATCTCGAATATACTCATCATCATGTTGCCTCAAGCTTTGTAAATGTTCCAATGTGAATTTAGACATATGAATCTTATAAAATTTTGATAAAAATATGTCCTCTATCTTTTTGAAAGTGGGTAAGGTACCATTGAGAATACTAAAGAACCAATCACTAGCTTCCCTTGTTAAACTTATATGAAAGGATTTTAACAATAATCATCCATATTTCACCCAATGACCAAAATAATGTACATATCATGTCAAATGAATAATGGGGCCTCCTTGACCAAAAAATAATGGTAACATAGGCATGATAAAATTAGTTGGCTAAGGATAGTCAAAGACATATCATGTAATAGGTTGATGTTATAGAATGTTTTCATTGATATTAGCATTACATGAAAATAATTGTAGCTTGAGAATTGAAATTTTCTTTTGAAGTTATCCTATATCATTAATCATAAATACAATGTGATTGGTAGGAAAGGTTGGAGTGTGGGAAGATGCACTTATGGGTTGTAATTTACCATCTATTTAAAACATAGGAATAATAGACTCATTACAACTATCATTGCATTCTAAGTTGACATCGTTGCATGATTTAGAAATATTTCCTAAAGGCACATTGCATAATTTAGAGTCATTGCATGAAGGGAGATTCATATAACATGATGTTTTTAAAGAAGTAATTATATAATTTTTAATATCATAAAATTTTGTATAACTATTGTATGAATTTTTAGAAGGAGATAAAATAATATGTTGTTAGAACATTTAATGTCTAAGTGGGCTTAATTTAACCTTAGCTTACCTTGGTAATTATTTAAATAATAATAATATATTATTTATAACACAAAGTGAAAACCTCATATAAATAAATAATAGTATTATATTTATTTAATAATTATTGATGTTAGTAAATAACTTATTAGTTATTTAAAATGTTCTCGGGATGGATGGACTCGTTGGTTACAATGGTCACCTCCCTTTACTTTTTACTATAAAAAGGATTTTACCCCTATTGTTTATACACTGGACACATTCGAACATACTAGGGTGATTAACGAATTTTGTAAAGGCATTGATAGGAAGTGAGAAGTAAGAAGTGTGTATTGGGTAAATGAATATTTCTTAGTAAATTAATATCACTTATGGTTTTTTAACCTCTTCGAGGTTTTTCCACTTTATCTCTGTGTCATGAGTTCATGTGATTTATGATTATTCTATATGTGCTTTGATTATTAATTATGTATCTAGATCTGCATAATATATTATTATGAATCGTATCATGGTATCAGAGCATGGGATATAATGATTGATTAGAAATACAGGATATTTGTGGCATTCAAAATTTCCTATGTTCATTTTTTCCTTCAAAATTCAACCCTGGCATGTTTGTACGACATATAGGAAAAACAATTATTGATCTTTGTGGAGGTATGGTTCTCAGTTGTTGAGCCTCTTCAACCTCAATCTAGCATTGAAAACCTCAATTAAGTAGTAATAAATCAAGTTTCAGCCAAAAAATCAATGTTTGAGGCACTTGTATGGGCCATGATATGGCCCAAACAAGTGAAAAAAAAGCTTTTTCAAAAGTCTACCTCATTGATCTTTGAATTAATATTTAAATCTTCAGTTTTTTTTAATTTTTATATCATTCTAACCCCTACTTCATCGCTTTAAATCAATATTTTTAGATATTTTTTGTTGCTTGGAAGCCATTACTACCTATTGTATGGTATTATTTGGCTGAATAAAAATAAAAAATTCTCTACAAAGTTCCTACTGTTGTTTTCAATGTTTGGAAGTTAAATTTTCAATCAAATTGAGAGGCTAAACATCATGTTGATCCCCTAAAGACTCCCTCAAGTATCTGATATTGTTTTTTCAGCCACCTGGATGCCATTATATGGCCTAGTGAGCTGAAAAAGTAAATTTTCATTCAAAATTTCTATTTTGATACAAGATTATGCATTTGGGGGCCATTTCATGGTGATTCTACAAATTTGAGGGCATGTGGTTTCCACTTTCTTGATCCAACAGTCCCTCTATATCTTCCTCAGTGCCATGGCTACCTGGAGCTACATTTAAAAGGTTAGTAATAGTTTTTTATTATATTTATTAAATAATTTTTTTAATAAATATCATATTTTCCTCCAAACATAGAAGGGGCCCGACCTCTTATTTATGTTTTTACCTAAACAAGTAAAAAAAATTGAAATATTTTATGATTTGATTTTTTTGCATGCACATATTTAATTGTTTTTTATTAAAAAAATAATTAAATAAGCTTTAAAAATAAACTCTTGCATGTGTTATTTCAAAGCTTTAGATTAGAAGAGTTGGTAGTATTCTTTTTGCTATAAACTTGCAAAAGGGAAGGTATTGTGTTCAAACCTCTCCAACCCTCTTTTAAAAATATTTTTTTAATTTCAAATTTGATTAATTTTAAATTAATTTTTTTGGTTTGTGTGTCAACCTTCTCATGTGTAAACCCCTCTCTTGTCGACCTTCTTGTGACATTTGACCTAGTCAAAACCTTGTTGACCATAGTCATGTAACTAGTCGATCCTTAGGTTTTGACATATTTTAAATGCATTTGTGTGGTCCAATTTTTGTTTTTAAACCTTATATTTTATTTTTTACAACTTTTTTAATAATAATATTCAGGTGGTTGATCTGAGTGTGACTCTTTCAATACCTAGTTTAATATAATTCTAGTTTAAGATTTTGTATTATTTAGCATCTAATTTGGAAACTAATTATAGTTGCAGTTGTGATTTGCTTTATTTTACAAAAATAGTATAAAAAATCATTAAAATTTTATTTTTAAACAATTTTAGTTACATTAATATATTTTTACGATACTTACAACACCCTATTTTATCATAATCCTTCATAATTTTCTAACTTTGTCTAGCATTAAATTAAATAATTATTATGTGTTTACACTGAAACATATTTTTACTATCAAATAAAGTTAAATTTTATATTAAAAATAGTTTTTATTACTTTGTCTAGCATTAAATTAAATAATTATTGTGTTTAAACTTGCAACTTATTTTTACTATTAAATAAAGTTAAATTTCTCATTAAAAAAGGGTTTCTTTTAAGCATTTATTTACTTTCATTCTTAAAAGGAAGCTATGGCTTCACTTAAATTTGTTCTAGATAACTCTCAAATGTTTAATGGAACCAACTATAATATATGAAAAATTCATGTTAAATTAAAATTTATGGCTCGAAAGTTATGGAATATTATTGTTGGGAAAGAAAAAACACCATCAAGATGACATTTTACCCCTAAAATTTCAAATGCATTTCAATAAAAATCATAAGAAGCCATGTCAATTATCTTGTAGAGTGTTAATGATGAGTTCATCCTTCACATTGGTAATTAGGAGTCTCCTAGAGATGCTTGAAAACTCCTTGAGTCTATGCACAAGGGCACTCATCTCTCAAAGATTATTAAATTGAATCTTGAATTGCTGACTACACCTATGAAAGGTGATGAAAATATTATTAATTTTATTTTTAAAATTAAAAATATTAAAGCTCAATTAGATAGATGTAACTTTAATTTGATTCAATATCAATTATTTTATTTTATCATTCAACATAACATTAATGACAAATTCATAATTTTATCTCAATTATGAACTCTAAGTACCAAACATAGTAAGATATCCCAGGCCTCACTACCTGGTCAACTCTTTTGATTCAAGAATAAAAAGTAATGTTTAATTTTAATTATAAAGAGAATGTCACTTAATCACTTATCACTCTCAACCCTATTTCTAAGAACTATATAAACCAAAAACCTAACCTTAATTCTACTAAAGGTAAAAATAGGAATAAGAGATCTGGTAATATAAATCATAAACCTAAGTTTAATGAGAATTGTAATGTGTGTTAAATTTGGTCATAAAAGTGAAAATTGTTATATAAAAAAGATACAGTTAACAATCACTATTCTATAAATAACAAAGGAAAGAAATCTAATCAAAACTATCAGAAGAATCAAAACCCTAATCAAAATAACAATAAGGATCAGAATTCTAATGTTATTGCTTTATACATTGCTTTATTTGCTTCAAATAAGAATGAATGGATTCTAAATAATGGTGCATCCTAATATATGATTTTATCATCTAATATTTTTTATGATTTTATAGATATCTTTGAAAATATATATTTAAGGCATAAGTCATTTTTAGAAGCAACTAGGCAAAGAAAGGCAAAATTTATAAATGTTATTATTAATAATGTTTTCTTTGTACCTAACTTTAAAAAAATTTGTATATCTTGTTATAAAATTGCAAATGATAATTTCATTGTAACCTTTATTACAGATATCTATTCCATTAGAAACCAATCTAGTTGTATGCTTGTTGAAGGTGTTCAAAAGAATGACTTATACATTTCCATTACTTTTTTTGCATGTTTACTTGTAAGAATGAATCTTAATTATGGTATGAAATATTAAGATATATTAATTTTATATGTTTACATGATATATATTCTCATAATATTTTTGTTGGTTTACATTATATTTCCTCCCATCATGAAACTTATGAATGTTGTTTACGTGGTAAGCAACATATTAATCCCTTTCACAAGAATCATGATGTGAATACCTTTCATCCTCTACAGATAATCCATAGTGATGTTATAAGACTTCTTAAAGTTGTATCTTTTAATAGTTATTTGTATGATGTTATTTTTATATATTTTTATAATAGAATGATCTGGTCATATTTCATTAAAAAAAATCTGAAGTGTTGTTTAAATTCAAAGAATTTAAAGCTATTGTTGAAAATGTTTCTAGTTTTTCTATTAAGAGATTAAGATATGATAATGGTGGTGAATAAATTAGTAAAGAGATTGATTCTTTTTACATTGATTGTGGTATTTAAATAGAATTAAAAAATTCATATTCTTATCAATAAAATGGTATTATTGAAAGAAAAAACCACACCATTATTGAGATGACTAGGACAATGTTGCATTCTGCAAATATTCCTCCTAGTTCCTATGGACCGAAGCCATAAATACTATTGTGCATATCCTAAATAGAATCCATGATTAATCTTTCTATTTTTATAAATCAAAATACATGTGTGCTTATAGCATTTCATTTGCTTTAATAAAACTATTTTATTGTTACTTTAGATATACTAATAATATTGAAAGTGTCTCATCTACATGATATTTTTTAGTAAAATTATTTAGTTTGATTCTTAAAAAATACTTATTAAAATTAGATTGTAATAGATATATTTGTCTTAAATGAGAAATATATATATATATATATATATATATATATATATATATATATATATATATATATATATATAATTTTCAATTCATATGAGTTAGCATTGAAATACATTACATGCATAATATCATGTTTAATTTGACAAGATGATCATGTTTAGTTATTTCATTTGATAGGAAGATCATGCTCAGTAAGTTTAGATCTTTTGTGTTTTAATTATTAAGATTCTTTCATTTGATTAGTTCATCGATTCCATGCTAATATGCCTAGATAGTCTCATTTGATTATTTATGTTTACATTATTATATGCTTCAGTTGATAATAAGATATGTTATGAAATGCAAAGTGTAAATAGAGTTTATGTTATTAGCTTTTCATCATTTACTTTATTAAGCATTCTATTTATACGTCTATGATTTTTTTTTTTTTAATCTCATGTTTGATTGGAGGATTACATATTTGATGTATGAGAGGTTATTCCTCAACATTTTTTAAAGCATATTAAACTTAAAAAGTTTTGATAAGATTCAAATTATAAAATGAGTTACTGCTAATAAGATATCTAATGTTTGGCTAAACTTAGTATCATATTAATAGTAAATTATTATATGCCCATCACATGATAGTTGGGGACACTCATCTTGTTAATATTGGGGATGTTCAACAATGAATTGCATACAATAATTTATATTTTTTACTAACTAGTAGTGAACTTTTCTACCTAAAATATGACTTGATTATTTTAAATATGTTTTATCATTAAAAAAATGTCATATTTTTATGTATTTGGTAATTGTAATGCTAACCATACTATGTTATCATGGATATATAATTTTTAGAATATGTGTTTAAGTTTTGTATAGGTGTGCAACACCAAAAATTTAAGTATATTGAAGTTCATGTGCATTTTATCTAAGAGAAATTTCTCAATGATAATATTGATCTATAGTTCTGTACTATGGATAAACAAGTGGTAGATATATTCAAAAAACTACTTGATGCTCCCAAGTTCTATCATTTTTATACAATGTTAGGCTTCTAGAAGTTGCCATTGAGGAGAAGTGTGTATGACAATGCCACTTCCTAATGGCCATGTGTTACTTCTTATCTTTATACTTATTCTCATTGTAAAGTATTGTACACTTTGTGTGGAATTTATGTAATTATAAACTTTATGTGAAATTTTTAATTTTGTACCCAATACATAAAAGCATACTTTATAATGGATGTCTTTATGTTATAAAAGGCTCCAAATGTGCATAGTGATTATTCATGAGAAACTGTGAGATGTAGTTTCATGATCGTGCTAGTTTAAAACTTACTCTCAAGTAGTTTATGGATTATAATTCCTTTTATTTCAAAAGGTGATGTTTGGCATGAGAAGGTTTTTAAATTCTTTAATTGAGTACATAGTATAATTCATTTTTAAGGTAATTATGAGTTTTATATTCATTTAGAATTAAGGGAGAGTGTTATAATATTTATTAAATAATAATATATTATTTATTATCACAAGTAAAAACCTTGTATAAATAAATAATAAAATTATATTTCAATTATTAATGTTAGTAAACAACTTATATGTTATTTAAAATACTATCGAGATGGATGGACCCATTGGCTACAATGGTCATCTCCCTTCATTTTTAATTATAAAAAGGGTTATTTTTTATACACTAGACACATTCAAACATACTCAGGTGATTAGAGAGTTTTTGTGAAGGCTTTGAGAGGAAGTGCGAAGTAAGAACTATGTATTGGGCAAATAAATGTTTCTCAGTAAATGAATATCACTTGTAGTTATTTTACCTCTTGGAGGTTTTCCCACCTTATTTGCGTGTCTTGAGTTTATTTGATATGTGAATATTCTCTATGTGCTTTGTTTATTAATTTTGTATCTAAATATGCATATTATATTATTATTATTAATCTTATCACATGTTTCATATGTGCATTTAACTGTGTTTCTGAAGAGAGAATGAAAGAATCATATTCAACTTTTTCATGATCAAGATAAGGTAAAATAAAAATAACTTTAATTTTTTTGAATATTTGTATCAAAATGAGAAGCACATTCAAGTTATTTTCTATTTGCATCTTTCGAATGAAGAAGAATTTTCAATTTTTTTCACATTTGAATCATTGAGGGATATAGAAGGATAAGTGCTTTCAAAATTTTCAGTATTGACATCATTTATAGAAATATAAAGAGTACTTTCACAATTTGTATCATTGGCATTTTGTAATAAAGAAGAAGCATTTTTAATTTTGATAACATTTGCATCATCTAAAGAGAGAGAAATATAATTACATTCAACATGTGCATCATCTAGTAAAAGGGAAATAAATTCATTTTTTGAATCATTTAGAAAGGGATAAGTACATTAACTTTTAATACATTTTCAACATTATGAGAAACCTCTATGCATGTCAGAGTAGTATTTTTAAAATTTTGACTTATGAATTATTTTTGGTTCTCACTCATGGTTTGTTTTATAAGATTGAATGTGATGAAGTGCACTAGCAAATGTTAAAGAAAAATTGGGTGTATTCTCTATTAATGCATCCTTATATTGTAAATCATACAATATATGAGTAAAAATTTGTACCTTAACACGATTGTCCTCTTGCTCAACAACATGACAAAATAAGATTGTGAAGATGTAGTGGAGATTTGCACTTCTATGTAAAAAACGACATATTGTGCTTCCTCTTATTTAAGATAATCATAGTCAACATCATTTCATTCACAATCATTTCTCTTTTATATATCATTAGCATTAGTAGTCATACAATAATCATCATTAGTTCATTATTGAGAATAATCATGTGGCATAACATTTCCATAAAGTAGAAAATATAGAGGATGAGGACTATGAGATTATAAATTATTTTCATCAGAATAAACATATGTAATAGCTTTGGGAAATAATAGAAAATCTAAGGGATGAGGTTCATTAGAGGACATCAATATAATTCCTAAGATCTACACAATAAATATTTATAAATTTCAAGAGACTAGATGAGTATTTTAAAATTTTGAAAAAGGTTTTTTTTTTTTTAAATAGTAAATAATAAAAACCCAAAAAATTAAGGAAAAATAGGTATCCCTTGCACCTTGTATATGAATATTTACAAAAAATAGTAATTTCAAAATTTAAAAAAAAATTGTACTTAATGTTGATAAAAAAAATGAGGATTTCGATTATTGTTACTCAAAATTTGGCCACCTTGAATGAGGATCATTCAAAACAATTCACTTGCTTGATCTTAAATTTATTGATAGTTATCATGAAGACTTTGTCTTGGTCATTGATGATCTAAGTTAAATATGTCTTCTTTGATAACTTAAGGGTCAATTAAGATGGTCTATTTGGTAGTTAGGTCAAGTCACATTGTCTTGTCATCAAGTGGTCATTATTTATGGTTTTTTATTTTGTGTTTAGTGTTGTTTAGGGTAAGTTTGAAAAAATTAAAGTAAGTTTAAAGTCAAGTCAATGTGGAGGCATGCGCAAGGAGACAAGGTGGTAACCTTGCAAGGGGAAAACATCATCTAAAGTTGGTCAAATGGGTCAAAGAATCAGAATTAATAAATGGATCACATTGTTTCTAAAGTTATTTGGAGATTTCAAGGTAATTTTAATAAGATTAAGGTATTTTATAACTTTAGTCTTAGTACACATTTCAATGTGAAAATGACACTTACTAGTCATGGGCATATATAAGAGTTTTATCATTTGAAAAGAGGTTTTTAAATCCATTTAACACCTTGGTGATGACATCATGCCTATACCTGATCGTGCACTTTCTATAAAGGTATTTTATAACTGAATTTCAACATTAGAGTTCATTTGTAACTAGCATTTATCATTCTACAACACATAAAGGAAGAGTTTTAAGAGAATTGAAGTTAAGAAAGGGTGTGTGGAATTTTTTAAATATTCTCCTATGTCGATACAGGTCTGAGGAAGGTGAAGAGTCATTGGGTTTGACATCTCCAATAGGTCCAAGAGGAAAAATAATTAGAATCTCGAGAAAAACATGTTTTATGGTTTTGTGTAGAGGTTTTATGATGGTTGACAAGGTGATAAATATTTAAAATGTTACCATGGTATTATTAGATCCAAATACATGTATGAAGTGGATTTATTGAGCCAAATAGTGCAAAAACCCATCCCATTTCTCTATAAGTCTTCTTGGCATCTCAAGAAGGGTAATACATTTTCATTTGGTACTTTCAGGAGAAAGAGAGTTGGAATCCAAGATATTAGCCATAGGAGGGGAAAATTATACCCTTACACTTTATGTCATTGGTTTTCTATTTAATCCCCTTAAATTTATGAATAATCATTAAGAAGTTAAGGGGAGAAAAAGAAGCTTCAAACACCATTAGGATCAATTTTCTTCAATTTTAGAGTTTTGAAGTTCAATTAATGCATGAGATGATTGTAGAAGGTTACTCAGGACCCAATTTACCCTCTCTAAAAATTATCCAACATTTTTTTGGCATGGGCAAGTCTAGATGAGACAAAATCTCCAGTTTGAGGGAGTTGTAGGCAAGTTTCAAGGAACTCCAGTTACGTTTCTTTATGTTTAAAGGTTGGCCTCACTCAAATCACCTCTAATCAAATTATACAAATAATTAAATCCTCTTACATCCTCATAATATTATTTATAAGCATAAAATGAGCTAAAATATTGGAATGGAATAAAGAATCGTGCCTTCAAATAAGTTACTACAAGTTACAGTCCAAGATAACAAGTTTGAAGTCATGAAGAGATCAACTAGGGTTTTGCAATGCATAAAGATATTTATCATGAGGTTCCCAAGATTTTCATCTTCATTTCCATCCTCCCTTAACCTTAATTCATCACATAAAGTAGTCTTCTTGGGCCATTGCATGTTTCCAATGATAAGGTATTATCACCTATAGGCCTGCCTATAAGGTGAGGTGAATTAACCTCAAATTCACACAATAAAGAATAATTTTATGAGTATTATGAGGTGTGTAAGACCTCTTAAAGGCTTTTAATAATATGTAATTCCATGGTATTTAAATAAAACACTTTAATGATCAAGAACAACTTTAAATCATCACGTATAGGCCATTACCAAGAATGTGAGCTTAAAGAAGATATATATGTGAAAGATCAAATAATTGAATAAGGTATGGATGGATCAAAATATTATTTAAATGGTCTTGTTATGATATACAATCATGATTCATTAATCTGTCTAATGTAAGGTTGTTCTAGGCCTCAAGAATATTGTGTGCTCTAAGCTACATTATGTGAGTCTAATAGGAAAGATTATGAGGGTAATTAGAAGATTTTCAAGATGAATTGAGCCATGGGATTAAGAGAAAAACATTTTAAAGCTTATTTTGTCTTGATTTGATGAGTCCATAATCAATAAATTTAAGCTAAATAAGGAATAAAACATAGTGGAAGAGGGGTTTTAGGCCCAAAAGATAGTGTATAGGCTTATTGGCAAGCAGAGAACAAAAGAAGCATGGTTTTAGTGGTGTTGGAAGGTCTGAGAAAATGTAAGGGTTTAAGACAAAAATTACTGAAGGTTAATCTATTTTTAAAACATCTTAAAATTTTTTATCTATCTTCAATAAGCTTCACGTTTGGTGACTTGTAGCCAAACAAATTCAAATAACATCCTACAGCCTGTATAGGTAGTTTGTAAAAATGCCACATGTGGAAGATGAAATGGAAGGTGGGAAGTATATAAAGGAGTATTTGGAAGCATAAAAAATTTTATTAATACCTTACACTCTGTGTTTATACTCTCAAGGTGCAAAAAATCTAAAATAAGATAAAATGCCTCCATATCTATAGTCATGTTGCCCATAAGCACACACAGGCCTATCATGGGCATGATGGAAAAAGACTAGTTTGGTGTAGTTGGATGGAGAATATAAATTAAAATAGGTTAAATAAGATTTTAAAAAAATTTAAACCTTTATTGGGACACTAGGAGAGTTAATACCATCTCAAGACATCCCATGTACAAAGTCCACCATACTATAAGTTTAAACTGTCACCTACAAGCTTGTTTGTGAAAATGCAAGAGAGATGTGATAGTTATTTGAAATTATGAGGTGGTGAGAATTTAAATAATTCATACAACTCATTTCAGTATTCTAACATGATTCATACATGGATTTTCAAGACTATTGAATCAATTACAATGGTTGAGAAGGCCTAAATTTACACATACAAGCATATGTATTGCTATAGTGTAGAAGTTTGCTTGTTGGGGATGAAAATGAAGAGTGAATACTTCAAAAATGTTTTTAGTACATTTATTAAATATTTAAATAAGTTTGGAATCATTTAATGGTGAAAAAATAGGCAAACACAAGCTACTAGGTTTATCTGCACTAAACTGCCATTAAACCCCGGTTACGAGCTAACATAGGTGGCACTAAGTTTAAAGAGTTAATTCATGGATAAAACCATTTTAAAACCTCATGAAAGGTTTTAAAAACCTCAATAAATCATTTAAATCTAAAACTAAGAGATTTTACACTTTTTTATGCAAAATATTCCTTTTCAAGCTCTTAGTTAGGCCTAGTATTCAAAAATGGTTATTTTTTCTTGCTCAGAACTGTACGGAGAAGGTGCATGGGATAAAAATATCATAGGGATAGTTTAATACCCTTATATACTCAAAATTAGTGGAATTGGTTTGAGGATTATGTTTCCCATAGTTTTGAACCATCATTAAGAGTATAAACATCCCTAAACCCTATTTAAACCCTCGTAAGAGCTTGTTGGGAGAGAAGATAAGATTTAAAGTTATAGATGCATTGATTTGACCTAAAAAACACTTGAGAATAATTTATCACCGTAAGAGGGTCCTCACCATGTAATTTTTTTGTACCTTCACCTGTACATATGGGTTTAATGTTATGTTCTTGTAGGATTTTGGGCTCAAAATAAGGTTTTTAGACAAATACACTAATGGAAACCATTGAGGAAGTTGATTTGAAGAGTAATATACCTTATAAAACCCAAAAATACACTCTCCTACTCCTTAAAGTGCTCATCTAGGTCCAAATTCCATAGGCAGTGTATAAAAACTTATTAAAAGGTGATATGGTCACCTAGGAGTGATAGGACAAGATGGTTAGATTCCTTGAAGGCCATGGGTTATATCACATGGATTTTATGATCTTATATAGGTCTATTTAACTTGATAAATTTTCCCATGGAGGTCTTATTTCCATTCCAATGGCTAATGCCAAGCAAATCAGACCTAATGGACTAGCATGCCTGTATGGCTAATAAAGAAGAATCTACACCATGGCTAAGTGTGAAGAAAGGTGTCAATTGAGGACAATAGAGCATAAACAAGTGTCAAAGAAGGCATAAATTAATTTAGGATGAGTTATAAGAGTATATTTAACTTATCATTCCTTAACTTTAATCACTAAGGTCATTTTAAATGGGTTGATGAGTTATCCAAGAAGTGGAAGAGCCTCTTATATGTCATTCCTTTATAATTTCATCATCAAGCAGCTAACACATGCCATGGAGATGGATGAAACTGATCTTAGACTCTCTTTTTGGACTATAACTAACTTGGATGAAGTGACATTTGTCATTAGAGTTATTTCTACACCTCTCTTCTCTCCCTCCTTCATTTCTCCTATATATACTAGCTAGTGTGGCTTTGTAAGGGATATTTTGGCTGAGTATGGTAAAGACATGCCCAAATAAACAATTTGAATATGCCTTTGAATGTTCAATAAATCTTATTCTTACCTTATCATATGCTTTCAACTAGTGTACTTATGTGATTGTTGATGAATTTTAGTAGCAATGATTTCACTCTCTCTCATTTATCCTCTCCTACCTCTTTACAAATTCATTGTCTTCTTATAAGTCATATGGTGAGTTTGAGTTAGCTTTGCATGGTATAAAAGTGTATTTTAGTCATTAGTGTCCTTCTTAGACCCATTGATTAGCCCTCTTATTTAATGCATTGTCTATAACTTCCATGTTGAAGCACTCATACTTGAAGGTCCTTGTTGAGTAGTATGGTTAGATTTAGGCCTGATTCATGTTCTTAGTACATGATAGTCAAGTAGAGGATGTTAATTTGGTGCATCACCTCCCTAGAATAGTCTATTTTTATTTATCTCTAAGCCTTTCCCTTATAAGCAATATGTCTAGTAGTAGTTCAAGGTGATAACATCAAGGAAGATATCCCTATCTATATATTCACCTCATTGATTAGGCCACCCATAGCCTAGAGGTGTCTCTATGCTACCACTTTAGTGAGGAAACTTGAACAACCACTTTAACGGTGCATCTTTTATTGATAATATTTTTGGCATGCCTGATGGGACATGGATTACATCTTATTGAAGAGTTATTGATGTTATGATTCAACATATTAGCCTTTGGAGGCATGAATCCAAGAATAAATGGATAATCCATGTGAATATCAGTGGTATAATCAGCTTAGGTGTCTAAAATCATAAAATTGGTATGTATCCAATTCATTCTTTTGGTCAAGATGCATATTATATACCTTCATATTCTCCATATTAGGTTGATGGTATTCATGGCTTCACCCAAAGTTGCCCTCAATCATCAACATCTCAATCTTACCAAGGCTATCAGTAGGCTTATATACCCTCTCTTAATCCAACTTAGCCTCATTGGTAGCCTACTTATCCCTCTATTCAAGCTTGTCAAAGCTATGATAATCCTACTCAATCCTTAAGATAAATTTTATTGGAATATGAAATGAAAATGAGGGAGATTGATATAGAAAAGGATTTTTGATTAAGTGTCCCTATCCCTTTTAATTAGAGTGAGATCATTAAAAAAAATAAGTTTCTTACAGGTGATCAAGAATAAGTGGGAATCCATTGAGAGTGAAGATCAATATATACCTTAGATGATGTGATGGAAATAAAAGGTTTAATTCAATATCTTGAGAGAAAATTGGTACTTGAAGAGAGGTAGTAAATGCAAAATGTTCAGTCTTGTATGCTTCCTCCTAGTCCACATCAACCTTATTTTACTCCAAACACAACCCAAGTTGCAATGTGTTATCAAGAGAGGTCTATGCCTATGCAATATTAATCCATTCTTCCTTAAAATCTCAAGATCATTCATTCTTGGATACCTTTTTCAACCAATACCTCTGATTATATCATGCCTACTCTTGAGAAAGAGACTTCTCACATGCCTATCCAAAGTCAAGAAAAGGAGAAGTATATGGAAACCAATTCAAGAGACCTCTCAAGTCCTTCAATATCTTCACCTATCCTTCAAGTTGTAGCCATCCATGAAGTTCAAGACACCTCCACGCTTAACAAATTGATTGAAGAGGGGAAGGAGAAGAATACACCATCTTCAATTTAGTAGTTTTCTCCATCCCTTTAAAAACATCATGATAAACTTAGTAATCCTAAAGTTATAAGTTGGAAGGACACTCTAAAAGGTTTTAAGTAATCCAATTAAGTCTCTTGCCCCCCAGCATTTCCTTTTATGAAGGGGAGGTAGTTTTATTAAGGGTAGAAGGTAGACATTCAAATGTAATGGAGAGCTTGTCAAAGGTAGATGATGAGGTGGTAGTTCTTGAAAATGAAGATCAATCAGATGCAAGTGAGCCTCAATAAGGCTTTGAGGATAGTGTTTCCAGTGTGTATGCTAAGAAAATATTTCTTGGTACTCATATTTGTCAATAAGGAAATAAATTTATCTTGAAGGATGATGAGAGAGAATGTCTTTATGGTTGAATACAAGCTAACATGGAAAAAATCCCTTGTCAAAGTGATTTGATTAAAAAGAGTGATGAAGAATATCTTGATTAGGCATGGAAAAAACTATACCATAGTTTCATGGAAGAAATAGACTTGCTTTGCAAACATGTGAGCCCTATAGAATAAGAAGGTGAACGTCAACATAAAATTGGTGAAGTTGGTAGCCTCTTAGAATAGGATGAATCGGGTTTAACACTACAAGAGAGACATGATGATTTGAGTCTTAAATGGGAAGAAGATATTCCATTCTTCATGGAGGAAGAAGAAGACCAATGTAGCTCTCATGGATTGAGCCTTGATGAAGAGAAATATAACTATGCAGTAGTTGAGTAGGTTGAATCTAAATATGAG
The DNA here is from genome assembly GCA_037957365.1 of Torreya grandis. Classification (NCBI taxonomy): domain Eukaryota; kingdom Viridiplantae; phylum Streptophyta; class Pinopsida; order Cupressales; family Taxaceae; genus Torreya; species Torreya grandis. The sequence goes on along the minus strand of JARHVA010002595.1, from coordinate 558,907 downwards.
GTAAGTCTTCTTGAAGATACATTAGTTATTGATCTTGTTGAGCCTCATCAACAGAAGATAGAACTTGAAGAATACAACTTGTAGCCTTGTCATGAGTCTATTCAAGCATTTAAAGTATTTGACCAATCTATTGTCCCTCAAGAGAATGACATGATTGAAATTGAGTGTGGTATGTGTTCAAGTGATGAAAAGAAGCTACCTTTTGGGAAGAATTAGAATTTTTTTGCTATAGTTTGGACGGTGAATCTACAACTCATGAGGAGAGTGATAATACTATTTTCTTAGCCACTGAGCATGATCAAGAGATGCATGAAAAAGCTCTTGAAGAGAAAACCATGTTTGATGACATTTTTTAATCCCATGGACAAGTTAAACAAGGCCTTGAATACATGTGGTAGTCCTACTTGGACATGTTCAAGGAGTTTGAAGAGATTGGTAAGCTAGCACCTCAAGAAGACCAAGAGGAAGTGGTTAATGAGAATTTCAAATCTCCTAGCAAGCCAACAAGTCTTATTAGTTATCACCAAGAAGTTAAAATCCATGGTTTAATAAGGTATGATGAGTATGACACTCTTTAAGATGAACATGAGATGGAATTTTAGAATTAAGTTGAAGATGAAGTTGTTGCAACCACAAGTCAAAATGTGATCAACTTGGATCTCTCTCACATTGCCAAAGATGGACAACTGTATGAGGAAATAATTGAAGATCAATATGAGTTTATCTTTATTGGATGTATTTTTGTATTGTATATCCACTTGAGATCAAGCCAAATAAAGTGGTGTCTAAGGAAGGATTTGGTCAAGCAATGATAAATCCTTATCAACAACTTACACATCTTCTGTGTTCATCACATGAAGGTGATTTAAAGTGTTTCTTTTTTATCTTGGAGGATCAGTTCTGATAGGTTAGTTGTATATAGATATTCTTGTCTCGTCTTTCTTCTAAGTTATTTGTAGAATAACATGTTTTGTCTTATTTATTTGTGTGTGTGTGTTGTTTTGGTGTAATTAATTTTGTCTTGTTGGTTGGTGAAGGTAGTCAGTTGTTTCATTCATTTCAAGAGGTTTGTAGGCAAGTGTCAAGGTCAAGTCATGCTTTGTGTTGAGCTGAGGTGACTCTATTTCCTAATGGATGGACTAGGCAACTAGTCTAAAGTGCATAGCAGTCATGCAATCCCAATAGGTCACTAAAGATGTTAGCTAAAATTTGGCTACCTTGAATGAGGATCATTCAAAACTTTTCACTTGTTTGATCTTAACTTTGTTGATAGCCATCATGAAGACTTTGCCTTAGTCATTGATGATCTAAGTTTATAGGTAATGTGTCTTCCTTGGTAGCTTATAGGGTCAATTACTATGGTTTAGTTGGTAGCTATCTCAATTCATGTTGTCTTGTCATCTAGTGGCCATTCTTTATGGTCTTCATTTTGTGTTTATCATTGTTTAAGGTAAGTTTGACAAAGTTAAGGTAAGTTAAAATTCAAGTTAATGTGGATGCATGCCCAAGGAGACAAGGTGGTAACCCTATAAGAGGAAAACATGGTCTAAATCTGGTCAAATGGGTCAAAGAATCAAAACTAGTAAATGGATCACATTATTTCTAAAACTATTTGGAGAGTTTAAGGTAATTTTGATAAGATAAAGGTATTTTATTACTTTAGTCTTAGTATGCATCCCAATGTGGAAATGACACTTGATAGTCATAAGCATACATAAGAGTTTTGTCCTTTAGAAAGGGGTTTTTAAATCCATCTAACACCTTGGTGATGGCATCATGCCTATACCTGACTGTACACTTTCTCTAAAGGTCTTTTATAACTGAATTTAAACATTGGAGTTCATTTGTAACTGGCATTTATCAATATCCAATACATAAAAGAAGATTTTTAAGATAATTATAGGTAAAAAAGGGTGTGTGTAATATTGGAAATATTATTCCACATACGTACAGGTCTAAAGAAGGTGAAGAGTCACTAGGTTTGGCATCTCTAATAGGTCTAAGAGGTATAACAATCAGAATCTTGAGAAACACATGCTTTTGGTGGTTTTGTGTAGAGGGTTTCTAATGGTTGTAAAGGCGAAAACTCTTAAATAGGTTCCCATGATCTTCTTAGACCCAAATCTAGTAGGAAGTGGATCTATAGATCTAAACAATGCAAAAACCCATCCCATTTCTCTATCAATCTTATTGGCAGCTCAAAAAGGGCAATAGGTTTTCATTTGGTACTTTTAGTAGAAAGAGACTTTGATTCCAAGATATTATCCATAGGAAGGGACCCTTATGCTATTTTTCTTTGTGGCATTGGTGAACTTTATGAATAATTGTTAATAAGTTAAGGGGCAAAAAAAGAAGCTTCAAATCCCAGTAGGATCAATTTTCTTCAATTTTAGAGTTTTGAAGATCAATTAATGCATGGAGATGATTTTGGAGGGTCATGGAGGACCCCCATTACCCTCTTACACCATTATCTAACATTTTTTATCACGTGCAAGTCTAGATGAGGCAAAATATCAAGTTTGAGGGAGTTGTAGGCATGTTTCAAGGAACTCCAGTTAGGTTTCTTTATGTTTGAAGGTTGGTCTCACTTGAATAACTTATAATAGGATCATACAAATCATTCACTCCTCATACATCCTATTTATAATATTTACAAGCATCAAATGAGCTAGAATAGTGTAATGGAAGAAAGAACCATGCCTTCAAATAAGTCACTACAGGTTATAGTCCAAGACAACTCTTTTGAAGTCATGAAGAGACAAAATAAGGTTTTACAATGCATAAATATATATATCATGAGGTTCCCAAGCTTCTCATCTTCTTTTCCATCCTCCCTTAACCTCCATTCATCACATAAAGTAGTATTCTTGGGTCATAACATGTTTCTAATGATAAGGTATAGTCACCTTCAGGCCTGCCTATAGAGTGAGGTGATTTAACCTCAATTTGACACAAGAGAGAATATTTTGATGAGTCTTGTGGGGTGTGTAAGACCTATTAAAAGGTTTGAAATTATTGGAGTGAGTTACATAAAACACTTGAATGATCAATAATAACTCCAAATCATCACGTACAGGCCATTACCAAGAAGGTAAGCTTGAAGAAGATATATATGTGAAAGATAAAATAAATTAAGAAGGTATGTATGGATCAAAAGACTATTGTAATGGTATTATTGTGTGATATAATCTTTATTCATTAATCTCTCTAGTTTAAGGGTGTTATAAGCCTCAAGAAGACTGTGTGCTCTAAGTGAGACTATATGAGTCCAATAGGAAAGATTGTGAGGGTAATGAGAAGATTTTCAAGATGACTTGAGACATGGGATGAAGAGAAAAATATTTTAAATCCTATGTTATATTTATTTGATGAGTCCATCATCAAACAAGTTAATATCAAGAAGGAACAAAACATAGTGGAAGAGGGTCTTTAGGCCCAAAAGATAGTCTACAAGCTTATTAGTAGGCAGAGAATAAAATCAACATGATTGTAGGGGTGTTAGAGGGTCTGAGAGGATGTAAGGGTTTGAGACAAGTTTGAATTAAGGTTCATCTAGTTTTAAAACACCTTAGGAAGTTTTTTCTAGCTTTGAGAAGCTTCACATTTGGTGACTTGTAGTCAAACAAATCCAAATGACCTCCTATAGCCACAATAGGCAATTTGTCCAAATGCCACATGTGGAAGATGTAATGGAAGGTGGGAAGTATATAGAGGACTCTGTATAAGCATAAAAAAATTCCTCAACACCTTACACTCTATGTTTAGACTCTCAAGGTGTTAAAAATACAAAAGAAGTCTACTTCAGACTAGGAGTTATGGTCTCTTAAGCACCTACAGGTCTGTTTAGATAAATTGAATAAAATATGTATTTTAAGATGAATTTGAGGCTTTATAGGAGTGAGAAACTCTTTGAGAGATGGTTAAGAGGTTATGACTCCTTGGGAATAAAGGAAACAATCAAGAGGAAAGTTTTATAAACTTTAGTAGGTTTTAGGCCTTAACAAGAGCCTACAGGTTTCTCATACGATTAAATGAGAAATATTAATCTTGTGAGGGATTTTAGGAGGTCTTTAGGATGTAAATGTAAACATTATATATGATATATTATCTATCAAATAACACCAAAGTGCCAATCCAAGATAATATGCCTCCATATCTATAGTCATGTTGCCCATAAGCACACACAAGCCTATCATGGGCATGATGGAAAAAGACTAGTTTGGTGTAGTTAGATGGAGAATCTAAAGTCACATAGATTAGAGAAGATGTGAAAAAAATTCAAACCTTAATTTGGACACTATGATAGTTAATACCATCTCAACACATCTCATTTACAAAGTCCATCATATTATAAGCTCAAACTATCACCTAAATGCTTTTTCGGGAAAATAAAAGAGAGATGTGATATTTGTTTGAAATTATGAGGTGGTAATAATGGAAATGATGTATAAACCTCATTTAAATATTCTAACATTATTTATACATGGATTTTCAAGATGATTGAAGCAATTGCAGGGCTTGAGAAGGCCTAAATTTGCACATACAGGCATATGTACTGCTATAGTGTAGAAGTTTGCTTATTGGGGATGAAAATGAAAAGTGAAGACTTCAAGAAGGTTGTTATGAAATTTATGAAGGATTTAAATATGTCTATAATCCTTTAATGGTGATAAAAAGATAAACACAAGTTACTAGGGTTATTTGCACTAAACTACCATTAATCATTGGCTATGAGCTAACATAGGTGGCACTAAGTTTGAAGGTTTAATTAATCAATAAAACCATTGGAAAAACTCATGATAGGTTTCACAGACTCTAAGGAAGAATTTGAATCCAAAACTAGGATATTTTACACCTTTTTATGCAAAATCTTCCTTCTCAAGCTTTCAAACAGGCTTAACAAAAATGGTTATTTTCTCTTGCTTAGAACTGTACGGATAAGGTGCATAAGATCAAAAACTCCTAGGGATAGTTTAATACCCTTGTATACTCAAAATTTGTGGCATTGGTTCAAGGATTAGGGCCCCCATATTTTTTAACCATCATTAAGAGTATAAGCATCCCTAAACCCTACTTAAACCCTTATAAGAGCTCGATGGGAGGGAAGATGAGATTTAGAGATCAATATGCATTGATTTTACCTAAAAAACACTTGAGAATCATTCCTCATTCCAAGAGGGTCCTCACCACGTAATTTTTCTATATCTTCACGTGTATGGATGCATTTATTACTATGTTCTTATAGGGTTTTGGGCTTAAAATAGGATTTTTAGACAAATGAACTTGTGAAAACCATTTGAGAAGTTGATTTGAAGATTTTTATACCTTATCAGACCCCAAAATCCACTTTCCTACTCTTTAAAGTGCTCATACAGGTCCAAACTCCATAGACAGTGCAAAAAAAGCTTATGAAAAGGTGATATGGTCACCTAGGAGAGATAAGGCAACATGGTTAGATCACTTGAAGGAAAAAGGTCATATCACAACATAGTTTTTGTGCTCTGATATAGTTATATAAACATTTTTATAGGTTCCCATGGAGGTTTCATTTCCATTTCAATGGCTAATAGTAAGTAAATCATACCTAATGGACTACCAGGCCTATGTGGCTAATGAAGAAAAATCTACACCATGGTTAGGTGTGAGGAAAGGTGTCAATTAAGGATATGAGAGCATAAAAAAGTGTCAAAGAGGGTAAAAAGTAATTTAGGATGAGTTATAAGACCATATATAAGTTTTCATTCCTCAACTTCAATCTTGAAGGTAGTTTCAAATCGATTGATGAGTTATCCAGGAAGTGGAAGATCCTCTTTTATGCCATGCATTTAGAAGTTCATCATCAAGAAGCTAACACATGCCAAACATATGGATGAAACTGATATTAGACTCTCCTCTTGGACTATAACTAACTTGGATGAAGTGACACTTGTCATTGGAGTTACTTCTACACGTCTCTTCTTTCCCTCCTTCATTTTTCTTATATATATATATATATATATATATAATCTACTGTGGCTTTGTAAGGGATCTTTTGGCTGAGTATGGTGGATCCCTACTTAACTAATCACTTTTAATATGAATTTTATTGTTGAATAAATTTAAATTTTACCTTATCATACACTTGTAACTAGTATACTTATGTGATTATTGATGAATTCTAATAATAGTGCTTTCACTCTCTTTTATTTGTCCTCTCTTACCTCTTTGCAAATGGATTGTCTTCTTGTAGGTCACATGGTGAGTTTAAGGTACTTTTCATGGTTTTGAAGTGGATTTAAGTCACTATTTTATTTTTATACCTCTTGATTATCCCTCTCATTCAATGCATTGTCTATGACCTCCATGTTGAAACACTCATGCTTGAAAGTCCTTGTTGAGTAGTGTGATCAGATTCAAGCCTAATTCATGTTCTTAGTGCATGATAGTCAAGTGGAGGGTGTTAATTTGGTGCATCACCTCCCTATATTAGTTTATTTTTAGTTATCTCTAACCCTTTCCCTTACAATCAATAGGTATTGTAGTATTTCAAGGTGATATCATCAAGGGAGGTAGCCCTATCTAGATATTCACCTCTTTGATTAGGCCACCCATAGCCTAGAGTGTCTCCATACTATCACTTAAGTGAGGAGGCTTTAACAACCTCCTCAAGGGTTAAACTTTTGTTGATAACAATTATATCAACATGAATATTAAAAACCTCTAAGGAATTATAAAATTTAACTATTACGAATCATAAATAATCTAAACAATATGGAATGCTTCACAAAAAAACACCTAGAATATTCACAATAACGGATCATTAATTTCAATAATTAGGGATGAATTTCAGAAATATGAGAGAGGTTTTAAAGTAAAATTAGAGTAAATGAAACCCAAAAAATTCTTAAAAAATAGGTACACATTTCAATTTTTATGTCAATATTTACTAAATGTAGTAAATTTCAAAACCCAAAAAGCTCATACATAATTTTGGTGAACAAAAAGAGTTTTATGGTTATATCAATAGGAACATGAATTTTTTTTGAGGAATTTGATATTTTAGCTATTATGAATTAGAAATGAACCAATTAAGAAAACAAAATTATAAGTGTATGAACACGAAACCCTAGTAATAAAATGAGGGTGAAACCCTAGGGTAGAAGGTAAAGGAAATTTTGATTTTTACACCTAGATGGAAGGGAATCAGAGATAAAATCTAAAAGCCTAAGTAAAAATTTATAAATTTGGAAAATGAGGTTGAAACCCTAAGGGAGACCTAGGGTTTTTTCAATGTTAAAAAAACATGGGTTCACCAAATGTTTTATCTAAAATTGAATTAATCCAATATTAATCTTAAATTAGATAAACTTATAGAATGTTGATTTACATGTAAACTAACCAAAATAAGAAATATAAAATACTTTTGACAAGCACATTTATTGATATGCAAATTCAATAAACACACTAAGGAAAGCAAAGAGATAGAGAAAGACTTGTCTTATTTTAATGTACTTCCCTAATTTTTTTAGGTTGACAAGTTGAATAAAGGCTATGTGAATTGATTGTAACTTGATTGCTTAAGAATATGTGACTATTTTGAGCTTAAGACATGATCGACAAACTTAGATAGGTATGGTGGTCAAGCTTATCTTATTGGCCAATTTTGTCCTTTGATAGTGAAGGTCTAAAACTTGGCCATAAGGTGTAGATGATCTTGTAATGCTCATTTATACTTTCACAATCTATGTTTCATGCACAATGAACCTACAATAACAAAACCCTAGTTTCCTGCACATGTAATAGATAGATGATTAGATAACAAAAGGGAGAATAAAAATGGGGTAGTGGGAATGGTTGAGCTAGTCTCAGAAACCTCGCATAACTAAGTATTGCTTACATAATTTGAATAGACCTCAGGCCAATGTAGTTATCTCTTTAGGGATGCATCATGATATGAAAATATATATACTTATTCTCCTAGATCACCCTTGGCACATGAAAGTGTAATAGTACTTCAGAATATAGTTTTATGCAATGTTACTTTTAATAACTTTTGAAAATGTGAGAATGCTTTGTATAATGAGAATGCTCATTTTTATATGCTTAGTGCTAGAGATCATATTTATGTATTATATAGCACCTCAATCTTATACACTTGAAAAACTCAAACCTTGATTGTTCCTCTTAGTTCTATACCTTTACTACTTCCACAAGTCTCACATTTTCTTTCTCTTATACCCCTTCGCCTATCTCTTAGTCCAACTAGTCTTTTGTTGATGACCTAAGCCTTCTATATTACCCAAAATGCTTAAAATCTATTTATCATATGCCTGTATAAAGTTCTATAACTACCTATTTTCTAGTTATTTAGACAATTGCATCCCAGCCATATGCTTATGTAGACATAAATATCCTTGCCTAATGCATGTATCTAGTGCCCTAAAGTCATCTAATTTACAAATTAAATGTATCTTAATGGTTGGCCTAAGTGTTATTATATGATATATTCTCCAAAGGGATTGGTATAAATACAAGATCAATCCTCAATCATTCCCCACCTAACACAAATGAAAGCAACTTATCAAAAGAATTCTATCAAACCTTTAATTGAACAAAGCTTCCTTATTTTCTCCTATTTCAATATCAATCATAGGGACAACACATCTATAGGTCGTAAGTACTGAAGGAGCAACCCAAGATCTATATTTGCTAAGTTACAAGCTAGGTCATTATTGTACTTGATTATCACACATTGTATGATTCACACATAAACTAAAAAATAGGGGAGAACTACATAAGTTTGAGGCCCTCTTTAGAGTATTATCTATGTAGTCAAAACTCATTGATAGAGAGGTCTTTAGGGCAGCTCAACACTGTGTATCCACTAACCCATTTATTCCATAGCTAATAAGAAGATGAAGAACTAGGGTTTTGTTATTTGACAAGGAGTGACAATCCATGACCCATATCTAAATACACTAGAATGAAGGAGACAAAAAACCTAAAAACATCCAGGTGGTTACATCCTATTACAACAAATATTCCATATATGACACTTGTCTCTAACCTATAAACTAGCGTTGATGTAATTGTCTTAGGCTAACAAAGTGTCTATAGCTACTATATGAATTAAAAAGTTCAAAGACAAAGAAAAAGTCTATTCTAAGATAAATTATAACAATGTTATAACAACAAATGCAAGAAACAACAATAAAAAACCTTCACAATTTAGACACAAGAATCCTCCATTATGATTCAAATCCAATTTACTCTATCAAAATGTGGTGCTCACTCCTCCAATTCAAAGGTGAAATGGGTAGTGTTTGGATGCAAAAGATTGCATTTAATTCACTTTGGATGCAAGATTTTATTATGATTTATTAGATTCTAATTGTGATGTCTCAAGATTTGTGATTGATTGTAACATTTGTGATCCTTTTTTGAATGAGAATTTTCAAGCTTATTTATAAAATCCTAAATTATGATATGATGATGGAGGATCAATTGGACTTTTTCAAGGTTTCAAATGATCAACAATTGAAGATGAGTCCTCATCCATGAGGATAAGAACTATTTCAACCTGGTGGAGCAAAAAGAGGGGTTGGTTAGCAAACTTAGTCAAAATGGAGTGACAACTCAGTGGAGGAGTCATAGGAAGTGGAGGTTTTCATGGATTTGGTTGGGATGAGGGAGAATAAAGTGGGAGAAGTTTGAATTGGTAAATTAAGGAATTAAATAATTAAAATAAATAATAAAAGGTGCAAAATTAATTTTTTTAAAGTATTTGAATTAATCAGTTAATTGATTTTAGGAAGAAATGTTAATTATTAAACTAAGAAGAATGATTAATAAAATTGGAAAAATGATTAAATAAATTAAGGTACATTTTGACACTAAATGAAATTTAGGTGTCTACATTTTCCCCTCTTTGAAATGGTGTTGCGAAGCAAATAATAGAAGTAGTGTGTTGATGATGAAAAAACAAAAATTTGTCCCAAATAAATGAAAATGAATATGATGATGCCCCCTCGAGGGTTTGTGTGAGAAATGGAAAAATGCTCAAAATTAATGAACAGAGGAAATAGTTAAGCGACCAATGAAAAATCAATCTATTTTAGGAATGATGTCAAAGTTACAATGTGTTTGTAACATAAAAGAGTTTCTCTTAGTAACGTAATACGAGGTCATTAATTTGAAAATCAATAATTTGAACTACTTAGAGATTTCACTCTTATTATTGTTTGCTAATGGCTCATCGGCCAAAGAACCAGGTGCAGGAATGATATATCCCAACAATAATAAACTACAAATCCATAAAAAGAAAAAAATTATTGAGTTTGTAAATGATTTGTGGGGTTCAGATATATAAATGATTACAAGTGTTTGACATAATTATGTAAATACATTGATTTAATGTTGGTGATTAACAATTATTGGGTTGGAATAGAGGAAATTTTACTTAGGGCTTTAATATAAATAGGGGCTTAGGGGTGAGTACTTTTGATGAAGAGATGCAAACCCTAGACTATACATACCTTGTACATAGATATAGACAAAAGAGGGATATAACTCAGAAAAAAATAACAAAGGCGAGGACACAACAAGTTGATACATGTCAGTTACCATTTTGGATAGAGTGATGAGGGCTATGGAGCAGGCCACGTACTATAGAAGTCTATATGAGGCTGTCATACTAGCACATCAATGTGAGTCATCTTTTAGAGATTATTCTATTAGATGATCAGTGCTAGCTAGATTTATGTGACTAATAGAGTTTGAAATATCTTTGGGATAGATATCATGAGGGACACAACCACCAGGGGGTACCCCATGATAGCTAGAGCCTTTTCAGAGATTGGACACCCCTTCAGAGGGATAGGTTGAGACGTAGTTTTAAACTAAGTTTATATGATGGACTATATTGATGTATACACATGATGTATCTATTTTATAGACATATTTTAATATATATATATATAATGACTTTGGAAATTATGAATTTTTGTACTTTGACTTATTGTTTTGACTGGGTTACATGGATATCACTATTCATACTTTCATGCATATTAGTTATATTTAGCATGTATGCAATTTTAATTCATTTTGTTTGTGTATAGATGCATGATTGTTATGAAATGAAATGAAATGTATGATTATTTATAAAATGAAATGGATATATGATTGTAAAATGTAAAGTATGATTATGGATGAAATTTTGTTGCATAATATGAGTTTCCATTCTTTGCATTGGTATTCCAAAAAGTTTGGAGTACTTTAAGCAACCTAATTTTTAATATAGCTTTAAAAAATAGTATCACCAATGATATGAAACAATCATGACGAATTTTGATGTTTCAAGCATGTAAAAACAAAGGAAGAATAATTTGTGTGTTTGAGCAAAGTATGTCATGATATAGTCATAACCATACTATGTATGTGTTTTATACAAAATAATCTTTTCAACAATAAACAAGAAAGTAAGACAACAAGATTTAATATATACAAACGAACAAGATATACATTAATAATAAAAGGCATAAACATAAACTAAAAATAATAAATAAATGACTACTGCTAATTGATTCAAATGTAAACGAAGGCATTAAAGAAACAAAGATTTACAAAATTAAGAGTGATAAGATTTACAAAGCTAAAACAACCAAAGAAATTGTAAAAGATAAAAGTCAACCAAACAAATGGCCAAGGCAAAGAAACAAAGGATAAAATTAACCAAATAAATTACTAAGGCAAAGAAAGAAACAAGGGATGGAAGAAGAATCACGTTTAAGAGCAAGCATGAATACTGGATAGATGAGAGAGAATCCAAAAAAAAAGGCCTAAGGGTAAAGGATAGGGGGGATGGATGATGGTGAAAGCAGTGGCTAAGCTGACCCTAAAGACCTTGTGTCTCTAAGCAATGCCTACATAATCCACTTAAAAAATGTCCATGTGTGGATATCAAACCATATAAAGTTCTCCAAATACGAGAAGTGATGAAAAAGTGGATGATTGATGAGGTGAACGAAGTGTATGAGGAAAAATGATGCATGAGTGACCCACCCAATGAACAAACAAATGGAAGAAAAGGTAAATGGGTATTATGGCTATACTATGGAATGCGTGAATTTGGTTACTTTGTTTGGACTTGGTTTGTTTTAGTTTTTATGTTTTATGAATGTTTTTGTAGTTATTTTCTTTGATTTTTTTTATGTTTTTGTGATTTTTGGATTTTTGAAATTATTTTTGGGATTTTTCTAAAATATTTTGAATGTTTTTGTAATTTTCTAATGTTTTGAATTTTTTGTGGATTTTCAATGTTTTGAATGGAAAGATTTTGGAAGCCACTCTCACGAACTATGATCAAGAATACTCGCCTTGCAAATGCAATAACAACTTGGAATGTGAAAAATGCTTATAAGGGAAATAAAATAACACAAATGGATTTATGCAAAAAAACTATTGCAAATATCATTCCCCCAGGCAAAAGGAGTAATTATGGATAATGTCCTTTTTACACATGATGCTAAAAGAACTAGTTTTCAATGAAAACAATTTATACATTGATCATTTGTTTTGCTAGTAAAGCTTAATCATTTGTGTAAATAACATATAACTCTCAACTTGCAGTGAAATGAAGGTGTGTTGATCAAAATTACTTTTCAAAGGATACTGAAAAAGTGTTTATAAATAGTAGTAAAGTGTGAATTGTCACTTTTTATTTTTGAAAATACTAGCTTTATCAGATTTATCTTGAAAGAACAAGATTTTGACAGAGTTGGTAAATGGAATAAAGTTCTCCTCTCTTTATAGTAGTCATATACACAAGCTATTTTTTTGAAGAATTACTCTTTTTTTTATGCTTGGTTATCCATTCACTTTTTATTTTCTTTGTGACTCCCAATATATAAGCTCATGTGACCAAGCAGACACATGCGCTCATCACTGAAGACTATAAAAAGGTGAGTAAGGAAATCTCTCCCCAATGTTAATCCTATGCAACTAGTAAGATGTGAAGGCTCATCACTGAATATCCATGACGGGAAAGAAATATTTATTTGTTATTTTGATTAAAAAAATACGATATGGGTGTTTGCTTGTATGGGTAAATTGTACCTCCTGATCATGGTCCCATGTAACTAGTAAGATGCAAGGATTCATCATCGAAGACAATCATAGGCAAGTAGATTTTCTATTTTTACTCTTGTATCATGTTTGAAATGTTTTATGCATTTTTGAAAGGAGAACCTTAAAATAAAGGAGAATCTCTCATACTAACTAGCTAGTATGATCATAAATAATGGTGACTACGAATTGATTTACTTTACTCATAAACACCTAAATAAAGACCCAATGTATTGCAAATTTTGAGGTGATATTTGAGATAGTAATATGGATAAGCTACAGATTTGAAAGCTTTAATGTTATGTAAATAAATGACTAAATAATCACTAAAAACTACATATGATATATAGAAAATTAAACTTACATGACAACGGAATGCAATATTAACAAGATGCCCCCAAACACTAAGGCAATATTAACGGAAAAAAAACATGTTTGATATGTTTTTTTTTTTTGGGCATTTGTATTTTATGAATGCTACTAGAAACAATATGTACATGATTTCCTAATTTCACCCCATATTGACTCTAGATAAATGATGTTGTTCAGATTAGATTTCCTCATCAATCTCTACTTTAGTCCTATTATTAACTCAAAATATAACATGAGCAGGATGAGGCTATTGAACCCACCAAGCACTACTAGTAAACCACCCTAAAAGTCTTTCATTATTAGGAAACCCTTATTGGATAAAGATGTAGGTATATATTTCATTGACAAATATTGGTAGTAACTTTAATTTGTCTTAAAAAGATGAAATTGTCAAAGAAACCTACATTGATGTGTTTAATGGCAAAACTGAACTTTAAAAATATTTTAATAGTTCGTCTAACCACCATTGAATGCAGATGTCTTTCTCTATAAGGATTCCAAGCTATATTATTAAAAAAGACCAAGTACCATGAGCTAATCAGTTCTCCATATGTACAAAAACCAATATCTCTTACCCAACTGCCATGGATTAATCACCAAATACTATAGAAGTCAAAGTAGGATAGATTTGTGTTGGCTATTCTTAATTCCTTCATGAATGAAGAATACTCAAATTGACTATTGTGTGCTTCAAAATTGATCTCAAAGTGAGAACCTAACTCAAAGTAATGCCATTCCACTAATGTAGTATAATAGGTATGCAATATTGGAGTTAGGATTCTTTCTTAGAAAATTATAGGGAGATCATTCCATGTTGTGTCTCACCTTATTGACTGGATGTGCACAATATTCTGGGTGTGACTATCTTCAAGTAATAGATAAATAATTCTTTGATCTATGACCATTCTGTGGTTATCCCTTGTAGCTTCAAGTAGTGGTTGATGTAGTAATGTTTCTCTTAAAGTGATGCTCTCATGAAGATTGATAGATGCAATAATTGACAAATTCCCATGAGACCAGTCCAATGGTATCCTCTGTTGTGGGTTTTGGTTGACACGTATAGGTAACGTAATGTTGATAGGAAAAGGAAGAATCATGTTGATGGTGATAGAATAAAATACTATGATATTATTGATTGTGTTGGTAGTAATGATGGATGAAGATTCTTCCCTTCTTATAACATTGTTATTTTTGTCTACATTTGTGTCTACTATTAAAATGATGGTTGGCACTGAAGAGGATATTGAATTTACTTTTAACTTAAAGAGAAAGTGAATATCAGATTTTGACAATATCTTTTCTTGAGGTTGAACTGTGGTTAATAGGAGAACTTGCTAAATTCTCTTCACACCACACCTCTTTGTAACTGCTCTTTTGGAATTTTTTGTTTTTGGATTAAGAGATTTTTGGTATAAGGGACTTTTGGGTGGTGATCTAAAATAGTATGTTAAGTCTGTTGGTGGATTGGGTAATGTCTTTGTGTATATGGGATGTTGGTCAAAGGTAGGTGCTCGGTTGTAAATAGTGGTTTGATGGATGATGGATGAAGGATCTCCATTTTGACTAGGATGAGATACAATATTATTTGGTGACGAAGGGAGCTCTTGATATGCTTGTAGGACTAACTTATCAAGTATGAAAAGATGCATATTATGCCAAATGTATTATGCATCTGCCATCTTCTATCTTATTAGATAGGAGAGGTGAGCATTATGATCTATGGATGGATAGTTATGCTTAATATACTCAGCATCTGATATTTCTTGGTGGATATGAACCTCATATTCAGTAGATGAGTAATGATTTAGTTGAAATGTGGGTATACTAGCAGTATAAGGGTACTGTGATGAAGTGTTTTAATTTCCATTTGTGGTAAATGAAATGGAAAAAATGGCTTGGCTTTGGGAAAAGTGATTGGTTGTATTTTCATAAAATTAATGATTTGAACCTTGGGCTAAAGTGGATGAAAAACTAAATGGTTGATTTTGACCATTGTGGAAAGATTGGTTTTGATGGATGTTGGAAGGTGAATTTAAATAAAATGTGTTTGGGCTTGCTTGATTTGGGATTTGGCTAGTCGAAGGATTTTGATATATGTGGGTATTAGAAAATGGTGATGAAGGTAGACTATAAGTTTGGTTCATGGCAACACCAAGGTTTGAGTCATAAAGATTTATATGCATGATTTGATTCTGGTTAGGTGATGTTTGGTAAGGAGATGACATGGGACTATTCAGAAAATTTTAGCCACTGTAATCAGGGGAATGGTTTAATCCTATCCAAGCATGAGAATTCTATCCCAAGGGCAAATGTGAATAGCATGTGGTTTGTTGATTAGGATTAAATGAGGAATTTGAGAGTTTAAATATCCATCCATGTTATAGCTCAGTTGGTTACAATTGGATCTTGAATGCATATTCAGACTTGGGTTTTGGTTAGCTTGATAACATACTTGATTCAAAGGTGAACTTGAATCAAAGTTAGGCAAATTAAACTCTAGATCATAAAATGGGCTATTGAAATTATGATTTGGAAAGGAATTGGGAATTGTATTGTTCTAAGAAGCCATGATTCTTTTTTATAATGGATAAAATATTGACAAAGATTTTTGTCTAAGACACACACTAAAGAAATAATAAAAATAGAGAATTTACACAAAAAAAGATAAAAGCTAGGCAAAAAGGGTGTTGAATAACTGTTGGGATTTCCATTGTCACTTACTCATCTGTGCTCTCAGTTACGGCCTAATACTTCAAGGCGCTAACCATGGAGGATCCTACCATGCCCATAGACCACTACGTCCAATTTTGAGGGTGTGTGAAAATTAACTTCTTAGTGCTAACCATTAATCGATGCACTAAAGTCAAATGACAAAGAGGCAATCTTAGGATTAAGGTATACACAAGCTTATATAAGGGGAATAACACTATGGAAGATATTGATACATGGATGCATACTATTGGGTCTTGTCCTAAAGTGCCCAACATAGCCATGGAGTCTCAGTGTGTTGATAATCAATGATATCAGATCTTGAGTCAGCTATTAAACCCCTCAATATTAGATCATGAAATCCCCTCCCATCATGGTGTGCTTAAAACACACAACCGCTTAGGTAATTAAAATAGTTGTCTCAATTTATATACCCCATCAGAAAATGGGGTTTATCCTATTGCATGGTGGTGAAATCCATGGATAATAAAGCCCCTAATAATAAATAAATAAAGAGTTGATAATTATTTCTAATTTTCATGTATCATCACCAACGTGACGCCAAGGAAAGAGCATACACAAGATCAACTAGGGTAATTAATAAGTTACAAGATTATTTTTAATTTTCAGGGATCATCACTAATGTGATGCCAAGGAAAGAGCATACACAACCTTTACAACCAAGCAACAAGACAACAAATAGATAGATTTACCCCATAGAAAATAAAGTGTGATTTATTTATTAGGACTACAAAACACTAAAAATAAAAGATGTTAGTAAAAACAAATGAAGAAAATTGGCTTAATTTTTTACTTTTTGCAAATGTCTTTGGCTAGCATTTTATAAACAAGGTGTTAATTTGTTTTGCTTCAGTTGAAGAATAAGATAACCTACAAAAATAAATAACAAACCACAAAAAACACACAAAAAGCAAGCCTCTATGATGAAATCATTGTTACACAATCAAATCAAAAAAGCAAAATTGCAAAATGAACACACAAGAAAAAGACAAACAGAAAAATCTTACAAAAACAACTATGCAGAACAACAAAATTACTATTTGAACAAAATCATTGCAGAGAAATACAAAATCACTATAGAATAAAATGAAATCATTGTAGAAGGACATGAAATCATTGCACAAAAAGGCAAGATTGTTGCACAAAACAAAATCCCTGCAAAATAGGATGATATCATTGTTCTCTGATGAATCATTATTTTCACACAAAGTCACTATTCACTTGGAAAAGATAGAAAAAAACACCAAAAAATGTGTAAAAAGTGACAAAAACACTATTAAGTCTAACAAAATCATTGAAATATGCTCTGAAATCATTGTTACGAAGGAAAAACATACAATCTAATATGAAATCTGAGATAGCAACCTACAGTCTATACCAACTCAAAAATAAATGAGATTAAATGCAACAGATAGACAAAAAGAAAACAAAAATATTAAAAGATGTGGATAATTCCCATTGGATGTGCCATAAATGTATGAATTAAAAAGTGCAAAGACAAAGAACAAGTCTATTCTAAGCTAAATTTTACCAATGTTAGAGCAACAAATGTAAGAAACAATAATTAAAAACTTTCACAGTTTAGACACAAGAATCATCCATTGCAATTCAAATCTGATTTGCTCTATCAAAACGTGGTGCCCACTCCTCCAATGCAAAGGTGAAATGGGTAGCATTTGGATGCAAGATTTGATTATGATTTTCTAAATTCTAATTATGATTTCTCAATATTTGTGATTGATTGCAACATTTGTGATCTTTTTTTGAATGAGAAGTTTTAAGCTTATTTATAAAAACCTGAAATACGATCCGATGATGAAGGATCAATTGGAATTTTTCAAGGTTCCAAATTATCAATGATTGAGGATGAGTCCTCATCTATGAGGATAAGAACTATTTCAATTAGGTGGAGCAAAAACAGGGGTTGGTTAGCAGACTTAGTCTAAATGGAGTGACAACTCAATGGAGGAGTCATAGGAAGTGAAGGTTTTCATGGATTTGGTTGGGATCAGGGAGGGAAAAGTGGGAGAAGTATGAATTAGTAAATTAAGAAATTAAATAATTAAAATAAAGAATAAAAGGTGTAAAATTGACTTTTTCAAAAGTATTTAAATTAATCAATTAATTGATTTTAGGAAGAAATGCTAATTATTAAATTAAGAAGAATGATTAATAAATTTAAGAAGAATGATTAAATAAATTAAGGTGCATTTTGACACTAAATGAAATTTATGCATCTACAGTTGTTGACCATTTTTTGGTCCAATAGGCCAAAATCGGTCCCCTTCTTTCCCTACTATTCTGAGCCAGTTTCATTTTTTGATTTTGCATAAGTCTGGGTGTTTCTATGGACTCTACAGGCATTTCTACAGACTCTGCAGGCGTGTCTTTTGGCAGATGAAGAACTAGTTCAAAGAGTGCAAGCTTCTACAAAAGTTTTTTCAAACCATTGAACCATTCAGTTCAATTGGCTCAGATTCAATTGGTTTAGTTATTTTGGTTCGAGTGCTCGGTTCAACGGCTTAGTTTGCTCAATCGGTTCAATGGCTTGGTTCAAATGAATTGCTTCAACGGGTTATTTCCAAGGGACCATTCCAATGCCCTTATAGAGGACAGTTCTTGGACCTAAGTACCCTTGCAAAGGGCAAGGAACATTTCCAAAGAGGCCAAAGAGAAAGCCAAAAAGGTAAGTTCCCTTTGGAAATTTGACAAGGCAAAGAATAAGAATTTTTTCAAAAAAAAAATCCCGCAAGATGGAAAGGCAGAGGCAAGAATAATTTCTTCAGACTTTTGTTTGAAGGAATTCCTTCAGACAAAAATTCTGAGGAAATTCATAGAACAAGTCACGGGAGAAAAAACCTGAAGGAAAGGAACGAGCAAGATAATTCTCGTGAAAATTTTGTCCATGGGAAAATAGCCAAAGAGAAAAGAACCAAAGGAATTTCCAAGGACGGTGATGTCTCTAAAGCCATCAATTTTAGGGAAATGCACTAGCCATTGGTTCTCAAATGGTGACAGGCTCGTGAACGTCAATTTTGCACCAAGAAAATCTTGAGAGCAGAAGTTGCCAAGTGTCATCTGCCAGGACACATGATAATTTATCTCTAACAGCAGTAAAATGCACCACGTGTCCCTTGCAAAACCTGGTGGAGCACGACAAGTGTTTGCATTTGAGTTCCAAAGCTCCTTTCAACAAGCTTCCTTCAAATTTCCATGGAGGGTGCCAAGTGGCAGCTATGAAAAGTTTTGACATATTTTTCTAAGAGCAACGGAACATGCCACGTGTCTGTTGTAAAGCTCGATGGAAGCTAACAAGTGTCAACATCCACGGTCTCTCCCTTTTTGTTTAGTAAAGACTATGGTAGGCCCCAAATGAATTGCTAAAGAAAGTGGAAGCTACCAAGTTTCATCATCCATAGAAATCTGAATGATTCCCAGTTGTTCCTATATAGTTTCTAAATCCCAGTGGAAGCCGCCATGTGTCATCTTCCATAGGACTCTTAAGTGGTGCCTAAATCTTTTATAAGTTAAGTGGATGCTACCACATGTCCTCATCTATTCCACAGTGGAACACACCATGTGTCACTAGCAGAAAGCAGCCAAAGCAAATAGGAAAGACACGAATTAATTACTAAGGAAGATCACGGACCCGAGGACCTCAAATTTGTGGCAATGAAGTAGATGTTGATTTTCACATACTTAAGCGTGAACCTGAAATAATTCAAAGGCTTGAGGCTAGAAGAAAGACAAATCCAGGAAGGGGAAAAAGAACCAAGTGCAAAAACAGACAAAGCAGTCTAAGTGGCAAAGGAAGGTATCGACTCAAGGAGTTATTCCAGCAGTTGACACAGTGTCTGTGAATTGATCATCAAAGAGGTGTGAACGGCGAATGGTGGGCCCCATTTTTTATTCACTTTGTATTGATGAGAAGACAAGCCACATGATTGCCTTGAAGGAGTGGTCTTGTTTGCAGACAAATGGTGCAGCCCATAATTTCACATATGATGTTTAATATATCTTAAAATGCCTAAGATCAAAATAGGGGCTAACAAAGCATTATCTTTAAGCGGCTTCCTCTTCCCAATGATCAAAATGCACATGGATCACTTGTAAAAAGGGTGCCAAAAGGCCTCTTTTCTTCCTCTATATATTGTAGACTTCTGATTTGGAGAAAGATCTTCTCACATTGTAAGGTGAAGCCTTGCTATTTTTCACTTGGAACCAATAAAAAATGCATTTTTACCTCTATTATGGTTAGATATCTCTGAGTGTGTCTGAGTGTTAGTTTTTTTTTCAATCATTGCTTCCTAATTCTTTCATAGGGTTGACACCAATGCATTTGGTATCTACAAGGCGCCATTCCTACAGGTGACAAGAAGAGCTGTACCTAGAGCGCAGAGGCAAAAATAGATTACTAGACAATGTGCTTTTCCTATAGCACCTATGGTAAGTCCCTTTTTTTATGTGTTCCATTGAAGCCTGCTTGTTAAGCTTCCTGTAATTTGGTCCTTTTACCAGTTAAAGTGTATGTATGTGTTCTTGTGGTTCTGAGTGTGAGTGTGAGTAGGTCAAAATTATTTAGTGCATCACCCTCTTAGATTAGGTTTTATTTTCTTATAATCCTTCTCCCTTTTCATCCCCCCATTATATATATATATATATATATAATCACTTATTGGAATAAATCAAATGCATCAAAGGGAGCTAGCCCTTATCTAGAGACTCTTCCCCCAGTTTTGCCTTGCCCACAGGCAAGAGGGGAGTTTCCATTATTGCGTGTGGAATGCAGGAGCTCAGCTTCCTATCGAGGGTGCAATCCACTGCGTCAACAGTTTTTGGGATGCCTGATGGGACTCAATTTTTACACTTAGTAAAGTTTTAGGATTGATGTTGGTCCTATTATAGCAAAATCAACTATTTTCAGCATCTGGCGACTCCACTGGTAAGAGTTTTAGTTTTTGTTCAAAGACCAGTCTGACTTCCTATGCCTAAAATCATCACATGGTCTGCTGCTAAGGGTGTCCCTTTCAAATTCATTGAACTACCTTTGAACTCAGCAAAGTGACTAAAGTTTGAGAGGACCCATCCTTATTCAACAAACCACTTTCCCAAACCTACTATAAAGAACACCTATGCAAGAAGGCCATAGTTACATCCTATCATAGCTATGGCATTACCTTTTGTGACTTTTCATGGTCAGAGTCCCTTGAATCTCCCATGTTATGACCTAGTTCTAGGAGAAATCCTCAAAAGTGTGCCTCCCTTGATGGAGAGGGGCCCATTATAGTTATTGAACACATTAGAAATATTTCTAACCTCTGCAATGTTCACAATGTTACTGAGGATAATATTACAACCAGATTGTTGGCATTGTCTCTCAAGGGAAAAGTTTTGGACTGGTATGGGACTTTACCCATGAATTCAGTCAATTCTTGGAATGAATTGGGCACTCTTTAGATGAACCAATTTGGGGAGAAGAGTGACCACCTCTCACTTGTTGAGCAGCTAACTACAATGAAAAGAGCTCCACACGAATACATGCAAGATTTCAACACTCAATTTTAGAAGACATGGGAAAGAATCCCCATTCTGGTAAGGTTGACCCCTAGCTATGCTTTCATGTATTACTTAATAGCATTAAACAGTGATATCATTGTTATGTTACAGTCTATGGGAGGACATGTGCTACCTGCAGCCTATGACATAGCTATAGCGGCTGAGAATTGCCTAGTGCAGGCTAGGAAAATAGCTCCTAGACCTTATATGCCACTTTTCCCTAAAATGCTACCCCCAATCCAGACTACTGCTCCCACCTTAGCTCTTTTACCTAGCACAAAAAATGTGGCTGCCGCTTCATCAAATGAACTCCATGAAGTCAAAAGTCTATTGCAGAATGTGACAAATGAACTAGTGGCTATTAAAAGGCAGCAAGCTCAAAACAATTGACCAAACCAAGGATACTAGTAGTATGGTCAAACAAATAGACCCCCTTTCCAAAATTACAATCAAGGATAGGGTCAACTTACATAGACTAGACCTTTTCAAGGCTACAATACAGGTGCCCCTTCATCAACCAAGGCCATGGTGCCCATTCAAAACAATCTGGTATAAGAACAGCCCAGTTGCTCAACCATGGGATATGGTCAAGAGTAGGCTATCTATAAAAATGTATAAGACAATCAAGCAATTGCCCAATTCCAAGGTTTTGAGGCTTCAACGCAACCTGGCATGAGCAGCAGTCAGACTCAACCTAATTTTACTCTCATGAATCACCTAGAAGGTGAGTTCTATACAGTCAATTACATGGGTACTACAGAAAATTAGGGTGACTATGTCACAACCAACACAAGATCCAAAAGGAGAGCAGTAGAAGAAGCTCAGGCTACTGCCCAAATGTCAACAATACCTTCTTCATCACATGTAAATCAAAAGGTCCCAAGCTTCAGACTACTGATTGTACCTTCAACTCCTCAGCCTGCACCTCAGACTACAAATAATCCCAAAGAAAATTTGAAGTCAACCCTTGAGTCAATGTGGTTGACCAGATGAAGAAGCTCCACATGAACATCTCCTTGTGGGATTCATTATCAATACCAGGGCAAAAGGACATGCTACAAAAGGAATTGCATGAGCTGAATGAACAAGTTGCCCCAATAAGAGTCGATAATGTTTTGATGATGAATGGACAGCCTTCCACCTCAGGCCAAGTTAGGAAAGAAGAAAAGGTTCCCCCTTTCTATTTGTCCTTGGTCATAAGAGATTTCTTGGTGCACAATTGCATCATTGGCAGTGGATCAAACACCTCGATAATGCCCAAATGCATAGCCAACAAGCTAGGGTTGAAATATGAAGAAATGACTAAGGGAGTCCTGTAGTTGGATGGAACACCAGCAAAGACACTTGGGGTGGTGAAAGGTTTGAGCTTGATACTACATGCTTGCCTGACCTTGTTAGTTCCTCATGATGTGGTAGTGGCAGATGTCCCTCCTTACTTTGCCATCTACCTATCTAGGGATTTTACATCCAAGATAGGTGACTATCTAGTAGTGAACTAGTTTTTAGGACCAAGTATGGGACCAAAGTTAAGATTGAATCCGAACCACTCCACAAAGATCATCTGGAACCATACTCGCTCAAGGCAAGAAATGTCAGCTACACCATTATTGACCAAGAAGAGTTCCAAGTGGATCAATTTCCATCCTCTGCCCTTGAAGGAGTTGCAAACCTGCTCTTAGATAAATGGGGAAGTGACAACTTCGAGCATGATCCCTACAAGTTCATAGAGGAGGTAGGCCAAATATGATGAAAGTGAGCCAAAAAAGCTCAGGGCTATGGCAGCTGTTCTTTGATGGTTTAAGAAGTAAGTTGGGAGCTGGTGGTGGAATGGTGTTAGTTTCTCCTTTAAAGGAGAAATACTTTTCAGCTTTTTGGTTCCAATTTTTTGGCATGAGCAATGTTGTACAGTATGAATCCCTCATCCATGGTTTGGAGTGGGCAAGGAAAAGAGGAATCAAAGAGCTACAGGTTTTTAATGACAGCGAGCTGATTGTTAATCAGGTGAGAGGCCAAAATTTGACAAAGAATTCTTTACTGAAGTCCTACAAACATAGGGTATGGGACTTAGTGTAAAATTTCTTTGCTTTCAATATTACCTCCATTCCTAGAGAGCAGAACAAGCAAGTAGATAGGCTGGCAGTAGTTGGTGCCCAGTTTGATATTCCTAGGGAAATAGGCTGAGACCATAGTTGCACAACTTGAAGGTAGTAATCCAACCCTCTGTGCCTGACAACATCACCAATTGGTAGGTCTTTGACAGTGACCAGTAAATTGCACTCTTCTTATAAGAAAAAGTTGAGTTTGCTGCAAAAAACTAGATTAAACTACAACAGCAATATGGCAGCCAAATTATTCAACTAAAGAACAATAAACTCCCCAAAGGTTTGGTCACCCTAGAAAGTATCTTCAATGGAGATGACTAGTTGAAAAGTGACAAGGCATGCATCACAATGAAGGAGGAGCACCATGAGAAGGTTGAAATATTTAAAGATAAGTTGCTTAGACTTGGGAAAGTGTGCATAGACTATGAAAGGTAGACATTCATCTTGTTGTGTCAAGAATTTGCTGATGTCTTCACTTGGGAATATAGTGATTTTAAGGGTTTTAACCCAAGTCTAGCCCAACATACCATTGAGCTAGAAGAAGGTGCCAGGCAAATCCAGCAGAAGCAAAGGCCTATCAACCCAATGATTGAGCCCCTCATGCAGAAGGAAATTACCAAGTTGATTGAGTCTAGGATAATATTTCCAATCAAACACTCTTCTTCGCTGGCCAATCTTGTTCTTGTTTGGAAAAAGAATGGGGAGATCAGACTGTGCGTTGATTTCAGAGACCTTAATAGAGTCTCTTTAAAAGACCATTATCCTCTCTTGAGCATGGAGTAGATCCATCAAATGGTGACCGGTAGTGAGCATTTCTCCCTCCTGGATGGATATTTAGGATATAATCATGTTTTGGTGCAAGACTGTGACCAATACAAGACAACCTTCACTGCCAAGTGGGGAATGTTTGCTTATAGGAAAATGCCATTCGAACTGTCTAATGCTGGTGCCACTTTCCAACAAGCCATGGACATGGCCTTTCGGGGCCTGATAAATAACACCATGTTGGTGTATCTTGATGATGTGAGAGTTTTCTCTAAGAAGGTGAGCCAACACATGAAACACCTTAGACAAATCTTTGAGAGGTGTAGAGAGTTCAGTATCTCTCTTAATCTGAGGAAATGCGTGTTTGTTGTCCACGAGGGGAAACAACTTGGTCACATTATTTTTTAGGAAGGCTTGACCATTGATCCAAAAAGAGTTCACTCCATCTTGGAGATGTCCTTGCCTAAACACAAGAAGGGCCTGCAGAGCTTCTTCGACAAAATAAATTTCATTTGGAGATTTATTTCAAATTTTGTGGAGGTTGTCAAGCCGTTGACCTCTATGCTGAAGAAGGGTGAGGAATTCACATGGATAGCACAAAGAAAGGACAATTTTGAAGAGATCAAGCAAACCATAGCCCAGGCTTCTACTTTAATCAGCCCTGACTTCACCAAAGATTTCAAATTCTAGACCTTTAGCAATGAAGAGGTAATCTCTGCCATGCTTACCCAAGCAAATGGTGATAACCTTGAACAACCAATTGCATTTTTTAACCAAGGCCTAAAGGGTTTTGAGGCCAAATACACATATGTGAAGAAGCAAGTCCTTGTAGTCATACAGAGTCTGAATAAATTCAGGCATATGTTGTCCAATAGCAGAATTCACCTCATGGTTCCACATCCTAGCATCAAGGATTTCTCGATCAACCAAGAACTGAATGAAAAGAGAGCAGGGTAGATCACTAAGGTGATGGAATATGATGTGGATATCAAGATCACCAAGCTGGTAAGAGGGAGAGGCATGTATGAACACCTTGCTGCAGAATTTAAACAATGAAAGGAGGATAGTGTATTAATTCATGATGCAGCTACAACAGAAGAAGTAGTTGTCATGAAAGATTGGACATCAGACTTGAGGCATTTCCTTCTCACTGATGAGTGCCCGCAGGCCCTTAATAAGACCAAGAGGAGATATTTTAGACTCCAGTGTCTCCCTTATGTCCTTATCAATGGAGTACTATTTAGAAGGGATCTCTCAAGAGTGCTTTTAAGATGCATAGACCCGAGTTAAACTGACAAGATGTTGTCCAAATTCCATGATGGGCTAACTGGTGGTCACTTTGCTCCTAGCCTATAGCTGCAAGAAAATGAGATCTAGTTACTTCTAGCCTACTCTATTCAAAGACACCCATGCCTGGGTACAAAAGTGCCAAAAATGTGCACTTTTTTATGGGAAACAACAGTTGGTTGCCATGCCTTTACAGCCTATTCAGGTAGAGTAACCTTTCATGCAATGGGGCCTTGATTTCATAAGGATGATTAGCCCTCCCTCCAGTGTTGGACACAAGTGGGTCCTGACCACCATGGATTATTTCATGACATGGGTAGAGGTTGTTACTCTAAACGAAGCCAATGAAAGTGTAGTCCTAGATTTTTATGAAGACCTGGTGGCAAGGTTTGGGGTTCCAATAACCATAATCTCATATAACACTTTGGCTTTTCTAAGAGCTAAAACAAGTGAATGGGTGCTGAGATATGGTATCTATCTTAGCACTTCATCCAATTACTACCCACAAGGGAATGGGCTGGCTGAATCTACCAATAAGAATCTGATCATAATCATCAAGTAAACAATGGAGGAGAATTAGAGGACTTGGCATGCCAAGTTGAAAATAGCCCTGTGGGTAGATAGGGTCACACCAAAGAGGGCAATTGGTAATTCATCGTACACACTCATATATGGAAGGGAAGCTAGGCTTACCATTTCATTTGAATTGCTAGCCTTGGACCTTACTCACCAGTTGTAATTAGAAGAAGGCAATAGCATGGAGGTTAGGCTATGCGAGTTGATGGAGCTCCAAGAAAAAAGAGACCAGGCTATGGCTTCCATGACCAGTCACCAATAGCAGATGAAGAGACACTTCGACAAGAAATCTTCATCAAAAGGTTTCTCTGAAGGAGACATCATCTTGAAATGGGATGAGGACTAAGCTAAGACTAGAAAGCACGCGAAGTTTGATGCACTATGGAGTGGTCCATACATCATCACTTAGTGTAAGCAACATAATGCATTCTAACTCTCTAGGTTGGATGGTGAAGAACTGTATATCCTAGTTAATGGGATACATCTTAAGCATTATCACTGAGCCCTTCTCCCATCATGTATATATTTTCCTTGCTTTTTTCCTATTTTCCCTAAGTGCTTCTGCACATGTTAGTAGTTTCCTTAGTTTTGTGTGTGTTTTCATTTACTTTTGGGGTAAACCTTTGTGATTTATTATGGGATGTATCAAGGTGGTTGCTAACTCTTTTAAAAAGTTGCATCTCGACTCTGTGCCCAATAGATTTTAAGGCAACTGGTTTCTAAGCATAGCAGGCATGCTTCCCCTGGGAGTCACCAATTTATTGACCATTTTTTGGTCCAACAAGCCAAAATTGGTCCCCTTCTTTCCCTGCTATTCTGAGCCAGTTTCATTTTTTGATTTCGCACAAGTCTAGGCATTTCTACAGACTCTACAGGCATTTCTATAGACTCTACAGGCGTGTCTTTTAGCAGATGAAGAACCAATTCAAAGAGTGCAAGCTTCTACAAAAGTTTTTTTAGACCATTGAACCATTCGGTTCAATTAGCTTGGATTCAATCAGTTCAGTTCTTTTGGTTTGAGTGCTCGGTTCAACAGACTAGTTCGCTAAATCAATTCAATGGCTTGGTTCAAATTAATTTCTTCAATGGCTTGCTTCAATGGGTTGTTTCAAAGGGACCATTCCAATGCCCTTGCAGAGGGAAGTTCTCAGACCTAAGTACCCTTGTAGAGAGTAGGGAACATTTCCAAAGAGGCCAAAGGGAAAGCCAAAAAGGTAAGTTCCATTCAGAAATTTGACAAGGCAAAGAATGAGAATTTCTTCGAAAAAAATCCCACAAGATGGAAAGGTAGAGGCAAGAATAATTTCTTCAAACTTTTGTCCAAAGGAACTCCTTCAGACAAAAAATTTGAAGAAATTCAGAGAAAAGGTCAAAGGAGAAAAACCCAAAGGAAAGGAATGAGCGAGATAATTCTCATGGACATTTTGTCTACGGGAAAATAGCTGAAGACAAAAGAATCGAAGGAATTACCAAGGATGGTGATGTCTCCAAAGCCATCAATTTTAGGTAAATGGACTAGCCATTGGTTTTCAAACTGTGACGAGCCTGAGAACGTCAATTTTACACCAAGAAAATCCTGAGAGCAAAAGCTGCCAAGTGTCCTATGCCAGGACACATGATAATTTGTCTCTAAAAGTAGTAGAATGCACCATGTGTCCCTTGTAAAAATTGGTGGAGCACGACAAGTGTCTGCATCTGAGTTTCAAAGCTCCTTTCAACAAGCTTCCTTTAGAGTTCTGTGGAGGATGCCAAGTGGCAGCTGTGGAAAGTTTTGACATATTTTTCTAAGAGCAGCAAAATGTGCCATGTGTCTGTTGTAAAGCTTAGCCAAAATTGACAAGTGTCAACATCCATAGTCTCTCCCTTTTTGTTCAGTAAAGACTATGGCAAGCCCTAGATGAATTGCTAAAGAAAGCAGAAGCTACCAAGTGTCATCATCTATGAGAATCCAAATGAGTCCCAGTTGTTCTTATATTGTTTCTAAAGCCCAACGAAAGCCGCCACATGTCATCTTCTATAGGACTCTCAAATGGTGCCTAAAGCTTCTATAAGTTAAGCGGATGCTACCATGTGTCCTCATCTATTTCATAGCAGAATGTGCCACATGTCACTAGCAAAAAGGGGCCAAAGCAAGCATGAAAGACACGAATGAATTGCTAAGGAGGATGATGGACCCGAGGACACTAAATTTGTGGCAATGAAGTAGCTATTGATTTTTGTAGACTTAAGCGCAAACTTGAAAGAATTCAAAGGCTTGAGGCCATAAGAAAGACAAAGCCAAGAAGGGGCAAAAGAACTAAGTGCAAAAATAGACAAAGCAGTCCAAGTGGCGAAGGAAGGTGTCGACTCAAGGAGTTACTCCAGCGATTGACACAGTGTCTGAGAATTAATCATCAAAGAGCCGTGAATGGCAAATGGCGTGCCCCATTTTTTATTCACTTTGTATTGATGAGCAAACAAGCCATGTGATTACCTTAAAGGAGAGGTCTTGTTTGCAGACAAATAGTGTGGCCCATAATTTCACATATGATGTTTAATATATCTTAAAATGCCTAAGATCAAAATAAGGGCTGACACAGCATTATCTTTAAGCAGCTTCCTCTTCCCAATGATTGGAGTGCACATGGGTCACTTGTAAAAGGGTGCCAAAAGGCCTCTTTTCTTCCTCTAT
Organism: Torreya grandis; assembly: GCA_037957365.1. Classification (NCBI taxonomy): domain Eukaryota; kingdom Viridiplantae; phylum Streptophyta; class Pinopsida; order Cupressales; family Taxaceae; genus Torreya; species Torreya grandis. Next base: position 529,747 of record JARHVA010002595.1, on the reverse strand, counting down.
ATATTGTAGACTTCTGATTTGGAGAAAGATCTTCTCACATTGTAAGGTGAAGCCCTGCTATTTTTCACTTGGAACCAATAAAAAATGCATTTTTACCTCTATTCTGGTTAGATATCTCAAGTGTGTCTGAGTGTTAGTCTTGTGTTCAGTCATTGCTTCCTAATGATTTCATAGGGTTGACACCAATGCATCTGATATCTACAAGGCACCATTCCTAAAGGTGACAAGAAGAGCTGTACCTAGAGTGCAGAGGCAAAAATAGATTACTAGACAGTGTGCTTTTCCTATAGCACCTATGGTAAGTCCCTTTTTTTGTGTGTTCCATTAAAGCCTCCCTATTAAACTTCTTGCAGTCTGGTCCTTTTACCAGTTAAATTGTATGTATGTGTTCTTGTGGTTCAGAGTGTGAGTGTGAGTAGGTCAAAATTATTTGGTGCATCACCCTCTTAGATTAGGTTTTGTTTTCCTATAATCCTTCTCCCTTTTCATCCCCCCTATTATATTTATATATATGTGTGTGTGTATTAGCACTTATTAGAATAACTCAGATGCATCAAAGGGAGCTAGCCCTTATCTAGAGACTCTTCCCCCAATTTTGCCTTGCCCACAGGCAAGAAGGGAGTTTCTATTATTGCGTGTGGAAGGTAGGAGCTTAGCTTCCTGTCGAGGGTGCAATCCACTACATCAACAATAGCTATATAGGCATTTAATCTAGAATTTGGTGACTATTCCAAAATATTCTTCCAGTATGCTTCCTACATTTTCTAGATCTAAAACTGTATTAGCATCATAACCAAGTATCTTATTTATTTATCATTATCATATCTAAAATAGTTTCACTTTCTATTTCCAGCATATTTATGTATAATAAATTTGGCATATGTTTAATCTAAGTTTTACAATTAATTGGCATGTTATAGATATATTTATCACCCTTGTGCTTATTCATTTCTATATTCTTAACCCTATCTATCCTAATATGATCCATATCCAACTTATGGTTAAACATTTGATGAACTTTACCTATGGTTTATGCAAAAAAAATGATCTAGGGTTTCTAACCTCCTAGGGTTTTAGCTTGTAATGGATTTTTAGATCTAAAAATTTACCCTAGGGTTTGACCCTCCTCTAGTTACAAGGGCTTTGTGTGCATATGATTACAAGTTGATTCTTCCTTGATTGGTGTATTTTATCACTCCAACAAATCCATTTTAAAATTACTCGTGTATTTTCTACATAGGTTGGTATACTAAAAAACCTCTTTTTGTTCACCAAAATTTAGTACGAATTTTTCTTTTTTGAAATATATTATTTTTTATAAATATTGGAATACAACGCAAATAGTGTAACTATTTTAAAATTGATTTTTAGGTTTCATCAAAAATAATATTTTTTTCAAAAAACTCTCTCAAATCTTAGAAATAAATTATTTTTCTTATCGAAATTATTGATTTTTTATTAGGAATATTTTAGGGTTTTCTTGTGAAACATTCAACATTATTTGGCCTATTTATGATTCATAATAGATCCAATTTAAAATTCCTCTAAGGGTTTTCATAATTATGTTAATATAGACAAAAACCTCTTTTCTACCAAAATATTGTATGGATGTTGTGAATTTAGCATTTTACTATTTTATTAAAATTAGATCTATAGGTCATACATTGTACTTTTCTTTCCATATTTTTTAGGGTTCATCTTATTTCCTCTTTTTTAGAAAAAACATATCTCATATTTCCAAAAAACTTAGCCAATAGTTTGAAATTTCTATATCCTTATCATGATTGAATGATCCTTAGCATTTGTATGCCTTTCTTATCTAGTTCTCATATCAATTTTTAGAACATTCAAAATTGATACAAAGCAACCTCTTCCTCCTCTTAAACCTAAGGAGGGTGATAGTTATCATACCTCTAACTAGGTCCATGCTATCACTCCTTTAAGGGTTAAGGTATATGGTATATGTATGCATGTTCAATCTGAGGTACCAAGGGTTTGTGCTTGTGAATACTTAAGAGATCAAATCACTGGTATGAATAAGTTAATAAAAGAGTTATAAATTCATATTACACTCCTAAATAATCCAACATATGGTAGTGTTAATTATTTGTTTTCATCCTCATCTACCAATGTTGTGTCAAATATGGTTTCACATCCAAATGAAAAGCTAAAACAAAATACATCTAAAACAAGTGATTCTAAAACTAGCCAAAAGACTACTAAGAGACCAAGTGAAACCCTAATAGAAATGATTCTAAACAAAGTGATTAAACTGCCTTCCCTACATCCTATAAGGAGATCCAAATACTCTTGTGCATATCATAGAATTCATGGGCATCATATAGATTGTTGTTTTGCATTAAAGAATAAAATACAAAGTCACAAAGGTAGTGATTATCATATCATTGACACATCAACAAATATCCCTACTCACATTATGAGTACTTCTCCCAAAACACAAGTGCCAAAATAATAAATATGGTTACCAAAAGACAATTCAAAGAAAGAGAAGGATCAAAAGAATAAAGAAATATAGAAAATACCATTACCAAAGATGCCAAAAATTCTAAATGATATACAATTATAAAAGGAACCAATGATATTAAAACCACCAAAAACTAAACCATGTGATATTCCTTTGTTGATCAATACCGAACAAAAAAAGGGCACAATTCCAAATGATTATAACAATGGTGATATTATTCCTAATACCAATATGGTAGATGAAAAATTGACAATTTTTTTTTGATCCTATCAATATCTTACCACATGATATATTTATACCTACAAGACATGGTACATATTAGTTGAATCCATCTCCAAAAAGTATAAAACCAAATATAGATAAAGGCAAGGTAAACCATATAACTTAGGATGTGCATAAGGTTTTAACATATGAGGTACACGAAAATAAAAATAATGGAATACCAAAAAGGTCATAACCAAAGTATGGCACAATTCCTTATTCATAAACAATTACTCTACATGGTATATCACATGTTCAAGAATAGCCTAAGAGGTTACATTTATCTTATAATAATGATTGCATCGATGATTATGATCCTAATAATATACAAGACTATATGATATTGATGATATTTATTATGCAACATATGAATATGACACATGTTCATAGTTTCAAATATATAGTGGAGGCATGTTTTGGAAACATGTCCTCCACATCGGCACTAATATCAGTTTTTAGATTTATCCATGTATAATGGGAGCATGTTATGCTAACATGTCATCCACACTTGTTCAAATTTATAAATTGGCCAAAGTACATAGTTAAATGATTTAGATACACATTTGTGGTAGAATTATATACATTAGTAACATTGTTACACACATCTTCTGTATGAGACTTACCTAAGGTGCATATATTATGCAATGTGCACCTAATATTACAAAATCAAAATTAGTTTCAAATTCAAAACAATTTGGGACTATCACCACCCACTAGGTTGGACTTTTATGAGCTATATTGAGCCAATCTATTACAATAGTTGGTTCACTTTTTAGTATGATTAAGGTGATTAGATCACTCAATCTTTTCAATTTTTTAGGTTGGACTTGATTTTATCATCTATCTTCACTATTTTGATAGTGTGAGTTGATGTGGTTCACCCACACTCACCAGATTTTTAGTATGATTATGTTGTACGGTTCAGCTAGTTTCAACTACCATGTGTAAATTCATCTTTTCTCCAATGTTGGGTGCATGTGCCCTATTATATATCTCTATCTCTATCTACTTAGACATAAGCACTTTCTAAATTTATATATTTGTCCTAATCTTAGTTTTAGTGATTCATAATGATACATCTTTCAAATGAAATTATCATGAGGCAAGACATTTTCATTGATACATTGGTGTACTTCTAAACCTTGCTCTCTTTTAATTTCAATCATTTCAATACTTTTAATTTCATATTACATTCACTAATTATATATTGTAGCATGATCTTGGTTGCAGGTTAGTCACCAATAAAGCTCTCAAGTTAGACTCAAACAAAGGCAAGGTGTGTTATTCATACCTAGGTACATATTCCTTTCTTTGAAACTAGTAATTTCATTACTAGATTAAAGGGTGGAAATGTAGATTATATTTATGAATTATATATCACCTCGGTCTTATACACTAGGAAAACTTAGACCTTGATTGTTCCTCTCAGTTCTAAACCTTTTTTTCTTCCACAAGTGTCACATTTTCTCTCTCTTATACCACTTGGCCTATCACTTGGTCTGACCAATTTTATGTTGATGATCCAAGCCTTTTATCTTGCCCAAAATGCCTAAAACTTGCTTATCTTATGCCTCTACAAATTCTAGACCTAAACCTATTTTCAAACTACTCAAACACTTACATCCCAATCAGACACTTGCATTAGTGTAAGTGTCCTTACCCAATGTAAGTGTTCAATGCCTTAAAGTCATCTAATTTTCAAATGAAATGTACCCTAATGGTCAGTCTAAGTGATATTATGTAAAATATTCTCCAAAGTGATTGGTATAAATAAAATATCAGTCCTCATTCATTCTTTACTTAGCATAAACCAATGTAACTTATCAAAATCATTCTATCAAACATTAAATTAATCAAATCTTACCTATTTTTTCTTATTTTAATATCAGTCATAGGGATAACACATATATAGGTCTAAATTACTAAAGGAGTAGCCCAAGATTTATATTTTCCAAGTTATAAGCTAGGTCATTATTGTACTTGCTTATCACACATTGTATGATTCACACACATCCCAACATGTAGGGGAGAGCTACATAATTCTGAGGCCCTCTTTGAAGTATTAGTTATGTAGGAAACACTCATTGATATAGGGTCTTTCAAGTAGCTAATAATGTGTTCTCACTAACCCATTTTTACCATAACCAATATAAAATGAAGAACTAGGGTTTTTATATTTGATAAAGAGCAATAAATCATGACCTAGATCTGAATGCACCAGAGTGAAGATGGAAAAACTCAAAAGCATCTAGGTAGTTGCATCATATTCCAGTAAGTATTCTATAAAAGGCACCTAAATCCAACCTAAATACTAGCATCGATGTAACTGTCCTAGGCTAGCGTAAGTGTTTGTAGGTATAGAGGCACTTAATACAAAATTTTATGACTATTCTAGAATATTCTTCCAATCTACTTCCTACATGTTCCATATCTAGATCTATATTAGCATTAAAACCAACTAAGTATCTTATTTATTTTTCATTTCCATATTCAACATAGTTATACTTTCCATTTTTAGCATATCTTAGTATAATAAATTTAGTATATGTTTTATCTGATTGTTGTAATTAATTGACCTACTATATATTTGTTTATCACCCTTGTGCTTATTCATTTATATATTATTAATCCTATCTATTCCATAGGACCCATATCTAATTTAGGGTTAAATTGGTGTTTGATCATGAATATTTCTAGTTTGTCTCATATGTGTATGAGAACACTTGCTAGTGAATAGCTTTATTTATATAGGGATTCTTAGATTTTAAATTAAAACTTAGTGGTGCACATAAAGGGGCCAACTCAAAAAGAATTAAAATGGACTTGATGAGGGGTTAAGAAACTTAATAGACTCATGGAGGGGTTACGAACTTAAAATACTCAAGGAGGGGTTAAGAATTTAAAAGTGGGTTTATCAAGTAATAAAGGCTCATAAAATAAAGGGCAAAATATAAGAAAATTCATAAAGTAAAGGGGGAAAATATAATAAAATTGCACCATTAAGTGTTTAATTATTGTCTAAAACTTACATGAATAAATTAATAAAAATACATTTAAAAACAAGTGTTATGTCAAATTTAGGTGTCTACATTCTCCCTTCCCTTTAATGTAGAATTGAAACTACAATTACTAGATAAAAGGGAAAAAAATAATACAAACCTCATGTGAATATGTTGTTGTGTAAATGTTTCATGTTCCATGATGATCAAATTTATTTCCTCAAAAATTATATGTACGAAATCAGATTCTATCATTGTTCAAGATAAACGAAAGATATAATTATAAATGAAATACTATAAATATCAATTAAGGAATAACTTCACTTGTATGCATGTTGCATAGAATTAGAATTTCCATGGAAAAAAAAGGGACTTGTAGTGTTCCAAAAAAAAATGAAAGGGTCAAAACCCTTCATACAAAAGGATCAAAAGATATAGAAATGAAGATAAAAAAGGCTAAGAAAAAATAGGGCTACAAAATAGCCTGATTAAAGGATAACAAAAATACAAATAAATAAGGCATCAATCCTTCAACAAAAGATAATATCGCTTATTTATTTTAACATTTAATTTTCATATTGAAATAAAATTCCTCTTCTTTAAGAGATGTAAGACTAGAAAATTCAATTTTTCAATTCAGGCTCGTGAGATAGTATCTTGGAGTTTCACAAAAATTTAGAAGTTCTTTTACTATACTTTTATAATCAATAAGCTACTTATAATAAGACAAAATTCATTTTTCATGAAACTTGACCGCTACCTTCTTTGGAGGGCTCCTTAGTTGACTCTCTAAATAAGGAAGGGTCTTTGGACAGTCTGATTAGTAAACATGGGTTATTCCTTTTTTTTCACCAACTCATCAACAAGACACTAGGAGAACACATGAAGTTTGTTTGTTCCTTATTACAACTAAATTTTGAATTGTTTTTAATTATACCATTTGGGCATTTCATCTTCAAGTGACATGATTTTTGAATCCATAGTAGTAGATATTGATTTTCTCATAGTTAATCAGTTCAGTCCAAGTGCCCTCACTTGATAAAGGGTTAAAATTTGTGGACTTGGGACTATAAAATTTATCACAACTGATATTCTATCTTCACTCATGTTGGATTTTTGATTTATATTATCTTGTATTTATTCATCCATAAACATGTATTTAATAATGGCATCCCATATTTTTTTAAATATTATTTCTCCCTATAACTCCATAATGAGAGCATAAAGATTAACTTACACATGGATGATGTCTATGTTTTTAATAAGTGGGTTAAAATATTTTGCCCACATTTTGGTGATTAAACGTATTTGACCCATGAAGTATTATGTTTATATTCCAAAATAGATTTTCTAAATTTTGGACAAGAAAAAGTTATTGCAAATAAGTCTTTTGGGCAACAAAGTTATTTGGAAATTTTCATTCCACATCTTATTGAATTCATTTCTTACCTCATCCATATTAGGTATTTTTCCTCTAATTTTTTAGATGATGTCTATGTTTTTAATAAGTGGGTTAAAATATTTTGCTCATAGTCTGGTGATTATACCCATTTGACCCATGAAGTAATTATGTCTATTTTCCAAATCAAAGTTTATGATTTTTGGACAAGAAAAAGTTATTGCAAATAAGTTTTGGGCAAGAAATTTATTTAGAAATTTTCATTTCATATCTTATTGAATTCATTTCTTACCTCATCCATATCAGGGTTTTCCTCTATTTTTTTAGATGATTGATCGGTCCTCAAAATATTCTAGATCTAACTCAACATCATCATCTTCAATTACGATTATTGCAGTTGAAAATGTAGTAGCTTTGTTCTCTTCAATCCGTCACTTTGGATTATGTTTTTTTCATTTTGATTTTATAGACCATTTATAGATTTAAAATTTTCAAATTTACCATCTGTTGCTAAATGCACCCTCACTTTATCTAGAGTGGCTATGTTTTCCCTTAAATCTAAACTTCTTTCCATGCATTTAATAAACCCATCATCGCCATTCTAATTGTCATTTTTTTCATCCATCATTTTTCATATGTTGTCATATACTTTTTATTCACTCTAAGTCTATCATTCCATTATTTTGAGTTGTCCATTTGATCACCTAGGACTAGAATTTTATCTCTCAGAGTCTGAATTTCCATCCCTTAGACATTCCATTTCATTGATCTAATTCCACCATTCGATCATTCTAGTTTTCCATCCCATTTCAAAATTTGAGGTCAAAACTGATATTTTCAACTGTCTAATACCAATTTATATATCTCAAAAATTCCCCCATTTTAGTCTACTATTGGAAATGATAGATTAAAATGATAAATTAATAAATTTTATACGTAAGTATTGTATCTTAAGAGTCTAAAGAGTACACAAATGTTGATAAGTTCCTTGTTAGTGAAGATAATAAAAATCCATGCATAACAATACAATGAAACTAAACATTCTTGCCTAAGAACTAGGGGAGCATAACATAATAGACAAGACCATAAAATAGAGATAAAAACATACAAGAATTTTACCTCCTTTATCAAAAGTGATGTCTACTTGTTGGCATAGTAGATTTTCTTGTTTAGTCTATGACATTAGAGACTTTCATCAATGCTTTCTCCATGTTGGTATCATTTATAAAATGGCCACTTATGGCTTTGCCTAGGGTTGGATTAGTTTGGTGCGAATATTGATATCAAATGGGCATTATAACATCACTTTATTAGCTTCTTGAATGCATTCCCGCAGAATAACCTTACACATAATATCTCAAACAAATAAGGTGGTGACCCTTCCAAGAACATCCATGATCTAAGGTTGACCAAATTGACCATAGAGAAAAGCTAGTAAGTTGATCATATTTTATGTTTCAAGAAATTTGGAGAGATTAAGGTAGTTTTGATAAGATTAAGGTAGTTCATTACATTAGTCCCATTGTATATTTCAATGTTGAGATGACACTTACTAGGAAAATAAAATATGAAGGTTTTGTCCTTAGATATAGGTACATTTTAAGTCATCTAATACCTTGGTAATGACATCATGCAGTATATGTCTGTACGCATCCTCCAAGTGTGTAAAATAACTATTTTTCAACATTAGAATCCTATTTGTAACTACCATTCATCATTTGCTAACGTCAAAATGAGGATTTATTGAAAGAGATGTAGGGAAATAAAATTTTGATGCATTTTGTCACACTCCACCTCTGTACAAGTTAGGGGAAGATAAATAGTCACTTGGTTCACCATCTCCAATAGTTTCAAAGGGAAAAATAGGTATAATATTGAAAAAAACATGTTTTTAGAGGTATTTTACAGATGGTTTATATTAATAAACAATGTAAAAATTCCTAAAAGGTTCCCCATGGTATTTTTAGACCCAATTCCATGCAAAAATTGGAGCTATAGAGTCAAACAAAGTAGAAAACCCATTCTTTTCTCCATCGATCTTCTTGACAGCCTCAAAAGGACAACCAAATATTGAATGGTAATTTAAGGAGAGAGAAAGCTTTATCCAAATATATTTGACGTATTAGGTTTCTATAATTCCCTTCCATTTTGTGGCATTTATTCTTTTTTTAGGCTTTTTAACTTTATGAACAATCGTTAAGAAATTAAGGGTGCAAAAAAGTGACTTAAAACCCCACCAAGGTCAATTTTCTCCAAATGCAGAGTTTTAAATCCAAATGAATGCATGAATATGTTTATGTAAGGTATATTAAACAATATTTTACTCTTTTAATATCATTTTCTATCAATTTTTTTCATGTTCATTTTTGGTGTAGTGTCTAATAGTCTTGATCTGCAAGTTTGAACAAGACAATCAAATTTACAAGAATTGTGAGGTGTTTTTGGTGCATATGATGGATGAAATGAGATTTTTAATAGTTGATAAAACCTCATAAATATCCCTTAAAACCTTTTATACATAATTTAATGTACGTAATTCAAGGAGAGTAGATAATCATGCATCCACAATTGAACAATTTGAACTTGCAGCCATGGTGGAATAACCCTAGTTAGATGAGGATATATTTTCATTTTTTATGATCTTTGAATGTAAATTTACATATTCAAATAAAATTTAATATCATTATAAATAATTTTCCAAGTTTAAGACTTAGATTTCAATATCCAAGTGTCTATTTTCAAGTGAAGTCCAAATGAAGATTGTGAACCTATAGGTCTGCAAACATGTAGGTCATTATTGGCATAAAATGTTTGTCTATGGAAGTGTATATGGTCTTTTGAAAACTTAATATAATGTACTATTCCTTATAAAAATTTATGAACACTTGAAACCTAAACAACTCAAACCTCAACTCACATTGAAACTCAAATGGACTGTATAAATATAAGTGGACTATATGAGCCTAAAAGAATATCTATGAAGGTTTTAAGTAAATATTTTGTGTGGTTGAACCTCATGGGTGATTGATAATATATATAAATGTAATTTACTCACTCTAATAGCTCCATAATTTTAAAATTAGGCTCAAAACAAGGTGTTTAAGAGAAAAGAATGTTTCTTTTGACCTAGTGACTGCTTATAGACCTGTTAGTAGGCAACATTAGGAAAGCACAGGTTGGTGATTAGATGTTTTAAGAAAAAAAAGGTGTATGAGTAAAAATAAAATTTTAGTAAAGTACACATGAATGAAAAATCTTATTAAGAAGGTTTTATTATCCCTAAGAATTTAATTTGTCCACCTACAACCAAAAGGTCCTAATAACCACCTACACACTGGTTATAGGCAGAAAGAGAGAAGAAATACATTTGAAGTTTCCAATGGAGGGTTAAGAAGTATATTGAGAGTTAAAATGGGGAATGAATAAATATTAAATTTTTTTTTTTTTTTTTACTAATAAAGTTCCAAATCCATCTCATAAGGACTCACACTCATAACTCAGTCAAGAAACCTAAAATGCTCATCTATAGGCCTGTCATAGGCCTAAATGAAAGAAAGACAAATATTGTAGTGTTTGTGGAGGAAAAAGAGGTTCGTATAAGATAAATAATAATATTAATAATCTATATAATATATCTAAAAATGAATAAAATTTCAAGAATCTTGTTGAAGAAGGTTCACTCCCAAGGTTGCAGTTAAGAGGCCTAATGTGCACCTACAAACCTGGGTGTGAAAAAAATGAAGAAGCTTGTAGGTTTTGAGGTGTTTTTAAGATTTAAGAGAATTAAGAGATTAATTATATCTTCATTAAATATCTTATTATTTTTTTACTTTTTTTAATATGAATAAATTAGTAAGAACAAGTAGTTAGGGTCAAGATGGCAAGTTTGCCTACAAACCCTCATTATGGGTCAGAACAAGTTTGAAACCATTTGAAGGGTCAAATTTCTAGATAAATATTTGTGATACATTATGGAAGATGTTTCATACCTTATTCCACCATTCCTAATTATTATTAATCAATTTAAAGGGTATTGAAATAAAACAATCACCTCAATGCACTTACACAGTCCTTCAATGCCCGAAAGGCTACATTTTTTAAGCCCATAACTCTATTGATAAAATTCATGGGAAGGAATGGATATTAGGGATTTTTGGGATGACCTAATACTATAATATTATATAATTTTTTTTTATTATAATAACTTATATGGTATAAACAATTGCTAAGAAAGAAAATCACTCTAAAACCCTTCTATCAACTTGTGAAGGACTTGAGAAGGCCTAAAACATTGCATATAACTTTCAGGGGGAAATGAATGAGACAAAAATACCTTAGGTAAAATTAATTAAATTAATTCATTCAAAACTTGTGGCATTATTTATGGAATTGGTGGCCTCATCTTTATGAATCATTGTTAAGAATGAGAAGAGCCAAAAACGCTCCTAAAATCATAGAAATAACCTGATGACTGTATTTTCTCTTTAAATGACTTCAAATGCATTATTTTGGTTTTGAAATGAATAGGATGAATTATATAGGTATCATAAGCACTTTAATAGTCCATTTTTTGGCATGTGTGGGCTAAGAAGGTATGTAAATTGGCCTAGAAATGACTGTTACAGGTCTAGAAATGTAGATTTTGGTGGCTTTTCATGAAATTTGATCGAGTAAGACCTAGTAAAATTCATTATAACCATATATTATGTATAAAAAATAGGGTAATATTATTATAAAGGCTCCTAATAAGTTTTATAGTGACTGCAACACCATTAATTGGTTTCAAGATACATAGTGATAAATAAACATGCCATCAAGAGTTCCTAACATACCTAATGCACCTGTATATCAATCTTGAAGATGATTTTGAACTTGAATAGGGGAAAAATGATTCTCTAAAGGGTGTTTTGGGGATATGAAGTTATGATAGTAGTCCTTAAGCAAAGGACTAGGCCTAGGATGGAAAGATAGACTTGTCATTTTTATCTCCTTTTGAATCAAACAAGTTTCATAATGAAATGCAAGTTCTTATCAATTTGAAGAAGCTTAAATATTGATCCTCAACCTCACAAAGATGAAATATACATTGAATTAACCTAGGATGGCATTGGATAACTCCAAGAAGCATGGTCAAGAGTGTCATATGTCAAGACATGGGCTTGTAACTCATTTTAAATAAGAATTGGCAGTTTTATGAATGAGATTGATGAGTCATCCTAGAAGGTCAAGAGTCACTTTATGCCACCCTTGATGAATAAGAGGATCAAATAAAGTACACACATATTGATAGAAGACTTTATAACTACCTACTTACAAATTTTCTTGATTGTAACTTGTTTCCTCATGAGATGACACTTGTCATATGCAACTCCTACACATTTCCTCTCTCTATTTCTCACACTTTTATATATATGCTTGATTTTCGAATTGTAATAGATCCTCCACTTGAGCATGGTGAATCCATACTCATTTTCTAATCCATTGAAGTAATATACAAGTTGTTTTTACCTTCTTTTATGATTATATTTTAGTATTCAGGCATGAATGATTGATTTTGTCTAGTGTTGACTTAGTTCTCCTTGACATGTTATCTCATTCTCTCACCTATACATAGTTTAAACTCACTCTTTCAAGTCATAGGGAGTGTTCAAGTAGGCTTGTGAAGGTTAAGTGAGGCAATATTCCATTAGTGTATTTAGACCTCTTGAAAAATAACCCTCCTTACCTAATCATCATCTATCACCTTCATATTGAGATATTGATGTGAGAAGAGCCGATTAGGAGTAGTGTATGAATATATCAGTACTATGTTCATTTTTCATTTGAAAATGTGTGGTAGTGGTCAATAATTTGGTGCATCACCTCCCTAGTTTAGTTTAGTTTTAGTTATCTCTCCCTTTTCCTTTACAAGTTAGTAGTAGTTTGTAGTTATTAAGTGATGCATCAAGTGAGATAGACCTATCTAGAGGTTTAATTCAATATTTAGGTCACCCAAAACCTAGGATTATTCACATGTTATTAATTAAGTGAGGAAGCTTGAAAAACCTCCTCAAAGGTAAATTTTTTTATGATAACAGTTCTAGCATGCCTAGTGGGACAAAAGACATCATGCATTGAAGAGTTATTGGTGTTGATATTTAATGTACCAGCCTTTAGAAGCATGAACACAAGAACTAATGGTGAATCTTAGTTCATTCAGATAGTTTTAATATCCCAAGTATTCTTTCAAGCAAGTACTCTCTTTATTTTGCTTTTCTCATGAAGTGTAATGGTTGAGTTTAGAGTGGATTTATGTTTTACTCAAGTTAATGAGCCACATCAATCCTATGTTGATATTTAATAGTAGCATGTTGATCCTTAACATTATCTTAATGATCCATATCATCCTTATGTTGATCCATATCATCCCTACAATTACCCTACTTACCTTCCATGTCACTGTAGATATCAATATGACCAGCCTTTCTATCAAGAGTGTTACTCTTCCTCCTCTCCTCATCAACCTTACCAACCTTTTCAGCCTTCATATCACTCCTATCAATATTTCCATTAGAAATATCTAAGATGTAATGAGGAGTGTATAGCTACGCAAATTCAAGCTAAGAAAGCACAAGACTCTCAACTACTCATGAAGATGTCAAAGAATGAAATGATAATGAGAAAGAGTGTAGAACTTGTCCAAGTTATCCCTATTCATCTCATTAAAAAGATAAGGGACTCATTATAGTTTGTAAGGGGTGAGCGGGAAAAATTTGAGGGAAACCAACATGTCATAACTAATGAAAGGCTGGTAATAATATATTTAAATTAATATATGGAGGATAGGTTAGTAAGATGGGAGAAATAAAAATTTCAATACCAACAACCATAATTACCTTCTCATATTATAAATTAACCTTATTATGCTCTTAACTTGATCCAACTTGCATTAAGCCATAAAAAAAATCTTGATTTTATGAAAGCCTCACTCATTATTCCTCAAGCTGGGACAAGCCAAGGTAGTTGGCAAGCTTCCCAAATAATTAATCCACCCCTCAATTTGTAACACACCATCAAGAGGAAGCTCATAAGTTCAAGGTTCCAATTTGGAATCAAATGGTAAATTCATGGGGAAAGTAGGATGAAAAATGCCTAAATTTAGAGATGGAAGCTAAAGAGGAATGCATTAGATTTATCATTTATACATGGTAGATTACATATCCATTACCTACACACATTATTTTCATGGTATACATGAGTAGGATGCAATTAATACAAGTTATAAATGATATATGGAATTTTAGATGTAGTTAATTCCTTGCACCTAGTGTATACCTTTCTACTTTGGGAGCATGGTTACGCTAGGAGGATCTTGGTAAACTATTTTTAGTTGCTTATTTATGTAACCATTTCATTGATCATATTGATCTAATTAGAATAATTATACATGATTTTATATTGAATATACTCTTGAGGGTGATACATTATATTGATATTTTACTTTACTATGTGCGATAATGACATAAATTGATGATGTAGGCTAGCATTCAATATTATATGCATGTTTGATACTAATTATTTTTACATGGTGTGATAATTGATTGTATACTACATTATGTGATGATTTTAATTAATTAAATTATGTATGTTTTATATGACTATTGAGGACTATTACATTATGTGGCCATTGATGTGTGTTATATTGACTACTATCTTGCATGATTCTATGAGTGCATTGATTGTGTCTTGTCACGTCATCCATATGCTATGTTGAGGATGCTCTAGTTCATCTCATATCCATCTTTTTGTTTCAGGTTAGATTCAAGTCATGCCTCGAGTGATTATGTGTGTCATGAAATTATCTTTTGTGCATGTGTGTATGTGTATCTACTATTATTGAGATTTTGGTGTAGTGATCCATATTGCACATTTTTATGTTTTCTATGATGCTATGATTTATATCTATTAGGAAATTAACCAATATTATATAAAATTTTGAAAAAAATAGAACATTAAAGCAAAATGAAATAATATACCTTATGAGTTAATCAAGCCACAATATTGAGAGATAAGAGTTAACAAGTGGGGAAAACATCAAATGGACAAAAAATCCATAATCTATTAGAAGGCTTGTAATTAATTAAACTCCAAGTACAGTTTCAAGAATAAGCCAAGAAATAGAGAGTAAAGTGGCATCAAGCCAAAAGAGGCATCACAAGATTACTAAATAAATATCATTTTTGAAGAGAGGAGTGGGCTCTTTAAATAGAGCAAGAGGAAATATGAGAGAGTTACAAGAAGCCCATCATGAGCTTACAAGGCATCCTTACTGTGTACCAAATTTTATATTCCCAAGAAAGAGGAGGGAAGTGTGTGACATGTGAGGGGAGAATTTACTCATGCAAGTAACTCCCAAATCCTACAAGTGGCAAAGAGAGACGAAAGACACCTCATAAGTCTGGGATAAAGTGCATCTATAATAATTACAAATGCACACCTAAAGGAGACTTAGGATAATCCTAAAGGAATAAATTGAACCCAAATAAGCTTAATCTCTAAACCTCTCCTTTAAGCTTAATTTATGGTTACAAAAGTGGAGAAACCTTTTACAAACAAGGAAGGCAATTGAAATTACACAATACGCCCCCTTAATAGAACCTTCATTCAAGATGAATTACAATAGAATGAGAAATAAATAAGAAAAGGTGTCACAAAAATTCACAAGGCTGAAGGTCTCATCATCAGTAATCTCTAAGAAACCTTTTGTGACAAGATGGTCAATCTGTAATGGAACAAGGACCAATAGGAAGGAGAAATGATCCACTAAACCTTGAAAATAAACAAGCTAACACCAATCTTTCAAGTTAAGTAACCAATATGCTATAAAAAAGATCTACATATAAATAATGTACTAAAATCATATCCAATAAAGACAAATTTAGTTAAAGATAACTTTCATCACAAAATGCGAAATCCTGAACAAAAATAAGTTAGTAAAAAATGAGCTCTAACAAAGCATAGTTCCTTTGCAATAAATATAAAATAATGCATAAAAATATTGAGTTTCTCAAAAGGGAGACAAAGAAGATGTGTCTATTGAAAAATCTATTTGACATGAAGGAACATAATAATTATTGCAGGAAGACATATCCAAGTCTCTAGAACAAGCATTATCTTTAGGAATCTAATTTTCTTTTACCTTTAAATTAGGTGTTTTAATAGTTTTACAAAAATAAAAAGTGTTATGAGTTTATTTACCACAACATTTGCATGGACTCAGTTTCTAACATGTAAATATACAATGCCCATGTCTTCCATAATGCTCAAAAAAATTACCATTTTTAACCAACGAAGGAACATGACAAACATTATAATAAAAATAAGTTTCATGATAATTAGGAGAACTATTTTATAGTTTCCTTGGTGATGAGGACAATATGTTTATAAATTTGCATTAGAATCAGTGGAAGCATTAAAATCAAGACCTTTACAATTTACATTAGAGTTAAGCAAAAGAGGTTCAATATTACTATTTTCACTCATACCAAGGCCACCACCTAAGTAACCCATACATTTCAAGATTTTTAATATAGGGTTGGTATAAAGAGTGTTCAAAGAAGTTTATATAGAAACCCAGTGAAGTTCATCATTAGAGCTATTATCATGTTCAAAAGCTGAAAGTTTTCCATGTAAACCATCAAAACAAGATTGCATTTTTTCTTCATGTTCATGAAAATAATTTTGAAGAGCATTGATAGTAACAATTTGACATAGGATTTGATGTTTAAGAGCAATAATTTCATCATTTTTGGAAGAAGTTTGATGTGAAACATTCTAAAATGTTTTTAAAATGGCTAATTTGAATGCCATTGAAATCAATAAATGGGTATTAATAATCAATGTTCAATTTTCCTTTAAAAAGAAACGCATTAAAAAAAAGCCTTAGTGAAATTTATACCTGAAAACATTAAAATATGTTATTGCAAAGATTATTCAATAAAATTTAGATTATATATTAAAAAACATTATCAATTTGGTGTGAAATAAATATAACCAAAACTAAATTCTTAAAAAAAACTGTTTGAAAAAAATCATCCACATGAGAAATATCATCCACTAGTCTTTCTTAAAGAAAAGGATATTAAACCTTTTCAAATTTAAACAATTGACTTGAAAATGTAAGTTCACATCAATACACCAATTTAAATAATCCCCTTTTTTTTCTTTAACTCGGGTATTTTATGACAATTTCATTTGAACTATGTATCATTATGAATCACTAAAATTGATAATAGGATAAATATATAAATCTAGAAAGTGAATATATCTAAGTAGATAAATATAAAGATAGATAAGAGGGCACATGCCCCCAACCTTGGAGAAAAGATGAATTACCACCTAGTAGTTGAGAATAACTCAACTGTGGAACCCAATCATACTTATAACCTAGTGAGTGTGAGTGAACCATGTTAAATCACACTATCAAAATAGTGAGGCTAGATGATAAAATCAAGTCCAACCTACAAACTTGGAAAGATTGAGTGATTTAATCACTTCAACCATAATAAAAGGTGAACCAACTACTGTAATAGATTGGCTCAATATAGTTCATAAAAGTCCAACTTGGTGGGTGGTGATAGTCCCTAGAAGTTTTTGGAATCTGAAACTAATTTTGATTTTGTAATATTAGGTGCATGTTACATATCATATGCACCTTCGGTAAGTCTAATGTTGAAATTGTGTGTAATAATTGTACCAATGTATATAATTTTACCACAAATGTGTATATGAATCATTTAACTGTGTGCTTTGGCAAATTTATAAATTTGAACAAGTGTGGATGACATGTTACCATAACATGTCCCCACTATACATGGATAAATCTAAAAAATTATATTAGTGCCAATATGGAGGACATGTTTCTAAAACATGTCCCAATTTTAATATGGGTACGTTGAATATTGAGTAAGTGCAGAGAACATGTTTTGAAAACATTCTCCCACTATATATCTAAAACTGTGAATGTGTGGAATCCATGTGTCTATAACATGCCCATACTAAATCTGTAACTATAAATGTGTGGAATCCATGATTTTATGACATTCCCTCATTGATATTCCCCCTTTGAGGTGAGGGAAGAATAAAAATTGGTAGTTACCTCACCTCAAAGGGATAAGATAACCATATAACTATGAATGAACTATGTATCATATAAGATAACATGTCTAGGTAAATGTATCATTGAAGCACATAGAATGTGATCACATCAAGGCCTAATATGTATGATAAAGATCATGATAATGTCTAGAAAGTAACAGTACAAGCTTAATAAGTAATCAAGCACACACACAAGGACACTCAAAAGTAATTCAAAAGACAATGGTCCAAGAAGACTATAAGCAACATGCATGTTCAAATAGTACACAATCAAATGGACATGACTTAGTCAAATGTCCAAAAAATCAAGAATGACATATTCAAATGTCTATACAACAAGTAATGACATATTCAAATATTAAAGAAGCAAATAAAGACACAGGGGCTGTAAACAATGCAGCCTATTCAAATGCTCAATAGAAAAGGCAATATCAAGATAAGACATCAAGTAAGTGTATAAATGAAACCACAAGTAACTAGCATAAACATATCACATTAGTCCATGGATCCAATGTGTTAGCAAAAAATGTCAAGTACATAGCATATCAAGTACACTGTGAAAGATATAAGCATAGATAAAGGCATGTGTAAGTATAGATTATCTCAAATATGATAATGTAAAGTGACCATCTAATGATATAACCTGGATGTATTGTGATCATAGAGGTGTATGCCCCCAACATCCTAATGACATGATTAGAGGGAAAACCCAACATCCAAGAGTGCATAGATCATGCATTTATATATGCTTATATCACACTCAAATAGAAGAATGAAACACATGTGTATGTAGAAGTAATTGATATGTTATCGATTAACATGGAACTAACATATAGATGCCAAGGATCCAATAGAATACGTACTTGCTGACAATATTTTTTGATTTTTTGATTTTTTGGGTATTTTCAAAAAGGCGTTATGGACCAAGAAAAGTGTCATTAGAACCCAAAGATATCATCAATGATATGCCTCTCTAAAGGCCCTACATAATATGTGTTATATTCATATGTTGCATAATAAATATCACTGATATCATACAATCTTGTATATTATTAGGATCATAATCATTGATGCAATCATTATTATAGGATAAATATAACCTCTTAGGTTATTCTTGAACATGTGATATACCATGTAGAGTATTTGTATATGAATAAGGAATTGTGCCATATTATGGTTATGACCTTTTTGGTATTCCATTATTTTTATTTTTATGCACCTCAGATGTTAATACCTTATGCACATCCTAAGTTATATGGTTTACCTTGCCTTTATCTATATTTGGTTTTATAATTTTTGGAGATGGATTCAAAGGATATGTACCATGTCTTGTAGGTATAAATAGATCATGTGGCAAGGTATTGAGTGGATCAAACCAAAGTTTTCTAAAATTTTCATCTATCATATTGGTATTAGGATTAATATCACCATTGTCATAATCATTTGGAATTGTGCCCTTTTGTTGTTTAGTATTGATCAACAAAGGAATCTCACATGGTTTGGTTTTTGGTGGTTTTAGGATCATTGGTTCCTTTTATAATTGTATATCATTTAGAATTTTTGGCGCCTTTGGTAATGGTATTTTTTGTATTTATTTATTCTTTTGATCCTTCTCTTTCTTTGAATTGTCTTTTGGTAACCACGTTTATTGTTTTGGCATTTGTGTTTTAGGAGAAGTACTCATAATGTGAGTAGGGTTATTCGTTGATGTGTCAATGATATGATAATCACTACCTTTGTGACTTTGTATTTTGTTATTTAATGCAAAATAATAATCTATATGATGACCATGAATTCTATGATATGCTTAAGAGTATTTGGATCTCCTTATAGGATGTAGGGAAGGTAATTTAATCACTTTGTCTAGAATCATTTCTATTATGGTTTCACTTGGTCTCTTAGTAGCCTTTTGGTCAGTTTTAGAATCACTTATTTTATATGTATTTTGTTTTAGATTTTCATTTGGATGTGAAACCATATTTGACACAACATTGGTAGATGAAGATGAAAACACATAATTAACACTACCATGTGTTGGATTATGTAGGAGTTTAATCTGATTTTGTAACTCTGTTATTGACTTGTTTATACTAGTGATTTGATCTCTTAGGGATTCACAAGCACAAACCCTAGGTACCTTAGATTGGACATGCATACATATGCCATCTACCTTACCCCTTAAAGGAGTGATAGCATGGACCTAGTTAGAGGTATGATAGTTATCACCCTTCTTAGGTTTAAGAGGAAGAAGGGCTCTTTTGTATCAATTTTAAATGTTCTAAAAATTGATATGAGAATTGGATAAGAAAGACATAAAAATGCTAAGGATCATTCAATCATGATAAGGATATAGAAATTTCAGACTGTTGGCTATTTTTTTTTAAATGAGATAGGTTTTTTTTTTTAAATTGGAAATAAGACGAACCTAAAAAAATATGGAAAAAAAATTACAATGACGGCCTATAGGTCTAAATTTTATAAAATAGTAAATTGTTAAATTCATAACATCTATACAATATTTTGGTAAAAATGAATTTTTTGTCTATATTAACATTATTATGAAAACCCTCCGAGGAATTTTAAATTGGATCTATTATGAATCATAAATAGTCTAAACAATGTGGAATGCTTCACAGGAAAAACCCTAAAATATTCCTAATAAAAAATCAATAATTTTGATTAAAAAAGTAATTTATTTCTAAGATTTTGAGAGAGGTTTTTGAAAAAAACATTATTTTAGATGAAACCCAAAATTGAATTTCAAAATTATTACACCATTCACCTTGTATTCCAATATTTACTAAAAATAATAAATTACAAAAAAAAAGAAATTCCTACTGAATTTTGGTAAATAAAAAGATGTTTTTAGTATACTAACCTGAGTAAACAATACATATGTAATTTTAAAATGGATATGTTAGAAGGCTAAAATACACCAATCAAGTAAGAATCAACTTGTAATCACATGCACACGAATCCCTTGTGACTAAAGGAGGGTAAAACTGTAGGGTAAACTTTTAGATCTAAAAATCCATCACAAGAAGATAAAACCCTAAGAAGTTGGAAACCCTAGATCATTTTTTTGCATTCACCATAGGTCAAGTTCACCAAATGTTTAACGATAAGTTGGATATGGATCATATTGGGATAGATAGGGTTAATAATATGTAAATGAATGAGCACAAGGGTGATAAATAGATCTATAGCATTAAAAAGGCACCTTGAAAAATGATATCTCTCAACGCCTTTTACTTAGATTTATCTAAGATAGGTATGATAGTAGCATCCATGCATATTCTGTCTTTATTTAACATATAATATGATTTTTTTTATAAAATTTTAAATGTGTAATATACATCACATTAAATCAATGAAAATTGAAATGTACATTATATGAAATAAAATACAATTGAAAAATTTGTAAATCACCCACATTTGTAATATACATAAGATAAAATTCTTAAACTAAAGAAACATGTAATAATCATCAAAATGTGTCATACACATCACATAAAATGTTGAATAATGAATTATTTCATATTAATAAAAATGCCATATGGATGAATAAACATACATATCCATTATGTATATTATCTAATGCATACCTATCTTAGATAAATCCATGTAAAAGGCATTGAGATATATCATTTTTTGAGGTGTCAGCTACACTTCTTTTTCTTTATACTAGTCATTTCAATTTTTTTTATTTCTAGCATAAACAAGGGAAAATATAATCATCTAAAAGTGGTATTTGGATGCTAAGAGTGTTATTTGAGATAACTTATTCATGGCTTATCCCTAAACCTATCTTAGAGCTTGTAACACACTTTTTCATCCATTGTGAACACCGTAAACATCTTCAGTCAGCTCAAACATTGTCCCAAAACTGCATTCTAAGATTCTAACTCATTGTGCCTTGTAGCTTTCTAGTTGGACACGAGTGCCACATTAAGGACACAAAAACTAC